>CM059432.1:24874302-25474302 GCA_030390025.1 Squalus acanthias | reverse complement strand
TGAGGCCACGCGAGCACTGACTGCTGCCAACCTCGATGGTTCATTCACATGTCCCCGGGGCTCTCACCATGCCGCAGCAGGCCAGCAATCTGTGCTCCAGCAGATTGCTCCGGATGCTGAAGTGCTGCCCCGTGGGAGTGCCAGTGTGTCGGGCGAGCAGGGAGTTGCTGTCCTCTCTCACGATGACAGCATTCCTGCTGCCAACACTGTCACTTCTCCACTGCACTTGCCACCGCCTGTAGGACAGACTGCTGCCGCCCATGCAGAGTTGGTGCAGTCTGCAGCCAGGCCCTCCAGGCCCAGAACTGGTCGAGGCCGTCCTTCAGGGGCATCTGCAGTGTCAGGGTCTGACGATCAGCAGCCTTCCACCAGCCTTGCTGCAGCCACTGAGGTCCCATTACGGAGGAGCAGTAGGGTTAGAAGGGGGGAAGTGCGCAAGGGAAGGCGATCACCCTCGAAGGGCAAAAAGTAGGAGGTGTGACAAAATGCTGGTCATTTTTTTATTAAAGGCCGAGGTTCGTGGTCCAACTTTTGTTTAGTGTTTTGGACATTATCTCCAGGTTGTGAGAACCAGTTATGTTATTGACTGTTTTTTTGTGTTTATTTCTATGAGTTTGTCATGAGGAAATGACACACACAGAGTTTGTAAAATAAATAAGTTTTTGTATTCAAAATATACATGTTTGGTGTTTGGAATTATTGGTGCCTTGGCCGGCTTAGGGGTTGCGTGCTGGGTTCATTGATGTTGTTAGCAACGGCAGAAGCCATTTCCACAGCAGGGGCCCTAGAAGCGGCTTGCTATCAGCCGTTGACGGACGGCCCTTGCAGTTTCACCATTGTGGGCCGCCCTCCCGCCTTGGTGCTGCTGATGATCATCCTCCTCGTCCTCTTCCTCCTCTTCCTCCTCCTCCTCTGGTGGTGCTCCAAGGCCTGGTGGCATTGGCTGGGTCCTGACGATTGCCATGTTATGCAACATGCAGCACACAACTACGAAGTTGGATACTCGCTCAGGCGAGTACTGCAGGGCTCCTCCAGAATGGTCGAGACAGCGGAACCGTTGCTTCAGCACGCCGATTGTGCGCTCAATGATGTTCCTGGTAGCTTGATGCTCTCATTGTACCGCAGCTCAGCAGGGGTGTTGGGCGTACGGAGCGGTGTCATCAGCCAGGTGCTCAATGGATACCCCTTGTCCCCGAGAAGCCAACCAACTGGCTGATGCGGTGCCTCGAAAAGTTCTGCCACAGTAGTCTGGCGCAGGATAAAAGCATCGTGGCAGCTGCCAGGATAGTGGGCATTGACAGCGAGTATCAGCTGTCTGTGGTCACAGACCAACTGAACATTCAAGGAATGGAACCCCTTTCTGTTCCGGAATTCCTCGGCATTCTCATGTGGAGCACGCAAAGCCACATGCGTGCAGTCAATGGCGCCCTGCACCATGGGGAAGCCCGCTATCCTCGCAAAGCCCAGAGCGCGGTCACGCTGCTTGTCTGGGGTCATGGGGAAAGAGATGAACTCTCGTCTCCTTTTAAAGAGGGCATTTGTGACCTGCCGGATGCAGCAATGCACCACGAACTGGGAGATATTGGCGAGGTCCCCAGCAGCAGCTTCAAATGAGCCAGTAGCATAGAAGTTGAGAGCCACTGTGACCTTTACTGCCACCGACAGAGACGTCCTGGACCTCAGTTGAGGCTGCAGATCTGGCTGCAGCAGGTGGCAGAGCTCAGTGACCACCTCCTTGCTGAATCGCAGCCTTCGCAAACACAGCTCCTCAGACATATGAATGTAGGAGAGCTGTTCACGATATACCCTGGGAGGGTAAGCTCTCCTGTACATACGCCTGTTGGCCCTCCTCCGTCTGGCCATCATTGCCACTCTCTCTCTGCGTCTCTGTGTCCTCCGATTCAGCTGGAGCAGGACGACGCCCCCAATCAGTGCAGCCCCCATAGTCTCTTTGCAAGCAAAGTAATGAAGGACAGCAACCAAAGTACCAGCGAAGTTAGGATCAGTAGGCAAAACTACCTCACAAAGCGTTGACTCAATGCAGAAGTCTCTCTTTCTCTCTCTCCGAATCTCTCTCTCTCTCTCAGAACGAGTGGTGCAAAAATGTCAACCACAGAAAAAGACAGGAAGAGGCCCCTTTAAATAGCGCCCCCCCCAGCCCACAGCGATTGATAGCGTTCCAGTCTTCCGGTCGTTGGATGCGCCAGGCGGTAAGGCAGGGGGCGCCACTCAATTTCCGCTCCGGGGCGCCACAAGGGCGTTGCACCATGGAATGACGTCACAATCTGCGCGCGCAGGTGGTCGCGGCGGTAAGGTTTAGCGCCGCCGCACAATGTCTAGTTAAGTTTCCGAGCGGCGCAAACATCGCTGCGCCCGGGCGCTAGCGGCTTTGCGCCCCATTAGCGCCCTCTTAAGGCGCTAACGGGAGGCGCAACCAACTGAATTTTTACCCCTTAATCTCTCCTGCCTTCCATCCTATCACAGACCTTCCCTTTTGTTCTTTCCTCCTCTCACCCCGCTCCCTGTCCCTGCACTTGCTTAAAACCCTGTTCCATCTCCAGCTTTTTCCAGTTCTGACGAAGGGTCATCGACCTGAAACGTTAACTCTGTTTCTCTCTCCACAGATGCTGCCTGACCTGCTGAGTATTTTCTGCATTTTCTGTTTTTATTTCAGATTTCCAGCATCCGCAGTATTTTGCTTTTGTAACGTGGATAGAAGATTGGCTGACAGACCGAAAATTAAGATATAAGGTAAAAAGGTGTTGCTTGGATTGGAGAAGGTTTGGAACCTCTGGCTGGTGCTGGGTGCTGGATCCACTTTTTTTTTTGGTCTATATCGATGAGTTGGACTGAGCTTGGAGAGTACAAATCAAAATTTGCTGATGACACAAGAGTAGGGGGTTTGATTTGACATGCAGCGAGTATGTCAATAAAATGCTTCAGGAGGACCTAGATAGGTGAGTAGAATGGGCAGATGGTAGATGCAACTTAATGTGGCGAAGTGTGAGGTAATACATTTTGGGATGGAAAACAAAGAACACGAGTACAAACTTAATGGAAAAACTCCGAAGGTTGGCATAGAACTAGTGGTATTAGCCAGGTGCTGGGGACATGTGCCAGCGGATCTGAGAGAAAATTGAAGAAAATATAAAAATTAGGCCACTCTCCAGAGCCTTTTTCCTTCGAGCAGCTGATTGCTTTGTGAGCAGCTGCTGTAAGGAAACTAGCCTTTCAGGATCTAGTGCCCCCATTTCCTTCTTCTTAGAAGTACTGTCTGCCTCTTCCCACAGGGAGGGCCGAGGGTGGGGATTGTTGGGAATTCCAGCAGGTGGCATCAACTCACCAGTATCACCTCCTTCCATGACACCAGTTTAAAGGGGCCTTGCCACAGGAACCGCCCGCTCGCACCCCTCTGGAATTTGGCATCGACATATAGGATGGAGAACCAGTGGAACCAGGTCCTTCACCAGAATCTGCCTCCAGTTGCTGCTATTGCGCTCCAGGGGTTCCTGAAGAAACTGTGGTTTTTCAGGCCCAATATGCGTGGATTATGATTTCCAGGCCCATAGATTAGTGCAGCAATTTCACCTATTTGTTAATTACTACTTGAGGAGCAAGTTGTAACCTTAATAACTACAGTAACGTCTACTGTTGAATACGTTTGCTTGGCAGTTAAAGTCTAAGTCACAATCTAGTGAAGTGTTCATTTTGCTCCGAAATAAAGGAAGATCAGGTGAGTGCATACAATAAAAGCCTTGAGTCAAAGTAAAATGAGACCTGAGAGGAATCGGCAGCAGAGGCTGCAGCGCAGGATAAAGAGCGCGGGGCCCGAGGACAGCGGACCTGAGAGGAATCGGCAGCAGCGCAGGATAAAGAGTGCGGGGCCGCCGAATTCCAGCAGAACAGCAAAAGCAAGGAGTGACGTCACAGGACTGCAGGTAGGTGATTGATGGGTGAGTACCAGTGTTTTATTCTCTCTAACGTAACTAGGGAAACTAATTAATATAACTATAAATAATCATGTGAATAAAGGGGCGCGAACTTCGCCGGGGCGCCCCAAAAAAATTAGCGCCCCCGTGCCCAAAATTCGCTGATAGCACCCCAAGAGGGAGAGGTGCTCTCGCTCCCTCTTGGGGTGCTACCAGGGAATATCGTGGAGCTACGTGCTGTAGACCTTCCTCCCCTTATTAAAAGGGAGGGGCCTTGCGCAGCGTGACCCGGGGCCCAACTGGGCCACCAGGGATCGGGGTACCGGCACCCCATGGGGATGCTGCAGAGGAGGCCGGGGACGGCAAAGGGGGCAGGTGCTGGCAGGCGGCCAGCAAAAAAAATGGCCACCCGGCATCTCCCCTTTGATTAACTCCGCCCCGGCTGCACATACGCCCCCCTGACCCTGTCGGACATAGCGTCTGGCGATAAGTCAGGGGGCGCTACCAAAGTTTGTGGCCAGGGCGCGAGTGGGGCACGAGTGGGGCACTGCGCACGGTGATGACGTCATTGCTGGAGGTGCAGCGCCGCGGGGCGCTACCAGTTACCGCTGCCATTAACCTCCCGCTGAATTTCGCGGGAGGCGTTAGCGGCGCCGCGCCTGGGCGCTAGTTGCTTTGCGCCCCGTTAGCGCCCTCTTAGGGCACTAACGAGAGGCGCAAAGCATCCGAATTTTGCCCCCAAAGACTTTAACTAAGAGAGCGAAAGAAGCAGCCGGAGATAAAGGTAGGCTCGACTTTTAAGATTCTAAGGGCGCGAAATTCGGTTACTTTCCTTTTGGGGGCGTTAACCGAGTTAATGCCGGACATTTAGCACCCGGCGCAGAACTACCGCCCTGTCCGCTAAATTCGGCTTACCGCCCTGCACAGGAATTTCAGCACAATGTCAGGCGCTCCACTTATGGTGGGGCAGTAATCGAGGCGATGTCTGGGCGCGATCGGCAGCCCACGGCGGAGGCTCCGCGGAGCGCTGCCGTGTTTCAATGCCCCTCCCTTTCAGTTAAAGGGAAGGGCCATTGTGCACTCTGCAGGGCCTCTAATGGCCCACACTAGGCCACCAGGATGGCGTGGTGCCACGGCCGCAGCCCGGCGCCGAAACGCAGTGCCGGGCTGCGCGAAGGCGGCCAGGACCATGGCACGGCTCACCACGGAGGGCCGACCTGGAGATCGGCCAAAAATAGTAAATGGCGGCGTGGGTCACAATCACACCTCCCCTTTAAATACCGCCCTGTAAGCGGAGGTCGGCCCGGCTCGCGATCCACAAGGCTGGCGCTGACATCGCCCTTGGCAGCCTCGTGGGGCGCAGCCAAATTTCTGCCACGGGGCGTTAAGAGGCCACGGCGCGGTGCTAAGGGGTCGCAGCGCACGGCGATGACGTTTTTGCCGGCGACACAGCGGCCGGTGCACTACTGGCGGGGGCACGGCGCTTTCGGATAGCGCCTCAACAATGCCCCACCGAATTTCTCGGGAGGTACATTTTTCGCCCGCTCCCCCCCCCCGGGCGTTAAAGCCTTTGCGCCCCTGTTAGCACCATCTGGAGGCACTAATAGCAGGTGCAAAGGAGCCGAATTTCTTAGGGCTGGATTTTGTGAATGGAGGCGAGTTGGAGGCGGGACAGCTGCTTCTCGTGTCAATGTCCCGCCTCCATCCTAGCCTGACCAACCAGAGGGACTTTCCCCTGATTGACCTTGTTAAGCCCGCCCTGCGGGCTCAGCAGGTCAATTAGGGAGGAAGTCACTGACAGCACGTCTGACGTTGACGTGATCTATCTGTCAAGACTTCTTGAAAGAAGAAATGTCAGCGTTTGACAGCTCTGTGAAGCTGTCAAACACTGACATTCTCTTTAGTTTGATGAGACCTTGTGTTCAGGACTCACCAAACCTTTCAAATTTGTAAATTTCACATGTCTGTAGGAACGGAGGTTCCAACAGCCATTCTGTGAAATTGACAAGCAGGATGTCGGCTCTCCCGATCCACCACGGCTAAAGGCTGTAGGAAGAAAACAAGGTAAGTGAACACTTTTTTAAACTTATCACTCACCTTGCATACTTACCACTCCACACTTGCACCCATCACTCACCTCTACACCTTACTTCCAGGTGCCTCCGACCGGTGCAGACCTCCTCCACGTCTCCTCCAACCCAGCGGGGTTCTCCGAGGTCGGGAAGCCTTCACCTGTGAAGGTAAAATGGCACTAATCCTTTTTTCTGCCTATTAACAACCTGTGAACAGGCAGTTAAAAGGATTAAATGCCTTTCCCGCCTCCAGGAGACGGGACCCGAAGCTGCACATCTTCCCGCCTCCTGGCAAATGGGCACGGAGGCGGGATGGGGGTGGGTTTGCCATCCGCCCCCACTTTTTCCGAGTTTACCGGCTGTCCTGCCTCCATGCCCGCCTCCTCGGGGCTTGGAAAATCCAGCCCTAGTCTTAAGTTTTTTTCTGTAAGTTAGTTAATAGTCTATCAAATAGAGGGATGGCAGGGCAGCTCAGTCCCATGGAATATATATGCTTTGCCATGTGGGAACTCCAGGACGTTTCCCGAGTCCTGGACAACCACGTGTGCAGGAGGAGTCGTCAGCTGGAGGAGCTCGAGCTCCGGGTTTCGGAGCTTGAGCGGCAGCTGGCGTCGCTGGCATCCGTGAGGCTGAGAGCTACGTGGATAGCACGTTTCAGGAGGTGGTCACCCCACAGCTAAGGAGTGCGCAGGCAGAGAGGGAATGGGTGACCACCAGACAGAAGAGGAGGACCAGGCAGGTAGTGCAGGAGTCCCCTGAGTGCATCTCGCTCTCCAACCAGTGTTCTGATCTGAGTACTGGTGAGGGTGATGTTTCCTCAGGGGTGTACAGCCAGAGCCAAGTCCATGGCACCACTGGTGGCTCAGCTATTCAGGGCGGGAGGAAGAAAAGTGGGAGACCAATAGTGGTAGGAGATTCAACAATTAGGGGAGCAGACAGGCGTTTCTGAGGCTGCAGATGTGACTCCAGGATGGTATGTTGCCTCCCTGGTACCAGGGTTAAGGATCTCTCTGAGTGGCTGCAGAACATTCTGAGAGGGGAGGTGAACAGCCAGAGGTCGTGGTCCATATCGGTACCAATGACATAGGTAGTAAAAAGGGATGAGGTCCTGCAGGCAGACTATAGAGAGCTCGGAAAGAGATTAAAAAGCAGGACCTCAAAGCTAGTAATCTCCGGATTACTTCCGGTGCCACGCGCGGGTGAGTATAGAAATAGGAGGATAGAGCAGATGAATGTGTGGCTGGAGAGATGGTGCAGGAGGGAGGGCTTCAGATTCCTGGGGCATTGGGACCGGTTCTGGGGGAGGTGGGACCTGTACAGGCCGAACGGGTTGCACATCAACAGAGCCGGTACCAATATCCTCGCGGGGAGGTTTGCTAGTGCTGTTGGGGAGGGTTTAAACTAATTTGGCAGGGGGATGGGCACCAGGATGTAACATTAGAAAGGGGAAATAAAGTGCTCAAAGGATTGGAAGAGGCAGAGAGCACTAAAGTAAGAAATGGTAAGGTATTAGGTGGGGTCAAACTAAGAGAGAATACAGGATGGTCTAAGATGGGTTTACAGTGTATGTATGTGAACACACGAAGTGTAGTAAACAAGGTAAGTGAGCTGCAGGCACAAGTAGCCACATAGGAATATGATCTTGTGGCAATAACTGAGACCTGGCTCAGAAAAGGGCAGGATTGGGTATTAAATATTCCTGGTTATAAGGTGTTCAGGAAAGATAGGGAAGGAAAGATGTGAGATGGTGTGGCAGTATTGGTTAAGGAGAATGTTACAGTGCTGGAGAGGGAGGATGTCCTGGAGGGGTCAAAGACAAAATCTATATGTCTAGAGTTAAGAAATAATTGAGGTGCCATTACACTACTAGGTGTATTCTATAGACCACCAAATAGTGGGAAAGATATGGAGGAGCAAATTTGCAGAGAAATTACAGAGAGGTGCAAGAACTATAGAGTAGTGATAATGGGGGACTTCAACAATCCTAATATAGACTGTTAAGGGCAGAGAAGGGGAAGAATTTCTGAAGTGTGTTCAGGAGAACTTTCTTGATCAGTGTGTTCCCAGCCCGACGAGGGAGGAGGCATTGCTGGATCTGGTTCTGGGGAATGAGGTAGGTCAAGTGGAGCAAGTGTCAGTCGGTGAACATTTAGGGAACAGTGATCATAGTATCATAAGGTTTAGATTAACTATGGAAAAGGACAGGGAGCAGTCTAGAGTAAAAATGTTTAGCTAGGGGAAGGCCAATTTCAGTGGGATGAGAATGGATCTGGCCTGGGTAAACTGGAATCAAAGATTGGCAGGCAAAACTGTAATGGAGCAATGGGCTGCCTTTAAAGAGGAAATAGTTCAGGTATAGTTGAGGTACATTCCCACTAGAGGGAAAGGCAGGACAACTAAAGTCAGGGCTCCCTGGATGACAAAAGAGATAGAGAATATGATGAAGCAGAAAAAGAGCGCATATGACAGGTTGCAAATACATTTGAGAATCAGGCTATAAAGGTCAGAGGAGAAGTGAAAAAGAAAATAAGAAGGGCAAAGAGAGGGTATGAGAATAGAATGGCAGGCTACATAAAAGGTGAACCAAAAGTCTTCTATAGGCATATAAATAATAAAAGGGTAGTAAGAGGAGGGGTGGGGCCGATTAGGGACCAAAAAGACCTATGTATGGAGGCAGAGGGTATGGTTGAGGTACTAAATGAGTACTTTGCATCAGTCTTCACCAAGGAAGAGGATGCTCCATAGACATAGTGAAGGAGGAGGTAGTGGAGACACTTGATAGGATAAAAATTGATAAAGAAGAGGTAGTAGAAAGGCTGGCTGTACTTAAAGTAGATAAATAACGAGGAGCAGATGGGATGTATCCTAGGATACTGAGGGAATTGAGGGCGGAAATCGTGGAGGTACTGGCCATAATATTCCAATCCCCTCCTTAGATACAGGGGTGGATCCAGAGGACTGGAAAATTGCAAATGTTACACCATTGTTCAAAAAAGGGTGTAAAGATAAACCCAGCAACTACAGGCCAGTCAGTTTAACCGTGGTAGTGGGGAATCTTTTAGAAGCAGTCATCAGGGACAAAATTAACAGGCACTTGGATAGGTGTGGATTAATTAAGGAAAGCCAGCACAGATTTGTTAAAGGCAAATCGTGTTTAACCAACTTGATCGAGTTTTTTGATGAGGTAACAGAGAGGGTTGATGAGGGTAATGCGGTTGAAGTAGATGGATTTCCAAAAGGCATCAACAAAGTGCCACATAATAGGCTCGCCAGCAAAGTTGAAGCCCATGGAATAAAAGAGACAGTGGCAGCATGGATACGAAATTGGCTAAGTGACAGGAAACAGAATAGTGGTGAACGATTGTTTTTCGGACTGGAGGAAGGTATACAGTGGTGTTCCCCAAGGGTCGGTTCTAGGACCACTGCTTTTCTTGATATAGATTAATGACTTGGATGTGGGTGTACAGGGCACAATTTCAAAATTTGCAGATGACACAAAACTTGGAAGTATAGTGAACAGTGAGGAGGAGAGTGATAGACTTCAGGAAGACTCGTGAAATGGGCGGACACGTGGCAGATGAAATTTAACGCAGAAAAGTGTGAAGTGATATATTTTGGTAGAAAGAATGGGGAGAGGACATATAAATTAAGTGGTACAATCCTAAAGGGGGTGCATGAACAGAGAGACCTAGTGGTATGTGTGCACAAATCATTGAAGGTGGCAGGGCAGGTTGAGAAAGCAGTTAAAAAGGCTTACGGGATCTTGGGCTTCATAAATAGAGGTATAGTACAAAAGCAAGGAAATTATGATGAACCTGTATAAAACACTGGTTTGGCCCCAACTGGAGTACTGTGTCCAATTCTGGACACCACACTTCAGGAAGGATGTGAAGGCCTTAGAGAAGGTGCAGAAAAGATTTACGAGAATGATTTCAGGAATGAGGGACTTCAGTTATGTTGCTAGACTGGAGAAGTTGTGGTTGTTCTCCTTGGAGCAGAAAAGAGTGAGAGGAGATTTGATAGAGGTGTTCAAAGTCATGAGGGGTCTGGACAGAGTAGATAGAGAGAAACTGTTCCCATTGGCAGAAGGGTCGAGAACCAGAGGACACAGATTTAAGGTGATTGGCAAAAGAACCAAAGGCGACGTAAGAAAAAACTTTTTTACACAGCGAGTGGTTAAGATCTGGAATGCACTGCCTGAAAGGGTGGTAGAGGCGGACTCAACCTTATCTTTCAAAAGGGAGTTGGATAAGTATCTGAAGGAAAAAAAATTGCAGGGCTACGGGGAAAGGGCGGGAGAGTGGGACTAGCTGAGGTGCTCTTGCAGAGAGCTGGCATGGGCTCAATGGGCCGAATGGCCTTCTTCCATGTTGTAACCATTCTATGATTCTATGAGGTTCCTTTGTTCCATCCTTGAGAATTCTACAAATTACCTAGCTATTTAGGCAAGTAAAAACACTCTCTTAGACATAGGTAGCAAGACATCAGCTGTGGGAGCTGTCTGGGATGTTGTAACCTAAAATTATATCCAGCATAAAAGCCAAAGTTGAAAATATGTAAAAGGTTTTCAACAGACTCAATTACATGCAAATGCTACAGTAAACTATAATGTACATATTATATGCCCCTAGCAATGCTGGATGCCCATACACACAACCATCCTTTAGAAATGATGTCCTGCAAGCTTCAGACAATGGCATGAAGGCAGTCTTGCCCTCAAATGACTATTTAAATGAAGTGCCTCCCTGTTTGAGGCCATGGTTCCCACACACACAAGCTATGCTGTGGGACGAGGCGGATGGCATTCCCACCCATTTTCTACTACTGGCCACTCGACTTACCCCACCGCAACCTGCGGCCAGCAGTGGAAGTCTAGGCTTGCCCGTTATTTGACACACACAAACACTTGGCACATGGGTGAGGGCTGCAAGCTGTTGTGAGATGTCATCCCAATCTAGGTCATTACTGTCCTGGAGTAGAGAAAATTTTGTATGGGGAGGGGTGGGAAGTGAGGGGGGTGGGGTGGGAAAGGGAGACAGATCTGGGAACGCAGAAGTATAGTGACTGACCAGTGGTGAGCTCAGATCAGCTGAAGAACAATAAAAATTGAGGACCCAAGCAGCCTGCAAAATGACTGAATGACAGATGAAGACTATACACTGGCTACTGGCCAAGAGATCCATTTGAGGTTTGTGAGGTTTGATTGATTAAATTATTTTATCTGACCAGTCCGCACAGTAGAATAATGAGCAGGGCTTTCAGGAAGCCAGCGCGAACAATAACCAAATTCTCATTCTCTAGTGACATTTATTAATTCATTACTCCTGATAGGTATTGATATATCTACCGTTAGTTTTATTTTTATCGGACAAGGGCTGGAAAAGTGTGATGTAATTTCTGCTGACACTTTGACACTGCTATCAATCCCTTGTTACTGCTGAGTAGTATAATGTGGAAATCAATGTGTGTTATACATTGTGTATGGTCAAGTGGATATATTTCTATTCGTATGAGTGCCCCGAAGTGATTAGAACTGATTATGCGGTGAAGGTGAAGTGTTTAGTGGTCACAGATAAGGGAGAGGAGGTGAGCACAGAAGAATGGTCAATATTCCAGCAGATTCCCCTCATTATAAGGGACGATTTTCCGGCTATGCAAGGTGGACATGTAAATTCCCGGCTGGCGGGTAAGGGCTCCTGCTCACGACGCATGCTCAGAGAAGTCCTGGAACTCCCTACCTAACAGGAATGTGGGAGAATCTTCACCACATGGACTGCAACGGTTCAAGAAGAAGGCGGCCCACCACCACCTTCTCAAGGCAATAAATTTCGGCCTTGCCAGCGATGCCCACATCCCGAGAATTTCCATGGTGTAATCGATAGTGTCTATAAGACAAAAACAAACAGACACAATAATGTTGTTCAATAAAATATGAACAGAAAATGGTGGAAATGCCTTGTGTCTGAAAATATTTTCATGTTTTGGGTGAGATCCTTCATCTGACATGGTTGGTCAGGCTGGGAGACCCTCTTTATACGACAGACAAGGACAAAAAGAGGTGGAGCAACGATAATAGCACTCAAATAAGCTACTTGTGAAAATGGATGTTAATAGTTTATTAATAAATATGAACATTATGGGGTAGAGATGTAAAGTGTTGTTCATGTACAAAGGCTATCTCAGACATTGGACAAAGGGTGAGTAAACCAGATATGTGGTGGGTGGAACCAATTAGATAGAAGAGAAAGCAGCAGACTAGAATGACAGCTACTACGAGACACCAGCAGGAACAGTGGTGAGACAGCTAAGATCTGAGTTGTTGAAGTCAGACCAGGGAGCTGCAGAGTGCACAGGAGGAAGATAAGATATTCCTGAAGTTTGCTTTGAGCCTGGTAGGAACAATGTCGGAGACCAAAGAGGTCAGATTCAACCTTATTGCTATTCACTCACCAGCAATGTTCACAGTGATATACCAAGAAAAAAGGCTTACGTTTATACAGCACTGTATCGCATCATGTAGAAATACCTTAAAGCACTTCCTATACAATTAATTACTTTGAATGAGAGTTGTTTTGAGAGCAAGCCAATTTGCACACATCAAGGTCCCACAAACAGGAATCAGATGAATAACCAGTTAATCTGTTTCTTTTTGATAGTGTTGGTTGAACGAGTAATGTTGGCCTGGACACATTGAGAAAGCCTTGCTCTTCTTTGAATAGTGCCGTGGGATCTTTAATGGTCACCTGAAAAGACAAGATAGGCTGAGTTCTGATGAAAGGTCATTGACCTGAAATGTTAAGGGCTAGAATTCAGTGCATTTGCGCCTCTCGTTAGCGCTCCTGGGGGGCGCTAACGGGGTGCAAATGACTTTTCACCTGCGCGACGCCGCTAACGGCTCCCGCTAGATTCAGCGGGAGTTTAGCAGCGGCGGCGGTAACCGGCAGCGCCCCGCTCTGCTGCGCAGGCGATGACAAGGTCATCACCGTGCACATCGCCCCGCTTTCGCCCCGCCTGCAAAATTGGCCCGCGCCCCCTGAATCTGAGCCGGGCGATGACAGCGACCAATTCAGGGGGCGGGAACAGAGCGGCAGGAGGCTTGCAGGGCGATAAGTAAAAGGGAGGTGGCGGGTGGGGAAAAAATGAATCGGCCAACTCACTTGTCGCGGCCAGTTGCATCTTTGAACGTGGGGTCCATGCCATGATTTGACAGTCCGGCAGTCCTCTTGAGTGCTGTGTTGCTGGCATGGCACCCCCGCAGAGTTGTGGGTTTGGGCCCTCCCCTTTAATGAGGGGAAGAGCCCTTCCATGCGGCAGCGCTGCAGAACGCACCGCTCCGATATTCGAGGTTCGTGCTCTAAGAAGGAAGTGGAGTGCTTGAATTAGCGCTCCACCTCCCTCTTGGAATGCTAAAACTGAAGTTAGCGATCGCCGGCGCGATTTTTCGCCGGGCGCTAAATTTAGCGCCCAGGCAATCGCTAACGTATTTATCCCCCTGAAGTGTTTCTCTCTCCACAGATGCTGCCTGACCTGCTGAGTATTTCCAGCATGTTCTGTTTTTATTTAAGACAAGATAGGTCCTTGGACTAATGTCTCATCAGAAGGATGGCATTCCGCATAATGGAGCATTCCCTAAGTATGGCCTGCGCTTGAAGGAGGGTAAATGCAAAACTAATCTGGGGGAGGGGGTTGGCGGGCGACCAATCCGCTCTCAGGAGGTGGGTTTATTGGTCACAGCTTTTAAGGAGGCTGCGTGCTTCCATTTAACAAGCTTTTTATTTTTAATCCATTTTGGACAGGTTTATGGGGCCTCGGGTAACCTGGCGGGTAAAATGAGCTGAGACGGGCCAGATCCATAAGGTAGGTGCCCTTTACAGCACTGCTTGTGGGCCAGGAGGAACAGGAGTGCTTCCCCCACCCCAACAAGCTGACCTGCTCCCAGCGCCACGATCGCTGACTCCCCGCGATCTCCCCCACTGCTGTGCTCTCTCTCTCTCTCTCTCCCCGTGATCTCTGCCCCCCACGACTATGATCTCTTCCCCTCCCCCCCACGATCTCTCACCCCCGACCACCATCTGCCCCCCTCGACCACCATCTACCCCCCACCGCAATCTCTCACCCCTGACCATTATGTGACCCCCCGACCACAATCTCTCACCCCCAACCACCATCTTCCCCCGCCGGCCATGCTCTCTCACCCCTAACCACCATCTCCTGCCCGACCACAATCTCTCATGGTTGACCACCATCTGCGCCCCCCCGAACACCATCTCTCACCCCAACCACCATCCGCCCCCCCGACCACAATCGCTCACCCCTGACCACCATCCGCCCCACCCCATGACCACAATCTCTCACCTTTGACCAGCATCCCCCCCCCTGACCACAATCTCTCACGCCTGACGATTGTCTGCGCCCCCAAACACCATCTCTCACCCCAACCACCATCTACCCCCTGGACCATGATCACCTCCCCGATCACAATCCCCCCTCCACCACGAGACCCCTCCCAACCGTGATCTCTCCCTGCCTTCCTACCTGCTCTCTGCTCATTAGCTGCATCCTTGTGCTGCAGGCTTTCCCACCCGAGGCAGCCAAGCCTATCAATCAGGCTGGCTGTCAGATGGGAAACCTGTCAAAAATAATTCAAAAGACATTCCTGCAGTTAATATCTGCATGACGTCCGGGAAACCTGTACTTCCTAGTTTCCTTTCCCGAACTCCTACCCCAGCTCCGAACGCGCGGCCCCGTAAATATCAGGGCCAATATTTCAGTGAGCGAGCGATCAATCTATGGAACAGGCTGTTTAGGGAGATGGCGGAAGCAGTTAGTATTGATTCATTTAAATGCAAATTAGATCGATATCTTTCAGAAAATACCATTTTGGGATACAGTTAATGAGTAATTTGAGACATGAAATGATGTTTAGCAACTCCTATGTTCCCATGTTCGTAATGCAATGCTCAAGTATTAGTGATTGAGAAATTTCATGTCTTTTTTTCTCCAAAATGTAATCTGGCTGTTGCTAAGAGATGAAAGTCTCCTCTCACTCTCTTTTATTGCTAGTGGCAAAATTAGTCTGGGAGAGATTCAAACCATCCTTCTGGCCTATCCACGTGCTACTTTGTGCATTCTTTCACAGTCATCGTCACATTTGGCATACCCCACTCGAAATTGGTGTCATCAGCAAATTTCAGTATTGTTCCCTATTGCTAAGTAGAGATTGTGTATATATAGTAAATAAGTGCACTGCATCCCACACAGACCCTGTGGAACACCATCTCAACACATCTATCCATTCCACAAAGCTTCCTTTACTCCTACTGATTGCTTTCTTCCCTCCCAATCACTCCTCTGTCCAATTGGCCGCATTCCCTTTAATTCAATGTGCCATTACTGTTAACATGAGTTACCATCAGCTCCCTAGAAGTTGAATAGTGCAGACTTGTAGAATTTAGACTTAAGTATAGAGATGCAGGGAGGAAGTCGTTAGGATGTCTGAGAAACACCTGCATGAAATGCTGCAGAGGTAAAAACAGGCTAGATTCGGGCTATGTAACCAAAGATAGCCTGAACATACGGGCTACGCATTCTGGCACTTAATAGTTATGTCTACTCCATTGGACCTTTGAAGTCCAGGAGACCGAATGCTGAAGCATCCTGTAGGCTCAGCACAGCAGCTGTCTACAATATTCTGCCAAATGCTGGACTGTTTTCTGGGTTGGGAACACTGCTAATCAGAGCAGACTCTATCTAGGACCTCGCACCTTCAATCATGATTGGTAGGGCTTGCAGTGCGTTATAATAAAGCAATATGTGAATGACATATGCCAATCCATGGTAAAGAGAAAGAGACAGGAAATTTACAGAAAAGTCTGGAAAAGGTATACAATTCCTCAGTGAAAAGAAGTTAACAAAAGGTTTAGCTAATACTTTAAGGGGTAGGTAATGACCAAATTGGAGCTAGCTCTGAACATGATATTCCATGGCATTCACTGTAGCAGGGACGGTTAAGAGGAGATTTAATAGATTTTTTTTTTAAATGATGAAAGGTTTGATAGCGTGAATAGAGAAATATTAGCTCCTCTGGTTGGGAAGTCACTGACAAAGGATTATTCATTTAAAGTGATTGCTAAAGCAGTGAGGAGAGAGGTTAGGATAAATGTCCTTACACAGCGGATTGGTCTGAGCTTGCAATGCTTTGTGGTTGAGGCAGAGACCATTGCATTTTTTAAGGGAAAAATAGATAAATATTTGAAGTAGAAAACAATACAGGACTATAAGAAGGAAACAGGTCAGTTTGATTAGTTTTGGATTGCATTAGCAAAGAGCTGGCACAGCTAGGATGGGCCGAATGGCCTCTTTCTGTATTGCAAGCTTCTATTGTTCTATGGTTCCACTGAAGGAAAGAACTTGATTAAATGTACAGACTATGATGATGTTGCTTCTGTAAATCATATGTCACTGCACGGCCTGATGGAGAGGGGGATTTTTTTTATTATTGAAAAAAGCTGGCTGAAGTCCCAAGGCTAACAAGAATAGGAAGGAAGGTTGAGATAAATCAGGAATTAGCAATTAGCTGATGCCAGGCTTAGGTGTTAAAATCCTGTTATGCTGTGTAGACAACAGCAAAATGATTTCAGGACTATCTAACAGTGACAAACACTTTCAAAGAGCGCTATTCCCCATAATGCCAAAACTCCTCACGCATTAAAGATCAAAATCACAACCATTCCCCCGCCCATCCATTTATAAATGTCAGTTAAATGGAGAAAAAACAATTCTTTTGAAATTTAGTTATTATTGATATATAACTATTTTTATGAAAGGTCTTAAAATAATCACAAAGTCTATGGCCCTGGGGTTTATTCCCTTGCATACAGTTTGTAGGTTTATAACCCATCATAGTGTACACAATCAATGAAGGCAATCCACTCTAAGTGGGCCTCTTAGGATCAGTAGCTGGTGTCATGCCAATGATATATCTCAGGTTCCCACACATGCTGTTCAGATAATTATCATCAGGGGTGTAATGGTCAATCAACCAACCAACCGTTAACCACTCTTTCCACGCCTAGTCAGTCTTTATATTTTTTCTGATGTCTTTGAAATTCTGCTATAGAAATTGAAAACAGTTAAACCAAGGAAACATCATTTTCTAAATTAGTTAATAATATCTTAAGAGCAATGGGTAGTGTATCATGGCAGAGTGCTGTCATTTTTATTCGTGGGTCTGTGCACTAATGAAGCCCAGAAACATGAAAGAAAGACTTGCATTTATATAGCACCTTTCATGACCACCGGACATCTCAAAGCACTTTACGGCCAATGAAGTACTTTTGAAGTGTAGGCACTGTTGTAATGTGGGAAATTCGGCAGCCAATTTGCGCACGGCAAACTCCCACAAACAGCAATGTGAAAATGACCAGATAATCTGTTTTTGTTATGTTGGTTGAGAGAGAAATATTGGCCAGGACACCAGGGATAACTCCCCTGCTCTTCTTCAAAATAGTGCCGTGGGATCTTTTACGTCCACCTGAGAGCAACCGGGGCCTCGGTTTAACATCTCATCTGAAAGACGGCATCTCCGACAGTGCAGCACTCCCTCAGCACTGCACTGGAGTGTCAGCCTAGCTTTACGCGCTCAAGTCCCTGGAGTGGGACTTGAACCCACAACCTTCTGACTCAGAGGCGAGGGTGCTACCCACTGAGCCACTGCTATTCATTTAGCTCAGCCTCAAAGGTGTTAATTGCTTCAGTTGGCCTACTCACAGATCAGTGCTACGACGGAGAGAGGGTACAGAGGAGGTACTAGGAAAGGGTACAGAAGAGGTTTACCAGGATGATACACTTTAGTTTTGTGGAGAGATTGGAAAAGCTGGGATTGTTCTCCTTGGAGCAAAGAAGGTTAAGGGGAATCCTAATAGAGGTATTCAAAATTATGAGGGGTTTTGGTAGAGCAAGTAGGGAGAAACTGCTTCCTCTGGTAAGTGGGTTGGTACCAAAGGTCATGCCATGGGATCTTTTACGTCCACCTGAGAAAGCAGATGGGACCTCGGTTTAACATCTCATCTGAAAGACGACACCTCCGACAGTGCAGCACTCCCTCAGCACTGCACTGGAGTGTCAGCCTAGATTTAAGTGCTTAGGTTCCTGGAGTGGGACTATGAACCCACAACCTTCTGACTCAGAAGGCAAGTGTGCTACCCACTGAGCCACAGCTGACACTTGGGTTAAAGGACATCTCTCAGAGATGTACTGAGGCTCCTGAGTGAAACCAGTTTGAGTAATTTCAGTCCACTTTTCTCATTAAAATGGGTCCACACTACAATCATATAAGAAGAGCCTTCTCAGTAGAATCATAGGCTGGAATTTTGCCTACCTGGGTGGTCCGGTGCGGCCGGTGTCCATGGCGGGTCGTGACCCCACTGCTGGCTCCATCCCGCTGTTGAAAATGAACTTACCTTCAGGGGCCTATTAAGCCCGCCTAGCGCGTTACTCGGCCCAATGAGATGGAGCGGGTCTGGTGACGTCATTCATGATGCATTTTCAGCCAGGATCTTTAATGGGACCCTGGCCACATTAAATTTGAGTTTAATATAACATGCATTGGAGTGCTGCAAACACTGACAATGACTGCACAGAGGCAGAGGGCTGCACCCAGGTTCTCCGATGACTCCCTCCATATGCTTATGGAGGGAGTCAGAGCACGCAGGGGGGTCCTCTTCCCTTCCGATGGGCGGAAGAGACCTCTCCAGGAGACCAAAACAGCCTGGTTGTACATTGCAGAGAAGGTCACAAGCAGGCATGTGGTCAGGAGGATCTGGGTGCAGTGCCACAAATGTTTCAATGATCTCACTGCATCCTGCTGTGCCTCTCATCACATCTCCATCACTCTGCCTTCCCTACCCTACTCCTGCACATCCTTACTCGAACCAACATACCTTTCACCTCCACCCATCCCCCTCTCTCTATCTACATTATCACAACCCCGTCTCACTAGCCACCCCTCACACTCACCCCCATCTAGTGCAATCATACCAATTAACAACATACAAGGGTAGCCACTTGGGTGTTTTAGCCAATGTTTATGTAAAGTTTCTGTTAATGTGGTGTCAAACATAAAAATCTTTATTTTCAACGCATTCTGTTCTTGGACAGATTTGTGTGCACCTATGGAAGTGTCTTAGTGAGTTGCAGTGAATGGTGAGACATAATGATACCCACCGCAATGGTGATGAGTGTGAAAGGAATGGCTTGGTCATTGCAGGGATGCTTTATGGTGTTGCTGTGGGGTGGTGCCAACCTGGCGCCTGTGGCAGCCATATGGGTGTACAGCATAAAGTTAACTAAATCTGGCCATGATGAGGCCATCCCTGGCCTCCCAGGCAGCAATGTGTTCGGGTGCTGATGCCCTGTGTCCTGTGCAGCATCAGGTGATTGCGGAGAAGGTTGGTGTTGTTTTTGGTGCTGCTGGTGTGCCTGGTGCTGCTGGTGTTGGGGCTCATCATGGTCCGATTCTGAGGACCAAAATGAGACAGTATAAACGACACCCATGTTGATGGAATAGATGTCCGGTGAAGTACAGATGACAGAAGCATTCTGTCAATGGTGAGAGAGTTCTTCCAATGAGGTGAGACTGAATGGAGACTTTGCTGGAAAGACTTGCTGCCTGCAAAATCTGTGCTGGAAATGGACTGAGCAACAACTTCTGCCTGAGGAAAATGATCATCTATCAGGTGGAAGCTTTCACTGAACATTTGATGCAGTCAAGTAATCAGCTGGAGCAATGGCCACTGAACTCCTGCCTCAGGTTGACAGACGAGCTGCGTGAATCCCGTGGCCATGCAGGGAAATTTAAAAAGTAAGTGAAAAAAGGCTCTTAAGCGCCTGTAAACTACCTGATAATCATCTCAATTGGGACCTCCGCCGCTGCCGGTCAGATCAGCTCCACGATGACAGATGCGCCTGGGGAAAAGGCGCATTGGAGCGAGATGACAGCCACCGCCACCAATCGCGCCGGCCATAGAATCTAAAGCACAGAAAGAGGCTATTCGGCCAGTCATGCCTCTAAAGAGCTGTTCAATTTAGTCCCATACCTCTTCAAGTACATGTCAAATTGTCTTTTGAAAGTTCCTATGGAATTTGATTCCACCACCCTTTCAGGAAGTGCAGTCCAGATCTTAACAACCTGCTGTGTGAAAACATTTCTCCTCATTTACCCTCTAGTTCTATTGCCAATTATTTTAAATCTGTGACCTTTGGTACCAACCCACTTACCAGAGGAAACAGTTTCTCCCTACTTGCTCTACCAAAACCCCTCATAATTTTGAATACCTCTATTAGGACTCCCCTTAACCTTCTTTGCTCCAAGGAGAACAATCCCAGCTTTTCCAATCTCTCCACAAAACTGAAGTGTATCATCCCTGGTATCATCCTGGTAAACCTCTTCTGTACCCTTTCCTAGTACCTCCTCTGTACCCTCTCTCCGTCGTAGCACTGATCTGTGAGTAGGCCAACTGAAGCAATTAACACCTTTGAGGATGAGCTAAATGAATAGCAGTGGCTCAGTGGGTAGCACCCTCGCCTCTGGGTCAGAAGGTTGTGGGTTCAGGTCCCACTCCAGGGACTTGAGCGCGTAAAGCTGAGGGAGTGCTGCACTGTCGGAGATGCCGTCTTTCAGATGAGATGTTAAACCAAGGCCCCGTCTGCTCTCTCAGGTGGACGTAAAAGATCCCATGGCATTATTTTGAAGAAGAGCAGGGGAGTTTTCTCCGGTATCCTGGCCAATATTTATCCCTCAACGAACATAACAAAAACAGATTATCTGGTCATTTTCACATTGCTGTTTGTGGGAGCTTGCTGTGTGCAAATTGGCTGCCGCGTTTCCTACATTACAACAGTGACTACACTTCAAAAGTACTTAATTGGCTGTAAAGCGCTTTGAAATGTCTGGTGGTAGTGAAAGGTGCTATATAAATGCAAGTTTTCCTTTCTTTTCTCAGTCACCCCCACCCCTCCCCTCCCCTCCATGTGTTATTCTTTCAAACGGGTAACTTGCTGTGGCATATGGGTGTCTTTGTGCACCAGTCGCTGAAGGTAAGCATGCAGGTACAGCAGGCGGTTAAGAAGGCAAATGGTATGTTGGCCTTCGTAGCGAGAGGGTTTGAGTACAGGAACAAGTATGTCTTGCTGCAGTTGTACAGGGCCTTGGTGAGACCACACCTTGAGTATTGTGTGCAGTTTTGGTCGCCTTATCTGAGGAAGGATGTTCTTGCCATGGAGGGTGTGCAGCGAAGATTCACCAGACTGATACCTGGGATGGCAGGAATGACGTACGAGGAGAGATTGGGTCGAATGGGCTTATACTCGCTGGAGTTTAGAAGAATGAGAGGAGATCTCATTGAAACTTATAAAATTCTAACAGGGCTAGACAGACTGGATGCAGGAAGGATGTTCCCGATGGCGGGTGAGTCCAGAACAAGAGGTCACAGTCTAAAGATAAGGGGTAAGCCATTTAGGACAGAGATGAGGAGGAATTTCTTCACCCAGAGAGTGGTGAACCTGTGGAATTCTCTACCACAGAAGGCAGTTGAGGCCAAGTCAGTAAATATATTCAAGAAGGAGTTAGATATATTTCTTAAGGCTAAAGGTATCAAGGGATATGGGGAGAAGGCAGGGACAGGGTACTGAGTTTGGATGATCAGCCATGATCTCATCGAATGGCGGAACAGGCTCGAGGGGCCGAATGGCCTACTCCTGCTCCTATCTTCTATGTTTCTATGTTTCTATGAATGGTAGATTGTAGGTCACATTCTCCATTCATGATTTGACTTTCGGAGGAATGTTACACAAAATGGGTTGAAATTGCCCTGACAGTATCAGTTAGTGTTCCTGTGAAATTCCCCTGTCTGCTGTCTTCACAAAGATGTTAACCAATTTATTTTGAACAGGATAACAAGTTTGTTAAAATAGTACAATGAAATTTCATATGAAGGTGAAGACGTTCTTTACTAATATACATTTTAACTTCAACTCAAAAAATGTCCACTCCAAAGTTGTCTTTATTTAGTAGCTGCACAGGTATCTTCCCTTTATAGCATGCAGGATTATTGAAGCAATTCAGTACAATATACACTTCCCCTTTAAATAAGCACATCAATAGCCTATACCTCCCCTTTAATGAGGCTATCAGTTGACTAAACTTTCTCCTTTCAATTGGAATTACAAAGGTCTAGAGCTCCTTTTTTGATTGTACTTCTGCTTTGATTAATGATAGCCCTAATCTTCTACCATCTTTTAAGGATAATTCAACAGTTTGATAACAAAACAAAAATCAGCAGATACCATTTGGTTAATGTAATTTGAGAACACACATCTGGGCCGACTGCACGCAACCACAAGTTCATTGATTTGGCTCATCTAATTCATTCTTCATTCATTGGATCAGCAGTAATAACAGTAGTTGCTCTTCTTATGACCAGTAATTAGGCAATCATGTGCTGTTGACCCCTCCTCCAAAAAACTGTTCAGTAATATTTTCTCCAGTGAGCCCCATGTTGCGTCCAATGAAATTAGTCGATTGAAATGCCGACAGTATTGAATTACAGTCGAGTGAATACAGTGGAAATCTAATCAGATAATATTGTTAGACAAGAATTAATTCTGCCTTATGGCTAAAAAGTGAAAATGCTGTTTGCTTCCCTCCCTCCCTCTCCCCACCCCCCCCCGCCACCCCCGCCAATTTTGCCCCCTTCTGCCTAATGACACTGACATATGCTGAGATACAGCTCCAAAAGTACTAGCCACTCTCTAATATGTTACCCTGGGGTACAGCTCCATAGGCGCTGACCACCGTCCAGTATGTCACCCTAGGGTAAAAGTTCTACAGATGCTGGCCACCCTCTAGTATGTCACCCAGGGGTAACGTTCCACATGTGTTTCTCACCCTTTAGTATGTCACCCTCGTGTATAACTCCACAGGTTAAAGGTGGCGCATGAACAGAGAGACTTGGGAGATCAGATACACAAACCTTTGATGGTGGGTAGACACATTTTTTAAAATAGAAATTTATGGAACGGAGCATCGTGTCTGTGCTGGCTGAAAAAGAGCTATCCAGCCTAATCCCACTTTCCAGCTCTTGTAGGTTACGGCACTTCAAGTGCATATCCAAGTACTTATTAAATGTGATGAGGGTTTCTGCCCCTACCACCCTTTCAGCCAGTGAGTTCCAGACCCGCACCACACTCTGGGTGAAAACATTTCTCCTCAACTCCCCTCTAATCCTTCTACCAATTACTTTAAATCTATGCCTGTTGGTTATTGACCTCTTTGCTGGGGGAAATAGGTCCTTCCTATCCACTTTATCTAGGCCCCTCATCATTTTATACACCTCAATTAGGTCTCCCCTCAGCCTCCTCTGTTCCAAAGAAAACAACCCCAGCCTATCCAATCTTTCATTATAGCTAAAATTCTCCAGTCCTGGCAACATCCTCGTAAATCTCCTCTGTACCCTCTCGTGCAATCACTTCTTTCCTGAAGTGTGGTGAGCAGAACTGTACACAGTACTCTAGCTGTGGCCAAACTAGTGTTTTATACAATTCAAGCATAACCTCCCTGCCTTGGCTAATAAAGAAAAGTATCCCGAATGCTTTCTTAACCACCTTATCAACCTGTCCTGCTATCTTCAGGGATCTGTGGACAGGCACTCCAAGGTCCCGCTGTTGCTCTGCATTTCTCAGTATTCTACCATTTATTGTGTATTCCCTTGCCTTGTTAGCCCTCCCTAAATGCATTACCTCACACTTCTCTGGATTGAATTCCATTTGCCAATTTTCTGCCCACCTGACCATTTATTGATATCTTCCTGCAGTCTACAACTTTCTTCCTCACTATCAACCACACGGCCAATTTTTGTATCATCTGCAAACTTCTTAATCATTTTCCCTAAATTGAAGTCTAAATCATTGATGTATACCACAAAAAGCAAGGGACCAAGTACTGAGCCCTGCAGAACCCCACTGGAAACAGCTTTCCAGTCATAAAAACATCCGTCGACCATGACCCTTTGCTTCCTGCCACTGAGCCAATTTTGGATCCAATTTGCCACTTTCCCTTGGATCCCATGGGCTTTTACTTTTCTGACCCGTCTGCCATGTGGGACCTTATCAAAAGCCCTGCTAAAATCCATGTAGACTACACCAAATGCATTACCCTCATCAACCCTCCTTGTTAACTCCTCAAAAAATTCAACCAAATTTGTCAGACACGACCTTCCCTTAACAACTCCATGCTGGCTGTCCTTGATTAACCTGTGCCTTTCTAAATGGCGATTAATACTGTCCCTCAGAATTTTTTTCCAATACTTTGCCCACCACCAAGGTTAGGCTGACTGGCCTGTAATTACTCAGTCTATCCCTTTCTCTCTTTTTAAACAACGGTACAAGGTTAGCAGTCCTCCAGTCCTCTGGCACCACACCTGTAGCCAGAGAGGATTGGAAAATGATGGTCACAGCCTCCGCTATTCCCTCCCTATTTCGGTGCTGCAGTCGGGAGAGGCGACCTGGTCAGTTGCCAGAAATCATACGTCTAGTCACAGCCGAAATGACCACTTGCTGGTGTTAGTACGTAAGTGGTTTTGTTCTGCTTGAGCTTAAAGTAAAGGAATAGCTCTGTGTATGCTGAGGTATAATTGAGGATTATTATACGCTACAAGACTATCGGATTGCTTGTAATCTCTTGCTGATGTTTAATTAAAAGAAGTTTTCACAGATTCATTGGGTTTTGTGTTGTCTGTTCGACGGCTTTGAACTTTGGAAATTGTTTGACGGGGCGAGGGGTGATTGCCGCACGTCTTACAGTACATACCATTAAGTACTGCCAAACCCCTTTGATGTCTATTTTCTAGCTTTTGTTTCCTCTGCCTTCCAAACTCACTTACTAATTTAGTGCCTTCCATTTCCAACAACAACAACAAAAACAACTTGTATTTATATAGCACCTTTAACAGAATAAAATGTCCCAAGGCGCTTCACAAGAGTATTATAAGACAAAAAAATTGACACTGAGCCACATAAGGGGAAATTAGGGCAGGTGCTTGGTCAAAGAGGTAGGTTTTAAGGAGCGTCTTAAAGAAGGAGAGATAGGTAGAGAGGCGGAAAGGTTTAGGCAGGGAATTCCAGAGCTTTGGGCCTAGGCAACAGAAGGCACGGCCACCAATGGTTGAGCGATTATAATCAGGGATGCTCAAGAGGGCAGAATTTGAGGAGCACAGATATCTCGGGGGGTTGTGGAGCTGGAGGAGATTACAGAGATAGGGAGGGGCGAGGCCATGGAGGGATTTGAAAACAAGGATGAGAATTTTGAAATCGAGGCGCTGCTTAACTGGAAGCCAATGTAGGTCAGCGAGCACAGGGGTGATGGGTGAACGGAACTTGGTGCGAGTTAGGACATGGGCAGCCGAGTTTTGGATGACCTCAAGTTTACGTATGGTGGAATGTGGGAGGCCAGCCAGGAGTGCATTGGAATAGCCAAGTCTAGAGGTAACAAAGGCATGGATGAGGGTTTCAGCAGCGGATGAGCTGAGGCAAGGGCGGAGACGGGTGATGTTATGGAGGTGGAAATAGCCGGTCTTAGTTATGCCATAGATATGTGGTCGGAAGCTCATTTCCGGGTCAAATATGACACCAAGGTTGCGAACAGTGTGGTTCAGCCTCAGACAAATGTTAGGGACAGGGATGGAGTCAGTGGCTAGAGAACGGAGTTTGTGTAAGGGACCGAAAACAATGGCTTCGGTCTTCCCAATATTTAATTGGAGAAAATTTCTGCTCATCCAGAACTGGATGTCGGACAAGCAATCTGACAATTTAGAGAACATGGAGGGGTTGAGAGAAGTGGTGGTGAGGTAGAGCTGGGTGTCGTCAGTGTACATGTGGAAACTGATGCTGTGTTTTCAGATGATGTCGCCAAGGTGCAGCACTTAAATGAGAAATAGGAGGGAGCCAAGGATAGATCCTTGGGGGACACCAGAGATAACGATGTGGAAGCGGGAAGAGAAGCAATTGCAGGTGATTCTCTGGCTACGCTTAGATAGATAAGAATGGAATAAAAACAGAAAATGCTTGAAATACTTAGCAGGTCAGGCAGCATCTGCAGAGAGAGAAACAGAGTTAATGTTTCAGGTCGATGACCCTTCATCAGAACTGAAAAAAGCTGGAGATGGAACAGCTTTTTAAGCAAGTGTAGGGGCAGGGAAAGGGGGAGGGGAGGAAAGAACAAAAGGGAAGGTCTGTGATAGGATGGAAGGCAGGAGAGATTAAAAGACAAAAGGGATGATGGTGCAAGACAAAAGGAGATGGTAGTGGGACAAATTAAGAATCAAAAGATGACTCTAGATGAAGTACAAATGGCAATGGCAGAATCATCAACAGCTGCCATGTGAGAGAAAAAAAAATAAGGACAAGGTTATGGTCTGAAATTGTTGAACTCGATGTTGAGTCCAGAAGGCTGTAAAGTGCCTAATAGAAAGATGAGATGCTGTTCATCGAGCTTACGTTGAGCTTCATTGGAACAGTGTAAGAGGCCGAGGACGGAGAGGTCAGAGTGGGAGTGGAGCGGAGAATTAAAGTGACAGGCGACCGGGAACTCTGGGTGACCCTTACGGACTGAATGGAGGTGTTCTGCAAAGCGGTCACCCAATCTGTGTTTGGTCTCCCCAATGTAGAGGAGACCGCATCGTGAGCAGCGATTGCAGTATTCTAAATTGCAAGAAGTACAAGTAAATCGCTGTTTCACCTGGAAGGAATGTTTGGGGACCTGGACAGTGGAAAGGGAGGAGGTAAAAGCGCAGGTGTTGCATCTCCTGTGCTTGCAAGGGAAGGTGCCGTGACAGGGGAGAGGGTGTTGGGGGTGATAGACGAGTGGACCAGGGTGTTGTGGAGGGAGCGGTCCCTTCGGAATGCTGAAAGGGGAGGGGAGAGGAAGATGTGTTTGGTGGTGAGATCACGCTGGATGTGGCGTAAATGGCGGAGGATGATCCGTTGATTGTGGAGGCTGGTGGGGTGGAAGGTGAGAACAAGGGGAACCCTATCATGGTTCTGGGAGGGAGGGGAAGGGGTGAGAGCAGAAGTGCGGGAAATAGAATGGACATGGTCAAGGGCCGTGACAACCACGGTAGAGCGGAATCCTCGGTTGAGGAAAAAGGAAGACAAATCGGAAGCACTAGTATGGAAGGCGACATCATCAGAGCAAATGCGGCGGAGATGGAGAAACTGGAAGATTGGAATAGGGTCCTTACAGGAAGCAGGGTGGGAGGAAGTGTAGTCCAGGTAGCTGTGGGAGTCAGTGGGCTTATAGTGAATGTTTGTCAATAGCCTATCCCCAGAGATGGAGAAAGAGAAGTCGAGGAAGGGAAGGGAAGAGTCGGAGATGGACCATGTGAAGGTGAGGGCAGGGTGCTTTCAATTTCCACTGTTCCAACAAAGCTCAAAGTAAGCTCGAGGAACAGCACCTCATCTTTCGATTAGGCACTTTACAGCCTTCTGGACTCAACATCGAGTTCAACAATTTCAGACCATAACCTCGGCCCCAATTTTTTTTTCTCTCTCACATGGCAGCTGTTGATGATTCTGCCATTGTCATTTACACTTATTTTTATTTGTTTATGGGATGTGGCCGTCGCTGGCAAGGCCAGAATTTATTGCCCATCCCTAATTGCCCTCGAGAAGATGGTGGTGAGCCGCCTTCTTGAACCGCTGCAGTCCCTGCAGTGAAGGTATTCCCACAGTGCTGTTAGGTAGGGAGTTCCAGGATTTTGACCCAGCGATGATGAAGGATCGGCGATATACTTCTAAGTCAGGATGGTGTGTGATTTGAGAGGGAACTTGGAGGTGGTGGTGATCCCATGCGCCTGCTGCCCTTGTCCTTCAAGGTGAAAGAGGTCGCGGGTTTGGGAGGTGCTGCCGAAGAAACCTTGGCGATTTGCTGCAGTGCATCTTGTAGATGGTACACACTGCAGCCACGGTACGCCGGTGGTGGAGGGAGTGAATGTTTAAGGTGGTGGATGGGGTGCCAATCAAGCGGGCTGCTTTGTCCTGGATGGTGTCAAGCTTCTGGAGTTTTGTTGGAGCTGCACTCATCCAAGCACTCCCTACTTGTGCCTTGTAGATGGTGGAAAGGCTTTGGGGAGTCAGGAGGTGACACACTCGCCGCAGAATACCCAGCCTCTGACCTACTCTTATTGCCACAGTATTTATGTGGCTGGTCAATGGTGACTGCCCAGGATGTTGATGGTGGGGGATTCAGCGATGGTAATGCCGTTGAATGTCAAGGGGCGGTGGTTGGACTCTCGCTTGTTGGAGATAGTCATTGCCTGGCACTTCTGTGGGGCGAATATTACCCGCCCCTTATCAGCCCAAGTCTGAATGTCGTCCAGGTCTTGTTGCATGCAGGCATGGACTGCTTATTTATCTGAGGAGTTGCGAATGGCACTGAACACTGTGCCGTCATCAGCGAACATCCCCATTTCTGACGTTATGTTGGAGGGAAGGCCATTGATGAAGCAGCTGAAGATGGTTGGGCCAAGGACAATGCCCTGAGGAACTCCTGCAGCGATATCCTGGGGCTGTGATTATTGACCTTCAACCACCACAACCATCTTCCTTTGTGCTAGGTATGACTCCAGCCAGTGGAGAGTTTTCCCCCCAATTCCCAATCACTTCAGCTTTACTTCCTCTAGAGTCATCTTTTGTTCCTTAACTTGTCCCATTACAATCTCCTTTTGCCTTGCACCATCATTCCTTTTGTCTTTTAACCTCTCCTACCTTCCATCCTATCACAGACCTTCTCTTTTATTCTTACCTCCTTTCCCTGCCCCTACACTTGCTTAAAAACGTGTTACATCTCCAACTTTTTCCAGTTCTGACAAAGGGTCATCGACCTGAAATGTTAACTATGTTTCTCTCTCTACAGATGCTGCCTGACCTGCTGAGTATTTCCAGCATTTTATGTTTTTATTTCAGATTTCCAGCATCCGCAGTATTTTGCTTTTGTTTTAGATAAGAATGAAACCAGGCGAGTGCAGTCCCACCCAGCTGGATGACGGTGGAGAGCCTTTGGAGAAGGATGGAGTGGTCAAACGTGTCAAAGGCTGCAAACAAGTCAAGAAGGATGAGGAGGGATAGTTTACCTTTGTCACAGTCACAAAGGATATAATTTGTGACTTTGATGAGAGCTGTTTCAGTACTGTGGCAAGGGCGGAAACCTGATTGGAGGGATTCAAACATGGAGTTGCGGAAAAGATGGGCACGGATTTGGGAGGTGACAACATGTTCAAGGACTTTGAAGAGGAAAGGGAGGTTGGAGATGAGGCGTGGTAGTTTGCAAGGACGGAGGGGTCAAGGGTTGTTTTTTTGAGGAGAGGGGTGATGACAGCAGATTTGAGGGAGAGGGGGACAGTACCTGAGGAGAGAGAACCGTTAACAATATCAGCTAACATGGGAGCCAGAAAAGGAAGTTGGATGGTCAGCAGTTTGGTGGGAACAGGGTTGAGGGAGCAGGAAGTGGGTCTCATGGACAAGATGAGCACGGAGAGGTCATGAGGGGAGATCGAAGAGAAACTGGAGAAAGATATGAGGGGAAGGAAGGGAAGTGGCAGAGGCAGCTGAATGAATGGTATCAATCTTAGAGTCAAAGAAGTCCATGAGCTCCTCACACGTGTTATCGGAGGTGAGGGTGGAGGAGACAGGGGAGAGGGGTTTAAGAAGATGGTTAGCAGTGGAGAATAGAAGCCGGAGTTTATCTTTGCATTTCAGAATGATTCTGGAGTAGTGAGCAGTTTTGGCAGACGAGAGCAGGACCCGATCATGCTTTATGTGGTCCAGCCAGATCTAGCGGTGAATGGCTAAATCAGTTGTCCGCCATATCCGTTCAAGTCCACATCCCTTGGACTTAAGGGAGCAAAGATGAGGGCCGTACCAGGTGGAGCGGCCAGGGTGAGAGAGAGTAATTGTTTTAATAGGGACTAGGGCATCAAAGGTGGTGGTGAGGGTGTGGTTGAGCAGATTGGTAGCCGCAGAAATGCCGTGGTGAATGGAGGGCCCAAAGGCTGGACAGTTGGGGTTTCATAAGTGCAGTTTTAAGAGAGTTGGGAGAGAGTTTATTCAGGGGCGGACACAGAAGGAAGTAGGTTTGGGTGGGGGGGGAGGGTGGGAGGGGGATGTGGGTGGAGAGCGATATGAGGAATTGGTCAGAGATGGCCTTATCTGCGATTGACATGATTGGAGTAGCGAGACCACGAGAGATGACAAGGTCGAGATGGTTGCCGTGAACATGGGTTGGGGAGTTTACATGGAGGAAGAGATGAAGGGAGGATAGGAAGGTAGTGAACTCAGAGGAGAGAGGGCATGATGAATTGAGATGGAGGTTGAAATCACCGAGGATGAAAAGTCGTTCAGTGCAGAGGCTAATGGAGGAAAGCAGTGAAGATATCTCAGTAATAAAGTTTTTATGGTACTTGGGTGGGCGGTAGAGAATGAGAATTTTAATGAGATGTGAGAGGGATGGAATAAGGTGAGATGCTCAAACGAGGAGAAAGTGTCGGAGGAGTAGAGGGACAGACCAAGGTGTGATTTGGTGATGAGATCCACACTGCTACCACGGCAGTCTGAGCGGGGCAAGTGGTGAAAGGTATAGCCAGGCAGGGAGGCTTCAGTTAAGGGTAAGGTGTCATCATCCCTCAACCAAGTTTCCGTCAGGGCCATGATGTCGATGCAATCATCCACGATAAACCCATGGATGGCAAGGGCCTTGTTCGCAAGTGAACAGACATTCTGGAGGGAGAGGCAGAGAGGATCGGTGATGGCTGACCCACTGCCAGCGTCCACAGGGTCAGCGCTGGGAGGGGTGAGTTCAACGGGGAGAGATTGGCAAGATTGGCCCCCAGTGGGTGCGCTGGGTGGGAAGGTCAACAAGAGAGTAGGATGGGACAGTTGGGGTTGCTGCTCGTAAGGAGGCAGCGACGAGTGCCTCGATGGGCTCTTTGTAGCATGCCAAGAGAGGCACAGAGGGAAGCTGTAGGCTTATCCAAGAGGGAGTCAAGCCTGGGACGGCAGCAGGAGAGTAGGATGGTCGAAAGAGTAATGAGGGATTGCGGTAGGGATTTGGGAGGTCGGAGAATTCGAGAGAGGAGAGATGAAAGGAGGCATGACGACAGGAGAGAGCGGTCAGGGAGGGATAGAGAGAAAAGGAAATGGTGGAGAAAAAGTGGAAAAAGAAATGAACGGCTTGTGTCCGGAGTGGCAGCCAAAGTGCGCACGCAAATGGACACAGGGGAAAAGCTCAGGTTACATAGGCCTGGTTACGTAGTAATTAATGGGATACATATTTCCTGGTAGCAGGGAATAGGTTGGAGACAATAGTAGGGAGACCAGGGTCAAAGTCAGAGGTCACATGGAGGGACAAGGCCGACGTACGCAGGATGGAGCCGGTACGGAGCAACGACGAACCGCTGTCCAAGCAGGTGTGTGAAGTTCAGAAGCTATTTGAAGGGTAGAGAGTTCGAGGATGGAGGTTGTTGCCGTAGCAATGAGAGTCGGTGGCGGTGCAGAAAGATGATGGTGAAATTGACGCAAGCTGGAGGTCACCGTAGATCAAAGCGACAGAGAAAAAGTAAAACCACAAGCCAGCAACCAGCAAAGCTGAAAACCAGTAGAACAAGTCATCGGACAGCAAGTGAAACAGCTGCTAGCTAGAAGCCAACAAAGCTGAAAAACCAGTGGAACCAGTTCAGCAGAGACACAGCCGCAGTTTAAAAGCTATTTTTAAACAAAAAAATCTTTTAGCAGCAGAGATAGAGACACAGCAGATAAGTCTTACAGTGTAATCCAGTGCAGAAACGTAGTGGTGTAATCCATTGTAGTTCAAAGCAGAAATGTAGTCCAGGTGTCCAGAGAAGTCCAGGAGATCGGAAACTGAATTGAGAAAAGAATTCAGCAGTTTTAAGACTTGAAGCAACTGAAAAGCAGAGCAGAGTCACAGCTGCTGAGTCAAACAGTGTAGTCAGTAGAGTAGGACTTACTTACTTAGGCAGTCCCTCGGAACCAAGGATGACTTGCTTCCACATTAAAAATGAGATCGCAGGTGACTGATGAGTCCAATGCGGGACCTACAGTCTCTGTAGTAGAGCAGTGTAGTCCTGTTGGTAGATGGAAGTCAAGTTTCAGCAGAGTTCCGGCGGCTGAAAGAGCTCAGTGAGAACAAAGACATGCAGGGTCGGGGGATGGGCAGTGGACCCTGCAGGGGTAGCTTTAAAATTGTAGTTTGAACTTGTAGTTTGGACTGAAATGCCTTCACTATCAGAGCCAGAGTATCTTAAGCAGTGGAAGAATGAGTTTGGGGGAAGAAAGGGCAGAGGATGGCAATAGATGACTATGGATACAGTTGAAAAGAGCAGCTCATTAAGGAGCTGCCAGCCCAGGAGCCATCTTGAAGCTTTGCTTCTCTCCCTTCTGAATCTATGCTCAGGTTCCCATCCCCCAGCCAAGCTAGTTTAAACCCTCCCCAACAGCACTAGCAAACCTCCCCTGCGAGGATATTGGTCCTAGTCCTGTTGAGGTGCAACCCGTCTGGCTTGTACAGGTCCCATTTCCCCCAGAAACGGTCCCTAATGCCTCAGGAGTCTAAAGCCATCCCTCCTGCACCATCTCTCCAGCCACGTATTCATCTGCTCTATCCTCTATTTCTGTACTCACTGGCGCGTGGCACCGGGAGCAATCTGGAGATTACTACCTTTGAGGTCCTGCTTTAGAATCTCTTTCCTAGCTCGCTAATATCTGCCTGCAGGATCTCATTCCTCTTTCTACCTATGTCATTGGTACCGATATGGACCATGACCTCTGGCTGTTCACCCTCCCCCCTTAGAATGTCCTGCACCCTCTCAGTGACATTCTTGACCTTGGCACCAGGGAGGCAACATACCATCCTGTAGTCACATCTGCAGTCGCAGAAACGCCTGTCTGTTCCCCTAACTATTGAATCCCCTCACTGTTGCTTTTTTGACCTTCCTCCTCTCTCTTGTACAGCTAAGCCACCCATGGTTCCATGGACTTGGTTCTGACTGTACCCCCCAGAGGAACCATCGCCCTCACCAGTATTCAGAACAGAATACCAGTTGGAGAGCGAGATGCACTCAGGGGACTCCAGCACTACATGCCTGGTCCTTCTTGTCTGTCTGGCATTCACCCATTCCCTCTCTGCCTGCAAATTCTTAAGCTGCAGGGGTGACCACCTCCTGAAATGTGCTATCCACGTAGCTCTCAGCCTCGTGGATGCACTGCAGCGACGCCAGCCGCTGCTCAAGCTCCGAAACCCGGAGCTCGAGATCCTCAGCTGACGACACTTCCTGCACATGTGGTTGTCCAGGACACGAGAAGTATCCTGGACTTTCCACATAGCACAGGATGTGCATTCAATGGGACTGAGGTGCCCTCCATGCCTCTATTTATAGACTACTAACTAAACTTTAGTTTAACCCACTGACCTAACTTAGAGAGAAAGAAGACAAAAATTTACACAAGTTTAACAAGAACCACAGAGATACTAAACACAAAGAAACGACATTAGATATCTCAATAATTAACTTAGCGTCCTCCTTTTGAGTTAGACATGAGACATGAGAAACCGCCTTCCTCCTCTCCACCGATTCCTACCATCACCAAATTCTTCCACTCTGCTTGCGATCCACTCCAATTGCGATGCACCCAGCTCTGTCTCCAAGCTCTGTGCTCAAGCTTTGTGCTTTTGCAAACTAGTTGATAAAGCTATTATGGGATCCCTGGGTTTATAAATAGAGGCATAAAGCACAAGAGCAAGGAAACTATGCAAAACTTTTATAAATCATTGATTAGGCCTCAGCTAGAGTACTGTGTCCAACTCTGGAGAGGATGCAGAGGAGATTTATCAGAATTCTACCAGGGATGAGGGACTTCAGTTATATGGAGAGACTAAAGAAGTTGGGATTGTTCTCCTTAGAACAGAGAAGGTTAAGGGGAGTTTTAACAGAAGTGTTTAAAATTATGAGGGGTTTTGATAGAGTAAAAAAGGAGAAACTATTTCCACTGGTGGGTGGGTCGGTAACCAGAGGACACAGATTTAAGATGATTGGCAAAAAAAACAGAGAGGAGATGAGGAGATTTTTTTTTTAATGCAGCAAGTTGTTATGATCTGCAATGCACTGCTTGAAAGGGTGGTGGAAGCAGATTCAATAATAACTTTCGAAAGGGAATTATATATATATATACTCACTACCGGGAAGGCTCTGCCTGTGGAGGTGAAAGTCATTACTGTCTCGAATTTCCATGCCACAGTCTCCTTTCAGGCTGGCGCAGTTGACACCTGTCAAACCAGCCAGGCTGTCGTGGACAGCTGCATACATCAAGACACCAATGCATTGTTTACCAGGGCGCAGTATTTCATCACTTCTCCTTAGGATAATGATCAGCCGCATGAGAAGTCTCTCCACCTTCTCCGAGCGACTTCTTCCCCAAGAACGCAGCCCCATGTGGCTTTTGGGGTGTGGGTGGGGGGGGGGGGGAAGGGAGGCAGCAAGCAGAAGCTTGGTGCTTCTCAATATGGGTGAAACTGGTGGGACTGTGTGACTGAGGGCCAGTATCTCATGGTTTGTTACATAGCGGTTAAAGGAAAAAGCCTGTGACCCACCCTTTTAGCTACAGAATAAAACACAGCACTCGACAAGACTAAAAATTGGAATAGCACATTTTTCTTTTTCTAAAAATGTGTTAAAATGCTGAAAGCTATCTTGTGAAAGAGAAATCTCGCAATTATTTCAGGAACTGTTAACATCAATGCTGTGCGAGAATCTTGGGGCTACAGCTCCTCTTTGTAATGCAGCTGACAAGAGAAGAAAAGTAAGCCCCCAGCATGCCTTGTCACTGGCAACCGACTATATTTTAAGCCAACTCACGTGAGCTCCGAGCCAAGCTTGCTGCATACTTCCCCTGACCTTACTCATCCTTCATCCAAGTAACACCATAAAGCACAAATGATTCTCAGCCAGCAAGGGTTTTCGTAATCTTATTGACATTTAGCCGTGTTTTTTTAAGAAAGGCACCACCGGAAACAAGGTGGAATATTTTCAGAAGACTAGCAACATGTATCACCAAGGTTTTGAAGGTTGCGATTAACAATTGCCGAGGAAGATCAAGGAAAGAAAAAAAGACATTAGGTTCTTCAGTATGACAGGCCACAGTTTTGAGAAAGTTTGGCCTGGGGTAGAATCTAGCAGATGAGAAGATACTTGAGTTAGTGGCTTTTAGGAGTAGGAGCCATCCGTCACAGTGAATTAAATTGCTCTAAAGAATAACTTGTAAGTTCCTGTGGGCTACTGGAATCATATATTTGTAATGACAGAAGTCCCTGCATATTATTAGAGAACATTACTCACCTATCGGCCAATCCTTACTCAGGAAGTCAACCATAGCATGATACATTTGCCTAATAACTGACAATTTCTGTACCTGTTCAGAAACGTGTCTGTTTAACCACTTGTCGTTTGTGCAGTGAAAGCACTTTTCAGAGCACTAAATCATATAATTTACATTATAAAGTCCGCAACATTACATCGTTCACATGACACAAGTAGCCAGCATCCTTTGGGAATATGTTCTTGTATCACAAATGGAGGGCTGACAGCTACAGAATAAAGTGATTCTTTGCAACAATTATACAAAGAGACAAGGTTCCTTTCTGGTGGCTTTGCTGAAGCTGTAGGACAAAGGACTAGAATATTAAAAGTCACAGGAACATGCTGATTGCCATATTCCCACCTTTTCAAAACAAAGGATAATGCAGGATCACCAGGCAATAGTCACATTGAAGAGCTCAGATCAAATCATAAACCCGCGAATGCAAGAAGTTCACAACTATTATCTGAACCCTGCAATGGCCCTTTCTCAAAATGTTTCCTCCTCTTCTCCTGAAGGTGCACTTTTCCTGAAATAGGTTTCCACAGGCACCTCCAGCACCTATGTGAACGGACACCGCGCAACAATCGCCAGGCAGGAGGGTTGCCTCCCAGTCGGGGAACACTTCAGCAGCCAGGGGCATTCAGCCTCGGATCTGCGGGTAAGCGTTCTCCAAGGCGGCCTTCGAGATACACGACAGCGCAAAATCATAGAGCAGAAACTGATAGCCAAGTTCCGCACTCATGAGGATGGCCTCAATCGCGATATCGGGTTCATGTCACGATACAGAACGTGACTTGACATCATGGCCGGTCTTCCCAGGTGTTTTTTTTGTTTTTTTTTTGTTTTTTTTTTTGTTTTTTTTTTTAAAACACAAGAACACAAATTGACAGGATATGCAGCCAGCAGGTGGTTTGACACGTTGGACCCCCTGGGACACATCTCATTGTCTTGGCTGTGCTCTTTGTTGTAGCGAATAATGTGAATAGATTTTGTCTGGGTTTAAATTGTGAATTCTGGGAGATTCTCTCATTGCTAATCTTGATAAAGCAGTTCGGGAGCATTTAAACTAGTATGGCAGGGGGCTAGAAACCTATGTAGTGAAATAGAGGAAAGTGAAAGGCAGACAGAAATAAATGGTAAAAGGGTGAGGAACAAAAAACAAAGGGCCAAACTAATTCATAAAAAATGTGAGCATAAAAAAAGCCTGAGGGTTTTATACCTTAATGCGAGAAGCATCAGGAACAAGGTAGATGAATTAGCTGTGGAAATAGAGGTTAATAATTATGATCTAATTGGGATTACGGAAACATGGTTGCAGGGTGAGCAGGGCTGGGAGCTTAACATACAGGGGTATTCAGTATTTAGGAAGGATCGACAAAAAAGAAAGGGAGGAGGGGTAGCATTGCTGGTAAAAGAAGGGATAAATGCAATTGAAAGGAAGGATATTAACTCAGTTAATACAGAATCTATATGGGTGGAGCTAAGAAATAGCGAGGGGCGAAAAACATTAATAGGAGTGGTATATAGGCCTCCAAATAGTAAAATAGAGGTTGGGGAGGGCATCACGAGGGAAATTAGAGAAGCGTGCAATAAGAGCACAGCTGTCATCATAGGTGACTTTAACTTACATATAGATTGGAATAGCCTAATCAGTAAAAATAATGAGGAGGAGGAATTCCTTGAGTGTTTAAGGGATGGTTATCTGGATCAATATGTCGAGGAACCAACTCGGGAACAGGCTATATTGGACTGGGTACTGTGCAATGAGAAGGGACTAATTAGTAATCTTGTTGTACGGGGACCCTTGGGTCAGAGCGATCATAACATGATCGATTTCTCACTCGAAATGGAGAGCGAAGAAATTGACTCAGATACTAAGGTCCTGAATTTAAACAAGGGGAATTATGATGCCATTAGACGGGAACTGAGTAGGTCTGATTGGACAACGTTCCTGGGAGGACTGGAGGTAGATAAACAATGGCAAGCATTTAAAGATAGAATGACAAAATTGCAAAAATTGTTTATACCAATCTGGCATAAAAGGAAATCTAAAAAGGTGACTCAACCGTGGATAACAGGGGAAATTAGAGACAGCATAAAATCCAAAGATAGGGCGTATAAAATAGCCAAAAAAAGCGCCAGAGCGGAAGATTGGGAACAGTTTAAGATAGAGCAAAGGAGGACAAAGGGCTTAATCAAGAGGGGCAAAATAGCTTACGAAAGCAAGCTGGCGGAAAATATAAAAACTAACTCCAAAAGCTTTTATAAGTATATCAAGAGGAAAAGACTGGTGAAAACCAAAGTTGGCCCATTGCAGTCAGATACGGGGGAATATATAACGGGAAATAAGGAAATGGCAGACCAACTAAATGCATACTTTGGGTCAGTCTTTACGAAGGAAGACACAAAAAACCTCCCTGGGATATCGGGAAAAATAGGGACATTTGCAAAGGAGGAACTGACGCAAGTCAATATCTCTAAGGATATGGTGTTAAGGAAGCTAAAGGGATTGAAGGCGGACAAATCCCCAGGGCCTGATAACATGCATCCTAGGGTGCTGAAGGAGGTGGCCCTAGAGATAGCGGATGCACTAAGTATGATTTTTCAGAATTCATTAGACTCGGGAACAGTGCCCATGGATTGGAGGGTAGCTAACGTTACCCCACTATTCAAAAAGGGGGGTAGGGAAAAAGCAGGTAATTACAGACCTGTAAGCCTTACATCAGTTGTGGGCAAAATGCTGGAGTCCATCATTAAGGATGAAATAGCGGAGCACTTAGCAAATGGGGACAGGATAGGACAGAGTCAACATGGATTTACAAAGGGTAAATCGTGCTTGACTAATCTATTGGAATTTTTTGAGGGAGTAACTGGTAAAATAGATGGGGGAGAGCCAGTAGATGTGGTGTACCTGGACTTCCAAAAGGCCTTCGATAAGGTCCCACATAACAGATTAGCAGGGAAAATTGAAGCTCATGGGATAAAGGGGAAAGTATTGACGTGGATAGAGAACTGGCTGTCAGATAGAAAACAGAGAGTTGGAATAAACGGCTCATTTTCTGAATGGCAGGCAGTAACAAGTGGGGTACCACAGGGATCTGTCCTGGGTCCCCAGCTGTTCACAATTTACATTAATGACCTGGATCAGGGAGTCGGATGCAGCATTTCCAAATTTGCAGACGACACTAAACTAGGAGGGGGGGTGGGCTCAAAGGAGGAGACCAGGAAGCTCCAGAGCGATTTGGACAGACTGGGTGATTGGGCGGATAAATGGCAGATGCACTATAATGTGGACAAGTGCGAAGTTATCCACCTTGGGTGCAGGAACGGGAGGGCAAATTATTATTTAAATGGCAATAAATTGGGAGAGGGGGAAGTACAGAGAGACCTGGGTGTTCTTGTACACCAGTCACTGAAGGCGAGCATGCAGGTGCAACAGGCGATCAAGAAGGCAAACGGTATGCTGGCCTTCATAGCAAAAGGGTTGGAATACAGGAACAGGGATACCTTGCTGCAGCTGTACAGGGCACTGGTGAGACCACACCTCGAGTACTGTGTACAGTTTTGGTCGCCTCATCTGAGGAAAGATGTTCTTGCCATGGAGGGGGTGCAGCGGCGATTCACCAGGCTGATACCAGGAATGGCGGGATTGACCTATGAGGAGAGACTATGTAGTTTAGGGATGTACACACTGGAGTTTAGAAGATTGAGAGGGGACCTCATAGAAGTGTATAAAATTCTGACAGGTCTAGACAGACTAGATGCAGAAGGAATGTTTCCCTTGGCGGGTGAGAACAGAACTAGAGGACATAATTTAAGGATAAGGGCTAAACCATTTAGGACAGAAATGAGGGGGAATTTCTTCACTCAGAGGGTGGTGAACCTGTGGAACTCATTGCCACAGAGGGCAGTGTACGCCAGCTCATTAAATATATTTAAGAGGGAATTAGATGTATTTCTACAGGCAAAAGGGGTTAAGGGTTACGGAGAGAAGGCGGGGACGGGATACTGAATTGGAGGATCAGCCATGATCTCATTAAATGGCGGAGCAGGCTCAAAGGGCCGGATGGCCTACTCCTGCTCCTATCTTCTATGTATCTATGTATGTATCTAACTTACCTGACGAAGGAGCGACAGCTCCGAAAGCTTGTAAAATTAAATAAATCTGTTGGACTATAACCTGGTGTTGTGCGACTTCTCTGTTTAGACAAGCAAGAGGGTCAAGGTAGGGATGCCAGGAGGTCAGGCTGCACCAAAGGTTTTCTGTGCCCACCTGCTGGTCACCTCAGAGCCACAGCTTTGTCAGAGGATTAATGAAGGTGGAGTTTCCAGCCCCCAGAGAGGTCATGACAGCCAACCTAATGACATAAATGCAATTGGTGAAATCTAATAGGGGTGAAATGCGTCTTGGAAACAGATATTGGGCAGACTGTAATATAGGCTGCCGATTCGCATTCGCCCATTTTGCACTGCCACCCAAAATGAATTTCAGCCCCAAAGAGGTGCAAACAATTAAAAGAAAGAGGCAGAATAGGGAAGCAAAATTCCTCCAGCCTCTGGAAAGGCTGAAAAAACATCTCAAACCATTGGCAGCCTTTGCCAAGCCTGAAAGGAGAAAGTGCAAAGAAGTGAAGGGGACCTCATCTTGAAATTAGAGCTGGGCCTTTCAGGAGTAAAATCAGGAAACACTTTTACACACTGGGTAGCAGAATTTTGGAACTCTCGACCCTAAAAGGCTATAGATGCTGGGACATTTGGAGCTTTCAAGACTGAGCTAGATAGATTTTTGTTACGTAAGGGTATCAAGGGTTATGGAGCAAAGGCGGAAAAATAGATTTGAGGTGCAGATCAGCCATGATCTAATTGAATTGCGGCTATGTTCCTATGTTCCTATTTATTCCTTCAAAATCTAGCACCTACAATGGTTCAATGGGTAGTTGACCAGTCATACAGACTATGAAGGTCCTAAAATCAATCCCTGATCTGTACTGAGTTAGCTGATCTGACCCAGTGGTAGGGATATTGCAGTTATCTCAGTGCTCCTAGATTATGAAGAGGAAAATTACCCAAGGTTTCTGCTCCTGATTGCTATCCAGTATCCCTGCTGGAAGTATGTGCTTGTGGCCAATAGGTGAGGAGAGAATCATTGTGATGCCTCAACAACAGTCACTATGAAGGCTCACACATGAATAATGACAATTTGAGTGAGAACCAGTATTTGTGGAATTATACCCCAGCAAGAAGTCAAAGGCTTGAGGAAGAGGATGGAGGGCAAAAAATTTGGCAAGGAAGAAATTATTTTTAGGGTTGTTAGGCTACAAGAGGCCATGGACAAAGAGTTTTGATCCGCTTTAACATGTCAAAGATTGATAGATCACTCTTATGACATAACCAAATCAAGAATGTTAGTCAGGGTGTATGATTGGCTGGAAAACCCATCTCTAAAGCTGTTCTTTCAGCCAATTAACCCCTCTTTTATTCTTTAAAACTTTCTTCCATTTCCAAAATATAGAACAACTGGTTTGGGAAAGTAATGGGAGTGTGCAGATGAATAAATATTCTCAAATTTTGCTTGTTTACTTTTGGTGATCAGGGAAACAGAACTCTCCCTCAGGAGATCAAGTGATAGGGTAAATTTTGCATACCTTATGAAAAGAATGTGCTTGATGAGCTGAAAGGCCTTTTCGTGGTCCAGTGAAGCTCATCTTTTTAAGTGAGTTTTTGCCATATAGCACGTGGTAAATTTGCTTCTGTCAAATGCCATTTCCACGCGAGTGTCCAAAAATTCTCGGTAATTAGATCAACAAAAGGCAACGATTACAAAAATATCAGGTTACTGATAGGTAGACAGAAAATGTTGGTCAGCTAAAAACTGCCGTAAAGATTCTAAGAGGGTTTTGTGCAGTTTCTAAAGCTTTTATTTTTGTGCAGCAGCAACGTTTGTGAGCAAAGAATCACAGGCAATGGTGAAAAACAAACTTTAAAAATTAACGCATACATTAAAATTAATTCACATAAACAAAATCTAAGTCACAATATTGAGCTCAATAGTCTGCTGATCTCGATTTCAATTTACACCATGGACCAGTCTGGTGGAATGGGGAATGTATTGGGCAGGAATTTCCTGGAGGCTTGCACCTGGGACCAGAGGAAATTATGGCGTAAATGAGTTACGCCACTGTCGACATTACGCCAAAATTTCCAGGGATAAGTGGATAAGAGATAATTAAATAGTCATGGAACAGTGATAAAATATCTTTACATTACATTAAAACACTAGTTAGGCCGCAGCTAGAATACTGCATGCAGTTCTGGTCACCACATTACAGGAAGGATGTGATTGCACTAGAGGGGGTGCAGAGGAGATTTACGAGGATGTTGCCTGGGCTGCGGAATTTTAGCTATGAGGAAAGATTGGATAGGCTGGGGTTGTTTTCTTTGGAACGGAGGAGGCTGAGGGGAGACCTAATTGAGGTGTATAAAGTTATATGGGGCCTAGATAGAGTGGATAGGAAGGACCTATTTCCTTAGCAGAAGGGTCAGTAGCCAGGGGGCATAGATTTAAAGTAATTGGTCAGTGGTTTAGAAGGGATTTGAGGAGAAATTTCATAGAGGCAGAGACCCTCATCACATTTAAAAAGTACTTGGATATGCACTTGAAGTGCCCTAACCTACAAGGCTACGGACCAAGTGCTGGAAAGTGGGATTAGGCTGGATAGCTCTTTGTCGGCCGGCACAGACAAGATGGGCCGAATGGCCTCCTTCTGTGCTGTAAATTTCTATGATTCTATGATTTGACTATGAAGTCGAATAAATACAGCTAGAATTTTAAAATGTTAACTTGTACAGAAATTTAAACTCCCATTTCCAAGCCTGGTGAGGTCTCTGCTAGTCACATATACAAAATGTTGCCCAGAGGCTATAGACCTATCAAAATTTGGAGAACCATTTCCTCACTGGCTCTATCTGACTAGAATTTTATGGACCTGAAAATAAAACGCTTCTTTCAGGTTTCAGCTGCACTTCAGATGCTGTGCTCCCACCTAATGATGAATGAAAGTTCAGCCACTGATGTGTACTGTCAGACTAAGGCCATTTGTCATGGTTGCTGGCAGGCTTCCATATGCACACAGAAATAAGGCTGAGTCATGTCTTTTGTTCTGACAAGCATGTCAACGTTATTTGTCACAGTCTTGTTTATCGGCCCAATCGGAGTGCCCTCTGCCACTGCGGGGCGCCGTAATGTGTCAGCGCTCGCTACTGGCGGCTATATCAAAACATTGCCAACCGTCTGAAGGCACCATTGAAAAGTACTGCAGGTTTCTTTTGTGGTGAGTCTTTAGCCGGAATTTTCACAGATAAGAACAACAACAACAACTTGTATTTATCTAGCGCCTTTAACGTAGTAAAACGTCCCAAGGCGCTGCACAGGAGTATTTTAAGACAAAAAATTTGACACCAATCCACATAAGGATAAATTGGGCAGATGACCAAAAGCTTGGTCAAAGAGGTAGGTTTTAAGGAGCGTCTTAAAGGAGGAAAGAGAGGTAGCGAGGCGGAGAGGTTTAGGCAGGGAATTCCAGAGCTTAGGGCCAAGGCAACAGAAGGCACGGCCACCAAAGGTTGAGCGATTATAATCGCGGAGTTGGAGGCGTGGGGGGAAGTGAAAGTTGCAAAATGTAAAACCCGACCCCAACCCACCTCCAACCTGCTGCCAGGAGGCGGGTTGGCAATTTAAATATTCTAATGAGGCCTGAAGCCTCTGCTTTAACCTGATTTGCAGGTTTTACTGCAGGTGGCCGAGGATCCCGGGGCTCGGGATTCCTGGTGGCTGCAATGAGGTGGCCTCAGCCTCAGGGAGCAATCCTTGTGGGCTGGGGGGGAGCAGGAGTGCTTCCTCCCAGCCCCCCAAGCTCCCCCACCAGCAGCCCGCACCCCCCGGGGTCGGGGTTTGGATATCCCCAGGGATCGGATCCCCCTGGGCCTGAAACACCCACACCCGACCCCCCACCCCCTAGGATCGCGACTCAGCCCGGAGTTGGGAATTGGACCCCCCCCCCCCCACCGGGATCGCGACTCAGCCCCGGGGTCGGGGATCGGACCCCCCCCTCCCAGGGGATCAGACCCTCCCCCACGGCTTGGAACTCCTCCCACCCCCAACCATCCTGGGCCCAGCACCTATCTGGTCCTGTGGCCTCCTGGTCCGCGTTCCCCGCACGACTGGAAGCCAGCCTGTCAATCAGGCTGACTCCCGGGGTGGGAATCCATCCTTTCCATCGTATGCATGCTGTAGAGCGTGCCAGGAAACCCAAACTTTCAGGTTTCCTGCTGTCTCCCGGGTTCCCCTGCACTGTGCGGGTGGGACCCGGGAAAATCCAGCCCTTTATCTTTCTCTATGAACTTTCCTGTCAAAAGGCAAAAACAAATTACATCTGCCCTCTCAGGTGGATGGAAAGGATCCAAAAGCACCATGTCAAAGAAGAGCAGGGGAGTTATCCCCGGTGTCTTGGGACAATATTTATCCCTCAATCAACATCACTAAAAAAAGAGATTATCTGGTCATCATCTCATTGCTGTTCGTGGGAGCTTGCTGAGTACAAATTAGCAGCCGTGTTTCTTACATTACAACAGTGACTGCATGTCAAAAAAGTACATCATTGGCTGTAAAGCGCTTTGGGACATCCTGAGTTCATGAAACACACTTTATAGCTGGAAGTCTTTCTTTTCTTTCTTTTTTCTTTTGACCCAGTGACAATGAAGGAACAGGGATAGATGACCTAATCAGGATGGTGTGTGTCTGGAGGCGACGTAACTGTTCTTGTCCTTCTCGCTGGTAAAGGACGCGGGACATGAAGGTGCCGCCTAGGCTTACACATGCATAATGGGCACTCAGACAAGGCATCGAAGCCCGAAGAATGCCTCTGCGAGAGTCAGGAAGAGAAGGGAGAAAATTGAAAAAAGAAGAGAAAATTTCCATAACAATCTTCCTGCATTATTTTGTACTGCAGTGCCCTTATTTTTCATCAGTTGTTGTCATTCTCCCATTGTTTTCAATTACAAACACTGTCACCATCAGCATCTGCTTACCGATGTAATTTGCTTATTGTGGGTGATCCATTCACACTGCATCTGAATAGAAACATCACACCAGGGGAAATCAGGGCCGTTAGCTCCTGATGAATAAAAGCAAAAGTGAGATTGCCAGGAGTCGTTAAGCTTGGATCAGGATTAAGCCTGGAACCAGAGTTCTATGAATTCCCCATAAGTACAGCTGTTTGATGAATCTTTGTACTGCAGCCAGTTAATAATTCAATTAAACAATTAGGTCTGAATGCCAGGGGGTGGGGTGGGGGGGGGCGGGGGTGGGGGGCGGGGGGGGGGGGGGGGGGGGGGTGGGGGGGCGGGGGGGTGGGGGGCGGGGTGTGAAAGCAAGAAATGCATTTCCACCAAAATGATTAGACTTGCACAATGACCTGCTGTCTCTGGGAAATAGTTGGCAGCTCGTTGACTATGTAGTTACTCTGCTGAGCTGTGAGAAAATAATTGAGGACCATATTGTATGTGGATCAAGACTCTTTAGTTAAAGGAACAGCATGTCACTTTTTGTTTTTCTCTCCTCCCCTGAAGACGTTGACTCACGCTGGCATACATTTTCTTTGGTATCAGTTGCCCGCCAGTACCCTGCCCAAGTGACAGTTTTCATGGCCCTGAGATTGCACCATGAAACGGTAAATGCATGAGCCCTCAATGGGTTCTGCTGAACTTCCTCTCACCATTACTTTAGTGAATGAGTACCTTCAGGGCCCATGTGTCAATCCAGGTAACAAGTAGCAACAGGCTATTTAATGGACTACATCATCACAGTCAAGCATGATCCTGGCCTCACCTGACTAGACGATGCCAATGGACAGCCATCAGTCAATACAGGGAACAATGACTGATTTGTCTCCTTCCTAGCCCAGGGATGCTGAAGCTTCAGATGTGTTGACAGATCATGGACACCTTATGGTACAGCCTCCCCAGGGTTTTTCAAGATCATCATCATTGCTACATACGCCACAACTTTACAACACTAACAAAGCTAACCATGGAGGAGGATGCCAGTCCAGAATCAAGTCCGGAGCAGGATGCAGACGATGATCAAGAGAATCATGTTTTACAAATACCAGTCCAGCCAGGAAGATACATTCAGCATAGTGCCTGGACTGCCACTTCAAAGAACCCCACCCCCGCAGCTGTACACATGGCCAGAGAAAGTGGTTGCAAGCATCTTCTGCCACACAATCACTGGCACTTCCTTAACTAATATGCATGTCCATCCTTTGTTGTGCTGCCACCTTGTTCTACACTATCAGAAAGCAGATTAGAACCACAGAATCATAGAATGATACAGCACAGAAGCGGGGCATTCGGCCCTTCGTACCTGTGCCGGCTCTTTGAAAGAGCTATCCAATTAGTCCCACTCCCCTGCTCTTTCCCCATGGCTCAGCAAGTTTTTCCACTTCAAGTATTTATCGAATTCCTTTTTGAAAGTTATTACTGAATCTGCTTTCAGGCAGTGCATTCCAGATCATAACAACTCACTGCATAATATTTTTTTCCTCATGTTGCCTGTGGTTCTTTTGCCAATTACCTTAAATCTGTGTCCTCTGGTTACTGACCCTTCTGCCACTGGAAACTGATTCTTCTTATTTACTCTATCAAAATCATTCATGGGCTTGGAGTTTCCGCTTTGGGCGCAACCAGCGATCCGGGCGTAAATTGCGCTCAAAATTGCGCTTGTTTTGAGAAGTGTTTTTTTTCCTCAAGTTTCATATCTGCGAACGTAAATCTGGCATGAACCAGCGCAATCGGCCAGCGTTTGAAAACGTGATTTTTAAAACTTTTTTGTGCATTAAAAGTTATTCCTTGATATATTTAAAAGTGGTAACCTGTTGCAGCTTTATTAATACAGCTGAAAATAGGTTTATCACAAAAAATAAGCAGTGTCTAGTCCACCACCTTTGAGTAACCCGATTTTAAATAACTGCAATTGACTTTAAAAATCTATACAGTATAATTTACTATTTATATTGGTGTACAGTAGTCGCTTTCTTAGTAATTTTTTTAAATAATATTTAAAAGCATGAAAAACGTGCCTATTGGTGTCCTTGCACCTAGAAAAAAAAGCTTAATTTTAAGAGCCTCCTCGAAGGCCCGCAAACGGGCACAATTAGCGTAAACTTGCAATGGTGATTAATGCAGTCTGAGGACGTGGCCAGTTTTATGGGCGGGGCCAGCTTCAACCAGGATGTTTTTTAAACTAGCGCAAAAGATCATGGAACCTTGATTTGCGCTGGATGTAATTTGCACTTGAAATTCCTCAATCTTTTGTGCTGGTTTGGCTACCTTTGGGCCCGCGCAACTTCAGTTTCTCTGGCATCTCCACGTAACTGAAGTCTTTCATCCCTGGTACCATTCTAAGGCCTTGACATCCTTCCGAAAGTGTAGTGTCCAGAATTGGCCACAATACTCCAGCTGGGGCCTAACCAGTGTTTTATGAAGTTTAGCATAACTTTCTTGCTTTTTTACTCTATGCCACTATTTATAAAGCCAAGAAACTCGTATGCCTTTTTAGTGGGCAAAGTTCAAAGGCAGTACAACCAGTTTATTCGCTAACTTTGTCTCATGTGTCAGTGGTGTTAGTGCCTTTTCCACAGTGCTTCCGCTTAGTGCTGGTGAATTCTGTGCGACTTCTAATCCCTAACCTGTGAGCTCTTCTACGTGGATCCCTGGTGGAAGGAGTAAGTGCGTAGTATGGCTGCAGGGATTCAATGGCTTATCGTGGGGGAGGCAGCAGTGGGGTACCTGACATGTTGGGACATATAAGGGGGGTGGTGGTGGAGATGGGGAAGGGGCTAATGGTAATTTGGGTCCTATTCCCATGGGCCCCCTTCTCCAACAAGGATATTTGATCAATACGACCAAAACCCAACAACCCCCAATGCTTCTATTCGAAGACGAGCAGGGGAGTTATCCCTGGTGTCATGGCCAATATTTAACCCTCAACCAACATCTCTAAAACAGATGATCTTGTCATTTGCCTCATTGCTGTTTGTGGGAGCTTGCTGTGCACAAATTGGCTGCCACGTTTCTTACATTACAACAGTGACTACACTTCAAAAAGTACTTCATTGGCTGTAAAGCGCTTTGGGACATCCTGAGGTTGTTAAAAAGAGCTATATAAATGCAAGTCTTTCTTTCATTTCTTCTCTAGTGCATTGCTAGTGCTCACTAAAACCATAACCACCCAATACTCCCAGGTTCCATCTCACTGCGATCCCCAGGGTGGCCCCAGTATTCCTAGAACCTTTCCCTCCAGTGTTACTGTAACCCTGGGAGTCTCCTCCCAGTGTCTCCAAGACCTTGGGAGCAAACCTCAAAATACTGCTAGACCCTGACTGAGTCCCCATCCTCATATTGCCAGACTCCCAGGGCCATCACCAACGTTGATAAGCCAGTGTCCCTAGTTATACAACTTCACATAATACCCTTGTTCTTAAAAAATCCCTGATGCACCATAAGCAACACCACGGTAGATCCTCCAGTATTCTAGAAAAGTACCACAACATCAAAGGCTCAGCTATACTTCCTCTACTCTAGTCTCCCACCTACCAGCCATGCATGACCTACCTGTTAAAACTGGATGAAACCGCTGCACCTAAAAGATGAAAGCTCTCAGTTGGCTCCAGTGTGGTAAACCAGCAGGCAGTGGCTGTGCAAACACAGCTTAAACCCCAAATTGAGAAGTCTAAGTGAAGAGCCAAGGCTAATGGGACAGGTTGAAATGAATAGAAGATGAGAGAAATCAAGTAATAATGATTACTTGATACTAAACTTAGGTTTTAAACGCTTGTGGAGTGGCAAGAACAGCACCTGAGAGAGCCTTCAATATGCAAATTCCCCACAAAATATGCAATCATGCTCTTGAACTTAGCAAGGCCTCAAAGGACCAAATATTAGAAATCATCTTAATGCATGCCATAATTAAAATCACTAAAAACGCAGCCATGACTTTGCCTGAAAATTCAGCATTAAACCATTTTTAAACTGATTGCCATTAAGAAAAACCAAGGGGTAGTTTCATGTGCCAAGGAGTAAATAGCGAGAATTTGGGTACATGAGACTCATGATTTTCTGACCATCAAACAGAATGGAGTACAAACAGAAAACACTGGAAATACTCAGCAGGTCAGGCAGCATCTGTGGAGAGAGAAACAGAGTTCATGTTTCAGGTCGATGACTGGAAAAGGTTCGAAATGTAACAGGTTTTAAGCAAGCACAGAAGCAAGGAAAGAGGGGAGGGGAAGAAAGAACAAAAGGGAAGGTCTGTGATAGGGTGGAAGGCAGGGGAGATTAAATGACAAAGGGGATGATGGTGCAAGGCAAAAGGAGATGGGAATGGGACAAGTAAAGAAACAAAAGATGGGTCTAGAGGAGGTGTAATTGGGAATATCAGAATCATCACCAACAGCTGTCGTCCGAAAAAATGGAGGCAGAGGTTATGAACTGAAATTGTTGAACTCAATGTTGAGTCTGGAAGGCTGTAAAGTTGAGCTTCATTAGAACAGTGTAGGAGGCCAAGGACAGAGAAATCAGGGTGGGAGTGGTTCGGAGAATTAAAATGAAAGGCGACTGGAAGCTCGGGGTCCTGCTTGCGGACTGACTGGAGGTGGTCTCCCAATCTGCGTTTGGTCTCCCCAGTGTAGAGGAGACCGCATCGTGAGCAGCGAATACAGTATACTAAATTGAAAGAAGTACACAAGTAAATCACTGTTTCACCTGGAAGAAGTGTTTGGGGCCCTGGATGTTTGGAATGGAGGAGGCAAAAGGGCAGCTGTTGTATCGCCTGCGCTTGCACAGGCAGGTGCCATGGAAAGGGGAGTGGGTATTGCGGCTGATAGAGGAGTGGACCAGAGTGTTGCAGAGCGAACAGTGTTAATTGTATTCAGGTGGTGGGAATTAATTGGGACTCTCTTATGTTCATATCTATGGGAGCAGGTTCGGGAAGGGGAGAAAGCTTCTCCTGGGGGTGCACTGTATGTAATGTGCGTCTCTGTAAATAAAGGCTTGTAAGCAACTGAAGACTAGGCTCTAGTATTCTATCCTTCACCACCTGGCTATCTGACTTTGACAACAGTCCCATCGGAATGCTGAAAGGGAAGGGAGGGGAAGATGTGTTTGGTGGTGGGATCACGCTGGAGGTGGTGGAAATGGCGGAAGATGATCCGTTGAATTTGAAGGCTGGTGGGGTGGAAGGTGAGGACAAGGGGAATCTTATCGTGGTTCTGGGAGGGAGGGGAAGGGGTGAGAGTAGAAGTATGGGAAATGGAATGGACTCGGTCGAGGGCCCTCAACCAATTCAACGGAGACAGAGAAACTGGGAGAATGGAATAGAGTCCTTACAGGAAATGGGGTGGGAGGAAGTGTAGTCAAGGTAGCTGAGGGTGTCAGTGGGCTTATAGTGGATATTGGTTGATAGCCTATCCCCAGAAATGGAGACAGAGAAGTCAATGAAGGGAAGGGAAGAGTCGGAGATCGACCATGTGAAGGCAAGGGAAGGGTGCAAATTGGAAGCAAAGTTGATGAAATTTTCCAGTTCAGGGTGAGAGCGGGAAACGGCACCGTTGGGGTAATATGTCTCCCAGGCGCACAAAACTCTTTGTTGGGACTGCTGAAGATGAAAATTTACTCTCATATTTATTTTGTTGAGCTGATCTTTTCTCCCTCTCACTCTACTGAAACATGGCTTAAAGAAGGGCAGGAATGGCAGCTCAACATTCCTGGTTACAGGACGAGAGAGAGAGAGAAGGGGATAAAAAGGGAGGGGGTTCGCAATATTGGTTAAGGAAACAATTACAGCTGTGAGGAGGGATGATATGTTAGTAGGATCATCAAATTAGGCCATATGGGTTGAATTGAAGTACAAAATAGGGGCAATCACAATGCTGGGAGTGTACTATAGACCCCCAAACAGTCAGGGAGAAAGAACAGCAAATATATAGGCAAATTTCTGAGAAGTGCAAAAACAATAGGGCAGTAACAGTAGGGCATTTCAACGACCCTAATATTAATTGGGATAGAATCAGTGTAAAAGGAATAGAAGGCACAAAATTCTTAAAATGCATTCAGGAGAACTTTTTTTAGCCAGCAGGTAACAAGCCCAACAAGAGAGGAGGCAGTTCTGGACTTAGTTTTAGGGAATGAAGCTGGGCAGATGAAAGGGGTATCAGTGGGGGAGCATTTTGGTGGTAGTGATTATAATTCAGTTAGATTTAGCATAGTTATGGAAAAGGACAAAGATAGACCAGGTGGAAAAGTTCTCGATTGGGGAAAGGCCAATTTTACTTAGTTGAGATGAGATTTAGCAAAAGGGGACTGGAATCAGCTACTTGAAAGTAAATCAGTGTCAGAGCAGTGGGAGGCATTAAAGGAGGAGATAGGAGGGGTCCAGAGCAAATAAAAGAAAAAGGGTGGGACTCCCAAATCTAGTGCCCCCTGGATGTCAAGGTGCATACAGAGTAGGATAAGGAAAAAAAGGAAAGCTTTTGTCAGATACTGAGAGCTCAATACTACAGAAAGCCAAGAGGAGTATAGAAAGTGCAGGGGTGAAATTAAAAAGGAAATTAGGAAAGTAAAGAGAGGGCATGAGAAAATATTGGCAAGTAAAATCAAGGAAAACCCAAAGATGTTTTATAAATACATAAAGAGCAAGAGAATAACTAAGGAAAGAGTAGGGCCTAGTAGATACCAAAAAGGTCATCTAAGTGTGGAGGCAGAAGACGTGCGTATGGTTCTTAATGAATACTTTGCATCTGTCTTCACAGAAGAGAGGGACAATGCAGACATTGTAGTTAAGGAGGAGGAGTGTGAAATATTAGATGGGATAAACATAGTGAGAGAGGAAATATTAAGAGGTTTAGCATCTTTGAAAGTAGATAAATCGCCAGGCCTGGATGAAATGCATCCCAGGTTGTTAAGAGAGGCAAGCGGAGGCTGTGACCATCATTTTTCAATCCTCTCTGGCTATAGGCATGGTGCCAGAGAACTGGAGGACTACTAACATTGTGCCATTGTTAAAAAGAGAGAATGGGATAGACCGAATAATTACAGGCCAGTCAGCCTAACCTCATGGTGGGCAAGTTATTGGAAAAAATTCTGAGGGACTGTATAAATCATCATTTAGAAAGTCACAGATTAATCAAGAACAGTCAGCATGGATTTGTTACGGGAAGGTCTTGTCTGACTAACTTGATTGAATTTTTTGAGGAGGTAACGAGGAGGGTCAATAATGATAGTGCATTTGATGTAGTCTACATGTATTTTAGCAAGGCCTTTGACAAGGTCCCACATGGGAGGTTGGTCAAAAAAGTAAAAGCCCATGGGATCCAAGGAAAAGTGGCAAATTGGATCCAAAATTGGCTCAGTGGCAGGAAGCAAAGGGTAATGGTCGATGGGTGATTTTGTGACTGGAAGGCTGTTTCCAGTGGGGTTCTGCAGGGCTCAGTACTAGCTCCCTTGCTTTTTGTGGTATATATCAATGATTTAGACTTCAATGTAGGGGCATGATTAAGAAGTTTGCAGAAGATACAAAAATTGGTCGTGTGGTTGATAGCGAGGAAGAAAGCTGTAGACTGCAGGAAGATATCAATGGACTGGGCAGGTGGGCAGAAAAGTGGCAAATGGAATTCAATGCGGAGATGTGTAAGGTAATGCATTTGGGGAGGGCTAACAAGGCAAGGGAATACACAATAAATGGTAGGATACTGAGACATGTAGAGGAACAGCGGGATCTTGGAGTGCATGTCCACAGATCCCTGAAGATAGCAGGACAGGTAGATAAGGTGGTTAAAAAGGCATATGGGATACTTTCCTTTATTAGCCAAGGCATAGAATATAAGAGCAGAGAGGTTATGCTAGAACCGTATAAAACACTAGTTTGGCCACAGCTAGAGTACTGCATGCAGTTCTGGTCACCACATCACAGGAAAGATGTGATTGCACTAGAGAGGATAAAGAGGAGATTTACAAGGATGTTGCCAGGACTGGAGAATTTTAGCTATGAGGAAAGATTGGATAGGCTGGGGTTGTTTTCTTTGGAACAGAGGAGGCTGAGGGGAGACTTACTTGAGGTGTATGGAATTATAAGGGGCCGAGATAGAGTGGATAGGAAGCATCTATTTCCCTTAGCAGAGAGGTCAATAACTAGGGGGCATAGATTTAAAGTAATTGGTACAAGGATTAGAGGGGAGTTGAGGAGAACTTTTTTTCACCCAGAGGGTGGTGGGGGTCTGGAACTCACTGCCTGAAAGGATGGTAGAGGCAGAATCCCTTATCACATTTGAAAAGTACTTAAATATGCACTTGAAGTATCGTAACCTGCAAGAGCTGGAAAGTGGGATTAGGCTGGATAGCTCTTTTTCAGCCAGCACAGACACGGTGGGCCGAATGGCCTCCTTCTGTGCCATAAATCTCTATGATTCTATGATTCGCTCTCCCTTTCTTCTCCTCTCTTTCTCTCTCCACTGCTGTGTTTCCCCATCCTTTATTTGATGTAGCACCATCAATCTGTTTAAAAATAATTGTGGTTCATGAAGTTGCCAAAAAAATGATCCTCCTGCTCGGAACTCCTACAAGGAAACTATTCCAGTCACAACTTCAGTTAATGAGGCATTACCTTTACAACTGGGGATGGAAAACACACAAAGGGCAACCTTTGTGGCACAATTGGTTAGTGCCTTAATGGCACATGATATCAAAGAAAAGAGTTACAAGGCTGATCTCTCGAGTCAGAAGACTGAGTTATGAGAGCAGAATGGAGAAACTTGGGACTTTCAGCTGTGAAAGGAAGTGACTAAAGTCTACAAGGCTGCATTTAAACTACAGCTTTAACATTGCTGTGAAGTAGTTTCTATTTTGCAGTGACTTTAAGGCCGCATTATAAATCTGGATTCAAGGCACAACCTGATTTCAGAAAGAAACAATGTGAGTAACCCTGGAAGCGGCAGTCTCACCCAATTTTGGTTTGACACCGTATGATGTGCAACTTCAGTGTGGTGTTAAATTGGATTTAAAAAGTGCTTGAGGGGGTTTGCATTTGAACCCCTGAGAGTTGAGCTCTGCTCAGACTAATAGAAATACAGCATAAGACTTTGAACGGTGCAGAAAAGCTAAATCCAGAACATGATTTCAAGTTAGATGGTGAGAGTAGGGCATGGTAGCTCCAGTTGAAGACTGAGCTTGGGCACAGCACTGGGCCAAGTGGTCTCATTCTATTCTGTAATTTCTATGATCCTATGATGAGGAAGTACAAACAAATAACATTGTATTTATATAGTGCCTTTCACATCTTTAGGACACCTCAAAGTGCTTCACAGACAATTAATTATTTTTGAAGTATAGTTACTGTTGTTTTGTAAATAAATATGGCTGCCAATTTGCACACAGTAATATCTCAGAAATAGCAATGAGATAAATGTTCAATTTATGGTCATATTAGTCGAGGGATAACTGTTGGCCAGGATACCAGGAGAACTTCCCTGCTTTTTATTTTGACCAGTACACCATATATCCACCTAAATGAACAGATTTTTAATTACTCATCCAAAAGACAGCCCCTCAGACAATGCAGTACTCCTTCAGTATGGCACTGAAGTGTCAAGTTCCTGAAATGGAGCTGGAACCCACAAACCTCTGACTGCAACTGGTCCAAGCTGAAACTTGGCCAAATTTGTGAAAGGCTAATTTAGGGTGTCCAGAAGTGATTTGGACAAAAGGGCCGATTTTTCGACTTTGTGCTATCACCAGGTGGCCTCAGATGTTCGAAGCGCATAACAGAAATTTGGGAGAGCACGGCACAATATTTTCTGACCATTAGTTTAAATAGTTGGAAAATAATGCACAGTGCCTTCCTGAAATTCTGATATGTGTTCCATGTGAGCGAGACTCCCCCTCCCAACTCCCCCCCCACCCCGACCAGGAGCATGAAGCTGGAACATTACCCCTAAAGGGTGATCAATACTTCTAGGTAAGGTAGGGTGATGGAGGCAAAATTCTTAGAAAGATTTAAGAGAAAAAGAGGGTAATTTTCAATTTTACCACCTGGGCAGTAATGTGCTGGAGCAGATCGCCCATCTATTGTAAAACCCACAATCACCCAGGCAGTAAAGTTGAATATTACCCCCAGATGCTGTAATGGGCAGAATTTTTTATTTATTTATTCGTTCACGGGATGTGGGCGTCGCTGACAAGGCCGGCATTTGTTGCCCATCCCTAATTGCCCTTGAGAAGGTGGTGGTGAGCCGCCTTCTTGAACCGCTGCAGTCCGTGTGGTGAAGGTACTCCCACAGTGCTGACTTTGTCGTTGCGGTTTGTTACAACTGAGTGGCTTGCTAGGCCATTTCAGAGAGCAGTTAAGAGTCATTACTGTGGGTCTGGAGTCACATATAGGCAGGTTTCCTAAAAGACATTAGTGAACCAGAGAGGTTTTTACAACAATCTGGTAGTTTCACGGTCGCCATTATTGATACTAGCTTTTTTTTTTAAATTCCAGATTTATTTAATTAACTGAATTTAATTAACTTAAATTCCCCCAGCTGCCGTGAGATTCACGTCTCCGGATAATTAGCCCAGGCCTCTGGATTACTAATACAATAGCAAAAACATAACCACGATGCTACCGTACTCCTATGGTGGTTCTTTATAGATTTGATGGACAAACTCAGATTACCTGCCACATCATCTCCATCTTTAAATCTTCTGAATAGAATTGCTGGTAGTTTGAGCTCATCCAAAGTTATTTTCATTTTTGGAGGGAATGTGATAAATGGCCTGTTCTCATTCCTTGATATCTTACATTCTTTATTTTTTTAAACCAAAGCTCTCCATCACTAGGGTTTTCATCCATGTCTGAGTCTGTTGTAGACTAATCGATAGAGATTGATTGCTATGGTTAGTCAACAACTCCATTATTATTGTATCATGTGAGTACCAGGATGATAGAAGACGAACCTAGATGGACCTTGGTCTTTTTTCGTCTAGCAATTCCTATGTTCCTTTGAACATTTGTGTAACATTTTTATCCTCATGTCCAGGAGACGAGCTGATGCTCCGGCCAGGAAGTTGCACATTTGAATGCAAATTATGAGGATGGTGCCTTGAAACTGCCCTTCAGTTGGACTTCGATGCCTCAGGAGAGAGCACCATCACCTCATTCACTTTATTGAGCAGCCGTCGAAGCTGCAGCTTTATCATCGGTGGGAGGGGGGGGGGGGGGCTTTAAAATAAACAGGACATCAGTTATGCTGTGTTTTTAGTGTAAAGCTCTGTTAAGAAAGCTATGGTTATTATTCAATTGGATCACAAAAGTACCAGAGAATCCGTATCATGTTTATAACTGGAACTACAGTTTGGCTCCCTTCAGTCAGGTAGCATTATAGTAGACTGGATTTCAATCCAGCAAATACATGCAGTCTCTGCTGCAGCCCCTGTCAAATCAACATACTTTACATTAGGCCACAAATGTCCCAATGTGCTGATACAGATAAATGTAATGATCGATGCAGCTTAGATAAGGGGAAAATTATATAGAGAAATTGAAATGGATTCGGAAAAATTTATAAACCACTTATATAGCCTTAGTGAGTTCCATGTTGCTACCTGATGACTGTCTGTATTGAAGTTTATGCTGTCATACTCAGCCTGGTGTTCCATGCCTTATTAAATAAATGCAATAAAAGCTCATTGCACTTGATCAAGCATAAGATAAAACAGATTCAGTTTGTTTCAGTAACTCTACAAATGGATCATCTATCAAGTATGCAAATTTCCCTTATTTGATATTTTTCTTTCTTTCTCGGGTAGTTGCCAGCTTTGATCTCTGTGAGCTTGCTGAAGAAGAATTTTAATTTCAGTCAAGGAAATAAAAAATAAAAAAAACGCGATTGTCACACAAATCGATTTGGTCTTCCCCCAAAGGCCTGCCTGCAGTGATACCGACCAGGAAAGCCGTAGGTTTTGTTTCCTGGCCTGTGTTGAATTAGCTGATCTGCGTGAGGTAGCAGTAGATGGTGCTGCCAATGATGCCAGCATGACCAGGCTGTGGAGGGGAAGACAACTGGAATGTGTGCCCACCGAATGAAGATAGACTCAGTAATTCCAGCCTCTCCAAAGCAGGAAAGTGTAGGTTTGTTTTTAGGGTATAAAAGGTAAAAATCAACCGAGACCGAAACACTTTCTAAATAATTTTATTGACATTAAGAAAGCCTAAAAGAATGGACTTGAACCCGTGGATTACTTGGTAACAGAGCAGAATTTGGTTAAAAGTATAAACAACAAAGGAATGAAGACAGAACTGTTAAAAATTTGGCCAAAACCAGAGTGCATGGTGGTCTTTGCTTACTGTCCAGTATGTTGAACAAGATTTGTCCTTGAGGAAAACATTAAGTCACAACGGGGGAAAAATTGGGTGGTGGCCATTTTGGGGCGCAAACATCGCCGGGGCGCTAATTTTAGCGCCCCTGAAAAAATTAGCCCCACGCCGCCGTAAATTCAGTAGTAGCGCCCCAAGCAGGAGTTGGGGCGCTACTGGAAACGTTCCATCTCCTGCTTGAGCCGCTACTACAGAATTTCGCGATACGTAGCGCCGCGTCATTGCAGGCCTCTTCCCTTGATTAAAGGGGAGGGGCCTAGCACTGCGCACACCAGGGCCCTGCCGGACGACTGGGAAATGGGGTGCCGTGAAATCAGCCCGGCACGCAAGAGGAGTGCCGGGCTGAGCGATCGCGGCTGGCACTCCACATACAAAAGCGAAAGGGGGCAGGTGCTGGCAGTCGGCCAGAATAAAAATGGCCGCTCGACACCTGCCCTTTAACTTGCCCTGCCGCCGCTGCCAAACCGCCCCCTGATCCTGTTGGACATATCGTGTGGCGATAGGTCAGAGGGCGCAAGGGAAGTTTGTGGCCGGGGAGCAAGCGGGGCGTTGCGCACGGCGATGACATCATCGCCGGCGGCGCGGGGTGCTACCGACTACCACCGCCGCTAACCTCCCACTGAATTTCGCGGGAGGCGTTAGTGGTGCCGCGCCCGGGCACGAGGGTATTTGCGCCCCGTTAGCACCCCCCGGGGGCGCAAACGAGAGGCACAAACCAACCCAATTTTTCCCCCAACAGCTTTTAAGATAAAGATGCCATATAACCTTATCCAGTTAGTTCAACTCGAAACTCAGAATGATCAGCTCGTCTGTTCCAGCAGATGAGGGGTTAAACAGTCGTCAGCAACTTCTTCTTTGTTTGCTTCTTCTGATCTCCTAGAAATCATTGTTTTTATGTCTTCTTTTCCAAGTTTGTTGCTGGGTAGAACACACTGATGATTACAACAGTTTTCTCACAGCTCCCAAAGACCGGTAGATGGCTGTCTTTGTTATTCTCTGCTTATCTGTTGCTGTCTTTGTTTATCTCTCCTTGTTAGCAGTCAGTGTCCTTTGAGAGTCCAGCAAGTTTTGAACAAGATTTGTCCTTGAGGAAAACAGCAAGCGAGCAGTTAGTCTGTGACACTTTCTCTCTTCAACATACTGGACAGTAAGCAAAGACCACCATGCACTCTGATTTTGGCAACATTTTTAACAGTTCTGTCTTGCTTCCTTTGTTGTTTATACTTTTAACCAAATTCTGCTCTGTTACAAAGTAATCCACGGGTTCAAGTCCATTCTTTTAGGCTTTCTTAAAAGCAGGCATTAAAGTCCATATTGAAAAGTCCAAAATCCTTCAAAAGTATCATGACAACTAGATAGTAACACTTGTGTATTCCTCCTTTCATCTCTCATCTCTCTGATCCTGATAGCAAAATATTAAACCAAGACACCACTTGCACACTCAGCTGGATCTGGCACTATTTGAAGAAGATCAAGGAGTTCTCCTGCTGTCCTGGCCAATATTCCTCCCTCAATCAACTTTGACAAAAACTGATTATCTGGTCGTTCATTTACTTACTGTTTGCAGGATCTTGCTGTGTGCCAACAGGCTGTCACATTTTCCACATAACAACGGTGACTGCAATCCAATAGTAATCCGCTCTATGTAAAGCATTTTGGAATGTGCTGAGGATAAGGTGCTATCGACATGCAAGTGTTATTTATTTTTTCCTTTTGCTTTCTTTCTGTTTTTTTTATCCTTCATGGTTTTTTTCCAGCTCTTCCTGACTCCACTTATCTGTACTGGAGCTGAAACTTATTGGTGTTAACCCTTTCAATGCTTTTGGCAGTTTTTATCTAGCTCCCTTAATTTAGTAGGAAATTAGGAACCTCACTTGGCGATGCCACAGGATGGATGATGTGCAAAATGGAACAAAAAAGTCACAGTGGTGCAGGAAGGTCCCGTTTTGGTCAGGAGCAGGAAGCTCTGCACTGGGAGAGGTAAGTTATTCCTTGTGTCATTATCAAGCACTTTTACAGCAGGTTGGTTAGAACATAAGAACATAAGACATAGGAGCAGGAGTAGGTCATTTGGCCCCTCGAGCCTGCTCCGCCATTCAATAAGATCATGGCTGATCTGATCTTGGCCTCAACTCCACTTCCCTGCCTGCTCCCCATAACCCTTGACTCCCTTATCTTTCAGAAATCTGTCTATCTCCTCCTTAAATATATTCAATGACCCAGCCTCCATAGCTCTCTGGGGAAGAGAATTCCAAAGATTCACGACTCTCTGCATCTACATTCTGCATTCTGCAATAAAGGCAAACACTCCATTTACCTTCCTAATTACTTGCTGTACCTGCATGCTAACTTTTTGTGATTCATGATTAAATGCTGAGTAAAGTCCCTCCATTCTACCATAATAACTTGCCTCAACATCAGTCTCAGAAAAGTATTCCCAATTACATTTTCCATTTCCCATAGGAATTGTCCTCAGACCCCCGAGTAAAATTTAATGGGTTTTGATAAAGTAGATAGGGAGTAACAGTTTCCACTGGCAGGAGGGTCGGTAACTAGAGGACACAGATTTAAGATACAGTGAAACCTGTAAATTATGGACGCCTAAGGGACTGGCATCAGCTGTCCTTTTTTTGCAGGTGTCCTTATTTTCAAAATGGCCATTTTATGTACTGTAAAAATCTTCCCAACAATCTTGAAGAACCAGCTGAGATTATGATCAGCATATAATCAAATTTTTCCGATTGGTGGCGGGTCGGGTGGGAAAGTTGTTTTTTTTGACAGCGAGCCTTTCCAATAGGTGTGTCTGTCTTTGTGGAGCCGACCCGACCGGCAGGGGCGGGGGACCCAATTTTAACAATTATTACCTTGTTGTCAGACCCTTAAGAGTGATTTTAAACTGACCGTGTCAATTTCACTGGATTCCCACAGGGACCACGCTGCTCGGGAACCAGGTCTGTAAACCTGAGGTGGGAGATGAGTGGCCATTGTTCCAGCTGATTAGTTGACAGGATGAAATGTACTATAAAAGCTCCCACCTGACAGCTGATCACTTTCCTCATGCTTCTCACTGCATTTGCAACACAGATTGAGCTTCCTGCAGGCTGCAAGTGTTTCAAGCAAAGTCTCCATCCATTGTCACCTCATTGGAAGAACCTCTCTCACCATTGACAGAATGCTTCTGTCACCTCTACTTCACCTGCCATCTATTTCATCAGCATGGGTACTGTTTATACTGTCTCACCTTGGTCCTCAGAATCTGACCACGATCAGCCCCAACACCAGCAGCACCAGGCACACCAGCAGCACCAACAACAATATCACCAACCTTCTCCTCAACCACCTGATCCTGCACAGGACAGAGGGCATCAGCGCAGGGCTGCAGCATGCCGGAGGCGATACCCCCAACACAGGGTATACAGGCAGAGGATGAGCTTCCTCAACATGACTGAGCAGCAGTGCAAAAGGAGGCTCAGGCTATTGCGTCAGGTTGTTGCAGACATTTGCAGCTTGCTGGAGGAAGACCTGCAGCCCAGAGGAGCGGGTGGACAAGCCTTACCAGTGGCTGTCAAAGTCACCATTGCCCTCAACTTCTTTGCCTCAGGCGCCTTCCAGGGATCTGCAGCAGACATTTGTGGCATCTGGCAGTCGGCCGCCCACAGATGCATCACACAGGTCACTGATGCCCTGTTTGACAAGTCAGCCAATTATATCAACTTTGCCACAGATGAAGCCAGTGTTACTGAGTGGGCACTCGGCTTTTCCGCTCTGGTTGGCTTCCCACGAGTGCAGGGCATCATCGACTGCACACATGTAGCCATCAGGTCACCCCATTATAACCCAGGAGTCTTTGTCAACCGCAAGGGCTTTCACTCCTTCAATGTGCAGCTGGTCTGCAACCATAGGAAGATCATCAGGCATGTGTGTGTCAACTTCCCTGGCAGCTGTCATGACTCTTTCACCCTGCGCCAGTCCCCCCTCCCTCAGAACTTCGCACCTCCAAACTCACTTTCCAGCTGGCTGCTTGGAGACAAGGGCTATCCACTGAAGACATGGCTCATGACACCCTTGAGGACGCCAAGTACTGAGGCCGAGGAGAGATATAATGAAAGCCACATTTCCACCAGATGTGTCATAGAGCAGACAATAGGCATGCTCAAAATGTGCTTCAGATGCCTTGACAGATCTGGAGGAGCCCTTCAGTACCCAGCAGACAGGGTATCCAGAATCATCGTGGTCTGCTGTGCCCTGCACAACATAGTGCAGCAGCGGGGATTAAAGCTGCATGAGGAACAAGGCACGAGCACACAGCCTCTTCAGAGGAGGAGTAGGAGGAGGAGGTGGGGCATCAGGTGGAAGACGAGGAGCAGGAAGAGCTGGCTGAATCTATGGTGCAGAGGGCACCAGTACGCAAGCACATTGCTGCCCGGGAGGTCAGGGATGGCCTCATCATGGCCAGATTTACTTAACTTTACGCAGTACACCTATATGGCTGCCAAGTTGGCAACACCCCACACCAATACCATAAAGCATCCCTACAATGACCAATCCATTCCTTTCACACTGACCATCAATGCTGGAGGTAAAGTTAGGTCTGACCCTTCACTCCAACTAACTAAGCCACTTCCCATTGTGCACAAAAATTTGTCCAAGTTTTGAAAATAAATATATTTATGGTAAAGATTAAATTAGCGGAAACTTCACAATAACATTGAACCAAACACCCAAGTGACTACCCTTGTGATTCTACTTGTGTGGCATCTTTCATTTACACGTGCTTCTACGTGGTGCTACCTCTGTGGCTTCAGCAGAGGTAGAGGCAATCTCCTCACTTCCCTGCTGCACCTTCTTAGACACTTTTGGCGGTCATCCTCTGGGTTTTGGAGCCTGTGAGGGCCTCGCCAAAGTCTCTGCTCCTTCTGCAACTGTGCAGGGACAGACTTGGCCATAGCTGTCCAAGGAAGCATCTGGAGCTCTGACTGAGGGGTTGGCAAGAGGGGGGAAATGTGAGCGCTTGGAGAGGATTTGCATGTCCCCTCTCGCCATCATCCCTCACATGGGCTACTTGCACTTTCCTGCTAACAAAGAGCTGGAGAGCACCTTGCTGCACTTCAGTGGGATCATGAGGACCCTTCTTAGGCAGTCCCTCAGAACTGAGGATGACTTGCTTCCACAGTAAAAATGAGTTCGCAGGTGACTGATGAGTCCAATGCGGGACCTAGAGTCTCTGTCACAGGTGGGGCAGACGGTGGTTGAAGGGGCGGGTGGGTGGGGTGCTTGGGTTGACGTGCGCTCCTTGCGCTGCCTGCGCTTGGCTTCCGCTTGCTCCCGGCGAAGAGACTCGAGGTGTTCGGCGCCTTCCCGGATGCTTCTCCTCCACTTTGTGCGGTCTTGGGCCAGGGATTCCCAGGTGTCTTTGGGGATGTTACACTTTTTCAAGGAGGCTTTGAGGGTGTCCTTGAAGCGTTTCCTCTGCCCACCTGGGGCTCTCTTGCCGTGCCGGAGCTCCGAGTAGAGCGCTTGTTTTGGGAGTCTCGTATCGGGCATGCGGACAATGTGACCCGTCCATCGGAGCTGATCGAGCGTGGTCAAAGCTTCGATGCTGGGGATGTTGGCCTGAGCAAGAACACTGACGTTGGTGCACCTATCCTGCCAATGCATTTGCAGGATCTTGCGGAGGCAGCGTTGGTGGTACCTCTCCAGTGCATGAGGGCTCACGTTTACACTGACATCCCTCCTAGAGAGGACGTCTGTGAGCCTCTGGGATCTATTCTCCATAGATAGCCAGCTATCTTCCATAGATAGCCATCTATTCTGCATAGATACCATGTGCTCCTGTGAGTGGCGCATTAGCTGCTCCATGTAGGTGGCCATCTTATCCATGGAGGACTCTACAGTCGCCATTGCCTGCAACATGGTGGTGCTCATTTTGGAGAAGGACTCCTCCATTCTCTGAACAGTGACAGTCATCACGCTCGCAAAACCTTTCAGAGCCTCCTGCACTTATTCCTGCAGCTCCAGGATCACCCTCTTTCTGGATGGCCCCTGAGGCTCAGTGTCTGTATGCAGCTGAGTAGAGCTAGGAAAGTCCTGTGCCCTCCAACGAGGAGTCTCCACTGCGGTCCCTTTCTCCACCATCTGCTCTTGCTCACTTGTGATTTGTGAGACACAACTACTCTATGTCGCAAGGGACCCACTGAGGTGTGCATATCTGCACTGGTGCTGGGTTGGCTTATGTCAGGTGACGCTCCTCTGAAGAGTTGTCTTTGGCTTCCTCCTGGACAGTGGCGGGGGAGTGGGGGGGGGGGGCTATTGATGGACCAGTGGGAGTGTAAAAAGATGAGTTACATATGTCATATGTACATTGTCCACAGATAACATTATACACATAATTATCATTCAGTGGCTGCTGACATCAGCCCCCATATGAGTGACTGATGTATGCCATGTAGCTGTGTGAAAAGTGATTCTGTCACCAGGTTGCTGAGATGTCCCCCTCTCTACGTCTCCCACTTCTGGGTGCTCGGACACTCCCTAGAGCTCGAACGCAGCCTCCTCTGCAGTGGTCAGGGTTACGAGTGCTGGTGGTCCTCCACCAGTTCTCTCCCTCTCCCTCTTATTGTGGGCTCTCTTTTCCTGCAAGGAGGGAAAGAAGAGAAGGTTGAGTCAGCGTGATGGAATGAGTGTAAGGAATGGATGGATTACATGTGTAGAGGGTGACTATGATGGAGTGGAGTGGCAATTCCAAGTGGCCTCCTTGTATGTTGTTAGTTGGTATGATTGCATTAGGAAGAGGCTGAGTGTGAGTGGTGGCTAGTAAGATGGGGATGTGATAATGTAGATAGAGAAAGAGGGATGGGTGGAGGTACAAGGTAAGTTGGTGTGAGTAAGGATGTGCAGGAGTAGGGTTGGGAAGGCAGAGTGATGGGGATGTGATGAGAGGCACAGCAGGATGAAGGTGAGTGTAGCTTTGGACTCACCTTTCCTTATCTCACAAGATCGTTGTAGCGTTTGCGGCACTGCACCCAGGTGCCCCTCACGACGTCCCTGCTGTTCACCTCCTCAGCTATCTGGAGCTAGGCTCCTTTGGTTTGCTGGGGAGGTCTCTTCCACCCATCAGGTGGGAAGAGGACCGCCCTGCGTGCTCTGACTCCCTCCACAAACATGTGGAGGGAGTCATCGGAGAACCAGGGTGCAGCCCTCTGCCTCTGTGCAGTCATTTGTGCCCCTGTGTGCAGCAGTGGAAACCAATTGCACTGACTGCACTATCCTAGGCGAACCTTCAGATGCAATGTGGCCATGGTCCCTTTAAATATACTGGCTGAAAACGCATCATCGATGACGTCACCAGACCAGCTCCATTTAATTGGGCCAGGCAACGTGCAGGGCGGCTTAACAGGCCCCATTATCGGAAAGCCATTCTGTGGAGCGGGATGGAGGTGGCAACGTGGTCGGGACCCAACATGGCGACCGCCTGCACTGGGCCCGCCAAGGTAAGGAAATTTCAGGCCATAGAAACTTACAGCACAGATGGAGACCATTTGGCATGTCGTGCCTGTGCTGGCTCTTTGAAAGAGCAGTCGTGCTTAGTCCCACACCCCTGCTTTTTCTCGGTAATCCTGTAAGTTCCTCATCCTCAAGTACCTGTCCAACTCCCTTTTAAAATTATTTATAGAATCAGCTTCCACACCTTTGCAGATAGAGTGTTCCAGATTCCGACAACTCTCAGTGAAAAAAATGTCTTCTCTTCTCCCCTCTAGATCTTTTGCCAATGATTTTAAATCTATGGCCTCTGGTTATCAGCTACAACAATGCTAGGACATTCAGTTTGGAAGCAGATATAACAACAAAACTGATGTGCCAAGTACAGTCCCTGTACAGTGGAACCTGTTCCTAACGATACTCTCAGAGAACGGACAACCGCATCACGTGGGCTCAGGGTGCGTGCGCTTCTTCGGACGTGCATTCTCAACAAGATTGCTTTTGGAAGCAAGGACAGTGGCTGCAGGGTTGATTCAAACCCCAAAACCAGTATGGACAAAAAGGAATCCAGTAACAGTCCATCGGTCATCACGATCTTCAGACTCAGGTACAGTACGTACTTTGAACATTTCAAACGGTGACATCAGGCCGTGGATATATACTTGAAAAGGAAGCATTTATAGGGCTTGAGGGAAAGAGCAGGGGAATGGGGCTAATTGGATAGCTCTTTCAAAGAGCCGGCACAGGCACAATGGGCCAAATGGCCTCCTTCTGTGCTGTAAGATTCTATGATTCTAATGCCAAACTGGAGACAGTTTTGTGCTGTAGGCCCATGTCCACCAGGAACTGAGTTGCATCCAACCAAACTTTAGTTGGAGGTCACAATGGTAGCCTTCATTTAGCTGGCCTTATGCTTTTGTATTCAGTGAACAACTTTTCCTATAATCTCATGAGTTGGCCTGGAGGCATGTACATCAAAGAGGACTAGTGACAATATTAGACTTGACAATACATAGCCAGTCTGAGACCCAACAACAAATGATGAAAGGAATTTAATCCTATTATCACTCAGCTACAGGCTACGTTACAAATAGTTTTTTTTAGGGATTAATCATTTTGCTAAAATATTTGGTTAACCCGTGTCTCCGAAAGGCTAAAAATAATTCATCAAATGTATCCGGTTTACTTCAAAAAATGTAATCCTTCAAAAATGAAAAATGTCAATATAAATCTCATTTATATCACTATAACTGAGCAAATTTATCTCTTGTGGGTAAGAAGCAAAGCAAAATGTTCCCTCTCCAAACCCAGATAGCAGACCTCAGGCAGGAGAGCAGCAGAGCCCTTGGACACAAAGGCCAATTACATCACCCCTACCGTTGGTGAGCGAGAGGAAAAATATCAGCTAGATGTTTTGTACCTGATTATTATCTAGTAATTCCTGCTGGAAAATGCACGTGTGTGGGTATTAGCTGCAGACAGCATAGGGCATAACTGTGATCCCCATGGTTGAAGATGCCAACCACACTCAGTGTCGAGGTTCACAAATGAAGAATACTTACTTGGCTAGGATATTAGAAGATGGCCAGTGCACACAGAATTGTATCACCTCATGACCTAATGCCTTCAAAAGAGTGAAAAAAATCATATGGGAAAGAAACTGGTTAAAATTAGCTGATGGATTTTGATTTTGAACTGATCAATCCGAACACAACAAGCTCTTGGCTTTCAAAACATGAAGGAAGGCATTGCTGGGAGCAGCGGGAGTGCTGAGGTGCAACACCTTGAAATTGGCATTGTTTCCATGGGAGAGACAGAAACTGTCCTATCACAGGATGACAGCATGCCTGCTCCCCCCACCACACTCTCAATCAGGACCCTTGTTGGCGCCAGACAGCCAGCTGAGCCAGACTGCCCCAGCTGCCGTCGAGCTACTGCGGTCTGCAGCTAGGCCTTCTCTGGCCTAAGCTACTCAAGGACGGCCACAACAGCCAATTCAGAAATCCTCAATGGAAGTTCAGTAGCCTTTCACTTCCCTTGCTGTAGCTGGGAATGCAGCTCGTAGGACCACTAGAATAGACTGGTGAAAACCAAAGTTGGCCCATTGCAGTCAGATACGGGGGAATATATAAGGGGAAATAAGGAAATGGCAGACCAACTAAATGCATACTTTGGGTCAGTCTTTACGAAGGAAGACACAAAAAACCTCCCTGGGATATCGGGAAAAATAGGGACATTTGCAAAGGAGGAACTGACGCAAATCAATATCTCTAAGGATATGGTGTTAAGGAAGCTAAAGGGATTGAAGGCGGACAAATCCCCAGGGCCTGATAACATGCATCCTAGGGTGCTGAAGGAGGTGGCCCTAGAGATAGCGGATGCACTAAGTATGATTTTTCAGAATTCATTAGACTCGGGAACAGTGCCCATGGATTGGAGGGTAGCTAACGTTACCCCACTATTCAAAAAGGGGGGTAGGGAAAAAGCAGGTAATTACAGACCTGTAAGCCTTACATCAGTTGTGGGCAAAATGCTGGAGTCCATCATTAAGGATGAAATAGCGGAGCACTTAGCAAATGGGGACAGGATAGGACAGAGTCAACATGGATTTACAAAGGGTAAATCGTGCTTGACTAATCTATTGGAATTTTTTGAGGGAGTAACTGGTAAAATAGATGGGGGAGAGCCAGTAGATGTGGTGTACCTGGACTTCCAAAAGGCCTTCGATAAGGTCCCACATAAAAGATTAGCAGGGAAAATTGAAGCTCATGGGATAAAGGGGAAAGTATTGACGTGGATAGAGAACTGGCTGTCAGATAGAAAACAGAGAGTTGGAATAAACGGCTCATTTTCTGAATGGCAGGCAGTAACAAGTGGGGTACCACAGGGATCTGTCCTGGGTCCCCAGCTGTTCACAATTTACATTAATGACCTGGATCAGGGAGTCGGATGCAGCATTTCCAAATTTGCAGACGACACTAAACTAGGATGGGGGGTGGGCTCAGAGGAGGAGACCAGGAAGCTCCAGAGCGATTTGGACAGACTGGGTGATTGGGCGGATAAATGGCAGATGCACTATAATGTGGACAAGTGCGAAGTTATCCACCTTGGGTGCAGGAACGGGAGGGCAAATTATTATTTAAATGGCAATAAATTGGGAGAGGGGGAAGTACAGAGAGACCTGGGTGTTCTTGTACACCAGTCACTGAAGGCGAGCATGCAGGTGCAACAGGCGGTCAAGAAGGCAAACGGTATGCTGGCCTTCATAGCAAAAGGGTTGGAATACAGGAACAGGGATACCTTGCTGCAGCTGTACAGGGCACTGGTGAGACCACACCTCGAGTACTGTGTACAGTTTTGGTCGCCTCATCTGAGGAAAGATGTTCTTGCCATGGAGGGGGTGCAGCGGCGATTCACCAGGCTGATACCAGGAATGGCGGGATTGACCTATGAGGAGAGACTATGTAGTTTAGGGATGTACACACTGGAGTTTAGAAGATTGAGAGGGGACCTCATAGAAGTGTATAAAATTCTGACAGGTCTAGACAGACTAGATGCAGAAGGAATCTTTCCCTTGGCGGGTGAGAACAGAACTAGAGGACATAATTTAAGGATAAGGGCTAAACCATTTAGGACAGAAATGAGGGGGAATTTCTTCACTCAGAGGGTGGTGAACCTGTGGAACTCATTGCCACAGAGGGCAGTGTACGCCAGCTCATTAAATATATTTAAGAGGGAATTAGATATATTTCTGCAGGCAAAAGGGGTTAAGGGTTACGGAGAGAAGGCGGGGACGGGATACTGAATTGGAGGATCAGCCATGATCTCATTAAATGGCGGAGCAGGCTCGAAGGGCCGGATGGCCTACTCCTGCTCCTATCTTCTATGTATCTATGTATCTATGTAATAGTTAAGCGAGCACAGAAGACAAGCACTAGGTCTTCACATAATTTTTAGTTCTCTATATTCAGTATAAGCAATTGTCAAATGAAGAGTGATGAGATATCTTGGCATAGTAAACGTTTTTTCTTGGATTGCTATAGGTCTTGATGTGCTTAGTCATGTAAGGGCAACACCCATGAAGCTGGACTACATGAGGGCACTCAGATGGTAGTTGTGAGGACTGGTTTAGCTGGATGGAATGACTGTTGGTGCATTGGGGAGGGGAGGGAACATTCATGAGAATCTCTCATTAATGAGCTGCTGCTTGAGAGGTCTGGCAACTGGCAGTACTGCTGGGCCTTGCTCTTCTTTAACAGTCTCAGCCTCCTCTTACCCTTCTTCCTAGTTCTCCTCAAATTCTTCCTCCTCTTGCGGCTCCAAACTTGCCCTCTTTTCAAGTTGAAGTTGGGTCAAATGCAACAGGTTCCTGTCAGGTTTCCAGTCCCCAAGTAACCATCTTAAACCTGGCAGTCTTGGTGGAAGAGAGGGGATATTGAGGACTGGCGCAGGATGAAGACATCATGATTACTGACAGGATACCCGGCACAGACCCACATAACTCAATGCCTATGGTCACAAAGGACTTGCACATTTAAGGAATGGAACCACTTGCTGTTGTAGTCGAGGGCTTGATCTTGTACGGGAGCATACAGGGCCACGTGGGTGCAGTCGATGACCCCCGTACCTGAGCAAATCCAGCAACTCTTGCAAAGCCCACCACGCTCTCGTCCTGCTTGGCAGCCTCCATTGGTAAGATGATGAATTCCTGGTGCCCAGAAAATAGTGAATCTGTGACGTTCTTGATTGCAGTGTGCACAGCAAACTGGGAGATGTTATGATGTCACCTGCCGAACATTGGAAGAAGCCCGATGAATAAAAGTTCAGGGCCACAGTGACCTTCACAGCCACAGGCGGTGCTGTGGATAAGAATATAAGAACATAAGAAATAGGAGCAGGAGTAGGCCATTTGGCCCTTCGAGCCTACTCCTATGGCCTTGTGCTGGGCTGCAAATCTTGGTTCAGCAGGTGGCAGAGCTCAGTCACTGCCACCCTAGAGAACCGCAACTGCCTCTGTGAAGGTGAGGTAGGAAATCTGGTTCCTGTACACGATCATGGTGTAAGGCCTCCTTCGCCGTTCCCCCATTCGCCCTCTTCTAGCAGCCTGTGCAGTCCCCTGCTGCCTTCCCTGTTGCTGCTTCAGCCGTCCCTGCCCCCCACCCCCCCATGTCGCAGCCCCATGGGCAGGCCAAACAGAACACCAGCGGAACAGCAATCCTTTGACAGGGTGCAAGACCTCCCAAAAATCACTCTCCGAGTTCATCTCCACAAAACAGTAGCCACAAATACCATCAAAAATCAAAAAAATTCTCCGGTAGCCTATTGGATCCAAGCAGAGACTTACCTTAATTGAGGTGAAGAACATAAGAAGTAAGAGCAGGAGTAGGCCATACGGCCCATCGAGCCTGCTCCGCCATTCAATAGGATCATTGACTGATCATCGACCTCAACTCCACTTTCCCGCCCGATCTCCGTATCCCTTGATTCCCCTAGAGTCCAAAAATCTATCTATCTCAGCCTTGAATATACTCAAAGACTCAGCATTCACAGCCCTCTGGGGCAGAGAATTCCAAAGATTCCTCCTCATCTCAGTCTTAAATGGCCCACCCCTTATCCTGAGACTATGCCCCCTAGTTCTAGACACTCCAGCCAGGGGAAACAACCTCTCAGCATCTACCCTGTCAATACCTTTCAGAATCTTGTATGTTTCAATGAGATCACCTCTCATTCTTCTAAACTCCAGAGAGTATAGGCCCATTCTACACAATCTCTCATCATAGGACAGCCCTCTCATCCCAGGAATCAATCTAGTGAACCTTTGCTGCACAGCCTCCAAGGCAAGTATATCCTTCCTTAAATGAGACCAGAACTGTGCACAGTACTCCAGGTGTGGTCTCATCAAGGCCCTGTACAATTGTAGCAAGACTTCCTTACTCTTATACTCCAACCCCCTTGCAATAAAGGCCAACATGCCATTTGCCTTCCTTATTGCTTGCTGTACCTGCATGCTAGCTTTCTGTGTTTCTTGCACGAGGTCACCTAAATCTCTCTGAACAGCAACATTTGAACGTTTCTCACCATTTAAAAAATATTCTGTTTTTCTATTCTTCCTACCAAAGTGAATAACCTCACATTTACCTACATTATACTCCATCTGCCACCTTACTGCCCACTCACTTAGTCTATCTATAGCCCTTTGCAGACTCTTGTGTTCTCCTCACAGCTTACTGTCCCACCAAGCTTTGTATCATCAGCAAACTTGGATACATTACACTCAGTCCCTTCATCTAGGTCATTAATATAAATTGTAAATAGCTGAGGCCCCACCACTGATCCCTTTAAATAGTACTTCCACAGCATGCTTCCCGACTGCAATGATCTTGTGGTTAAGATTAACTTGCATTTATATAGTGTCTTTCACGATCTCGGGGAACCCCAAAGTGCTTTACAGTCAATGAAGTACTTGTGAAGTGCAGTAATGTAGGAAATGTAGCAATGTAAAATTTAGCGAAACAGGAGCTTCCACATACAAATTTAGCAAAGGGGTTCTTATTCAGGCACAGAACCTTCATTTTAATATTTCAATCAATGCTTTGTTCTTTACTGGCGCCTGTCAAGGCCACTTATTAATATCTCAGGATGAATTTAGCAATGGCCTCACACACGCGCAACTCAGCTATGGGCTGTCGCACTGCTAAATTTATTATTGTTGTGCCCGCTTCACCTGAAAAACAGGTGCAACTATGTGGAATTCAGACCCCACTGTCACCAAGTGGCAGCCTATGAATGAGACTAAGTAGAATATCAAGGATGGAGTCACGGGGGACACTGGAGGTGACTTTATGGGCAATGAAAGGAGATGTATTGGATGCACAAGAACAGGTAAGAATTAAACCATGAGAGAGCAATGCCACAAAGGTAGATAAAATTGAGAGGTCGCACAACACCAGGTTATAGTCCAACAGTTTTATTTTAAATCACAAGCTTTCGGAGTTACAACTCCTTCGTCGGGTGAAGTGAGGAGATACAGAATCGTCAAAGCATATATAGATAGAGAACAATGCATGTGTAACTTACAATTGCAGACAACTGAATTCAATCATCCTGACTGTTTATCTGCCGAGGTGTGATAAAGTTAATCAGGTCAGCCAGGAAGGTACCACATCAAAGACATTGCAAGATACAACTGAGACAATGAGGTGGAATCGCATGGGGTCTAACGTGTCAAAAGCTGCCGTCTGTATGTAAAACGATTAACTTTAAAATTTTTACTTTTTTACTGGGAATCACATCTGTGAACAAGCCAACGACGACTCGAGTCCGGATCACGTCATGTATCGTGACATAAACCCAAGATCCCGATTGAGACCGTCTTTATGAGTGCGGAACTTGGCTATCAGTTTCTGCTCGATGATTTTGCGTTGTCGTGTTTTCCTAAGGCCGCCTTGGAGAACGCTTACCCGCAGATCCGAGGCTGAATGTCCTTGACTGCTGAAGTGTTCCCCGACTGGGAGGTAACAATCCTGCCTGGCGATTGTTGCGCGGTGCTCGTTCATACGTTGTCTCAGTGTCTGCATGGTCTCGCCGATGTACCAAGGTAGATCACAGAGAAGATGCAATGGAGGGGGGTACAGTTACCAAAAATGTGGAGAGGTTGAGGAGGATGAAGAGGAGTAAAGCACCATGACAACCGTTACACAGGAATGGCCTTTTATCTAATGTTTTTTGCTCCTGTTTTCAAGGAATAGGCATGCTCAGACCTGTGCGCAACACAGGCGCTTTAACCTCTGGCTCTTTCCCCCCACATTCCATTACTCTTTGCTCACAACTACTTTTTTTTAAACAAAGAAACATGAACAGAGGAATGTTGTGCCCAGTGTGTTATCATACAATGAGTAGGGGACAGTCAAGTGCAACACACAGCATGCTCCATAACAGACAAGGCTGTTATAACAATGAAGATTAGTGTGACAGCAAAAGGGTCCATCTGCAACCAGTCACCCTGTGTAATTAGAGGAAGGTACTAAATCACCAAATACATCTTCAGTCACAGCATGACCTGACTCGGCGGAAAAAAATTGCAAGCTTGTTTGACGCCTTTTTGCTGCAAACGTGTGTGTGTGTAAGTCCTCAAAATGGTAAGAAGTCTTTGAATTGAAAGAGCCGTTGCTTTGTGCTAAGCTCTCCTGCTAGCTCGGTTTGGAAACGGATTCTGTCGTGTGAACTGTGCTGTAAGGATGAAAGTGCGCCAGGTTTGATTCACTGGTTTGTGCTCAATTTCCCAGGAGCCCATTCCAATGTCAGGCCTTGTCCAGAGTGCGGCTTACCAGGAAAAATCGCTGGTGTTTCTGTTCACGATTTTCCATCTGTTGATATCTGTGCGCCCGATAAGCTGTCTGTCGCATGTGACAACCAACCTTCTCAGTGACGAGTGCTGGTAGCAAGTTTAGCCCATGACCTCAGCCTGGGTGGCAATCAGGGTGCTACAACTAGACTAGAGATAGGGAAAAATATTCAGCCAGACTTTCTGCTCCTGATCAATGTCCAGAGACGCCTGCTGGGAAGTTCACATGTGTGGGCATAGAGAAGGAAGGTTTCCACTGCACACTAAGCATAGCCAAATAGTAAATGGGTTTAAAAAATAGGAAAGGACTTACATTTATACAGCGTCTTTCATGACCTCAGGGCGTCCCAAAGTGTTTTACAGCCAATGATGTTCTTTTCAAATGTTGTCACTGTTGTAATGTAAGGAAACATGGCAGCCAAATTTGCACACAGCAAGGTCCTACAAACAGTAATGTGATAATGACCAATCTATTTTTTTAGTAATGCTGGTTGAAGGATCAATATTGTCCAGAACACCATGGAGAACTCCCCTGCTCTTCTTCGAAATAATGCCGTGGTATCTTTTATGTCCACCTGAGAAGGCAGTCATGGTTTAATGTCTCATCCAAAAGACGGCACATCCAACAGTGCAGTACTCCCTCAATATTCTGTGCTCAAGTCTCTGGACTGGATCTTGAATTCAAAACCTTCTGACTCTGAGGCGAGAGTGCTACCACTGAGCCAAGGCAGACATTCAAGATCAAGAGCACGGTCATGACTGCTATACAAAGCGCGTAGAGAAAATCTTTCTCAAAGGAGAAGATAAGACCAGGTCGTGATGCCCTCATCCTTTCCACAGCTGTGTGATCTGCTGCCACGCACTATCTTGCCTCACCCGTGAAGAATGGCTACTTGGACGAGATACCAGAGAGTGACTGACTTCTGTGAAATCGAGCCCCATCATGAGTCAGCGTTTTGAAAAGAGATGGGGAGAAAATTGGATAAGAAAATAAATTGCTTTGTGTGTGTTACTTTCCAGTGTTTTTAATACATATTTAATGAATGATTGGAAGTTCTCAATCTTCAGGTCCCTCTCTATTCAAATATATAGCTAGCTTCAGCTTGTTTCAATATCTCACTGAAACTGCTCCTGTTGTCAGCTCCATGAGAGATTATTCAAATCTCGTTTGACAGAGAATATATGGAGAAAACAGTCATTTTAAATAAAACCTCAAAGTGCTGTGTAATAACTGATTGAATGTAATATCATGTCACATTCATAATACATGGGATTCTGTGAGGTTATATTATAATTGTGGGATCGGTGCTGATTACATTCTGTGTTCATCACCTTTTTTTTCTCTAACTACATTGGCTCTGACATATACCAAAAGCTATGCTAACCCATATAGAATTTAATAATCACTCCAGGTCTTGATGACATTTTGTCTGTGTACAATTATTAAACAGGAGCTGTTAAAGAAAGAAGGAAACATCTTTACAGCCAATGAAGTATTTTTGAAATGTAGTCACTGTTGTAATGTAGGAAATGTGGCACCAATTTGCACTCAGCAAGGTCCCACAAACAGCAATGAGATAATGGCCAGATAATCTGTTTTAGGTGTTGGTTGTGGGATAAATAGAACACCAGGGGGCTCTCCCCTGCTCTTTGTCAAAACAGTGCCATGGGATCTTTTATGTCCATCTGAGAGGGCAGACAGGACCTCAGTTTAATGTCGCAGCTGAAAGATGGCACCTCTGACAGTAAGAGCTAATTTACTAACAAAACCCCCACAATCTGGTTGCGACAAGTCTATTTACAAAAATACAGTACAGTCACTGATATATTGTATCATAGAGTAGCTATTTGGATTAAACACGCAGATTATCATTGCTTCAACACAATCTCACTAACTAACTTTTAGTTAATCAACAACAATAACTTGCAATTATATAGCACTTTTAACATAATAAAATGTCCCAAGATGTTTCACAGGAGCATAATCAGACAAAAGTTGATACCGAGCCAAAGAAGGAGACATTAGGACATCTAACAGAATGCTTGATGAAAGTGGTAGGCTCTAAGCAGTCTTAAAGGAGGAGAGAGAAGTGGAGAGAGTAAATAGGTTTAGGAGGAATTCCAGGGTTTAGGGCCTAGACGGCTGAAGGCACGGCCACTAATGGTGGGGCAAAGAAAGTGGGGGATACACAAGAGGCCAGAGTTGGAGGAACATAGATTTCTCGGAGGCTTGTAGAGCTGGAGGAGGTTACAGAGATAGGAAGGGGTGAGGTGATGGAAGGATTTGAACAGAAGGTTGATATTATTTAGACTGGGACCCACTGTAGGTCAGCGAGCATAGGGGTGATGGGTGAACGGGACTTGGTGCGAGTTAGGATACAGGCAGCAAAACAATCCAATGCCTTGCTCAAGAATTCCCAGCAGAAAATGATGGGAAATGGAGTTGTGGCTGTGACAGAGGATGGAGGATATCTACATGTACCATTTAGAAAGTACGGCCCTGATTTTTGCTGGGGCAGGATTTCCAAGCGTGTGGGAGGAGTTCAGATCGGTGCTCGCAGGGGGTATCCGATCGTTGGGGTGGGGGTTGGGGGCCCGTGATTGGTGGGAGGGGAGTCGGTGATCGCGGGGAGGGGTCTGATCGTGGGGAGGGAAGCAGGTTAACTTGGTGGGCCGGAGGGGAAGCACTCCTGCTCATTCTGGCCCACAAACAGTGCTGGAAAAGTACTTACCTGTTCCACGCAGCAGTCCTCGCCTCCCTTTAGCTGACGGGTTTCCCGAGCCAGCTGGCCAGGGTTAAACCTGGAAGAAAGATAAAATCTGAGATGCGCAGCTTCATTATAATATTTAAGTGGTCAAGCCGCCTTCTGGGAGTGGGTTGGATGCCTGCCCTGCCCCCTGACCCCCCACCTGCCCCCCAAGCCGCCCCTCACATGACCCCTCACCCGAACCCCTACTTGACTCCCACCCGCCCCCTCACCCGCCCCCTCACCCGACCCCCCACTCGACCCCCACCCGACCCCTCACCCGCCCCCCCAACCGTCCCCTCACCCGCGCCCTGACCCGCCCCCCACCCGCTCCCCCTCCACCCGACCCCTCACCCAACCCCCACACGCCCCCTCACTCGACCCTCACCCAACCCCCACACGCCCCCTCACTCGACCCTCACCCAACCCCCACACGCCCCCTCACTCGACCCCCCACCCACCCCTCCACCCCCCCCCCCTCACCCACCCCTCACCCACCCCTCACCCGGCCCCTCACCCGACCCCTCACCTGAGTCCACACCTGCCCCCCCACCCCCCCTCCACCCGACCACTCACCCGACCCCTCACCCACCCCTCACCCACCCCTCACCCGGCCCCTCACCCGACTCCACACCCGACCCCCCCACCCACCCCTCCACCCGCCCCCTCACCCACCCCTCACCCACCCCTCACCCGGCCCCTCACCCGACCCCTCACCTGAGTCCACACCCGCCCCTCACTCGACCCCTCACCTGACTCCTCACCCGCCCCCCCCACCCGCCCCTCCACCCGCCCCTCCACCCGTCCCTCCACCCGCCCCTCTACCCACCCCTCCACCCGACCACTCACCCGACCCCTCACCCACCCCTCACCCGACCCCTCACCCGACCCCTTACCCGACTCCACACCCGCCCCCCCTACCCCTCCACCCGCCCCCTCACCCAACCCCTCACCCGACCCCCTCACCCACCCCCTCACCCGCCCCCTCACCCGACCCCTCACCCGACCCCTCACCCGACCCCTCACCCACCCCCTCACCCGCCCCCCTCACCCGACCCCTCACCCGACCCCTCACCCGACCCCTCACCCGCCCCCTCACTCGACCCCTCACCCGCCCCCTCACCCGACCCCTCACCCGCCCCCTCACCCGACCCCTCACCCGACTCCTCACCCGACTCCTCACCCGACTCCTCACCCGACTCCTCACCCGCCCTCCCACCTGCCCCCCCACCCGCTCCCCCATCCCGCTTCCATTAAAACTGGAAGTTGGGTTTGGGTTTGAGATTTTAAAAATGTTAACATCCCACCCGACACAAACCCACCCATTTTTGGGGATTAAAATTCCACTCTATATCCTTTAGATGGTAAGTAAAAAGTGAGCCTGGTTCCAATTCTTCAAACTGAATATATTTTTTGGACCTTTTCAGTAGCCTCCATCTGTTACGCACAAGCCTTCGACCAGAGTCATATGACATTTTACATTTACTTCACTCAGCCTCAGGCTCTAGAAAATCTCATAAATTGCTCCTTGCAATGTATTTCTTTCCTGGGCTCAGCGCTGAATGGTGTTTAAAGAAAAAGCTAAAAGATAACATAATTCCAAGAGTAAGTACTGTCAAAGGAGTGGGTTACATACACAATAACAGATAGCTGGGAATGTGTTACATACAGGATAATAGACCACTGGGAGTATGTTACACACAGGATAACAGGCAGACCGCAATGTGATACCGACAAGATGGCCGTGAGCATGTACAGCATAATGAATAGACAAGGGTGCACTACATATAGGATAGCAGAAAGCTAGCAATGTGTTACCTATAGGATAACCGATAACTAGGCGTATGCTGTATACAGTGTAAGGAGTATTTTACATACAGGATAGCAGATTGATGGAAGTGTGTTACAGGATAATAGACGATCAGTAATGTATTACATGCAAGATGGTAGATTGATAACAGTGTTTTATATTCAGGATAATAGACAAACAGGAGTGCATTAAATACAAATGAGTAGATAGATAGGAGTGCTTGCAACATAACAGCTAACTGGGAGTATGCGTACAAGAAAGGATAAGAGACTAAACTGTATTTGAATTGAATGGTTAGATGCGTGGTAGGATGTTAAAAAACAGGTATTTGACTATCTTACAGTGCGGAAGGAATATAAGAACATAAGAATTAGGAGCAGGAGTAGGCCATACGGCCCATCGAGCCTGCTCCGCCATTCAATAAGATCATGGCTGATCATCGATCTCAACTCCACTTTCACGCCCAATCTCCATATCCCTTGATTCCCCCAGAGTCCAAAAATCTATCGATCTCAGCCTTGAATATACTCAACAACAGCATCCACAGCCCTTTGGAGTCCAGAGAGTATAGGCCCAATCTACTCAATCTCTCCTCATAGGATAACCCTTTCATCCCAGGGATCAATCTAGTGAACCTTTGTTGCACCGGCTCTAAGGAAAGTATGTCCTTCCCCAGATAAGGAAACCAAAACTGTGCACAGTATTCGGTCTCACCAAAGCCCTGTACAATTGTAGTAAGACTTCCTTACTCTTGTACTCCAACCCCCTTGCAATAAAGGCCAACATGCCATTTGCCTTCCTAATTGCTTGCTGTACCTGCATACTAACTTACTGTGTTTCCAGTACCAGGACACCTAAATCTCTCTGATCACCAACATTTAATAATTTCTCACCATTTAAAAAATATTCTGTTTTTCTATTCTTCCTACCAAAGTGAATAACCTCACATTTCCCCACATTATACTCCATCTGCCACTTTCTTGAACATTCACTTAATGTGTCTATATCCCTTTGTAGGCTCCTTGTGCCCTCCTCACAGATTACTTTCCCACCTAGCTTTGTATTGTCAGCAAACTTACAACATTGCTCTCGGTCCCTTCATCTGAGTCATTAACATAGATTGTAAGTAGCTGAGGCCTAAGCACTGATCCTTGCGGCACCCCACTAGTTACAGCCTGCCAACCAGAAAATGACCCATTTTCTCTACTCTCTGTTTTCTGTCCATTAACCAATCCTCTATCAATGCTAAAATATTATCCCCAAATCCATGAGCCCTTATTTTGCATAGCAGCCTTATATGTGGCGCCTTATCAAATGCCTTTTGGAAATCCAAATATACTACATCCACTCGTTCCCCTTTACTTACCCTGTTAGTTACATCTTCAAAAGAGTCTAACAAATTTGTCAAACACGATTTCTCTTTCATAAAACCATGTTGACTCTGCCTAATCCTAATCCAACCGGGATCTTGGGTTCATGTCACGCTACATGTAACCCCACCTGACGTAGAGTCATCCAGACTCGAGTCATCGTTGGCTTGTTCACAGATGTGATTTCCAGTAAAAAAAGTAAAAAGTTTAAAGTTTATGGTTTTCCATACAGACTGCAGCATCTGACACATTAGACCCCCTGTGACCCCACCTCATTGTCTTAGTTGTATCTTGCTATATCTTTGATATAATGTCTTCCTGACTGACCTGATTGTCTCTCTGCCGAGGTGTGATAAAAGGCAGTCAGAAAGATTAACTGTAGTCATCTGACATTGTACTCTGCACAGACATTGTTCTCTGTCTATATATGCTTTGCCGATTTGTATTTCTTCACTTCACCTGACGAAGGAGCAGCGCTCCGAAAGCTTGTGATTTCAAATAAAACTGTTGGACTATAACCTGGTGTTGTGCGACTTCTCACTTTTGTCCACCCCAGTCCAACACCGGCATTTCCGCATCATAATCCTATTATGATTTTCTAAGTGCCCTGTTACCACTTTCTTAATAATGGATTCCAGCATTTTCCCGACGACTGATGTCAGGCTAACTGGCCTGTAGTTCCCTGTTTTCTCTCTCCCTCTTTTCTTGAATAGCTGGGTTACATTTGTTACCTGCATTTGCTAGTAAGAGGCAAGTTGTGTGTTTTTTTTAAATTGTGAGCAGTTTAATCATATCTAAAGCACTGAGGTATGTTTTTGCTTTGAAGCACATTCCTACACTACCTGCCTAATTATATTCTCCATGCCTTCTCAATACCCTTCACAGTCGTAGAAAAGATTGTTCCCATTTCGAACATTGCTAGTGAAGAATTTCACGATGTTACAGGAAGGACAGTTCGATATAAACTCTTTTTCTTTCTAACCATCAGTTCCAAAGCACAAAGAGGACAACCAGAGGTCATTGAGAGGCATTGATAACTGTGGAGTTATCTCGTTTAGAAGCATTTATGATTTGGGGAGATTTCAAAAGAATACACTTTGTCTGTAATATAAAAGTTCCAATATTAATTGATCCTTTGTACATGCATCTGTTCTCATATATATGTGTGCCCAATTGTAGTGTACTATATTTCAGGGTGAAGCAAAATCTCAGACAAAGGGAGGCTGCCTGGTAACCAGTGGCAGCTCATTGCAGTATTGTAATTATGTTAATCTGTTGTCACCTTGAATTTCACGTTCTTTGGGACTGCACCCACCACCACCCCCCACCCCCGCCTCCACCCCACCTCACCATATAAACTAGGCACACTGCTAATCTAGTCCATTGAAGGCATATTCATAAAGCTAAATGTCTATTGGAAACGTTCATCACAAGATTATAAAATCATTATTGATGAGGAAGGCCATTCAGCCCATCTTAATTCAGTCATCCAGAAAGATCTTAAAGTTCAATTTCAACATCCAATTGTTTCTTAAATGATCCAGGATTTTTGCCACCACGACTCATTCCATGTGTTGATCACTCTTTGTGTAAAGAAGAATTCCCTGATATCAGTCCTTAGATTACCTTTAACTAGTTTGAACTTGCACCCACCCCCCCCGCCGCCTCCGCCGCTTATTCCTGCAATTTAATTTAAAGTAATGTGCTAGACTTACCTTTTCCATTCCCTTTGACTATCTTATATCGCTATAATATTACCTCTCAGATGCTATCTTTCCAGGCTGAAAAGTTCAGTTCTCTCCAGCCTTTTCTTAACTAAGACTTGATACTAAAATAAGTCTCATGCCTCTTCTGTGTAAAAGAATAAAAGAAAGACTTGCATTCATATAGCACCTTTCACGACCACTGGATATCCCAAAGCACTTGACAGCCAATGAAGTGTAGTCACTGTTGTAATGTAGGAAACGCTGCAGCTAACTTGTGCACAGCAAGCTCTCACAAACAGCAGTGTGATAATGACCAGATAATCTGTTTTGGTAATTTTGATTGAGGGATAAATATTGGCCAGGACACCGAGGATAACTCCCTTGTTCTTCTTCGAAATAGTGCCATGGGATTTTTTACGTTCACCTTTGAGAGCAGGTTTAACGTCTCATCCGAAAGAAGTACTGCCTTATCCCTTGCTTTTGGCAACCAGAACTAGACACAGCATTCAAGGTGCAAACATCCCGGAGCACTGTGACGCTGGATCATTACAACGTATATTCAACTGCCTTAGTTATGCAGTTCAACATTCACTTGACTTTGTTGATTGCCGCTCTGCATTATATAGATTTTTGTTGGGTAAGGTTACCATGGGATATGGAACAAAGGAAGGTAAATTGAATTGAGGTACAGATCAGCCATGATGTAATTGAATGGTGGAACTGGCTCAAGTGGCTGATTGGCCTATTCCTGTTCCTATGCTCCATTGGCAGGACATGTGTGGCGTTGAATCTACTAAGACTCCTAGGTCTCCTCGTGTCTCAGGGCTCGGTGTTGAGACCACTACTGTTATGTACATGAAGTTATCATTTGCTCCATGGTGCACTGCAGTTGCTGCTGAGAGGTTGGGAGTGTTGCTTAGTGGATCATGGCTGCCATTAGATGATGTGGCCTCATCCTGAGAAGACCCTGAACAATGAGTAAAAGGAAATAAATTACAGTGGATTCAGAACACAATGGGGGAGAAATTCAGTATCGCCCCATTTGGGGCGCAAGTATCGGCCGGGCGCAAAGGTTAGCGCCTGGCGCTAATTATCGCCACCGACTGCAAACTTGACTTTTATCGCCCCTGGAGGTGATTGGAGCGCTAAATCAGGCGCTTCACACCTGTCTTAAGGTGCAAAGGCCGAGGAGCGAGGCACTACCTCAGAGCGCTGGCGAAGCTCATGTGATGTCAGTCAGCAATGGAACACACACACAATGGCACCGGCCAGTTCTTAAAGGGGATGGTTGATCTTGCTTTCAATCCACATCCTGCTCATTGCAGCCTTGAATCTCTGCCTGGAGAGACCTGCACATCAAATCTGCTGGAAAGAACAATGGAGAGTACCAGGGAAAGTGCTTAGAGTGCAGCCCCCACAGTCTCTTCTAAATCGATACAAGGAATGGCAAATCAAAATGAAACTGCAAAGTGCTGCTCAGTACCCAAAACTCCTTCACACAGCGTTGAATCTCTCCAGAAGTCTCTCTCTCTCTCTCTCTCTCAGAATGCGTGGTTCAAAAATGGCACCAACAATAAAAGGCAGGAAGCGGTCGCCTTTAAATAGCGCTCCCCCAGTCCCTTCATGACTGCAATTCGCTCCCCTCAACCTGTCGTTGCTAGCGTCAGGCGGTAAGGCAGGGGGCGCCACTCAATATCTGCTCCGGGGCGATACCGGGCGTTGCGCACTCGACTGACATCACGATCTGCCGGCGCAGGAGATCGTGGTGGTAGTGTTTAGCGCCGCCGCAAAATGTCTAGTTAATTTCGCGAGCGGCGCAAACATCGCCGCGTCTGGGTGCTTGATGCTTTGCGCCCCATTAGCGCCCTCTTAAGGCGCTAACGGGAGGCGCAACCAACTGAATTTTTCCCCCAATATCTTCCAACAGAAGTAAGATGAAAATATATTGTCTACCATTCAGATGTTGTGCTATGTGTATGCGTCTGTGTTACTGAGTGCATAAGAGTAACAATGAAATGAAGTAAAGGAGGATACTTGCTGAGTGGTGGCAGCACATCTCCAAACTCTCCCTCCCCAACTCCTTCAACAGTTCCTGGGTCTAAAATGTGCCATGTCCTCAAGTCTGGCCAACTATTGGTTCCCCTTGTCCTCACCTTCCTCCCCACCAGACTCCACTTGCAACTTGCTGGAGGTGCCATTTCTGCCACCTCCAGCACGATGCCATCACCAAACATATCTTCTCCTTTTAGAATTCCAAAGGGACCATTCCTTCTGCGGCACCCTAATCCACTCTTCAATCACCCCCAACACTTCCCACGGCACCTTACCGTGCAAGTGCATGAGATGCAATACCTGCTCTTTCACCTCCTCCCTCCCCACCGTCCAGGGCCCCAAATACTCCTTCCAGGTGAAACAACGATTTACTTGTACTTCTTTCAATTTAGTAAACTGTATTCACTGCTCACGATGGGGTCTCCTCTGCACTGGGGAGACTAAATGTAGATTGGGTGATTGCTTTGCTGAACACCTCCTTTAAGTCCGCAAATGTGATCCTGAGCTTCCAGTCACTTGTCATTTTAACTATCACTCTGACCTGTCTGTCCTCGGCCTCCTACACTGTTCTAATGAAGCTCAATGGAAGCTCAACAAACAGCACCTCATCTGTTGATTAGGTACTTTACAACATTCAGGACTCAACATTGAGTTCAACAATTTCAGATCATAACCATTGCTCCCATTTTTTCGGACAGCAGTTGTTGGTAATGGTTCTGCTGTTGCCATTTACAGCTCCTCTAGACCCATCCTTTGTTTCTTTACTTGTCCCATTACCAACCCCTTTTGCCTTCCACCATATCACAGGTTTTTTCTCCCCACCCCCTTTCCCTGCCTCTGTACTTGCTTAAAACCTGTTACATCTCTAACTAGTTCCAGTTCTGACGAAAGGTCATCGAACTGAAATGTTAACTCTGTTTCTCGCTCCACAGATACTGCCTGACTTGCTGAGTATTTCCAGCATTTTCTGTTTTTATGTGAGACTTTTGGAGATTCACCTGCTATTGCACATTTGCTTATGCTGGTTATGAGCAACCTTCACCGGGAAGCACACACAAGATGCTTGCAATTGGAAGAGCACCCGGACAGGCACCTCTGTCGCCAGCTTACATCAGTCTTGTGTGCGAAAAAAAAGAAAGACTTTCAATTATATTGTGCCTTTCATGATGGGCCAAAGGTAGTGGTGATGGGTTGGAGGAGCTCAGTGTTCTTGGAGGGTTGTAGGGTTGTAGGAGGTTACAGAGATAGGTAGGGGTGAGGCCATGGAGGGATTTGAACATGAGGATGAGAATTTTAATATCAAGCAGAAAAAGATTCTGTCAAATTGATCTTGGCTAAGTTAGCTAATCTCAATTGTGGCAGTATTTGGGCCTTTATGATTGGTATCAGTGCCCCTGAGCTAGGAAGGGGGAACAATCAACCAGGGATTCCACTCTTGATTACTAGCCAGTGATTCTTGCTAGAAAGTGTGAATGTGTGGATGTTGAGTAAGGACAGGATTGGGTTTACCAGTGATAATCTCGATGGTGAATTGTTTAATACCATTCATTGACTGGGTTCACACATGAAGAATGGTACCTTGGCTGAGGTACTGGAGGGCTGCCAGCTGAAAACTCAATAAAAGTCAGTACCTTCAGGAAATGAAAGGGAGGAGCAGCAATAAGCAAAATTAATAGAATATTGAATGACATCAGTGGAACATAAATCGGAGAGTGCCTTTTCTAAGACTATACAGTGCCCTGGTCAGCCCACACCTTGAGTAATATGTCCAGTTTTGGCCACCTAACTATAAGGGCCTGAAATTTGCAGTCAGCAACAAAGCAACAGCGATTGCCACTGACCTCAAAAAAGCTGCCCCCAAAGGTCTCGCAATCTCTGTGCGAAAACCTTGGCTTTCTCAACCTTAATTTGATTGTAGAGCTGTCAAAAGGGGACCTCCAGCATAGAGCAGCAGTGATGTTATCAAGCTGTTTAAGCAGCCAAGCTGTCTCAGCAGCCAATTACATTGAAGAATTATCACAGACAGCAAACCAGGAAATAAAAAGAAGCTTTATCAATACTTTTTACAAATTTTACAGAGAGTGAAATAAAGATTTGGACATACATGTGGGGTTAAGGTAAAAGCTGAAATATCATAATCAAACTTTAAAAAAAATGTAAAAAATTACTTTTTATTATTTAAAAAATCTGGTAATTTTTATCATAGAGAAATTTGACATTCCACAAATATAAAATTAGTTTTTCAGTGCCAGAACAGTTGTTCAGCAGTCAATACATCATTAAAAACCCAGCTTCACCTCTTTCAACAAGACTTAACCTTTTATAAGGTGTTTAACAGCGATATAAGAGTGGAAAAGGGGAAGTTTTTGTCAGTTCAAGTGATTTCACTGATTGCTGGCCATGGGGAGTTCCAAGTACAGCCTGTGGTGGAGCAGGGAATTAATGGCCGCAACTTCAGGATATACGCATTTATCTGCGCAAGCGCTAAATCCTGAAGTTACGGTCAGCTTCAGAAGAGTAATGATGGCGAATGCTGACAGCTTTGCCATCATTACCACCGCAAAATCCTGGCCATTGAAAACATTCAAGTCCTGAAGGTGGTGCAGACATTAGACCCCAAACTGATCCCTATCATCAGAAGACTGAGTCTAGGGAAAGGCAGAGAGACTGGGCTCTTTAGCTTGAAAGGAGGGAGTTGGGAAGGGACCTTATAGATGTGTAAAAAATACTAAATAGTATAGAAAGGCAAGGTATGATTGTAGAACAACTGATAAATTTGGTGAAAGTTAAATTCAGGATTGATTAACACTTGGAATGGACTTATGGACAGGCTGATGGAGGTACAGTTCTTAGATTCTTTCAAGATCTAGCTGAATGACATGAAGAAGGTACTGTATTTTCTTTCCTAGATAGTGAGCTAAGAGGGAAAAGAAATAGAAAAAATTAAAATGGTGAAATAAAACAAAAACAGCAAACACCAGAGTTCAAACACCTATGACCTGAAACTTTACTGGACCAGTCAGATAAATACTGTGGCTATTAGAGCAGGTCAGAGTCTGGCTATTCTGTGGGGAGTGTCTCAACTTCTGACTTCCCAAAGCCTCTCCACCACCTACAAGGCACATTAGGAGTGTGATGGAATCTCTGCACGTGATTGGATGGGTGCAGCTGCAACAAAGCTCAAGAGGCTCAACACTATCCAGGACAAAGCATTCTGCTTGACCGGCACACCATACACAAGCTTAAACTTCCACTCTGTCCACCATTGGATTATCATGGCTGCATTGTGTACTATCTACAGGGTGCACTACAGCAACTTGCCAAAGATTCTTTAGTAGCATCTCTCAATCCCGCAACCTCCATCACCTGGAAGGACAAGGGCAGCAGGTCCATGGGAACACCATCACCTCCAAGTTCCCCTCCAAATTACACACCATCCTGACTTGGACATATATCACTGTTCCTTCATCGTTGCTGGGTCAAAATCTAGAACTAGGCGTCATAGTCTCAGGATAAGAGGGTCGGCCATTTAGGACTGAGATGAGGAGAAATTTTTTCACTCAGAGGGTTGTGAATCTTTGGAATTCTCTACCCCAGAGGGCTGTGGTTGCTCAGTTGATGAGTCTATTCAAGACTGAGATCGATAGATTTTTGGGCACTAAGGGATTCAAGGGATATGGTGATAGTGAGAGTAAGTGTATTTGATGTAAAAGTTTCCGCCATGATCTTATTGAATGGTGGAACAGGCTTGAGAGGTCATATGGCCTACTCCTGCTCCTATTTCTTATGTTATTAAAATTCTGGAGCTCCCCACCTAACAGTATTGTGGGACTACCTTCACCACATGGACTGCAGTGGCTTAAGAAGAAGGCCCACCACCATCTTCTCACAGGCATCTAGGGTCTTAGCCAGCCTCGTACATAATAATAAAACAAATCCGTCAATATTTTGCATATAGCATGCATTCACCAATCATCAGATGTCACACCTCAAATGTCATACTACAAAGTGGCAATAGTATTTTTTTTTAAATGAGAATTAAATCCAAACTTATGCTGTTTTTTCTTATCTTGATAAACTAGCTTCTCCTCATGGGCAGGAACCAAGGGTTTATAAGCAATAATTAACTTCTAATTTGCTGGGGGATGTACCTATTTAGGCCACTTTCCCACACGAAGAATTTGAAAAGTAGGTTTAACGGGACAATCCAGGTTAAATATACTCTGGCCCCCACCCCCCGCCCCCTAACACTAAACAGCTAAACATCAGAACCATGCCCCAGATCCCAAACTATGAGCAATGACATGGCACGTCAGCTAGTATGAAAAGAAAACAGAATATAGTACAATACACAGCAGGTCACTCAGTATCTGAAAAAGAGAGACCGGTTACAGTTTGAGGTAGAAAGGAGTCACATGATGAAGGAAACGTTAAACTATTATTTTTGTCTTTCAGATACTGATTTACCTGGAGTACATTTCCAGAATTTTCTTTTCTCGATACATATTTAAAAAAAAATATTGCTTTCATATCGTGCTTCAGTACAATGCACATTTACAATTTGAAATAAGATTTAGATCATTTGCTTTGATACTTTACGACTTGCAGTAAATGCACCTCTAATGCCTGCTATTACCTTATAGCCTGGTCTAAAATCTACTGTAAAATTTGATAAATTACATGGTGCACAATAAATAACCAAGAAATTTAAAACCAAATGCATAAATCTGTCAGGTCGTGCAATACATTTTACTCATAAGTCTTCCTCCAGCACTGATGGTATTGGTACATATATATCTAACTGAACTGTAGTCATTCCCTCTCGGTTAAGTGCTCAACAGTAAGTGTTATGCAAATGTGACCTTCAAGACTGAGTTGCATTCGAAGGCTGGTACTGTTTGCTGTCCTGGTATACTCTGTAAGAATTCATCTCCAGACTGCTGGTACTCAGATAGAAAAAAGTAAGATTCACACGCCCTATGAAACCATCGAATGTTACAGCACAGAAGGAGGCCATTCGGCCCATCGTGCCTGTGTCAGCTCTTTAAAAGAGCTATCCAATTAATCCCACTCCCCTGCACTTTCCCCATAGCTCTGCAAATTTTTCCTTTCAGTTATATATCCAATACCCTTTTGAAAGTTACTATTTTCACCGTCCTTTCAAGCAGTGCATTCCAGATCGTGGGGCCAAAAATTCGGCCCTTCCCGGGTGAGTACACAGTCCGTACTCACCCGTAATGCGTCCCGAAGTGCCGGTTTCCTGCATGCACTGCGCATGCGCGGGAAACCGGAACTTCCGGTATGGCGAAGGGGGCGGTTCCTAGGTGAACCGCGTGCACGGTAGAGGCTGCGCGCACGCAGCAAACTTAGATTTTTTTTCAGGTTTCTACGCGAGGGTAAGTAGTGAAGAAACTACACTATTAAAAAGGAGGCGCAGGACCCGTTTTCAACAAGGTAAGTGGTTAATTAAGTATAATTTAAAAAAATTTTCAACAGGTTTATCTTTTTTAGATACTTTAAAGAAAGGTAAGTTTATTTTTATCACTTTTAAAAAGTATTTTAACTTTTAAAATTTTTTTAATTTTTGTTTAAAGTGGTTAATTTATTTTAACTATAGTTATTTTATAAATGTGATGGTTTTTTAAAAAATTTATTTTAAGTTTAGCTGTTCTTTTGGGGCCGATTTCAATTCACAGATTTGACAGGTCTCCTGTCAAATCTATGAATGAAAGATGGTCTGCTGCCATTGGCTCTCCATGGCCCACGTGATCCCAGGGGATGCATCGCACTAACTACGCCCCTGGGACACGCAAGCACTGCGCGCCGGCTCTTGGAGCAGGACCAGGAGCTGAAGTTCCCGTTGGCCCAAAACACAACGGCAGGCGCGGTAGGTAAGTGCGCGCGCGATCCTTACCCCCGCGGCAAGCCGGAGAGGCGAATTTCTGGGCCCATGACAACTCGCTGCGTGAAAAAAATCTCCTCATTTTCCCTCTGGTTCTTTTGCCAATGATCTTAAATCTGTGTCCTCTGATTATTGACTCACCCCCCAGTGGAAACACTTTCTTTTATTTACTCTATCAAAACCCTTCATAATTTTTAACACCTCTATTAAATCTCCCTTTAAAATTCTTTGCCCCAAGGAGAACAATCCCAGCTTCTCTCGTCGCTCCACATAACTGAAGTCCCTCATCCCTGATATCATTCTGGTAAATCTCCTCTGCACCCTCTCCAAGGCCTTGTCATTCTTCCTAAAGTGTGGCGCTCAGAATGAGACACAATACTCCAGCTGAGGCCTTACCAATGATTTATAAAGGTTTCGCATAACTTGTATTTTCTGTTTTGAAAAGCAAAGTTGTTTTTACTGACAAAGAAATTCAATAGTGTTTTGCAGCATTTTCAGTATTGACACAATGTAACATAATAAATAGTGTCAAGTGCAGGATTAAAAAAATTCCATCAACAAAAAAGAACATCCTATAACTTAGAAGAGGGAATGCGAAAACGATTTAATCTTCTTATGCATGGGGTGGTGAACTTATGGAATAGACTGGCAAATGGAGGCAATGGGACTGATTGTGTTAGAAAATTCAAGAGAAAGCTGGATAAAGGTGTCAATCTTGACTCAGTGATAGCATTTTTGCCTCTGAGTCAGAAGGTGGTAGGATCAAACCCCTTTCCAGAAACTTGTACACACAATCTAGGCTAACAATTCAGTACAGTACTGTTGGAGGTGCTGTCTTTCTGATGAGATGCTAAATTGAGGTCTTACTTACTCTCTCAGGTGGATGTAAAAGATCCCATGGCACCAATTGATAAAGAGCAAAAGGTTCTTGTGGTGCCCTGGCCAACATTTATCCCTCAACCATCATCTGCAAAAAAAAGTGATCTGTTAATTATCTCATTGCTGTTTCTGGGACCATGGGCGCGATCTTGCCAGCCCTGGGGAGGCAGTTATGAAGGTGGGACTGCCGGGAAAATGGCAGAATTTGGGGGCGGGTGCCCAACCTGCCCCCAACCCGCCTCCATGTCATCTTCCCAGGAGGCGAGTAGCCGTCCCGCGCTGGGTCCTGTCTCCTTGGAGGCGGGAAGGGATTTAAACCTATTAACTGCCTGTTAACAGGAAGTTAACAGGCAGAAAATAGGATTATCCCCTTTTTGCCCTCACAAGTGCGGGCTTCCCGAAGGCCCCGAAACCCGCCAGGTCAGCGAGGCGAGTAGTGGGTCTGCAGGGGTCAGAGGGCTGCAAAAGTGTGCTGTGATGGTAAGTGATGGGTGCAAGTGTGGAGAGGTGAGTATCTGAGGTAAGTGCAAAGTGTTAGAAAAAGTGTACTTACCTTTGATTCTTCCTGCAGGCTTCAGTCGGTGTGTATGCGGAGAGTCTCGCACCTCCGCGTTGGAGATGACAGATGCCCGTTGCATTCTCCAATGTAACAACCATCTCATTTCTGCAAAAGAAAGATGTTTGATGAGGTCTTGAATTCAAGACCTCATCAAACTACAGAGAATGCAGTCAAATGATGACAATTCATCTGTCAAAAATTTTTGACAGATGAAACGTCATACGTTGACGTTCTCTGCAACCGGCTTTCCCTTAATTGGCCTACTAAGCCCGCTGGGTAGGCTTAACAAGGTCAATCAAGGGAAAATAGCTTGGGTTGGCCAGAAGTTGTTGGAGGCGGGACTGAAACCCGACAAGTGGGAGTCCCGCCTCCAAAAGCTCCCCGTTGGCAAAATCACCCCCAGTGCATGCAAATTGTCTGCCACATTTCCCTACATTGCAACAGTGACCACACTTCAAAATACTTCATTGGTCGTGAGTCCTTTTGGGACATCCTGAGGTTGTGAAAGGTGCTATATAAATACAAATTCTTTCTTTCTTCTTATAAGTAACAGGTGAAAGATTTGATAGTGAGGTATTGTGGGATACGTTAGTTCCTGGACACTGGGATTGCAATGCCAGATGGACCACAATGGCATTTCTCGTCCTGTAAATTATTTTTCCATCTAATCATACTATAGAAGTGATCAAAACATGCTGAATTGAAGGAACCATCTGCTTTTAACCCATTACTTCCCTTGAAGTTGTGATTAGCAGATCAATTTAATGTGCAATGGGCAAAATTCAGCAAAATATGAATAATATAACTTACCAACACTTAATAAAATTGGCAGGGTCAAATCAGTTGGAAAATAATATTTGTGCCTGCAAATATCCAAACATACTTAACAATTTTACATCACTTACTCATTCAATTAGTTAAATTAATCATTTTAAACTTAGGGTTAAATGTCACCATCTGTTTCTTACTTATAAAGGAAACAAAGCAATTGGTTGTTATGGAAAGGGCACCAGCAGCTAAGTGCCAAGGTCCCTGCCTTACATCTCTATAGTCCAGGCTTCTGTGGCATTGGGGATTAGCACAGCAGATTGCTTGGCACACACCCCTGACTTTCATCAACTCTTTCTTTAGAAATAGCAAGTTCAAAAATGTCCTATAAATTAATGGAAAGGTATAGTTACCTTCACCAGTGACTTCATGAGCAAATATACTGCCCTATGATTTACTGAGCCATACAGATCAAGAAAGTCCTGGGCTTGATTCCTCGTCTCATCAGAGTGAAGATGGAGCACAAAACAGATAAAGCAGCAAGGTTTCCTGCTCCTGATCAATATCCAGAGACCTCTGCTAGAAAATGTGCATCGTGGGAGGACATAAACTAGCTCAGGTGTGATACTGTCCCGGGAAAAGTAGCTTCCACCATTCACTGCCTAGATTTATACATTGTTTTAGAAAGGTACTGGAGGACATTCGGCATCCATGAAACCCCAATCTGAGTCAGTGAAATGTGGGTGACGATGGCAAGGCTGAATTTATTGTCCATCCCTAGTTGACCTCAGAAGATGGTAGTGAGCCTTGTCTTTGCAATCCTTGTGGTGATGGTCCCCTCATGATGCTGTTAGACAGGGAATTTCAAAATCTTGACTTAGTGATGAGGAAGAAACAGCAATATATGTCCAAATCACACAGCATCCTGACTTGGAAATATATCTCCGTTCCTTCATCATCGCTGGGTCAAAATCCTGGAACTCCCTACCTAACAGCACTGTGGGAATGCATTCACCACACAGACTGCAGCGGTTCAAGAAGGCAGCTCACCACCACCTTCTCAAGGACAATTAGGGATGGGCAATAAATGCTGAACCCACATCCCATGAATGAATAAAAGAAAAAAATCAAGATGGTGAATGGCTTGGAACAATGGGAACTTGGAAGTGATGATGAGCTCCCACAACATTGCTGCCATTGTCCTTCTCAGTGGTAGAGATATGTGGCTGGGAAATGTTGTTGATATAGATTGAGAAGTTGCTGCAGTGCAAATGGTGAGTATTTCCTCACACAACTAACTCGAGACTTGTCAAAGCTTTGAGATGACAGGAGCCACTCATTGCAGAGCACACAGCCAATGCTCTGCCTGTGTAGTCAAAATGTTGATATGATTGGTCCCGTTACATTCTGGTCACTAATGACCCCCAGGATGTTGATGATAATGGACTCTGAAATGATGGTGCAGTTAAAGGTCAGGGTGAGATGGTTGGCCTTTTACTTGTTGGAAGTGGTCATTGCTTGGCAGTTATGAAATGCAAATGTTCCCTGCCACTTGTCTGCCCAGGTCCTGCTGTAGGTCGGCATGGGCTGCTTCATTAGTGGAGGAGTTGCGAATGGAACGGAGCACTGTGAAGTCATCAGTGAACAGTCCCACTCCTGGCAAAGAGGCTGAAGATGCTTGGGCCAAGGACACTACCTTAAGGAATCCTACAACAACCTCCTGGGACTGATTGGCTACTGACAACCATGACTATCTTCTTGCATGTCAGATATGACTCAAGCCACTGGAGGGTGTAAGACATGCGGAATTACCCCTCGCCCCGTCCAACAGGTTATAGAGTTCGGACTTGAGACTAATGAGAAATTGCACCAGACACACGGGTTCTGTCTTTAACCTTTTATTGTTCCTAAGACAGTTTCAAAACCCCAACCACTATTCGAGCAGTTCACCAATAATATTACAGGAAATCATACATACAACCACCCGCCGATGATCGGTCCAGCGTTGATTGTAGGTCCTCGTTAGCGAAAAGACTGGCCAGGCCCCTCCTTCCTCTGACTGTAGCTTTATCCTCGTAGGTGAGATGACTGGCCAAGCCACCTTCTTCTGACGGCAGTGCTGATATTCTTTAGCCATTGTGTTTTATACAGCTTTCCTTGTCTTTTGTATTAAATCATTCATTCAGAGATAGTGAAATGTTCCTTTAATGTTGGTCTGAGCTGTTTGAGCTGTCAAGCGTTTACATTAACACATCCTGTGTGGTTATTATTCAGTTTGTCCTTATCACAACCCAAAATTGTTCATTCACTCCTAAAGTTTACAAAGGTGGCAGAAAACCACTTGGTTCGGTTCATGAGTTACGTCGTATTCTGCATTTCAAAACTTCAAAGGTTTGACTTCTCACCTCAGGAATGTCACCAGAGACACCATGTCTACAATACTCAAGGGGTTTGTTTATCTCTGTTGACTATCACTACCCCCTGCAGTCACAACCATGTTTCCTGCCTGATCAGTGAAAGACTGCTTGTTACATTTACCAACATTATTTCACCTTGTAAAACTTTTTTGCCTGGCAAAGCATTTCAAGAAATATTAAAATTAAGGGTCTGTATATACTTTCTACAAGGGGTTAACCCTTTGACCCCTATTGACCTCAGTTTTTCCAGGGCTCCTTTGTGGCATACTCAGTTACCCCTTGATATCAAAGGTAATTACTTCTCTCTGGGATTCAGCTCTTGTCCAGTTACAGGTTGTGATGAGGTATGGAGCCTACTATTTCTGGCGGAACCCGAACTGAGCATCGGTGAGCAGGTTACTGGTGATTGGATCTCACTTGATGGCACTATTGACGACTCCTTCAAACAGTTCACTGTGGAGGCTGATATGGTGGTCATTGACCAGGTCAAATTTGCTTTTTGCGAATAGGATATACCTGGCAATTTTCCATCTTGTCAAGCAGATGCCAGTGTAACAGCTGGATTGTAACAACGTGTTTGGGTGGGTGGCTAGCTCTGGTGTGCAAATCTTTATCACTACAGTTTGGATGTTGTCAGGGTCCATAGCTTTCGCTGTATTTTGTACACTCCGTTGCTTCTTAATGTTTCAATTCAGTTGAACGTTAAAGATCCCAGGGTCAACTTTACAATTTAGTACTCCTGATGCAAGGTTTCTTCTGATGGAAGCACATTTTGGGCACTCTGGCATAGAGGTGAGAATGTCTGATTCAGAGTGCACACAATTTCCCATCCATTCATTTTAATAGGCAAAAATTCATACAGGCCATGATTCAGACACTCTGGGCACAATGCCCCAATTCCCAATATTTGCTCTCATCAAACAAAGCTTTGTGCCAGGAGCAATAAATTAATAAAAGTACTTCTCCAGCCCTCATGTTACACTGTTTAAAGAGAGAGCAAGGAATTCATCCCGTGTACTCCTCAACATTCCTTTCTCCGTCAATGCCACCAAAAATAGAATGGCTAGTTATTCATTCTATTCCGTTTGTGGGATCTTGCTGGGCAGAATGATTGTTTATTCATGAACAACAATCACTGCACTTTGAAGGAATTCATTGTATGTGAAGCACTTTGAGATGTTTTTATGTGATAAGCTCATATCCAAAAAAAAAGTGTTTTAATTGCTGCTTCCCAAGAATGAAAATTAACATTTTTGTCCATTTTTGTTGAAACTGTTCATTTCTTTGACTTCATCAATGGGTCATTAACAGTGGCAGAAAAAGAGTGGTTATCTTGTTATTATTGTTGAAGAAGAGTTTCATCCATTTCCTGTTGTCAATTATACATTTATTTTTTATCTTTTCTATCTAAGAATATTCTAACCTTATTCTTTTACTTTTCGTAGCTTTCAGATCTTTAAGTTACTGTAACCCTTTGCCTCACTTTGGAGGTGGGAGCAACTTTCAGTTGAATTGATTTTATTGGCTGAGAACTGGATTCAAAGACCCCTCTCCCAGCCAATTCAAAGCCAAGATTGGTGGGCATTAAGTCCCTGATGCAGAAATCACCAGGACGTGCTGCTGCCGGTGAGTGATTTTGTCATCGGCCCCTGCAGCTCAGTATAAGAGCTGTCTGACATTCTTCCATCTATCAGTTCTCACTGAGAACAATGAGAGCGTTTAAATAATGAAAAGATTCTGAAATGAATTTCTGTTAAGAATGAAATGCATGAATCATCTCCTTAAAAAGTAACTGGAGGGCTCGTGTCAAAAGCTGAATAATACACGAGCGCCAGGTGCAGATGTTCACTGAAAGGCCGTGGGCTCGGATCAGGCCCAGGAGAAGCAAATGGAGGCTTTTTCCCATCACTAAAGGTCAAACCCGAATTGAGTTCTGTCTATCACTGTCTGGTGCACAGTACACATGAGTTTCATGTAAGATAATTGCCTTGAATTTGACACCTAATTTAGTTTGAATAGGCCAAGGCAGAGAATGGAAATGTCAAGCTTCAGCAGTGTGCTTATTCTTCTGAGGCTCTGGCCTAGCTGGATTGATGGAGGGCTTTAATAGGGATCCCAACACTGCTTTTAATATGTGCCATGTATGACAAAGGGATGTTTAGGAGTATCATTACTTCACAAAGCTTACCAAGAAATACTCTCTTTATACTGATCCCTTGGCCCTGGTGCTGACTGACATATCCAAGATGCCAAAAGGACAATAAGAATCTGCCGCTGTAGGTTGGTTCTGCTTTGGACTCGTGACAGTATAACAGCAGCCAGTGCAAAGACAGTGTCTTAGCTAGATACTTCTAAAACCCGAGCAGTACAATTGGCCATGTTTCAACTAATTTCTATGTATTGAAAAGAATTGATTGCAATGTCTCTCCCAGTGAGTAATGCATTATGAATGAAAGAAAGAACTTGGGGGAAAAATTGGGTTGGTTTGCACCTCTCGTTAGCGCCCCAGGGGGCGCTAATGAGACGCAAATCCCCTAGCGCCCGGGCGTGGAGCCGCTAACGCCTCCTGTGAAATTCAGCGGGAGGTTAGCAGCAGCAGGTAGCTGGCGACGCCCGGTGGCGCTGCACCGTCGCCAATGACGTCATCGCCATGCACAGCGCCCTACTTGTTCCCCAACTGCAAACTTCCCTTGCGCCCCCTGACCTATCGCCGGACGATATGTCCGACAGGATCGAGGGCGTTTTTGCTGCGGCGGCGGCGGCACTAATTAAAGAACAGGTGTCGTGCGGCCATTTTTATTTTGGCCGACTGCCAGCACCTGTCCCCTTTCCCTTTTTTATGTGGGGTGCCGACCGTGATCGCTCAACCGGGCAGTCCTTTTGAGTGCCGGGATGTTTTCACGGCACCCCGCTCCCCGCTGGTCCAGCAGGGCCCTGGCGTGCGCAGCGCTAGGCCCCTCCCCTTTAATCAGGGTAGGGAGGCCTGCAATGACACAGCGCTACGTGCCGCCGCATGTGGCGCTGTTGCACATAGCGTCGCGAACTTCAGTATTAGCACCCCAAGAAGGAGGTGGAATGCTTCTAGTAGTGCCCCACCTCATGCTTGGGGTGCTACTACTGAAGTTATAGCGGAGGGACACTAACTTTTTTGGGGCGCTAAACCCGGCGACGTTAGCACCCCAAAATGGGCGCCACCCAATTTTTCCCCCCTTGTATTTATATAGGGCCTTTCATGACCTCAGGGCATCTCACACACTTCACAGAAAATATTTTAGAATTATAGTCACTGTTGTAATGTAGGTAATGCAGCAGCTAATTTACACACAGCAAGGTTCCACTAACAGCAATGAAATAAATGACCAGTTGATGGGGTGGGAGTTTGTCTGGGCCTGTGTTTGGGCCTATACTCGGCGTTGGGATGGAAACACTCACCCCAACTGAGAGGCCTGTGGCTGGCCCAAAACTCAACCTCGGACTTCATCAACATTATATGCACAAGATTAAAATTTTATTTAAAAAAAAACTTACCTTTCATTGGCGGTTGCAGCGGCCGCTGAAGAATGGTGAATGGGGCAGGCTTGGCATCTGTTCTGCTCATCAAAAACAAATTACCCAGCAGAGTCCTTAGCCAGGCGTTAGGCCCCGAATGAACATATGAAAGGGGCCTAACGCCTGCCCTTTTACACCTGAAAAACAGGTGCAACGTGCACTCATTTCTACCCCAATCTGTTTTAGAAGTTGTGGGCTAAATGTTAACCAGGACACTGAAAGAATCTCTGCTCCTCTTTGGAGAGTGCCACGGGATCCTTTGCTTCCACTGAGATGTAACATTGACCACAGGTTCATTCTATACTGAGTTATCTAATCTCATCTGAGATAGCAGCAGGGGTACAAAATTGGTGTCAGAATTTCCAGGCTAGAGAAAGGAGAACAGTTAGCCAAGATTCCCACTCCTCATTGCCAGCCAGAGAGAGTGCTCGTGTGTGGACATTAGGGGTGACTCCATGATCCCACACTCCCGAAATGAATGGGGATTGGAGAATTGTGAGTACAATGCAGCAGCCCTATTTCTGACTCACGCTACCGCTGAGCAAAACTTCCCCGATGAAAGTGCAGAATCACCTTGATTGTGTGAGGATAGGTTTGGCACAACTGTGCCTCCCCCATTGTCAGATAGCCTGACCAGGCTCACTATCAGAGAGAGAGAGAGAGAGAGAATTGTGGGGTGCCAAAGGACATTCACGGTCCATGGAGCTGTATCCTAGCATAAGTCAATGCCTTTGGCGGAGGAAAGGGAAAAATATCTCTTTAGTTGGTGGAAGGCTAACTGTAGGTTGCAGACTGGAAAGTAGACCTCTTCCTCCATGTAGCTGTAAGATGGAGTGCATGAGCCGTGTAATCACAGTTCTTGCGCACATCACTGTGAACTTGCTATCCCTACCAGACCAGCAAGTCCAGCGTAAAACTGTAAGAGAAGGCGTAAGGGAGAGGGAAGTAGAGTAAAATGATGAAAAAAAAAGAAAGTGGAGGAAGAACAAAATATACAAAGAGAGAATCAGAAAGAAATAAAGAGTCATTCTTTCTGCAAATTCCGACATGGCGGGGAGAAAGAGAGAGAGACACAAAGAGAGTGGGGTAGGGGCAAAGCAAGGGAGAGAGAAAAGCAGAAGGAAAGAGCTTTATTCATCTTCTGCTCTTCATATAACAGTATGATGTGTCTGTCTCAGCTACAGTGTTGCGAAGACAGATAATATTGGATGCATGCTCCCCACACGCTACGCACATTCACAGAATTACAAAGCACACAATCAAAAAGCTGCACATGATTTTTCCACAGAAGATGACATATTTGGATACCTGTAACCTATTGGAAATGAATCACAGCCGCAAAATGGCTCCCTAATGGACAATAAGCCATAACCTGTTCTAATGAAATTTCAAATTGTAAATGTTTTTAATGCCACCATAACCATTTAGTTGGCCCGTTGAGACATATTTACGAAGTATCAAAACCATCAATTACAGTACTGCACAAAAACCTCCTCTGAATGTAGATCAGCATTTTTGTACCATTCAACGCACTTCAATTAAAGTACCTAGCAAGTGCACTTGAAACACGTCAGATCTTTGGCCTACTGTGCTTTTTTCCCTCCTCTTAGAGTAGATATTTTTTGCCGTCTCATGATCAATCTGTTGAAAATCTTGCCCTAAACCTATCTGGTCGGGGAGTCAGCGATGAACATAAGAACATAAGAAATAGGAGCAGGAATAGGCCACTTGGCCCCTCGAGCCTGCTCCGCCATTCAATAAGATCATGGCTGATCTTGGGCTCAACGCCACTTCCCTGCCTGCTCCCCATAACCCTTCACTCCCTTATCTTGCAAAAATCTGTCTATCTCCACCTTAAATATATTTAATGAGCCAACCTCCACGGCTCTCTGGGGCAGAGAATTCCACAGATTTACGACCCTCTGAGAGAAGAAGTTCCTCCTCATCTCAGTTCTAAAAGGGCGACCCTTTATTCTGAAACTATGCCCCCGAGTTTCCCACGAGGGGAAACATCCTCTCTGCATCTACCTTGTCGAGCCCCCTCAGTATCTTATATGTTTGAATAAGATCACCTCTCATTCTTCTAAATTCCAATGAGTATAGGCCCAACCTGCTCAACCTTTCTTCATAAGTCAACCCCCTCATCTCAGGAATCAACCGTGTGAATCGTCTCTGAACTGCCTCAATGCAAGTATATCCTTCCTTAAATAAGGAGACCAAAATTGTACGCAGTACTCAAGGTGTGGTCTCACCAATACCCTGTACAGTTGTAGCAGGACTTCCCTGATTTTATACTCCAACCCCCTTGCAATAAAGGCCAATATTCCATTTGCCTTTTTGATTACTTGCTGTACCTGCATGCTAACTTTTTGTGTTTCATGCACAAGGACCCCCAGGTCCCTCTGAACTGTAGCATTTTGTAATCTCTCTCCATTTAAACAATAATTTGCTTTTTTATTTTTCCTGCCAAAGTGTATAACCTCGCACTTTCCCACATTATACTCCATCTGCCAAATGTTTGCCCACTCACTTAGCCTGTCTATATCCCTTTGCAGATTCTTTGAGTCCTCTGCACAACTTGCTTTCCCACCCATCTTTGTATCATCTGCAAACTTGGCTACATTACACTTGGTCCCTTCATCCAAGTCATGAATGTAGGTTGTAAATAGTTGAGGCCCCAGCACCGATCCCTGTGGCACCCCACTAGTTACCGTTTGCCAACTGGAAAATGATCCATTTATCCCGACTCTCTGCTTTCTGTTAGTTAGCCAATTCTCTATCCATGCTAATATATTACCCCCAACTCTGTGAGCTCTTATCTTATGCAGTAACCTTTTATGTGGCACCTTATCAAATGCCTTCTGGAAATCCAAATACACCACATCCACTGGCTCACCTTTGTCCACCCTGCTCGTTACATCCTCAAAGAACTCCAACAAATTTGTTAAACATGATTTCCCTTTCATAAAACCATGCTGACTCTGCTTGACTGCATTATGATTTTCCAAATGCCCTGCTACTGCTTCCTTAATGAAGGACTCCAGCATTTTCCCAATGATAGATGCTAGGCTAACTGGTCTATAGTTTCCTGCTTTCTGTCTCCCTCCTTTCTTAAATAGGGGTATTACATTTATGATTTTCCAATCCATTGGGACCTCTCCAGAGTCCAGGGAATTTTGGTATATTGCAACCAATGCATCCACTATCTCTGCAGCCACATCTTTTAAGACCCTGGGATGCAGGCCATCTGGTCCAGGGGACTTGTCGTCTTTTAGTCCCATTATCTTACCAAGTACTTTTTCCTTAATGATAGTGATTGTTTTTAGTTCCCCCCTCCCTGTGGCCCCTTGATTATCCATTATTGGGATGTTGTTAGTGTCTTCTACCGTGAAGACAGATACAAAATATTTGTTCAGAGTCTCTGCCATTTCCCCGTTCCCCATTATTAATTCCCCAGTCTCATCCTCTAAGGGACCAACGTTTACTTTAGCTACTCTCTTCCTTTTTATATACTTGTAGAAGCTCTTGCCAGTTTACTCTCATAATTCATCTTCTCTCTCTTTATTTTTTTTTAGTCTTCCTTTGCTGGTTTTTAAAATTTTTCCAATCCTCTGGCCTCCCACCAATCTTGGCAACATTGTATGCCTTCATTTTCAATTTGATACCATCCTTTACTTCCGTAGTTAGCCACGGATGGTGCTCCCTTCTCTTAAAATCTTTCTTTCTTTCTCACTGGAATATACTTTTGTTGAGAGTTATGAAATATCTCCTTAAATGTCCGCCACTGCATTTCAACTGTCTTACCCTTTAATTTATTTTTCCAGTCCACTTTAGCCAGTTCTGCCCTCATGCCATTGTAATTGCCTTTGTTTAAGATCAGGACACTGGTTTGAGATACAACTTTCTCACCCTTCAACTGAATTTGAAATTCAACCATGCTATGATCACTCTTTCCTAGAGGATCCTTTACTATGAGATCATTTATTAATTCTGTCTCAGTATGCAGTACCAGATCCAAGATAGCCTGCTCCCTGGTTGGTTCCATTACATACTGTTCTAGGTAACCATCCCGGATACACTCTATGAACTCCTCCTCAAGGCTACCATGGCCAATTTGATTTGTCCAATTAATATGGAGATTAAAATCACCCATGATTATTACCGTACCTTTTTTACAGGCCTCCATTATTTGTTGATTTATACTCTGTCCAACAGTATTGCTACTGTTCGGGGGCCTGTAGACTACACCCACCAGAGACTTTTTCCCCTTATTATTTATTATCTCCACCCAAACAGATTCTACATCTTGATCTTCTGAGCCAATATCACTTCTCACCACTGCACGGATTCCATCCTTTACCAACAAAGCCACCCCATCTTCCTTTCCTTTCTGTCTATCCTTCCGAATTGTCAAATACCCTGGAGTATTCAGTTCCCAGCCCTAGTCACCTTGCAACCACGTCTCTGTAATGGCGATCAATCATACCCATTTGTATCTATTTGTGCCGTCAACTCATCTATCTTGTTATGAATGCTGCGTGCATTCAGACATAGAGCTTTAAACTTTGTCTTTTTACCATTTCTCCTTGTTTTGGCCCCATTTTCTGTTGCACTCTTATTTTTAAATATTCTGTTCCTTCCTGTCACACTCTGGCTATTATTTCCCCCATCTCTATCCTGCTCTATTGGTTTTTCATTTCTCATTGACTTTTTAAATTCCCACTCACCTGGACCCTCCCCCCCACTATTTAGTTTAAAGCCCTCTCTACAGCCCTAGTTGTCGCTAAGAGAATGAGGAAGAGAGTTGCAGAGATTTTAAGTCGAGTGTTGTGAGAGCGTGGAATGCTTTGCTACAGGGATTAGTTGAGGCAGAATCATTGCAGTTTTAAAAGAAAATTGGGTAAGCATTTGAAGCAGGGAAACATGGAAGGCTATAGGGAGCGAGTAAGACAGTGGGATTAATTTTAGATTAGAGCTAGCACGGATACGAATGACCTCCTTCTGTGCTGCAAACATCTGTGGTTCTACATGAGGAGGAAACCATTAAACTCCTGGAAAGTGCACAGGAGAAGAAGTGGAAGATAGGGAAGTAGAGGGGGACATACCAGCTGCAGGTCAGTCATAATATTCGTCTTCTTTTCCCTTTTATGCTCCTGTAACTCGTGTAATCTTTCATCAAAATATAGTACATAATTAAATCCTCATATCATTCCTTGTACTGAAAGTATAATAGAACCCTACTTCTCAGCTACCCATACTTACCTTTCTCCTTGTTCTCTCCTGGGTGTGCCATAGAAACAAGCAAATGTTGGGGATGGAGCAGGAAGAGAAACCTGGACTCTCTGTTTCAGGCCTTGCCAGCACTTCTTCACATGCAGCCAGTCACTTTCTTCCTCTGAAGCACAAGCCTACAGACACCCTCCCTGGACCAGCATTAGTTAGTCAGTCAGAGAGCAGTGCACAGGGTCATGCATAGAGCAGGAGTGTGCAGGGGGAGCTAGGAGTGCAATATGAGGAGGCAGATGCCATTGGTTGGAAGATCAGGAGACTTTAGCCCGCAGCTGATGAGTCCCAGAAGCCAGATCTCAGGTCTCCAGTTTTTAAAAAGGATGCTATCAGAGCATGGAACATACGTACAGGCAGTAGGGATGGTGTCCAAGAACACAGAGCAGATGGCACATTAGTTGGAGTCCACTACCCGGATTGGCAGCAACATGATGGATGTGTGTGCAGCACAGCAGTCAACCCTGGATTGGCTCCAGGCCAATCTGCAGCAAAAGTCCAAATCATAGAGGTCCCGAGGGCAGGCCAAGCTGCAAAAGAGGCTCTGACAATAGAGGCTATGGGTACCAGACCATCTCTGCTGGTCTCTAAATGATTGAGGCAGCAATAAAGAGAAGTATCTTTCAGAGATTCAACAGTCTCATTGGTACCATTTGGTTTGCTTTCCCACAGATCAGTGGCCATGCAGAGCCAGTGACTGTCAGATTTGTGCTCCCAGGATGATGCTGCCTTTCAGGATAGTGCCTGTCACACGCCTCTTCAGATACCTGCATAAGTAGAAGGCAGGGCAGGGAAGAGCAGAAATAGGTAAGACTGGCAGCAGTACAGGAGATGCAGCCAGGAGCTAAGATTCGGTTGCCCTAAGATGAGCACCACCAGAGTTCAAAAAGGCACCTGGACTAGCGCACCAGCCAGCCAGCCACACCGCACCTTTGTACCACTGAGGAAAAGCACAAGGTTTGAAGGAGCACAGGTGTAACATAGAAACATAGAATCTAGGAGCAGGAGTAGGCCATTCGGCCCATCGAGCCTGCTCCGCCATTCAATACGATCATGGCTGATCATCCAAATCCAGTACCCTGTCCCTGCTTTAATCCCCACAGTACACATATCCCACCCTACCCCCGTGTATGTAATTCCCCTAACATATCCCATCCTATCCCCATAACCCCACATATTTAATCCCCCCTAACACTAAGGGTCAATTTATCATAGCCAAATCAACCTAACCCACACATTTTTTTGGACTGTGGGAGGAAACCGGAGCACCCGGAGGAAACCCACACAGACACGGGGAGAATGTGCAAACTCCACACAGACAGTCACCCGAGGTCAGATTCGAACCCGGGTCTCTGGCGCTGTGAGGCACCAGTGCTAACCACTATGCCACCGTGTTGTAACAAGGGATATATGGTGTAAAAAAAGAATTGGGAGGCACATAGATTGGTCTCCCAGTAAATGTATAGTTGCACTAATGTTGTGTACCAGACAGACTTGTCGCTAGATGTGGAAGTGCCTTGGAACAGGTGGCATGAATCAGAGACACATGTATGAAAAGAAGGATGGGCAAAATAAACATTTAATCCATCAAACCAGCCCCTTGTTTTATCATCCAATGCAGACATGGGGCAGGTTTGCACACCACTGACCCATGGCCACTCCCGCGCCCCCATTTATACAATCTCTTTGGTGGAGAAAAAAACCAGACCAATTTAGAAAAGACTCTGGGAAATATAGAAACATAGGAACAGGAGCAGGCCATTCAACTCCTCGAACCTGTTCCGTCATTCAGTTAGATCATAGCTGATCTGTACCTCAACTCCATTTACCCTCCACCCACCCTTGTTCCATACCCCATAACACACATACCTAACAAAAATCTATCGATCTCAGTCTTGAAAATTTCAATTGACCAGCATCCGCAGCCTTTTGAGGGAGTGAGTTCCAGATTTCCACTATTCTTTGCGTGAAAAAGTGCTTCGCTGAAACCCTAAGGAAATCAAGCAGAGCCGCAAGAGAGGGCTGTAACTCATAAATTTTGGGCCAGAAATTCGGTTTTCCGGCTTCCTGCGGGTGCAAGCATCGCATGCGTACTTACCTACCGCGCCTGTCGTTGTGTTTTGGGCCCACGAGAACTTCGGGTCCTGGGCCTCCTGCAGCTGCCGGCGCGCAGTGCTTGCGTGTCCCAGGGGCGCAGTTAGTTCGAAGCGTCCCCTGGGATCACGTGGGCCATAGAGAGCCAATCCTAGCAGGGCATTTTCATTCATAGATTTGACAGGAAGACCTGTCAAATCTATGAATTGAAATCAGCCCCAAAACAACACCTAAACTTCAAATAAATGTTTTAAAAAACATCACATTTTTAAAATAACTATAAGTTAAATAAATTTAATACTTTAAACAAAAATTTTAATTTTTGAAAAATTAAAATACATTTTAATGATGCTAAAAATAAACTTACCTTTCTTTAAAGTATCTAAAAAAGATAAACCTGTTGAAAAATGTTTTAAATTGTAATTAATTAACCACTTACCTTGTTAAAAACGGGTCTTGCGCCTCCTTTTTAGAAGCGCAGCTTCTTCCATACTTACCTTCCCGGAGAAACCTGAAAAAAACCCAAAGTTCGCTGCATGCGCGCAGCCTCTCCCGCGCGCGCGGTTCACCTCTGAACCCCTCCCTTCACGAGACCGGAAGTTCCGGTTTCCCACGCATGCGCAGTGCATGCAGGAAACCGGCACTTCAAGTGGCTTTACGGGTGAGTACACAGCGCGTACTCATCCGACAAGCGCCGAATTTCTGGGCCATTATTATTCCCAGTTGACTTACCCCCTATAACTGGAAATGTCTTCATCTCTCAGGAACTTGTTCATCTTCCTTTGGAGAGGCTGCAGTAAATTCACATTCGATGCACGTTTTGGTAGTTTGTTCCCGAGACCAATGATTCTCTGTGAAAAGAAATATTTTTAAACATGTAACCGAACTCTTTCCCTACATATTTTACACTCATGCCCTCTGATTCTTCCATACTTATGCATCAGTTAGACTTGTCCACTGGACAGAATCAAATCCGTTTATCATTTTAAAAACAGTCAAAAATATATCCTTAAGGCTTATTCTTCTGTAATGAAAATATCTTGCTTTCCTAGAGCCTATGCTAAGAATCCTAAGGCTAGAAAGCGGTTGGGAAGCCCGGGAGAACTGGTTTCCCGCAGGCCCTGCCAAATTTAATGGCAGGGCCTGATTAACATTTCAAAGCTCTGTTTCCCGCCCTCAGCCAGCCAGGTGGGGAGGCTCCTGGGAGCGGGTTGGCTGCCCACCCCTGTCCCGCCTCCGTTAAAACCGGAAGTGGGTGGGTTGGGGTCGGGATTCAGTTTTTTAACACTGCAACCTCCCACCCGACCCCAACCCACCTGTTTTTTGGGTTAAAGTTTCCCCCCCCAGGTATCCGTATGGTCCTCTGCACCTTTTCAGGGTTTTGATATTGCCCGCCATGTTTGGGTGAAAGGATTATTACTAGTCCTAGCCCTTTTCGGGCCACCCCGGATCAGGCGTATTCCCCAGACATTCACCTTCAACTAAAGTTAGAGATAGCTGAATCCTTAATTGGGTCTAAAGGTCTAGACTATCTCTCCCTAAAGGAAAGGAACATCTTGAAGATGTTACCGTCCTCCAGATAGCACTTTTAATAAGTTTAACTAGACTGTAACCTTCTGGATATTATGAGGGTTTGGAAAACTCCCCCAGAATTCTGCAACTCCTCACCAAAGAGTGTACAGAGATTGAGTTTGCGAGTTTGATACAGAAGTACTATGTGAGACAATTCTAAAAATATATAGATTTATTAAAGAACCGACATGTAGTTAACAGTTGGTGATTCAGTCGCAACATTAACAGTTCTAAAAACAAATAGCTTACAATTCTTATTCTCAGAGATCCTTATTCTCAAATCTTAACTTTGTTACATTTTTACATTTCTACTTAGTCTTAATCCAGGATATCCACCAAAATCAAATACAAATACCTTTGATCACCCGAGACTCAAAGAGTTGAAAACTTACAGAGCTTGCCTCTGAAGTTGAGAATCGTTTGCCCCTTCCAGCGAATTCTGTTTTCCCATTTGAAAATCCAATCTTTTATACCCTTTTTTCAGTGGTATATCCTTTGAAGTTTCCTGCTGATGTAAGCTAATTATCTCTAGTTATATTTCTGTTAACGTCTTTCTATTCTTACTGTCAGTTCAGCTGTTAGCTTGCAGACTTGTGTCTCTACCTTTAGGTGTTCAAAACTTATCATAAAAAACGGTTATAATAGATGTATCTATTTGATGCCATTCTTACGAAGGTCTTCTATTCAATTCTTAAATCACCTCAGCTGGTTTTAAACAGACTTCGTGTCTCCTATCTGTTCCAAGTTTAACACAAACAATGTGATTGCTTGGTGCATCTATTGATGTCATATTTATGAAAGTCTTTTGCTTGTATCTTTTGACAACATGTAAATTATAAACACTTCAACCGAGTACATGATTGTCTTCCGAGCTACTTCAATTGGTTGTACCAAGAATTATGTCTCCTGTCTTTCATTTGATGTCATATTTATGAAGGCATATGTTTCTTTAATTTATGTGATTCATTTCAAAGTGTTGGTTTATGACACCTTAACTGGGGATTCCATTGTGCTCTTTCCAAAACTTCAGACTTCTAGGAACCTCCAACCCTCTGTTTCAATGAAGCTTTTGTTTCAGTGTCAACAACTGATCTTTATCTCAAAAGCCTGTATGGTGTTTACAGCTTTGTGTTGTTGAGGCTTCTAGATTTTTAAACCCAGTCTGTCATGTTTTAATAAAGTCAGAATTCTGTTCATAGGATGGTGTATTTTTCTGAATATGGCTATTCCTTTATATGGGGACCAAACCTAGATATAATGGCCCAGAAATTAAAGACGGAGCCTTCCTGCGGGGGTAAGGCTTCCCCGCGATATCTCACTGCGCGCCTGCCTTTTCCTTCCGAGCTCACACGAACTTTAGTTTCAAGGCTGCAGCTGTGCAGTGTGTGCATATCCCACAGACGCAGTTAATTCGTGCGAGCTGTGGATCACGTGATTCAGTTAGAGCCAATGGCAGCACACCATCTTTCATTCATAGTTTTGACAGCAAGGGCTGTCAAAGCTATGAATCTATACCCCCCCAAAAGAACAGCTAAACCTCAATTAAATTTAAAAAAACCATCACATTAATAAAATAAGTATAGTTAAATAAATTAACCACTTTAAACAAAAAATTTAATTTTTGAAAAAATTTAAAATATTTTTAAAAGTTATAAAAATAAACTTACCTTTCTTTAAAGTCACTAAAAAAGATAAACCTGTTGAAAATTTTTTAAAATAATACTTAATTAACTACTTACCTTGTTAAAAGAGGGTCTTACGCCTCCTTTCTTTATGTGCAAAATCTTCCATGCTTACCTGCGCGTTCAAAGCACTAAGTGCACTGCGTGCGCGCAGCCTGTAGCGCGCACGCGGTTCACCTAGGAACCACCCCCTTTTGAGTTCACCAAGTGCCGGTTTTCAGCGCATGCGCAGTGCATGCAGTAAACCGGCAATTGGAGACAGAATACGCGAGAGTACACAGTGCGTACTCTCGTGTACTAAGACTAATTTTTGGGCCAATACATCAAGTAAACCTGTGCTGCTGACTTGTTCAGCTTACATATAGTGTTCTTAGTTTTATTTTGCATTGTCCTACCAATACAAACCACAACCTTATTAACCTTCCTAATGGCATTGTCACATTGCTTGTGAATCTTCAATGATTTATTGTCTATGATCACGCAAGCCTCTCTCCTGTTCTGCAGGTACTCCTGAATCGTGCACACATGTCTCAATGTTATGTGTCAGCTGTGGCTCAGTTGGTAGCACTCTTGCTGTCTGAGTTATGAAGGTTGTGGGTTCAAGTCCCACTTCAGAGACTTGAGTACAAAAAGCTAGGCTGACACCGCAGGTGCTGTCTTTAACATAAGAAATAGGAGCAGGAGTAGGCCAATCGGCCCCTCGAGCCTGCTCCGCCATTCAATAAGATCATGGCTGATCTGATCCTAACCGCCAATCTACTATCTACTATCACAGAACCATCTCCTGCATCTAACAGAATTGCACACACGAAATAGGAGCAGAATCAGGCTACACGGTTCCTGGGCCCGCTCCACTACCCACAGGGCCATGACCGATCCGAACCTAGACTCATGTCCAAATTCCTGCCCGCTCCCCGTAACCCTTAATGCCCTTTACTTCTAGGAAACTGTCTATTTCTGTTTTAAATTTATTTAATGATGTAGCTAATTTATTTAATGATGAGACATTAAACCAGGCCCCGTCTGCTCTCTCAGATGGTCATAAAAGTTTCCGTGGCACTATTTTGAAGAAGAGCAGCGGTGTCTGGTCATTTATCACATTGCTGTTTGTGGGAGCTTGCTGTGTGCAAATTGACTGCCGCATTTCTTATGTTACAACAGTGACTACACTTCAAAAAAATACTTAATTGGCTGTAAAGCCCTTTGGGACGTCCGGTGGTCATGAAAGGCGCTACATAAATGCAAGTCTTTCTCTTTTTTTTGGCGCACGCCACAGACGCCATTTTGGAACCTTAAGGGCCCCAAAGCTCCTAAAAAACGGGCGCTACCGAGCCCAATTTCGCCCTAATATTTTTTATACATTGCTCACCTACAATTGAAAAATATTTGCAGTTGGGATGGATGGATTAAGGGTTCTTATTTTGAGGATCCCAATGATAACAGTAAATTGTATCAGCATTGAGAAAAAAAAAGGTTTTAAAACAACCGTTTTACCCTAGACTCAAAGTGATTGGCAGAGTAATTGGTAAATAGCCTGGCAGAAACAATGAGAGATAAAAGTCGGCCAGCTGCAGATAACACGTCCTCACTACTGATGTGCAGCCCACGGCTGTGCTGCGAGCTGAAGGCAGACGCTCTGTTAAAAAGAAATAGAACCCAATTATTTCATTCTATTTATGCAGCCTCAGAGAGGGAAGAGGCCTGGTTAGCCATTGGTGCAAAGGAAGATTATCATCGGCAAAGGTGAAGGCAAGACAGGGGAACATGAAATAATGATCAGAGCGTTTGCATTTTCTTATAAATTAGCAAGGACAGACTCTTGTGAAGAGCTGAGCAGTCATCAAGCATATGGAGATGAGCCTGTTCTCCATCCCCCAAGGGTTATAATATAAAAGGTAAAGGGATAGATTTCATCTTCACCTACTGGGCTATAATCTGGATCACACCCTTTATAGAACTGGCCAGATTTAAATTTATTGATTTCAATGGAATGAAAATTAGGTGGGTTCCATAAAGGGCAGGCGGGCGGTCTACTCCACCCAGGCAGTGAAGATGAAAATCTACCTCAAAGATTCTAATAGACTGTGCTCCAGTCGAGCTTCTACCTTTAATTCCACATATGCACAAGTTTGTAAGGTTAGCCTGGCAATAAAGGAGAGGGAGGGGAGTATTGATGGAACCAATGTTGGCTGCACCCTCACTGGTTGCGTACATTTTGTAAATGGGGGATCAATAATGGCACAGTAGTCAGAGGTCAAGGAACATCAACTACACTCCAGCTATTTGGCCCATCTAAGATAGTAAGATGTGCATTTATGCAACATTTTATCATGTCTCTCAAAAATGTCCCAAACCATGTCACGTACAGTGAACCAATGTTTTTGTTTTGGAGTGCAGCTCTTGTTATATAGGCAAATGTTGAGCACAGAAAGATCCCATTAGAGCAATGAGCTGGTTTTGCTATTATGCCCTTCTCAGTTTCTTCCAAAACTCCAAACATGCTATCCTGCACAATCTTTCTGCTCCCTGCATCCTCAATGTTTAAGTCATGACTCAATACAATGGCTCTCATTTTAACTCTCTCCAAATTGTTTTAACCTTGGTTGTGTCCTACACAATGGGCCTTGCCCTTCACAATAAAAAAGATGATGATGTGCCCTGTCTGTTGGAGGACAGTGGTCAGGAGTCAGGAGGGATATTCCAAAAGGGAAAGGATGACCACATACAAATGAGGAAAGTATTTAAAACCAAGAAAAGGCAGTGTTGTAATTTTAGTGGAACCGTAAATGTTACTCAAAAGTGTGTGAATCTTCCTAGTGTTCCTTACCATTGTCCTTTTTCATGGTGCCAGTATGTGAGGTGTGAACTCTTAACCCTAATCTCGTGCTCCTTCTAGGTCCTACTTGAGTGGCAGGAGTGTGTGAGGGCATTGGCTAATGTATATCCAGATCAGCCAACTGGCACCTCTATACCAGTAGTTGAGCATCCATGAAAGAAACATAGATTGCCCTAAGGTCCTCTGTCGTGGAAGCACCCATTGCAGATATCTCTGTAGCCACCATGTGCACCAGGATAGACTACAAAGAGATTCATTAAGTTACCGCAGATAAGTGTGGTGTACTCCTACAATTGGCGCACTGCACAGTATTAAACACCATTCCCAGTTTGGTGCTCTGCAAACATCCTTCTCTTAAAGCTTGAGATCTGGATCCCTGGATTCTTGAGCCAAGAAGATGCACATGCTGACTGTGGAGGCAGAATTGCCTTCCTGATGGGTAGGAAGGATAGCACGTTGGCCATTGATGATAAGGAATTCAAGTATTATAATACACTGCTTAGTACAGTGCATTCTTAGAAGATATGACTATCTCCTCTTGCTTTGCCTGGCCTGGTAAGGTCACTTAATTTCTTCCTGCCTTGAGTGGCAGTGCTTGGGTTGGTTGAATTGGTACTGACCCCATTACCCTGAACTGTTCTCCTTGGGGATCTGTTGTCCTAAATAATGCCCCAAAATGGTGAGCTGCCAATTTCAAAGAGCTCTCCTGACTTAGGCAAATCACCCTGACTCCAGAAACGAAGGTGGGGTCAGCGCTCTTGACTTTTGGCAGGTGGAAGTTCTGCCCTGCCACACTTGATTGCATCACTGAGGAAAATTTAGACTAGCTTGTCTTCAGAGTTATTAAAACTCTCCAGGACTGATTTCCCTGATCGTTTCCTCTTCCCTCATTGGTTGGGCAGCCATTTCCAGTAAAAGATTTGGGGGGAAAAATTCAGTTGGTTGCGCCTCCCGTTAGTGCCTTAAGAGGGCGCTAATGGGGCGCAAAGAGTCTAGCGCCCGGGCGCGGCGATGTTTGCGCCGCTCGCGAAATTAACTAGACATTTTGCGGTGGCGCTAAACACTACCGCCATGATCTCCTGCGCCGGCAGATCGTGACGTCAGTCGAGTGCGCAACGCCCCGGTATCGCCCTGGAGCGGATATTGAGTGGCGCCCCCTGCCTTACCGCCTGGCACTAGCAACGACAGGTTGAGGGGAGCGTTTTGCAGTCAGGAAGGGACTGGGGGAGCGCTATTTAAAGGTGACCGCTTCCTGCCTTTTATTGTTGGTAACATTTTAGAACCACGCATTCTGAGAGAGAGAGAGAGAGACTTCTGGAGAGATTCAACGCTGTGTGAAGGAGTTTTGGGTACTGAGCAGCACTTTGCAGGTTCATTTTGATTTGCCCTTCCTGGTAACGATTTAGAAGAGACTGTGGGGGCTGCACTCTGAGCTCTTTCCCTGGTATTCTCCATTGTTCTTTCCAGCAGATTTGATGTGCAGGTCTCTCCAGGCCGAGATTCAAGGCTGCAATGAGCAGGATGTGGATGGAGAGCAAGATCAACCTCCCCTTTAAGAATTGGCCTGCGCCATTGTGTCTGTGTTCCATTGCTGACTGACATCGCATGAGCTTCGCCAGCGCTCTGAGGTAGCGCCTCGCTCCTCGGCCTTTGCACCTTAAGACAGGTGTGAAGCGCCTGATTTAGCGCTCCAATCACCTCCAGGGGCGATAAAAGTCAAGTTTGCAGTCGGTGGCGATAATTAGCGGCAGGCACTAATCTTTGCGCCCGGACGATAATTGCGCCCCAAATGGGGCGATACTGAATTTCTCCCCCTTGGCCTCATATTGGTGACCTTGTAATAGTAGGAACCTGACAGCAGGGCCAGAAGTTCAGTGGCCATTTTTATTGTGCGGGCTAACAATAATTTTCAGGCCCAAAGGCATCTGGCTACTGATCTCCAACGGCAACCAGAAGGCCCTTAGGCCAGCAGTGGGTCCTGCAGCCACAATCTATTTTTCTGGCCTCTTTGCTGGCACTAGCCCCTCGTTTACGGCCTGGGACATCAAAAAAGGCTGTAGCTCTGCCTGGACAGATGAGGGCCAGGTAAATCAGTCCCTTTAGTTCTTGGCTCTAATTGTTTGTCTCAGGAATTCACTTTTGAACCATTACTAATTGATCCGACAATCAGTACACAGGGATAAATTACCGTGAAATGACCTGTTTTCCAGTGCAGTAACCTGTGAAACACATGCCCAACATATTTGTGTGAGACCAAGGCAAAGTGTATTTGACAGTTAACAGCAATCTTATTGGAAAAATCCAAAAGCATATCTGTGCTATAAAGGGAAGATGACACATCTCATCACCTTTTAAGAATAGTCTATTAAGAAATTCTGATGTTTTTCATTTGTGACTAGGTGGGGTTCACCAACGGATGATTAATGACACATGCTGCAGAACTGAAGGGTGTAAGGTCACTTTATGTTAACCACAATGCATCACTGCAATTGTATAATTCCCCTCACACCCCACACACGCAAGATATACAGGTCAGAAATACAGTATAATGGAAATAAATTGGACAACATCTGTATAGAGATTGCTCTTAAAGCAAATGTGTTTTTCGATCAATGTTTTCTTAAGTGAATTTGCATTTTATTTAGATTACATTGTTATTAGTTTCTTTTTCGTTTTGTTTCCCCCTCCTCCATTTTCTCTTCAAGGCAGTGGGTCATCCCACTTCTTAGGGCACTTGGATTGCATGGTTATCGGGAGTCAGGAATCGCTGCCTCAATGACAGGTCCAGCAGTGAGTCATCCCACGGAAAGGGCCTCTTTGGGGTTGGCTTGGCTCCAATGTGACACGCCTGGCAATGGAAACATGTTAATCCACTGCGGCAGGCTTGGAAATTTTATAACTGAGCCAGGCAGGTCCTTACTACTCCAAGGAATTGTTGACTCATCAGTCAGCCTGGATTATTGATGGAACCTGGATGGCTAGATCTGTCATTGGGGCTGCGATTCCTGACTCCGGATAACCATGCAATCCAAGTGCCCTAAGATGTAGGATAGTCCTAGCTGATTAAACTCTAGGGGGTAGAAATTAGGTCGCGCCCCATTTGGGGCGCAAACATCGTCTGGACGCAAATATTAGCACCTGGCGCTAATTATCGGCACTGACTGGAAACTTCACTTTTACCGCCCCGGGAGGTGAGTGGAGCGCTAAAGCAGGCGCTGCACACCTGTCTTAAGGCGCAAAGGCTAAGGAGTGAGGCGCTAACTCAGAGCGCTGGCGAAGCTCATGTAATGTCAGTCAGCAATGGAACACACACACAATGGCACGGGCCAGTTCTTAAAGGGGATGGTTAATCTTGCTTTCCATCCACATCCTGTTCATTGCAGCCTTGAATCTCGGCCTGGAGAGACTTGCACATCAAATGTGCTGGAAAGAACAATGGAGAGTACCAGGCAAAGAGCTCAGAGTGCAGCTCCCACAGTCTCTGCTAAATCGATACAAGGAAGGGCAAATCAAAATGAACCTGCAAAGTGCTGCTCAGTACCCAAAACTCCTTCACACAACGTTGAATCTCTCCAGAAGTCTCTCCCTCTCTCTCTCAGAATGCGTAGTTCAAAAATGCCACCAACAATAAAAGACAGGAAGAGGCCCCCTTTAAATAGCGCCCCCCCCAGCCCCACAGCGATTGATAGCGTTCCAGTCTTCTGGTCGTTGCTAGCGCCAGGCGGTAAGGCAGGGGGCGCCACTCAATTTCCACTACGGGGCGCCACAAGGGCGTTGCACCATGGAATGACGTCACAATCTGCGCGCGCAGGTGGTCGCAGCGGTAAGTTTTAGCGCCGCCGCACAATCTCAAGTTAAGTTCTCGAGCGGCGCAAACATCGCTGCGCCCGGGCGTTAGCGGCTTTGCGCCCCATTAGCGCCCTCTTAAGGCGCTAACGGGAGGCGCAACCAACTGAATTTTTACCCCTAGTAGTCCTACTGCATAAAATGATTATACCAGAGCCTTGTATATGGGTATGGTCATGTAACAGTTATATTACTGGAATAATACTTCAGAAGCCTAGACTAATAACCCAGAAAACGTCAATTCAAATCCCATCAGGGCATTTTAAGAACTTGAATTCAACCCAAAAAGAAATCTGGAAGCAAAATGCTGGTATCAGCAAAAGTGAGCATGAGGTTGTCGGATTGTCATTAAAACCTAGCTCACTAATATCCTTTAGGGAAGGAAACCTGCTGTCGGTACCTTGTCTGGCCTACATGTAACTCCAGTACCACACCAATGTGGTTGACTCTAAAGTGGCCATGCGTGAAATCTCCCATTTAAAAAGCGGGTCCTGGGCTGCGTGGGACCTCCAGACATCTGCGCAGCGTAGCGCGAATGTTGCAAGGAAGCCATTCAGTTGTATCCAGTGGAACTGGTGGTGGGCAATAAATACTGGCTTTGCCAGTGACGGCCACATCCCAAGAATGATTTTTTAAAAATTTATAGCAAGATCCCGCAGCCATTACGTGGGTCCCCAATGCCTTGGTTCTTTCCAACCTGCGACTAACCTCTTTAACCTTAGGTAACTGGAATGTCCCCATACTGGAAGGAAGGTACACTCCATATCAGTCAAGTAGCAACTATGTGTAGATTTCTCAGTAGATTGGTTTGGAGGCTCTTAAATTTGGTAATGGGCATTGGCTGACCAAAAAAAATGCCTCTGTAAACTTGTCAAACTGTAATTGCAAGCTTCCTCAGTGGAGGTGCTGTATTGCCTTAATTTTGCATCTCCCAGTTCCCCAGCCTGTGGAGCAAATAAATTCCTGTGTTCCAACCAGATTCTTAAATTGCAATGACATTTGGGGCTATAAATTGGGGCGCTAACTTCGCCGGGGCGCTACTTTTAGCGCCCCCGTGCCGGAACTTGAGTGGTTCCACCCCAAGAGGGAAGCGGGGCGCTACTGGAAGCTTTACCACGTACGTACCACGAGCTGCAGCACATTGTGCTGTGGTATTGCAGGCCTTTCTCCCCTTCTTAAAGGGGAGGGGCCTTGCGCACCACGACCTGGGGCCCAGCTGGACCCCCGGGGATCGGGAGTGCCGACTAAAGAGCCTGGCACTCAAGAGAAATGCCAGGCTCTTGGAGCGCAGCCGGCATTCCGCGGGGGGGGGGGGGGCCATTCAGGAGGTCGGGGACAGGAGCGCAGGCAGGTACTGGCAGGCGGCCAGCAACAAAAATGGCTGCTCCGCACCTCGCCTTTAAATTGCGCCTCCCCGGCCGCAGGTAGGCCCCCCTGACCTCGTCGGACATAGCGTCCGGTGGTAAGTCAGAGGGCGCTCCCGAAGATCACGGCCGGGGCGCGAGCGGGGCGCTGTGTACGGTGATGATGTCATCGCCGGAGGCGCAGCGCCGCGGGGTGTTACCGGTTAGCACCGCCACTAACCTCCCGCTGAATTTCGCGGGATGGGTGGGCGGCGCCGCGCCCAGGCGCTAGTTGCTTTGCGCCCCATTAGTGCCATCTTCGGGCGCTAATGGGAGGCGCAAAGCAACCCAATTTTTCCCCCTTGATATTTAACTGTAAATAATATTAAAATCAAAGCATTTTATCAAACTAAGGATGGATTGTATCACCATAAAGCGCTAACTAAATTACATCTGTACACCCTGGTCCAATTATTCCTGAAGACTTGAAGACTGCACTAGGTTGTGACTCCTCGGGCTGGATTTTCATTGACCCGTGGAGGCGGGTTTGGAGGCATGTGGGGGGTTAAAATTGCGAAAACTGGCGGGTGGGCACAAGTCCGCCTCCATCCCACCTCCACGCAATTTTCATTAAATCGTGTCTGCTGGTCCCGACTCCGTCCCACCTCTAAGAGATGGGATAGGCTGTTAAGGCCCTTAACAAGCACTAAATTGGCTCTATAATGCCATTTTGAAAGGCCTTTGTGATTTTTACCCTTGTTCTACGTGAAGCACGCCTGTTCTGAACCACGATTGTGAAACCTGGCGGGAGCACATTTGGCTGGAGATCTCTCTCTCTCTCTCTCTCAGTGGTGGTGTAAAAAATATCTGGGAGCAGACTTCGGGCTGCTGCTCATTTTGTATCCAGGTCCTCTCACAGCAAAGGCCAGGCAGTCTCTGACCTTCAATGCAGCAGCAATGATGACATTATCAGAGGCGACTTTCAGACTGAAAACACTAATTGGTTCATGGGTTCCCACATGCTGGAACTCAATTGCCCAATTAGGTGAAAATTGCATCAATCTCCCACATCCATTAGCAGTCGGGTGGATAACACGAAAAGTGGATGACACGACCCTAGCCCGCCCCAGTATCAAAATCCAGCCCGATGTTCATTGACACAGGAGATTGACTATTGTACATATATCTTTATATAAGCCTTACTGTTAACAAACTTTGTATCTAGCATTGCCATTGAGGAGTGGAAAATTATGTAGCAATGGCACCTTTCCATCTTATTGTCACGCTTAATGTACAAAGTTGAATTAAGTTTGACAGCTTTTTAAAAATAATGTTACTGTGCCCAGCACTCTTTTTTTTCTAATTCTCCCTTTGACAATAAAAAGGATTACAGCTTCCTCTATAAAGTTGCCTTCTGACTAAAAAAATTGCTTTTTGCCACATGCTGTGTCAACCAATTCATAACACATCCGATTAAATTTTTATTTGAAGTGAAACGTAATGGTTGAAGTGTTATTGAAGTTTTGTCAGGCCATTCTGTTATGGTAGAGATGTTTTCGATTAATTCAAAGTTATTCATGTGCATAAGTTGGAAAACCATTTTGGAAATAAACGGCAGAGTTACAGTATTAGTCAAAAGGAGCCCATTATGACTCCAGTCAATAAATATGCAAGCAGATTAGTCACTTTGTGATAATAATTGTAGGCTGGCAGTGCAACCCTTAATGGATACAGGATCTTGCTATTAATTGTAGACATATATGGCTCTGGTGTAATCATTTTAATCCTCTTACCATTTGCTGTAGTCTTTCAGCATTGCATCAATATATTTGACATGGGTAAAGAATTGTTATTCATAGAGAACTAATGGCAGAGAAATGGTTTCTGCTTCTGGTTCACATCATCTGTCAGAATTCTGGTAATGATGAGAAACTCATTGTCATCTGTACAAGTCAGGCCATTCGGGTCCATCTATTTTTAACTGCTGATAGGCCAGTGAGTGGTCCCACCAGGAGGCTGTTCGTGTGTAAGATAGAGACGATTGAATCCTGTGTATAAAATATGATGGTTCCTGAGCTGCTTGGATATGCCATGCCAAGAAAGACAAGCAGTCAAGGATAAGCAATGTAGGATGTAAGTTCAGTTAGGTATTTTGCAGTTTTGTTTTATTTACTTCTCTGAGGGGGAGAGGTCGACATAAACTCTCATCAAGACAATAAATAGGTGGGGTAGAATTCATGACCGGGTAGATTGTACACGGTCTGTTGAAGGGCAGATTGAAAGATTGCACAAGAAGCTTCACGTTTATTGGCTGCTTGTCATCTGCTTTGAGAACATAAGAACATAAGAAATAAGAGCAGGAGTAGGCCATAAGGCCCCTCGAGCCTGCTCCGCCATTCAATAAGATCATGGCTGATCTTCTACATCAACTCCACTTTCACACCCTATCCCCATATCCCTTGATTCCCTTAGTACCCAAAAAACTATCGATCTAGTGAACCTTCGTTGCACTCCCTCTAAGGCAAGTATATCCTTCCTTAGGTAAGGAGACCAAAACTGTGCACAGTACTTACTCCAAGTGTGGTCTCACCAAAGCCCTATATAATTGCAGCAAGACTTTCTTACAGTTGTGCTCAAATCCCCTTGCAATAAAGGCTAATATATAATTTCCCTTCCTAATTGCTTGCTGTACCTGCATGTTAACTTTCTGTGATTTGTGTACAAGGACACCCAAATCCCTCTGAATACCAACATTAACTAGTCTCTCACCTTTTAAAAAATATTCTGCTTTTCTATTCTTCCTACCAAAGTGAATAATTTCACACTTCCCCACATTATACTCCATCTGCTACCTTATTGTCCAATCACTTATCTCTTTGCAGCCTCTTTGCGTCCTCATCACAGCTTACATTCCTACCTAGCTTTGTATCATCAGCAAACATGCATATATTACACTCGGTCCCCTCATCAAAGTCATTGATATAGATTGCAAATAGCTGAGGCCCAAGCATTGATCCTTGCGGCACACCATTAGTTACAAACTGTCATCCAGTATAGCTATAACACTGGCATCTATCTGACAATGTGGAAAACTGCCCAGGTATGTCCTGTCCACAAAAAGCAGGACAAATCCAATCCAGCCGATTACCGCCCCATCAGTCTACTCTCAATCATCAGCAAAGTGATGGAAGCTGTCATCGACAGTGCTATCAAGCGGCACTTACTCACCAATAACCTGCTCACTGATGCCCTGTTTGGGTTCCGCCAGGACCACTCGGCTCCAGACCTCAGACAAAAGAGCTGAATTCCAGAGGTGAGGTGAGAGTGACTGCCCTTGACATCAAGGCAGCATTTGACCGAGTGTGGCATCAAGGAGCCCGAGTAAAACTGAAGTCAATGGGAATCGGGGGGAAATTTCTCCACTGGCTGGAGTCATAACTAGCACAAAGGAAGATGGTTGTGGTAGTTGAAGGTCAATCATCAGAGCCCCAGGACGTCGCTGCAGGAGTTCCTCGGGGCAGTGTCCTAGGCCCAACCATCTTCAGCTGCTTCATCAAAGACCTTTCCTCCATCATAAGGTCAGAAGTGGAGATGTTCGCTGATGACTGCACAGTGTTCAGTGCCATTCGCAACTCCTCAGATAATGAAGCAGTCCTTGCCCGCGTGCAGCAAGACCTGGACAACATTCAGGCTTGGGCTGATAAGTGGCAGGTAACATTAACGCCACACAAGTGCCAGGCAATGACTATCTCCAACAAGCAAGTGTCTAACCACCGCCCCTTGCATTCAACGGCATTACCATCGCCGAATCCCCCACCATCAATATACTGGGGTCAACATTAACCAGAAACTTAACTGGACCAGCCACATAAAAACTGTGGCAACAACAGCAGGTCAGGGGCTGGGTATTCTGTGGCGAGTGTCTCACCTCTTGATTCCCCAAAGCCTTTCCACCATCTACAAGGCACAAGTCAGGAGTGTGATGGAATACTCTCCACTTGCCTGGATGAGTGCAGCTCCAACAACACTCAAGAAGCTCGACACCATCCAAGACAAAGCAGCCCACTTAGTTGGCGCCCCATCCACCACCTTAAACATTCACTCCCTCCACCACTGGTGTACTGTGGCTGCAGTGTGTACCATCTACAAGATGCACTGCAGCAACTTGCCAAGGCTTCTTCGACAGCACCTCCCAAACCCGCGACCTCTACCACCTAGAAGGACAAGGGCAGCAGGCGCATGGGAACACCGCCACCTCCAAGTTCCCCTCCAAGGCACACACCATCCTGACTTGGAAGTATATCGCCATTCCTTCATCGTCGCTGGGTCAAAATCCAGGAACTCCCTCCCTAACAGCACTGTGGGAGTACCTTCACCACACGGACTGCAGCGGTTCAAGAAAGCGGCTCACCACCACCTTCTCAAGGACAACTAGGGATAGGCAATGAATGCTGGCCTTGCCAGTGACGCCCACATCCCATGAACGAATAAACAAAAAGATCCTGAAAATGACCCGTTTATTCCTACTCTGTTTTCTGTCTGTGAACCAATCCTCAATCCTTGCTAATATATTACCCCTAATTCCATGACCCCTAATCTTTGCAACCCAAATGCAAGTGCTCCACGCCCCCTTGCATTACCAACAATATCCTCGGGATTCCTAAGGGGGGAGGGTGGTGATGCACATACCTAGAGCAGACGCAAGCATGGATATTGTATGCAAATGAGGTGAGAGGTACATAATGCCGACTGCTGCCTCATTTCTCTATCTCGATGCCTGGCCGGCGGACTGGAAGAAGTAAGCCTTAGGCCTTGCACCCAGATCTGCTCAGATTGGACTACCCTTTTTCTTTCCACATTCTGGACTGAAACCTCTGGGCTGGAGACGCTGTGGCTGTTTATTTGGACCACAACAAAAAGGATCACAGCTGGTGGCTACTGGTGCTGGTGTAGGCGTCTTAAGCTGACTGCCAGCCCACCCCTCCTCCCCCCAGCTTCCAGGTGCTAGGCCTTGCAAAAGGTTGGGCTTGCTCCGTCATGAACATATGTTGGTCTATTAAAATGACCTGAACCTGAAAATAAAGGTGGATTCAGATTATGTCATGGAGAACGCACTTTACCTGACTGGTACCCAGGTGGAGGGGGGAAGGACGTTGAAGGAACATTGGTCATCTGGACAGCATCACGTGGCATTTGCTCATTTAGGCATCGTTAGGGGTGCTGCAGCTCAGATTCACCAGAATGTTACCGGGGCTTAAAGTATTACATTTTGAAGAACGGTTGCATAAATGTAGCTTTTCTAACCTTAAATTTAGAAGATTGAGGAGGGCTGATCTAATCGAGGTGTTTAAAATGATAAAAGGATTCAATAAAGATACTCTATTTCCTCTGGTGTGAATGCAGAACAAGGAGGAAGAATGTTAAAATTAGAGGCAGGCCATTCCGGAGTGAAATCAGGAAGCACTACAAAAGGTCTCATTAATCTGGAACTTTATGCCCCAAAAGGCTGTGAATATTGGGTCAATTTCTGAGACTGAGATTGATAGATTTTTTATTAGGTAAGGGTATCAAGGTATCAAGGGATATGAACCAAAGGCAGGTAAATGGGGTTGAGTTACAGATCAGCCATGGTCTAATTGAATGGCGGAACAGGCTCGAGGGCCTGATTGGCCTCCTCCTGGTCCTAATATTGCTATACTTCAAATAACCACAGAATCTCTGAGTTTGAGACAGTTCTCATGCCTGCGAAGGCATCATCACCATCTCATTTACTGTACACTGCTGAAGTCAAGGTTGCTATTGGCAGCAGTGCTGTGAGCTAAAGGCCAAAATAGAAAGCCAGTTATTGAAAGCTCCCATTTTTAATCAGTGAACAGACCTTTGAGATTCTATTGTAATATATAATGGAAAAAAATTATGCCTTGGAAAAGAAAGAGACTCTGACTCTGATTTCTATTTAATCATTTTTTTTTAAAATTCCTATTACGTGTACAATTAAAAACAAAAGTTGAAATGCATGTTCCAACTTTAAAGGTTTACCCTTAAAAATATTCACTAACAGACAATGCTGTCATGACTCGGTGTTATTTAAGCCGTCCTGTTACTGGAAATATAAAACAGCATTTTCCCAAAAATAAATGAGTTTTGGCAGTAAAGGCAGGCTCTCTGTATTATGTGCTCCTCCTGCGTGTACGAGAAATTGTCAAAAATCAATGACACTTAAAAGCAGAGCACCATAATTGGATGGAGAAAAAAAAAGGCTTTATCGTTCAGGGATTGCACTGTCCATTGTATACAGCTTCCCACTTCCCCCCCCACCCGCCATCCCCCGCCACTCCCCGCCTCCTGATGTTTCACTCACACTGTTGAAAGCATCTCCAGAGATTGTGTAGCAAAATGAGTTATTCTTTTGAAGCTGTACAGTGTGGAACACAGTGACAAACTGAAGTGAAAGAGCTGCTTCAGTCATCTGGGAGTAAGGGAAATATGAGCAGTTGAACTGAATTTGAAAATGTTTTTGACTGTGGGGTACATCGGGCAGGTGGGGCAACAGCTCCGTTCACTTGATGACATCGGTCGGAGGCTGGAGCCCAGGAAACAGCTTCTGAGCCGAATCCCCCACCATCAATATACTTGGGTCACCATTGACCAGAAACTTAACTGGACCAGCCACATAAATACTGTGGCAACAAGAGCAGGTCAGAGGCTGGGTATTCTGTAGCGAGTGTCTCACCTCCTGATTCCCCAAAGCCTTTCCACCATCTACAAGGCACAAGTCAGGAGTGTGATGGAATACTCTCCACTTGCCTGGATGAGTGCAGCTCCAACAACACTCAAGAAGCTCGACACCACCCAAGACAAAGCAGCCTGCTTGATTGGCACCCTATCCACCACCTTAAACATTTACTCCCTCCACCACCAGCACACCGTGACTGCAGTGTGTACCATCTATAAGATGCACTGCAGCAACTCGCCGAGGCTTCTTCGGCAGCACCTCCCAAACCCGCGACCTCTACCACCTAGAAGGACAAGGGCAGCAGGCACATGCGAACACCACCACCTCCAAGTTCCCCTCCAAGTCACACACCATCCTGATTTGGAAATATATCGCCCTTCCTTCATCGTTGCTGGGTCAAAATCCTGGAACTCCCTCCCTAACAGCACTGTGGGAGTACCTTCACCACACGGACTGCAGCAGTTCAAGAAGGTGGCTCACCATCACCTTCTCAAGGGCATCTAGGGATGGGCAATAAATGCTGGCCTTGCCAGCGATGCCCACAACCCATGAACAAATAAAAAAAAAGGTCAAATGCTTGACATTACCGCAGGGTGTTTGGAGGCTGTGGACTGTACTGTTTAGGAGAGATAGGGAGAATAGCCTAGAAATTTCAGTCCGTTTTGGGGTCAGAATTGGGTGGAATTTGGGCAGAACCTTTTTCCCCTGGGTTTCCACCCCTTCCTGACCTCATTGAAGCATTCCAACGATGCGAGAGCTGCTTCTTCTACCCGTGCCCCCAGCTCCCAATCATGATGTCACTTTTGGAGGCTGGACTGGCAGCGTGCTGGTCTCACTTGGAAATGCTGCCAGCTCTGCCCAGCATACATCCTACGGTAAGTAGCAGGCACACTCATTGTTGTAAGGGGACCCCCGCAATGCCATGTGCCAACAGCAATCAATCTCCGAGAGATCGAGTGCCATTTGGAGAGCATCACAACACCAAAGGAGCAAGATTAGGAAAAATGTTTTATCGTTCTACTCATAGAAGGCAGAGGGTGGTGGTGGATGGAACATTTTCGGACTGGAGACCAGTTACCAGCGGTGTGCCACAGGGGTCGGTGCTGGGTCCTCTGCTGTTTGTGATTTTTATCAATGACTTGGAGGAGGGGACTGAAGGGTGGATCAGTAAATTTGCTGATGACACCAAGATTGATGGAGTAGTGGATGAGGTGGAGGGCAGTTGTAGGCTGCAAAGAGACATTGATAGGATGCAGAGCTGGGCCGAAAAATGGCAGATGGAATTTAACCCTGATAAGTGCGAGGTGATTCATTTTGGTAGGGCAAATTTAAATAAGGATTACAGGGTCAACGGCAGGGTTCTGAGGAACGTGGAGGAGCAGAGGGATCTGGGGGTTCATATCCACAGATCTCTGAAGGTTGCCACTCAAGTGGATAGAGCAGTAAAGAAGGCCTATGGTGTGTTAGCGTTTATTAACAGAGGGTTTGAGTTTAAGAACCGTGAGGTTATGCTGCAACTGTACAGGACCTTGGTGAGACCACATTTGGAATATTGTGTGCAGTTCTGGTCACCTCACTATAGGAAGGACGTGGAAGCATTGGAAAGAGTGCAAAGGAGATTTACCAGGATGCTGCCTGGTTTGGGGGGGAGGTCTTATGAGGAAAGATTGAGGGAGTTGGGGCTTTTCTCTTTAGAGCAGAGGAGGATGAGAGGCGACTTAATAGAGGTTTATAAGATGATGAGGGGGATAGATAGAGTGGATGTTCAGAGACTATTTCCTCGGGTAGAGGCAGCTGTTACAAGGGGGCATAACTATAAGGTGCATGGGGGGAGATATAGAAGGGATGTCCGAGGTAGATTCTTTACTCAGAGAGTGGTTGGGGTGTGGAATGGACTGCCTGCTGTGATAGTGGAGTCGGACACTTTAGGAACTTTCAAGCGGTTATTGGATAAGCACATGGAGCACACCAGAGTGATAGGGAGTGTGATAGCTTGATCTTGGTCTCGGACAATGCTCAGCACAACATCGAGGGCTGAAGGGCCTGTACTGTGCTGTACTGTTCTATGTTCTATGTATGTTCTATGATTGGAAGTCCTAACCCAGCCCACATCGCTAGCAAATTGGGTGTTCCAGAATTTATAGGCTATGGAGTCTCAGCATCAGGAGTCCTTTTAAAAAAAAGAACACTTTTTGTCATTTGTACAGAGTGCAGTGATGTAAATTGTGTGAAATCACATGCTTTCCCCCACTTTTTCATTACATCATTGCGACAACAGTAAGGCACTGATCTTCTGGCTCTTCTTTGTCAATTTAACTCTTGCTGCATCACGGACAAATGATTTAATACGCTCACAATTTGCTGCGGAAACACCTGATGAGACAACTCATGGAGAGGTAGGAGGTCTCCATTTAATTTGAGAAAAGTAACATCAATGACTGATCTAGCAGCATTACAGATAAGATCATCTCAAACTTTGCACTTCTAGGCTTCATTAAGCTGGAAACGAGGGCTTTGCTTCTGCTTTTTATAAAATCGGAGACCAATTTTTCAATTTCGCTCCCAACTCTAAAATTAATGAAGGGACTCGGGAAGCTGTGAAAGAAGTAGTAGAATGATGCGCAGTTAATAATGTAGCATAAAATAAATGGGTTGCATTAGCTAGAATTAAAGTAAAGCTGAAATAATAAAGATACAATAGGAATATGGAGAAGAGAATAACAACAACTTGCATTGATATAGTGCTTTTTAACATAGGAAAACTTCCCAAGGCGCTTCACAGGAGTGTAGTCAGACAAAAAGTAACACCGAGCCTAAAAAGAAGACATTAGGACAGGTGATCAAAAGTTTGGTCAGTAAGGTCATTTTTAAGGAGCATCTTATAGGAGGAGAGAGAGGTAGAGAGGCTGAGAGGTTTACGGATGGAATTCCAGAGCTTAGGGCCTAGACGGCTGAAAGCACAGCTGTCAATATTGGGGCGAAGGGATTGGGGGATGCACATGAGGCCAGAGTTGGATGAACACAGGGTTCTGGGAGGGTTGTAGGGCTGGAGGGGGTTTCAGAGATAGGGTGGGGTGATATCCCTTGACTCCCTTAGAGTCCAAAAATCTAGCAATCTCAGCTTTCAATATAATCAATGACTGAGCATCTACAACCCTCTGGGGTAGAGAATTCTAAAGATTCACAACCCTCTGAGAGAAGAAATTCAGTCATAATTGGTTGACCCCTTATCCTGAGACTATGCCCTCTAGTTCTAGACTCTCTAGCCAGGGAAACAGCCTCTCAGCATCTACCCTGTCAATCTCCCTCAGAATCTTATATGTTCCAATGAGATTACCTCTCATTCTTCTAAATTCCAGAAAGTATATGCCCACTCTACTCAATCTCTCCTCATAGGACAACCCTCTCATCCCAGGAATCAATCTAGCGAACCTTTGTTACACCCCCTCTAAGGCAAGTATATCCTTCCTTGGGTAAGGAGATCAAAACTGTGCACAGTACTCCAGGTGTGGTCTCCCAAAAGCTCTGTACAATTGCATCAAGACTTCCTTACTGTTGTACTCCAACTCCCTTGCAATAAAGGCCAACATACCATTTGCCTATCTAATTACTTGCTGTACCTGCATATTAACATTCTGTGTTTCCAGTACCAGGGCAACCAAATTCCTCTTTAAATAGTTTCTCACTATTAAAAAATATTCCGTTTTTCTATTCTTCCTACCAATGTGAATAACCTCACATTTCTCCACATTATACTCCATCTGCCACCTTCTTGCCCAATCACTTAACCTGTCTATATCCCTTTGCAGACTCTTTGGGCTGGATTTTCCAAGCCCCGAGGATGCAGGCATGGAGGCAGGACAGCCGGTAAATTCAGAGAAAGTGGGGGCGGATGGCAAACACACCCCCATCCCACCTCCGTGCTCTTTTGCCAGGAGGCGGGAAGATGTGCAGCTTCGGGTCCTGTCTCCTGGAGGAGGGAAAGGCATTTAATCAGGTAGTTAACAGGCAGAAAAAAGGATTAGTCCCATTTTACCTTCACAGGTGAAGGCTTCCCGACCTCGGAGAACCCCGCCGGGTTGGAGGAGACGTGGAGGAGGGCTGCGGCGGTCGGAGGTACCTGGAAGTAAGATGTAGAGGTGAGTGTTGGGTGCAAGTGTGGAGTGGTAAGTATGTAAGGTGAGTGATAAGTGTTTAAAAAGTGTCCAATCCAACAGCCAAGTGAAATTTACAAATTTGAAAGGTTTGATGAGTCCGGAACATAAGGTCTCATCAAACTAAAGAGAATGTCAGTGTTTGACAGCTTCACAGAGCTGTCAAATGCTGACATTTCTTCTTTCAGGAAGTCTTGACAGATAGCATGTCTAACGTTGATGTGCTCTGTCATTGATTTCCTCCTTAATTGGCCTGCTGAGCCCGCAGGGCGGGCTTAACAAGGTCAATCAGGGGAAAATCCCTCTGGTAGGTCAGGTGAGGATGGAGGCGGGACATTGAGACGACAAGCAGCAGTCCCGCCTCCAACTCGCCTCCATTCACAAAATCCAGCCCTTTGTGTCCTCCTCACAGCTTACTTTCCCACCCAGCTTTGTACCATTGGCAAACTGGGATACATTACACTCGGTTCCTTCATCTAAGTCTTTAATATTGATTGTGAATAGCTGAGTTCCCTACATTCATATCTAAATCATTAATGTACACTACAAACAGCAAAGGACCAAGCACCGATTCCTGCGGTACACCACTGGACACAGCACTGATCCTTGCGGAGAACAGCTAACGTAGTACCATTATTCAAGAAGGGTAGTAGGGATAAACCAAGGAATTACAGGCATAAGCCTAACACATCAGTGGTAGGGAAATTATTGGAAAAAATTCTGAGGGACAGAATTAGTCTCCACTTGGAGAGGCAAGGATTAATCAAGGATAGTCAGCATGGCTTTGTCAGGGGGAGATCATGTCTAACCAATTTGATTAACTAGGTGTGTGGATGTGGGTAGTGCAGTTGATGTAGTCTACATGGACTTCAGTAAGGCTTTTGACAAAGTCCCACATGGGAGACTGGTCAAGAAGGTAAGAGCCAATAGGATCCAGGGCAATTTGGCACATTGGATCCAAAATTGGCTTAGTGGCAGGAGGCAGAGGGTGATGGTCGAAGGTTGTTTTTGTGACTGGAAGTCTGTGTCCAGTGGTGTACCACAGGGATCGGTGCTGGGTCCTTTGCTGTTTGTAGTGTACATTAATGATTTAGATATGAATGTAGGAGGTATGATCAGTAAGTTCGCAGATGACACGAAAATTGGTGGAGTGGTAAATAGCGAGGAGGGAAGCCTCAGGCTACAGGACGATATAGACGGGATGGTTAGATGGGCGGAACAGTGGCAAATGAAATTTAACCCTGAAAAGTGTGAGGTGATGCATTTTGGGAGGACTAACAAGGCAAGGGAATACACAATGAATGGTAGGACCCTAGGAAGGACAGAGGATCAGAGGGACCTTGGTGTGCATGTACATAGATCCCTGAAGGCAGCAGGACAGGTAGATAAGGTGGTTAAAAAGGCATATGGGATACTTGCCTTCATTAGCCGAGGCATAGAATATAAGAGCAGGGAGGTTATGATGGAGCTGTACAAAACACTAGTTAGGCCACAGCTGGAATACTGTGTGCAGTTCTGGTCGCCACACTATAGGAAGGATGTGATTGCATTGGTGAGGGTGCAGAGGAGATTCACCAGGATGTTACCTGGGCTGGAGCGCTTCAGCTATGAAGAGAGACTGGACAGGCTGGGGTTGTTTTCCTTAGAGCAGAGAAGGCTGAGGGGGCCCTGATTGAAGTGTACAAAATTATGAGGGGCATAGATAGGGTAGATAGAAAGGAACTTTTCCCCTTATTAGAGGGGTCAATAACAAGGGGGCATAGTTTCAAGGTAAGGGGCAGGAGGTTTAGAGGGGATTTGAGGAAAAACTTTTTCTCCCAGAGGGTGGTTGGAATCTGGAACTCACTGCCTGAAAGGATGGTAGAGGCAGGAACCCTCACAACATTCAAGAAGCATTTAGATGAGCACTTGAAACGCCATAGCATACAAGGCTATGGACCAAGTGCTGGAAAATGGGATTAGAATAGACAGGGCTTGATGGCCGGCGCGGACACGATGGGCCGAAGGGCCTCTTTCTGAGCTGTATAACTCTATGACTCTATGACACCCCATTAGTAACAGCCTGCCAACCCGAAAATAACCTGTTTATTCCTACTCTCTGTTTTCTGTCCTTTAACCAATCCTCTATCCATGCTAATATATTACCCCAACCCAATGAGCCCTTATCTTGTACAACAACCTTTCATGTGGCACCTTATTGAATGCCTTTTGAATATCCAAATATACTAAATTCACTGGTTCCCCTTTATCCACCCTTCGAGTTACATCCCCAAAAAACTCTAATAAATTTGTCAAACACGATTTCACTTTCATAAACCTTGTTGACTCTGTCTAATCATATTATGATTTTCTAAGTGTCCTGTTGCCACTTCCTTAATAAGGGATTCCAACATTTTCCCAATGACTGATGTCAGGCTAACTGGTCTGTAGTTTCCTGTTTTCTCTCTCCCTCCTTTCTTGAATTGTGGGGTTACATTTGCTACCTTCCAATCCAATGAGATTATTCCAGAATCTGGGGAATTTTGGAAGATCACTTCCAATGCATCCACTATCTCTGTAGCCACCTCTTTAGAACCCTCTGATGCAGGCCATCAAATCCAGGGGATTTGTCAGCTTTTAGTCCCATTAATTTGTCCAGTAATGTTTCCTTACTAATATTAATTACTTTAAGTTCCTCACTCTCATTAGACCCTTGGCACCCCACTATCTGCTGTCTTCTACTGTGAAGAGAGATACAATATATGTGTTTAACATCTCTGCCATTTCTTTATTTTTCATTATAATTTCTCTTGTCTCAGCCTCTAAAGGACCCATGTTTACTTTTGCTACTCTTTTCCTTTTTACATACTTGTAGAAGTTCTTACAATCTGTTTTTACATTTCTTGCTAGTTTACTCATATTCAATTGTTATTTAAAATTATTATGCAATGCAATTCACCTTCTGCTGCATGTAAGGGCCCTTTGCCAATTGAGTGCTTGGAGCAGTCTCAACCAAGTGAGTCCACAGTACAAAATTGCCTACATAACAACAGTGACTTCAAAGCAATTTGTTGCATGTCAAGCACCTTGGGATGTTTCTGGAGAAGTGAGAAGACATCCTGGCCATGGGACAGAAATTCGTATGCATTGTGCCTGATTTTCAGAATTCTTTAGCAGCCCCAGCAGTCACCAACTAAAGGTAAGTCTTTTTAAAGAAAAATGAAGCCAGAAGGAACAGGAGTGCTATCCTGACTCCACAATCCTCATGATCGCACCCCCCACCCCAACCATTATTCGTTCCAACTCCCCTCTCAGGATTTAGCTCTGGGCCACGCCTGGTGAGTCAAGCGATTTGACATTCAGCCGTTCCAATCCGTGTGTTGCACACGGAGGCATGACAGGTGCTGGGTGCTCGCACATAAAATGCTAATGAGGCCCCATGACCAATTTCAGGCCGGACTTCGGCCTCTTGGTTTTGGCATGTGCTGCATTCACAGTGCCGGGTCTGGGTCCAAAAATGGGCCCTGACATAATCTACCCCCATATAGTTGCAAGTTTTTTTTTTCTTTTTAAGCCTTGCTTGCTTGTTTTCTTTCTTTCTATCCTTCCTTCTTTCATGAATGAGTATAAAATCAGCGAACTCAAACAAGTCTCACTGGTGCTTTTCTGAAGTTGGCCATCAGATATATTAGAGGAAGAACAGAAGGAGCTTCACCAGAAGGTATTAAAATAGTTCCTGGTGCTGTTTGATGCGAATCCTTGGGATTTGCATTCTGCTGTGTTGACATCTCCTCACCTGACAACAGCACAAAAAAAAATCACCATACTCAAAAACTTTAATAACCATTTCTCCCTTCAGTATAAAGCTGTAGAAGGACTTTTTTCCCACCTTTCATCCATGTAAAGCTTACGATAGTTATTCCAATTGAGTTGTCAACATTGCTTTGTTGCCATCACAGACTGTCACCTATTATTTCTGATGATAAATCACTGAAAGGTACTCATTGACTCTATTTGTCATAGAGATTCCAGGACCAACCATTTCAAAAGGATATTTGGCTTTGGATCTCAGGCTTTGAAGAATAATAAAAAAAAATGTGAATGAAATATCATACTTAATAAAGACTGATAACAGTGAAGTCTCCAAAGAATTACTTATTTTACTAACATGTTATCAGCTTAATGCTTTCATGCTGGAAAATGCGATTGGGTCATTCTCCAATCAAAACACTTCGGCTAGAAATTCGGTGCATTTGCGCCTCTCGTTAGCGCCGCCCCCGGACTTTTCACCCGGGCGTGATGCCACTAACGACACCTGCTCGATTCAGCGGGGGTTTAGCGGCGGCGGTAACCGGTCGCACCCTGCTCTGCTGCACAGGCGATGACGACATCATCACCGTGCGCAGCGTCCCTTTTTTGCCCCGCCTGCAAAATTGGCCCATGCCCCCTGAATCTGCGCTGAGCGATGGCAGTGACCAATTCAGGGGGAAGGAACGGAGTGGCAGGAGGCTCGCAGGGCAATAAGTAAAGGGGAGGTGGCGGGCGGGGATAAATAACATCGGCCGACTTACTTGTCACGGCTCGTTGCCTCTTTGAACGCGGAGTCCGTGCCGCGATCTGGCAGCCCGGCACTCCTCTTGTGTGCCATGCTGCTGGCATGCCACCCCACTACCCGGTGGTCCAGGTAGGGCCCCACAGAGTTGTGGGCTTGGGCCCTCCCCTTTAATGAGGGGTAGAGCCCTTCCATGCGGCAGCGCTACGTGGCCCAGTGCGTGGCGCTGCAGAACGCACCGCCCTGATATTCAGGGTTAGCGCTCTAAGAAGGAAGTGGAGCGCTTGAATTTGTGCTCCACCTCCCTCTTGGATTTACCGATCGCTGGTGCTATTTTTCGCTGGGCGCTAAATTTAGCGCCCAGGCGATGTTAGCAACCCAAAATGGTTGCTAGCGAATATTTCCCCCGAGATCTTTGGTGCCCAGGTTGTATTGAGATGTATTAAATCAACTTTTAAAGGGCCTCTCCCATTGCCACTGTTGGTAAACTTCTGCTCCGTGTGGCATTGTACCTTACAGGTCAGGGAGTTCCACGTTCAGTTCCTGGTCTGTGCTAAGTTAGCTGATCTCAAACAGGATGACAGTATTGGTGCTCCAAGTGGCCTCAAGTCCACAGGCGAGACATGGTAAAAGTCAGCCAAGGTTCCTGCTCTTGATTGCTATCCAGTGATTCCTGCTGAAACATGAACATTGAGCAAGGACATGTAGGGCTAATTTTCCGAGTATGAACTGGCAATGGGGAACCAGATATTGGATAACCATGGGCCGCGTACCCTCAATGTTTCAATATGTGCTGCTGGTGTGTGGGCTTTCCTATCACCAACGTGCATTTAGATAATTAGCCCCACAGAATCTTTACAAACCTGCAGCCATCATGGTGGCAGCAGAGGTAACAGAACAAGGATGAAGCATTACGATTTTCAAAAAATAGTCCAGCAAAACAAAGCAATGCATCTTTAATCAAACTGGAGTGTTTACATCATTTGAAGCTAAGTTCTCACTGGTGTATTTATTTTTTTAATTGAAGAACTTTGTTGAGGGCTACGGTCCATTGTGCAGGATATCACTACGGTTGAAAAGAGTAAACAAGATAAATCAAATAGTGGTGACACCAAACGTAGGTTTTAAAAACCTGTAGATATTACGAGGAAGCAGAAACTGGAGCAGGCAAGGGTTTCCACAGGTTTGAAGGCTTGGGAAAGAATGGGTTAGAATAAGGGAAAGTATGATGATGCTATGTGGATGCAGGGAAGAGGATGAGCATCCGTCGCACCTCTGATAACTCAGCGGGTTAAACAGTGACTCATATCCAGAAGGCTCCACATTTGATCCTTGTTCTTGTGCTGAGTTAGCTGATCTCAGCCAGGTGAGCTGTTACAATTGACCTCAACGTCTTTGGATTAGGAAGAGGAAAAGTGCCCATGGCCTGCACTCCTGAATGCCATCAGGTGAATGCCCGCTGGAAGTGCGAGTAGAAATAATTGGGATTGACGATTAAATATCCTGTCTACGTTCACTGTGAAGACTCACATGAATAATAACTATGCGGGTGAGGTATCAGAGCGCAAACCATAACCCAGCAAGGAGTCACTGCATTCAGAAGATGACAGAAAATTGGCAAGAATTTTTTTTGTTTAAATACACGAGTATTCTGATGACGCAGGGTCAAAACATAACATTCTGTTTCAATCTGCTTCTTCTCGAATGCGAGAGAGAGCCGACAAATTAAATGCAGATGGCATCAAATGATGACTGATAGCTCCACTAGATAATTCACAACAGAGGCACAAAACACACACACACACGTGCAGTTTAAATATTTGGAATAAGGCAAATTATGCTTCCAGTATCTTGATAGATTGTGTTGAGGTCCCACTCACTATGTCTTAAATGACAAATATGGTACTTGCATGTTGTATCCCTGATAGGAGTAAGCATATTGTAGCAATTACACTCCAGGGTCTCCTCTTGTATTGTTTGTTACATCTAAAGGGAATGTTCCAGAGAATCTGCAATATAAGCAGCCACTGCGTTACCGCACCTATTTGAGCATTTATTGGACATAATACTAAATAGGATCTGTGGAATATTTGTGGTTAGCTGAAGGAATGGATCTACACACAACAAGATCACAAGGTAGGTTTGATTGCAGAAGGCCCTTCAGCCCGTTTGATCTCATCCTTCCAGACGACCAATCCTAATATTTGGCCTTCACAGCATTCAGCTGTTTGCGAAATAAATCCAGTGTCCTGACTTGAACCGCTGTTTCTGGTACCCTGTTCCAGCTGTTGATTATCTCATGTTCTTGACATCCATGCTAAACTGCTCCTTCACTACTTTTATCCTCTTGTCCAGCTGCTGCCTGTCACATCTGAATGCACATGCACAGAACCTATAAAAAATTCACAAAGAAAACCTGTACACTGCCATCAGATTAATATTCCAAACCATCTCCTAAAACTCAATGTGGAATGCCTCAAATATGACTAAACACGCTCTCTTAACACTTTGCTGATTCAATTGAGCTCCTGTCTCCCTGCATTGACCAGTTTTGTCGGTTTTTGGCTCACACAATTTGACAGTGGAAAAAAGACTGATACTGTGGTGGAGTTAGGCCAATATCAGGAGTAGCTTTATTATCGTAATGTTCCCTCCAAGCTGCTAAAATAAACTGCCTAAACACCGTTTCATATAAAATTTTACTATTTTAGCTAAGCTTATCCCATTGTGACTTTTATTTCTCTATTTTCTGTGTCATAATTTTGATTTTGGTTTTAAAGGGGTAATTTTCCAATATCACACTCCTATTTTCTGACTGTTTAAATTAATGCTCAGAGAACCATGCACAGCAAGCACAAGAATTTACAATTTGTGCTCCCTGCAGGTAAGGCTCCTTATTGGGAGTGCAAAGTCAGAAAGTTATCCCTTAGTTTTACTTTTTTTAAACTGATAAATATACTATATTTTTATTTAGTTTGACCCTTTTTTTCTTAATTTTTCCAAATAAAATCTGAGTGGCTGAAGGTTCAGCAGGAGGCCCAAATTCATCTGAGGCTAGCACCAATTCAACCTAGCCTGCATTTCTTAAAGACAGTCTTCACCTCTTAAAGGGGAGGTGCATTCTGCCTGCAGATCATTTTTCAACTGGCTGAGGAAGATAGTGAGAACAGCAAAAAAAACTAATGTCACAATAGGGGAGAAAGTGCGCTCCTAGGTTCTCCGATGCAGCACTGGGGACCTTGGTGCAGGAGGTGAACATGAGGAGAGAGGTCCTGTTTCCACAGGGGGCCAAGAGGCCCTCCAGGCAAATGCGTAAAATCCAATAAGAGCAGATAGATACAAAAGCAAAATACTGCGGATGCTGGAAATCTGAAATAAAAACAGAAAATGCTAGAAATACTCAGCAGGTCAGGCAGCGTCTGTGGAGAGAGAAACAGAGTTAACGTTTCAGGTTGATGACAGGTCGATGCTGTGGTCAATGCCAGCAGTATAGCCCCCAGGACCTGGAAGCTGTGCAGGAAGAAGTTTAATGACCTCACACAAGTGGTCAAGGTCAATTAATTCATCCTCAAATGCCATATCCCACCATCTGCACCATTAGCCTCACACACTCCTAAACTCACTCAACTACCAACAATCTCTACCAAACATGACTCGTACCTCACATTCATAGCGTCACCTCACCCTCACACACTTATCACTGCTGTAAGCCACACACATCTCACAGCTTGCATGCACTGTCAGCTAGTCAACCATGACAGGCATATCACCCAAACACATTGCACCACACTCACTGACACACTTCACCCAAACACATTGCACCACACTCACTGACACACTTCACCCAAACACATTGCACCACACTCACTGACACACTTCACCCAAACACATTGCACCACACTCACTGACACACTTCACCCAAACACATTGCACCACATTCACTGACACACTTCACCCAAACACATTGCACCACACTCACTGACACACTTCACCCAAACACATTGCACTACACTCACTGACACACTTCACCCAAACACATTGCACCACACTCACTGACACACTTCCCTTTCACTTGCAGGACAAGGTGGCTCACAACCGACGCCAGCAGGACCTAACTGGCAGGGGACCGGCACGCCTGCATAACCTGAACCCGATGGAGGAAACGGTGCTGGCCATTATTGGGAGGGCCATTGCTGAACCCGTGGCCAGTGGTGGGGCTGAAAGAATACAAGATGCCGGTATCCTCATACGCAATCCTCCTTTTCACAGCCCAGTTCCCCCTTATCCCACAATCTCTTCTGATTTACAAGCTGCACATGGTGTAAACATGCAGGCTCCCCCCCACTTCCCCTCATCACAACATTATCCTTCTATCTTTCTCCTTTGAGATAGCCAATAACTGACACCTGGCCAGGCACTGGTGGAGAAGCACGAAATATAAGAGCACCAAGACACTGATGATGAACAAATAACACCGTCACTCGATTTCATACTCGCAGACACCAGCTCAGATACTGAAACTCCACGTATTTTAGAGGATAGGTTAGAGGCGGGTATGCACAATGAAATGCTTGGTGCATTGCAGGCCTGAGTGCAATGTCAAGGAGCATGGAGGTGTCTGGCGGCAACCTTGTACAGGGCTTTGCACGGAGCTTGTAGCCATGATATCCAGCATGGAAGTGATAGGCAGATCCATTAGTGCACTTGTGGACACAACCATGATGCAGGGTCTGAAGGCTGATGTCTCAGCTTCCATTGCAGCACATGCAGTGGAAGCTCAGACTTCTCTCATGCAATCAGACTGCTCTCATACAGGCTCAGCTTGCTGCCACGCAAGCTCAAACCGCTGCTATCGTGGCTGTGTTTACCAGTGTGGACAGGGGCTTGCAGGGTGTCACAGCAGTCCAGCAATCTGTCCTCCAACCCATTACTAGGAATGCTGAAGCGCCGCTCCAGGGGAGGGAACCTGCTGTCCTCTCTCAGGATGACAGCATTTGTCCTCCCACCACAGCCACTCCGCCAGTGCCCTTGCTATTGCCTGTCAGCCAGCCAGCCCAGACTGCTGCCACCCTTGCTGAGGTGGTGCAGTCCACAGCCGGGCCTACTAGGCCCAGAGCTGCTCGAGGCCATCCTGCAAGGCTATCTGCAGTCTCCCCCACTGAAAGTTAGCAGCCTTCCACCAGCCATGCTGCAGCCACTTGGGTAGCACTTCGTAGGAGCACTAGAACAGGCAAAGGCACATGGAAGACAGGCACTAAAGGGAATGCACAAGAGTGATTAGTTGACTTTGTTATGTAATATTGGATGGATTGATGTATAAAGTTGGATTGGAACGTTTCTTTTGTGGTGGCTTTTATTTCAGCATTGTGACCAAGCGCTGTGATGGTCAGTAACAGTGGGAAGGTAAGGTGTGGGATTATTGTTGAATGGGAAATTGGGCTTGCGTTCACTGGTACCGCAGTTGGATGAGTCGATTACGGACAGCCCAAACAGAAAGGGACTGTCTGGGTTGCCGTCTCCCGTCCGCTTCCTTCTACACCGCTTCCTCGTCCTCTTTACCTCTTCCGCTTCCACCTCCTCTTCCTCCTCTTTCTCCTCCTCAGCTGGTTGCTGTATGTCTGGTGGCAAGGGCTGTGCCCTCATGATGGCGAGGTCATGGAGCATGCAGCAGACCACTACGAATATTGAGTCACGCTCTGGTGAGTATTGCAGGGCTCCTCCAAAGCAGTCCAGGCAGCAGAAGCGTTGTTTAAGGATGCCAATGGTCTGCTCTATCAGATTCCGTGTGGCAGCGTGACGTTTGTTATATGCATGCTGCCCACTTGTGCGTGGGTTGCGCAGTAGAATGGTCAGTGGATAGCCTTTGTTGCCCAGTAGCCACCCTCTGGTTTGTCGTGGTGGCTCAAAGACTGAGGGAACAGCGGACTGGCGCAGAATATAAGCATCATGACTGCTCCCAGGATCCCGGGCATTCACCATCATGACATGCTGAGCATGGTCACACACCAACTGCACATTCAGTGAGTGGAAACCGTTGCGGTTGCGATACATCTCAGCATTTAGATGCGCTGCCCACAAAGCCACGTGCGTGCAGTCAATGGCACCCTGCACCATGGGGAAGCCCGCTATCCTGGCAAAGTCACGTGCATGCTCTGGCTGCTTTTCTCTGGTCAGAGAGAAGACAGTGAACTCTCCTCACCTGGCACAAAGAGCATCTGTCACCTCTCTTATGTAGCAGCGTATGGCGAACTGTGAAATGTTACAGATGCCGTCTGCTCCAGCCTGGAAGGATCCCAACATAAGGAAATTCAGGGCCACGGTCACCTTCACAGCCACTGGCAATGCTGTCCTTGCCCTGGTGTGAGGCTGCAGGTCTGGGAACAAGAGGTGGCCGAGCTCTGTGAGCACCTACTTCATAAAGCGCAGGCACCTCACACACTGCTCGTGGCTCAGACTGAGGTAAGAGAATTGCTCTCGGAAGACCCTAGGTGGGTAAGACCACCTGCTGAATGCCCTTCTCCACCCCCCCCCCTCCTCCTCCCTCTGCGAGCAGCTTGTCCTCTTCTTCACTGCCTCTGCTCCATCTCCCTGTCATGCTGCAGGCCAAGGGGGATGACAACCAGAGCACCCATGACTGGGAGCAAGTGGTCTGACTAGAACCCTTGAAGTCAAAGCCAAGACCTTCTTCACGTGCACTCCCTGCCACCACACCAACTTTAAGCAAGTCTGGAAAGCTCCAAACTCTTCCACAAACTTACACAGAGCCAGTAGAAATTAATCAGCAACTAACCTAAGAGTGGTTGCTGATCCCTTTAATTATTGCTAGTGGGGGAGTCCTGCTGCTGCTGAATGCATGTTCAGCTGTGCGAGGTTAAGAGAGGGTGTTAGCTCCAGCGTTGAGGACAAAAATGGCAGCGCTGGCGTCAAATCAGCATTGCACACTGATTGACGTCACGATCTTCCCACTCAACATAGTTCCGGCGCACGCTCCTATCGTCCGCCATACCCCCCTCACCAAGATGGTGACTGGTGCTGCCCACACCAGAAGTGTGCGTGCACAGCGCGGACGCCATTTTCATCACAAAACGGCACCCGTAACGCCAAAACATCAGGCGCTATGGAGCCGAATTTCTCGCCCCTTATCTTTGCCTTCTGTTCCCTTCTTCCCACCTTCCTTTTTGGAGGTGGGATCAAATTTACAAAACTTGCCACTCGATTACCTAAATCCAGCCCCAGAAACCAAATTCAAATAATCAAAGGGTTCAGTCTTTGAGAGTCACTTGTATGGCTTTTACATATGTGCCTCTTCTAAAAATTGTCAGTGAAACCAGTCTTCTTCCCAACCACTCGCTCCGTTGACTCTGAGGCAAATGACCTGTTATTCTCGAGGCTGTCTGAGATGGTCCTCCTCCAACAGCAATGATGAGCCTGGGTTGAAGATGATCTTCTCCAGACATTGTCTTTTAATCCGAGGCATTTAACTGCTTGGCCTTCTTCCTAAACTGTTGTATGGGGTGTTGATTTGTTGGATTATTGGTAATTCCAAAATTAGGAAGCCTATTTTCATTCTTTTGACATCACTGATCTATTATTTTGAAACAATATTCTCAATCACCTTTGTCTAGATTGCCATGTGGACCAGGGGTTTATTGATTTGATCATTTCAAAAAACAAAAGCTGCTTTTTCAATACTTAGCAATGTGGTCGACTTTCAGTGAAACTTTGCTTCCAGTTTCTCAAGGTTACAAATGCCATTTTTTCCATGGATAATATTTCACTTTACCCATTGAGAGTCAAGTATCTATGTTCCAACCAGTCTCTCTGCTTAACTCATCGCATCTGTAGGCTAATGTGAGAAAGCATTTTCTGCATTGGGCAGTAAATCACAGACAATTACCCTGCATTTATTACAAAAGCAAAATACTGCGGATGCTGGAAATCTGAAATAAAACCATAAAATGCTGGAAATACTCAGCAGGTCAGGCAGCATCTGTGGAGAGAGAAACAGAGTTAACGTTTCAGGTCGATGACCCTTCGTCAGAACTGGAAAAAGTTAGAGACGTAACAGATTTTTAAGCAAGTGCAGGGGCCGGGAAAGGGAGGAGGGGAGGAAAGAACAAAAGGGAAGGTCTGTGTTAGGCTGGAAGACAGGAGAGATTAAAATACAAAAGGGATGATGGTGCAAGATGGTAATGGGACAAGTTAAGAAACAAAAGATGAGTCTAGATGAGGTGTAAATGGCAATGGCAGAATCATCAACAGCTGCCATGTGAAAAAAATTAGGGGCAGAGGTTATGGTCTGAAATTGTTGAACTCGATGTTGAGTCCAGAAGGCTGTAAAGTGCCTATACTACCCTGCATTTACTGTTCAAGTAACCTTAACAGCTGCAATTGGGACGATCCTGCCACATATATCTTAAAAATACTGCTGATCTGTAACAATATTTTTGGCTTCTCTTGCTATGTTGTTTCCTCTGGAATTTTAAATTTTTTTTGATGGTCTGACATTGAACAGTATAAAACCAAATATTTTCCTATAGACTTCAATACACAATAATCATTAGAAACTGCAGAACAGAATGCCTAGGGAGTGTAGACAGATAGCATTAGGAAATTCAAGAGGGAGCAGGATAGATTTTTGACTGAGTAAGTTGTGGAGGGGTCTAAGAAATAAGCCTTGAATCTGCGAGACGGGTAAAATTTGGGTTCAGCGTATCCTCTGGCAGGTGGCTCAGGAGGCGGGTCAAGCTGAATTTTGCACTGGGAGTCCCTTCCCCTTATTTGAATAGCCTACCAGCACAGAAAAAGCTCCTCCAGAGAGCTTCGCCTGCAGCATAAGGCAACAACCCTTTAAAGGGCTTCATGCAGCTTGTCATGAAAGCGGAAGCTGTAGCAGTGATAGAATATTGGACTAATTGGAGACATGTGAGCAACACTGCTCACTTTGATGCTAAAGAGTTAGAGGTCCTGTATCAGGAGGTTCAAGGAAAGTAGATGGCTCTATTTGGAGCTTAAGGCCACCCTCCGGGAAAAGCAGAGTTGCATGCTGAATCGAGGGACTTCAGTGACCATGTCAATAGTTGCCTCAGTCTCTTGTACCTGGCGGCGAATGAGGGAGAAATTTGCTGGTATCGGGAGGAAGATAAAGGTAAGTGCGTTCCTCATTTTTTCACGCATTTCTTGTGGGAACCGTTAAGCATGGCACGACTCTATTTTTGGAACTGCCACAGCCTCTGGGAAGTTTTGAAGCATTGTGCACAACTATTGGCACAAACTCCTTCCTTGTGCCTAAACTGTACAGAACACTTTTCTTTGAAGGTAGAGATGGCAGCTGAGGAACAGCAGAAAGATGCTGAGATGCCCATGCCGAGGTCCTCCTCTGTGGTTAGGATGTTTCTCAATGGGGTCGGTTATGGTAGCAGATGATGGCCCTGTTCGCCTCAGAGCCATTTACATGGTGTTTTTCTCCCTTCAAATAATATGGGCACCGTGGACTGCGCACAATGATAGCTTCATGGATGCTCCCTGAAATAGATAATTATGTTTCTGGATTAAGAAAGAAAGAAAGACTTGCATTTATATAGCGCCTTTCACGACCACCAGACACCTCAAAGCGCTTTACAATCAATGACGTACTTTTGAAGTGGAGTCACTGTTGTAATGGATTACTAACTGAGGAGTTATTGACAACCAACTTTTTCATGTTAATGAAGGCCATGGGGATGATATGAAGAGCTCTGGTGCCACTATGGTATGATGTGCAATGGTTTGCCCTAAAGGGAATCTTGCCACCCAGTGAAAGCTGTGTCGCTATCCATCTGATGTATGTTTTTCACAGGACAATTGATAGTGGGGCTTTTAAACACAAAGGCTGTGATATATGTATGCATTTCAGACTGCCTACTGTGACAGATGCCTTCTGGGATGGTTTGGAAGGATCTGATAGGGTGAAAGCTTCATTTCTACAGGAAGAGTTTTCCCTAATCCAGATGTTGTGTGCAGGCCATTGTACAGCTGTGTGCTTTGTGAAGTGGAGTCAGGAGAAACAGGTCTCCTCTGACATGTCTAGGTCTATAAACATGGGTCTCAGAGTAGTGACCAAATGCCATGGGGTCATTGCAACTGCATTTGTTGGCCCCTCATGAAACTTGCGTTCCTCATCTCAATTATACATGTTCAGAACCCCTCAAAAAAATACCCATTTTAACCTCTTATTAAGTTTTTTGTCTCATTTGCTCTTGTGGTGTGGGCACCACTTGCAAGCCTGCATTTAGTGTTCAGTCTTAATTGCCATGTGTAGACCGGACTTCCCCGAAGGCCTTTGAATCTATTGAGCTTATTCAACAATTTTTTTTTTATTCGTTCCTGGGATGTGGGCCTCGGCAAGGCTAACATTTATTGCCCATCCCTAGTTGCCTTTGAGAAGGTGGTGGTGAGCCGCCTTCTTGAACCGCTGCAGTCCATGTGGTGAAGGTACTCCCACAATGCTGTTAGGTAGGGAGTTCCAGGATTTTGATCCAGCGACGATGAAGGATCGGCTTCTAAGTCAGGATGATGTGTGACTTGGAGGGGAACTTGGAGGTGATGGTCTTCCCATGCATCTGCTGCCCTTGTCCTTCTAGGTGGAAGAGGTCGCGGGTTTGGGGGTGCTGCCGAAGAAGCCTTGGCAAGTTGCTGCAGTGCATCTTGTAGATGGTACACACAGGGAGTGAATGTTTAAGGTAGTGGATGGGGTGCCAATCAAGCGGGCTGCTTTGTCCTGAATGGTGTCAAGCTTCTTGAGTGTTGTTGGAGCTGCACTCATCCAGGCAAGTGGAGAGTATTCCATCACACTCCTGACTTTTGCCTTGTAGATGGTGGAAAGACTTTGGGGAGTCAGGAGGTGAGACACTCGTCACAGAATACTCAGCCTCTGACCTGCTCTTGTAGCCACAGTATTTATGTGGCTGGTCCAGTTAAGTTTCAGGACAATGGTGACCCCCAGAATGTTGATGGTGGGGAAATCAGCGATGGTAATGCCGTTAAATGTCAAGGGGTGGTGGTTAGACTTTTGCTTGCCTGACACTTGTGTGGCGCGAATGTTATTTGCCACCTATCAGTCCAACCCTGAATGGCATCCAGGTCTTGCTGCATTCGGGCATAGACTGCTTCATTAACTGAGGAGTTGCGAATGGAACTGAAGACTGTGTAATCATCAGCGAACATCCCCACTTCTGACCTTATGATGGAGGGAAGGTCATTGATGAAGCAGCTGAAGATGGTTGAGCCTAGGGCACTGCCCTGAGGAACTCCTCCAGTGATGTCCTGGGGCTGAGGTGATTGACCTCCAACAACTACAACCATCTTCCTTTGTGCTAGGTATGACTCCAGCCAGTGATTCCCTGATTCCCATTGACTTCAATTTTAATAGAGCTGCTTGATGCCACACTCGGTCAAATGCTGCCTCGATGTCAAGGGCAGTCACTCACCTCACCTTAGTCGTGGCATCTCTTTATTGTTTTAATCTCAATCCACAGCGCTTTTGCCATATCCCTTAATACCCTTACCTTCCAAGTAAGTATCTATCTCCCTTTTAGTCATCTATGTTTAAGACTTTTTTGGGCAGCACATTCTATACTCTCTCAACCTATTGTGTGAAGATGTTTATTTTTCTTGGATTCACTTTTAACTGATATTTGAGAAGTCGCCCACTCCACTTCTCACATATAGCCTGCTCACAATTGAAGTTTTAATGCAGGAAGCTGAGACAGTAACTCTGAAAATGGCTGCAAAGAGTCATTTCAACAGAGATATCAAACATTTATCAGATTTAAATAAAAGAGCTTCAGAGTGAAAATGAAAGCATCATTTTTGGAGTTTTGGAGAAGTCATACTGACTGAATTACTTATGTAGCTGTTTGACTCCAATAAGAGTCCATTTAACAATCCGTTATAAAGATAAGCTACTGTGAGTTAACCTTTAGAAATTATGTTCCAGTTTGGTAGCAATCTTTATCTGGCTGCCTGCATATTATGTTATGCTAATGAAGTGACAGCTGATATGGTTGGACTTCTGACTTGCTTAGGTAAGTAATTGCTAGAGTGTCAATGGCAATCTTTACTTATCCAAATAATTTCAAGGACAACTGACCTCCAAGGGCCCAATGATAAAAATCTTGCTCATGTTTGCTATCTTGTGACTCTTGGTGCTGAGTGCATCAGACCAATTCTCCTCTACATTGTGACCGGGGAATAGATGTGTACTTCTGGGAGTTTCCTCAAAGTGGGTGGGCGAAGCCATAATGCTTGTAGAAGAAAAGAGGATGTGAAGGGGGAGAGACCGCACCATGCCTCTCTCCTCATTATCTTGCGTCTCCACTTGGTGGAGGCCAAAGTGTGAAGATGTCCTTAATTCATGGGCATTACTCCAGTAGCTAGGCCCTTCAAATTGGAGGATCTGAGTCTGGGAAAAAAAGTAAGTCCTTTTTTTAATAAACAGGACCAGCATTAAAGCTGAAGATCTTCTGGTTGTTTTTTAATGAATAGCAACCAGAAGGCCCCAAAGCCTTCCACCATTATTACTGCAGCAGGCTTCTCAGACCAGCTGCTGTGGTTCATTTTCCTTTTTCACTTCTGGGTGCAGGCCCCTACCAATAGATGAAGCTCTGCTAGGGGCACATCGGGCCTATTAACAGTGCTAAGCATTTTGGCTCATCCAAGTGCCGTTTCCTGTTGATATCCAGCTCTGTGCCCCATTTGAAACCTGCCTTCTCCCTCTGATACTTCTTATGCCAGCTGCAATTGTATGAAATCAATGCAAAGTGCAAAATGAGTAAAATTGCAAGTTTCTTCTAACAGGCACTTAAGCCAACAAACTATTAAAACTGGGCCAGTGTGTTAATGTGTGATATGTCAATTTCATCGCATTGGAGTATGGCCAAAAGTTGGTGCAAACTCATTAACAGCTAACAAAATAACTGCACCTTAATGCACAAATAGTATGTGTTCTCACTCTAGATGGAATTAAACCCCTTTGAGTTGAAATTGTGCCGATCAATCTTAGCTTTATGTGGTTGCATGAAGTTCCTTCATCAGCTATTTTAATGGAGCCATTTACCACAGCACTCTATTGGTGTTGAAAGATCTTTGCTTCTAATTTTATTCCCCTTGTTCCTCTAAATCTTACCTCCTGTGCATCCTTATCCAAACCAGCAGTAAAGCTTTCAGCTATTTAGGCCTTACACTCTGGAATTCCCTCCTAAAATCCTCCCCCTTGCTTCCTCGTTCCCTGCCATTAAGGTACTTCTTGAAAGCTACTTACTTTGCCATGCCTTTAGCCACTTCTCCTAACTTGCTACTTATGCCCAATGTCCACTTTTTAAAAATGTATTCACAGAATCCCCACAGTGCAGATAGAGGCTATTTCGGCCCATCGAGCCTGCACCGACACATATCCCACCCTATCCCCGTAACCCCCTGTATTTAATCCCCCTAACACTAAGGGTCAATTTATCATAGCCAAATCAACCTAACCCACACATCTTTGGACTGTGGGAGGAAACCGGAGCACCCAGAGAAAACCCACGCAGACACGGGGAGAATGTGCAAACTCCACACAGACAGTCACCCGTGGCCGGATTCGAACCCGGGTCCCTGGCGCTGTGAGGCAACAGTGCTAACCACTATGCCACCGTGTTGCCCACATTTATGGGATATGGATGTTGCTGGCATGGCCAGTCTTTATTGCTCATCCCTAATTGCCCTTGAGAAGGTGGTGATGAGCTGCCTTCTTGAACCGCTACAGTCCGTGTGGTGAAGGTGCTCCCATTGTGCTGTTGGTCGGGAGTTTCAGGGTTTTGACCCAACGACGATGAAGGAAAGGCGTTATATTTCCAAATTAGGATGGTGTGTGATTTGGAGGTGCTGGTGTTCGCATGCACCTGCTGCCTTTATCTTCTAGTTGGTAGAGGTCGCAGGTTTGAGAGGTTCTGTTGAAGAAGCCTTGGTGAGTTGCTGCAGTGCATCTTGTAGATGGTACACACTGCAGCCACGGTATGCTGGTGGTGGAGGGAGTGAATGTTTAAGGTGGTGGATGGAGTGATGATCTAGCAGACTGCTTTGTCCTGGATGGTGTCGAGCTTCTTGAGTGTTGTGGAGCTGCATCCAAGCAAGTGGAGAATATTCATGACTTGTGCCTTGTAGATGGTGGAAAAGCTTTGGGGAATCAGGAGGTGAGTTACTTGAAGAATATCCTGCCTCTGACCTGCTCTTGTAGCCATAGCATTTATGTGGCTGATCCAGTTACGTTTCTGGCCAATGGTGACCCCCAGGATGTTGACTGGGGGTGGGGGGAAATGAGGGGAGTGGGATTTCATAATAGTATTGCCATTGAATGTCAAGGGGAGGTGGTTAGACTCTTTCTTATTGGAGATGGTCAGTGCCTGGCACTTGTGTGGTTCGAATGTTACTTGCTACTCAAGAATGTTACTTGTCTGGGTCTTGCTGTATGCAGACATGGACTACTTCATTATCTGAGGAATTGTGAATTGAACTGAACACTTTGAAACATCCCACTTCTGACCTTATGGTGGAGGTAAGGTAATTGAGGAAGCAGCTGAAGATGGTTGGGCCTAAGACACTGCCCTGACAAACTCCTGCAGTGATGTCATGGGGCTGTGGTGATTGGCCTCCAACAACCACAACATCTTCCTTTGTATTAGGTATGACTACAACCAGTGGAGAGTTTTCCTCCTGATTCCCATTGACTTCAATTTTACTCGGGCTCCTTGATGCCACACTCGGTCAAATGCTGCCTTGATGTCAAAGGCAGTCACTTTCACCTCACCTCTTGAATTCAGCTCCTTTGTCTATGTTTGGACCAAAACTGTAATGAGGTCTGGAGCTGAGTGGTTCTGTCAGAATCTAAACTGAGCATCGGTGAGTAAGTGCCACTTGATAGTACTGTCAACTATACCTTCCATCACTTTGCTGATGATTGAGAGTAGGCTGATCGGGCAGTAATTGGCAGGTTTGGATTTGTCCTGCTTTTTGTGGACAGGACATATCTGGGCAATTTTCCACATTGTTGGATAGATACCAATGTTGTAGTTCTATTGGAACAGCTTGGCTAGAGGCGCGGCTAGTTCTGGAGCACAAGTCTTCAGCACAACAGCAGGGATGTTGTTGGGGCCACAGCCTTTGCTGTATCCAGTGCACTCAGCCATTTCATATGTGGCATGAATCGAATTGGCTGAAGACTGGTTTCTGTGATGGTGGGGACTTCAGAAGAAGGCCGAGATGGATTATCCACTCGGCATTTCTGGCTGAAGATGGTTGCGAGCGCTTCAGACTTGTCTTTTGCACTCACGTGCTGGGCACCGCCATCATTGAGGATGGGGATGTTCATGAAGCCTCCTCCTCCTGTTAGTTGTTTAATTTTCCACCACCATTCGCGACTGGATGTGGCAGGACTGTAGAGCTTTGATCTGATCCATTGGTGTTGGGATCATTTGACTCTGTCTATGGCATGCTGCTTCTGCTGTTTAACATGCATGTAGTCTTGTGTTGTAGTTTCACTAGGTTGGCACCTCATTTTTAGGTGCACCTGGTTCTGCTCCTGGCATGCTCTTCTACACACTTCATTGAAACAGGGTTGGTCCCCTGGCTTGGTGGTAATGGTAGAGTGAGGGATATGCCGAGCCATGAGATTACAGACTGTGGTGGAATACAATTCTGTTGCTGCTGATGGCCCACAGCGCCTCATGGATGCCCAATTTTGAACTGCTAGATCTGTTCTGAATCTATCCCATTTGCTCCACTAAAACATTTTTCTATAATAGAGGTGCTAAATAAAAGCATATTTTCATTCACCTGCTCTAAACTTGTTCTCCACTTTCCTTGATGGTGTTTAAAACTGCCACAGATATATTTGTAATAATCATTGTGCTTACAGTGAGATGTCTAAACTAGTGCACTCCCTGTTTATAAATATCAACCTAGTTCTATTCTTGAAGTATGTTCAGGAGAACTTTCTTGATCAGTAAGTTTCTGGCCTAACGAGGAAGGAGGCATTGCTGGATCTGGTTCTGGGGAATGAGATGGGTCAAGTGGAGCAAGTGTCAGTAGGGGAACATTTAGAGAACAATGATCATAGTATCATAGTGTTTAGATTAGCTATGGAAAAGGACAGGGAGCAATCTAGAGTAAAAATACTTAATTGGAGGAGGGCCAATTTCAGTGGGTTGAGAACGGATCTGGCCTGGATAAATTGGAATCAAAGATTGGCAGATAAAACTGTAATTGAACAATGGGCTGCCTTTAAAGAGGAGATGGTTCGGGTAAAGTTGAGGTACATTCCCATGAGGGTGAAAGGTAGGGCAACCAAAGCCAGAGCTCTCTGGATGACAAAAGATATAGAGAGTAAGATGGAGCAGAAAAAGCGGGTGTATGACAGATGTCAGGTTGAGAATACAAGTGAGAACCAGGCTGAATATAGAAAGTTCAGAGGGGAAGTGAAATAGGATATAAGAGGGGCAAAGAGAGAGTATGAGAATAGACTGGCAGCTAACATAAAAGGGAATCCAAAAGTCTTCTACAGGCATATAAATAATCAACAGGTAGTAAGAGGAGGGGTGGGGCTGATTAGGGACCAAAAAGGAGACCTACACATGGAAGCAGAGGGCATGGTTGAGGTACTAAATGAATACTTTGCATCTGTCTTTACCAAGGAAGAAGATGCTGCCAAAGTCATAGTGAAAGAGGAGGTAGTGGAGATACTGGATGGGATAAAAATTGATAAAGAGGAGGTACTAGAAAGGCTGGCTGTAGTTAAAGTAGATAAGTCACCAGGACCGGATGGGATGCATCCTAGGATGCTGAGAGAAGTAAGGGTGGAAATTGCAGAGGTACTGGCCATAATCTTCCCATCCTCCTTAGATAAGGAGGTGGTGCCAGAAGACTGGAGAATTGCAAATGCTACACCGTTGCTTATAAAAGGGTGTAAGGATAAACCCAGCAACTACAGGCCAGTCAGTTTAACCTCGGTAGTGGGGAAGCTTTTAGAAACGACAATCCGGGGCAACATTAACAGTCACTTGGACAAGTGTTGATTAATGAAGGAAAACCAGCATGGATTTGTCAAAGGCAAATTGTGTTTAATGAACGAATGAGTTTTTTGCTGAGGTAACAGAAAGGGTTGATGAGGGCAATGCGGTTGATGTGGTATACATGGACTTCCAAAAGCCATTTGATAAAGTGCCACAAAACAGAATCGCCAGCAAATTTGAAGCCCATAGAATAAAAGGGACAGTGGCAGCATGGATACGAAATTGTCTAAGTGACAGGAAACAGAGAGTAGTGGCGAACGGTTGTTTTTTGGACTGGAGGAAGGTATACAGAGGGACTCCCCAGGGGTTGGTACTAGGATCAATGCTTTACTTGATATATATTAATGACTTGGACGTGTGTGTACAGGGCACAATTTCAAAATTTGCAGATGACACAAACCTTGGAAGTATAGTGAACAGTGAGGAGGATAGGGATAGACTTCAAGAGGGCATAGACAGGCTGGTGGAATGGACGGACACGTGGCAGATGAAATTTAATGCAGAAAAGTACAAAGTGATACATTTTGATAGGAAGATCGAGGAGTTGAAATATAAACTAAAGGGTACAATTCTAAAGTGGGTGCATGAACAGAGAAACCTGGGGGTACATATGCACAAATCATTGAAGGTGGCAGAGCAGGTTGAGAAAACAGTTAAAAAAGTGTACGGAATCCTGGGCTTCATAAATAGAGGTCATGATGCGGAGATGCCGGTGTTGGACTGGGGTGGATAAAATTGAGAGGTCGCACAACACCAGGTTATAGTCCAACAGTTTTATTTGAAATCACAAGCTTTCGGAGCTATCGATTTGCTCCTTCCTCAGGTGAGGAAGGAGCAAATCGATAGCTCCGAAAGCTTGTGATTTCAAATAAAACTGTTGGACTATAACCTGGTGTTGTGCGACCTCTCAATTTCATAAATAGAGGCATTGGGGGCGATTTTCTCAGCCCCGAGGAGGCGGGTATGGAGGCGGGTCTGCCGGGAAAATGGCAGAATTTGGGGGCCGGTGCCCAACCCGCCCCCAACCCGCCTCCGTGCCCTCTTGCCAGGAGATGGGAAGCCATCCCGCGCCGGGTCCCGTCTCCTTGGAGGCGGGAAGGGATTAAAGCCTATTAACTGCCTGTTAACAGGCAGAAAATAGGATTATCCCCATTTTGTGCCATGAAGTGCGGGCTTCCCGACCTGGGGGAACCCCGCCAGGGTGTAGGAGGTGAGCAGTGGGTCTGCGGGGGTCTGCGGGGTCTGAAAGTGCACTGTAGAGGTGAGTGATGGGTGCAAGTGTGGAGTGGTAAGTATATGAGGTGAGTGTAAAGCGTTAGAAAATGTTAACTTACCTTTGTTTCTTCCTGCAACCTTCAGCCGCTGTGGAACCGGAGTCCCCGACATCTCTATTGTAGAGATCACAGACTGGCTGCTGCATCCTCCAATGCAACAGTCATCTGATTTCTGCAAAGTAGAAAGGTTTGATGAGTCCTGAACACAAGGCCTCATCAAACTATACAGAATGTCAGTGTTTGACAGCTTCACAGAACTGTCAAACGATGACATTTCTTCTTTTAAAAATTCTTGACAGATGACATGTCATACGTTGACGTGCTCTGCAACCGGCTTCGCCCTAATTGGCCTGATAAGCCCGCCGGGCGGGCTTAACAAGGTCAATCAGGGGAAAATCCCGCTGGTTGGCCAGAAGCTGATGGAGGCGGGACTGAAACCCGACAAGTGGGAGTCCCGCCTCCAAAAGCTTCCCATTGAAAAAATCACCCCCTAGTACAAAAGCAAGGAAGTTATGATGAACCTTTATGAAACACTGGTTCGGCCTCAACTGGAGTATTGTGTCCAATTCTGGGCACCGCATTTTAGGAAGGATGTGAAGGCCTTAGAGACAGTGCAGAAAAGATTTATGAGAATGGTTACAGGGATGAGGGACTTTAGTTATGTGGATAGACTGGAGAAGCTGGGGTTGTTCTCCTTAGAGCAGAGAAGGTTGAGAGGAGATTTGATAGAGATGTTCAAAATCACGAGGTGTCTAGACAAAGTAGATAGAGAGAAACTGTTCCCATTGCCAGAAGAGTCGAGAACCAGAGGACACAGATTTAAGTCAACATGAGGGAAAACTTTTGTACGCAGCGAGTGGTTATGATCTGGAATGCGCTGCCTGAAAGGGTGGTGGAGGCAGATTCAATTGTGGCTTTCAAAAGGGAATTGGATAAGTACCTGAAGGAATAAAATTTGCAGGGCTACGGGGAAAGGGCGGGGGAGTGGGACTAGCTGAAGTGCTCTTTCAGAGAGCCACCACTGGCTCGACGGGCTGAATGGCCTCCTTCTGTGCTGTAAACATTCTATGCGGGTGCTAACGGGAGGCGCAAAGGTACCCAATTTCACCCCCTATGATTCTGGCAGAATTTGGGCACTTCACAACATGAGATAAATCAGAGACTTATCAGAGAATAGAAGGTTCCTTTTGAAAGTAAAGAGAGTGGGCTAGAAATTCATGTGGTATGCGCAACACGTTAGCGCCATAATATGCCATTAAATCGCCATTGACAGCTGTAACAACAGCTGATGTCGGTTCCAGCGCAGCATGTCATATCGGTGTTGTCAGTAGCGCTGCCGGCAAACTCGATCGCCAGGGACCTCGCCATCATGGAGATCATGACATCAGTGAGTGTGCAATGCTCACTGGACGTCAAATTTCCCAACTTCGTTATAGCCACTTACCTTAACGTCAGCGCAGAACAACGACAGGGAGAGCTGGAGTCTACCAGTAGGAAGCAGGCTGCAGCAGCGATATTTAAAGGCACCATCCCCAATCAGCTGTACTTGACAGGGTTTTGCAGTTTCAGTCCCTGTTTGCTACTTCCTGCAACTGAAACAGCTCTCTTTAGTTATTTCAAGTTTTTTTGGTGACAGGGAGTGTTGATTCAAGTGCAGAAGTCACTCATTATTTGTTAAAGGCTTCTGCTCACAACACTTCCTCACAGTCATGGGGGCTGCAAGATTGCAGGATTACCTCAGGAGGAACCATGAGGCAGAGGAGGATGAGGAGGAAGAGGACAAAGACTCCAATTCACATGAATGAAATCCCAGATCCCCGTAGCTTACCACATCCCCATCATATAATCCCTGTCTTATGGTGTATCACAGCATCCTCCTGGGTGTAAAGGTGAAATGAGAGAGACCACAAAATATTCCAAACATCTGTAAACATATCACACATATGACATGAATTATAATAATATATAATAACTAATGGCCCTTGTGCCTGTCATAGTTGAATAGCTGTCATTGTGTGCAAGATGTGAAATGTGGGTGTGAGTGTTGCTAGGTAGAGATTGTTGGTGAGTGAGTGCTGGGGGTGTGGTGCATTGAGCAGTGTGTGAAGCTTGTGGTACAGGAGGTGGTATGTAGCATTTGTTGAAGCCTTCACTCACCCTGACCACCCGTGTGAGGTCGTTAAACTTCTTCCTGCACTGGGTATGTGTCCTGGGGCCACACTGCTGCCCATGACATGGTGTGCCACCTCCCTCCACATAGTCCTACAGACTTGTGGCAAGAGCCTCCTGTTAGTTGCGGGTACAGGACCGCCCGCCTTCTCTCCACCGCTAAAACCAATGCCTCCAAAGCTTCATCCGAAAACCTCCAGGCTCTCTTCCTGGGGTGACAATATGCCATCAGGATTTGTAAATAAGTGCTCCTTCTCCTTGTCCTTCTTCTTATGGTTGTTGAGGCAGCTGCACACCCAACATTGCTGAGAATGAGGTGCTGCAGCATCAATGAACCTCCCCTTTAATTAAGTGAAAAAAGTCAGTGGCAATCATTACTTGAGTTTAGACTACACCCGATATTGTTCCATCTTTTCAGTGTAATGCCAATGAGCTTGAGTTTTTAGACTAGAATCATGACTGCAATCATTTTAATGAGGAGTGAGGACAAATTATACGTGCATTCTAGACGATTTTCAGGTGGCGCTACTGAACTATTTTTAGTCTAAACACTGCCCATTTCTTGGCTATAATGAATTTCTAGCCCATTATCTTTTATCTGAATGATAAATCATTTTTGATTATCTCTGGATGGTGATCGGGTATAGGCCTCTCAGCCACATTTTATAATCTCTTGCTGTCTTTGATTTTTTTAAACCATCGTACGAAGGAAATTTCAGTACTCTAATTTCTAACAAAACATATCTTGGCCAGCCATCTTGGACTTACAGGGCACAGCTACAAGAAATTTTATGCCAAAGATAGTAACTCACTGAGTCACATCCTCAACCGTAAACTCCCTCCCACACATTTGGCAATTCATATAGCAATATTATTGTGCCTTTGATAGAAAGTATTCTTGCTTGTTTTCTATTTTCTATTTTCAAATAAGTATGAATGATAAAAAGCCATTTGACACATCAAGGGTACTCCTACCATTTGACCATTTACTGCTTGTTCTCTCCTGGATTGCCCCCAATCTACCTTTAGCTAGAGTTATATACCTTGCTGATTTTCTTTTTTATTTACTTTCCCACCCGATCCCCATATCCCTTGATTCCTCTAGAGTCCAAAAATCTATCTATCTCAGCCTTGAATGTATTCAATGACTGAGCATCCACAGCCTTTGGGGCTGAGAATTCCAAAGATTCACAAACCTCTGAGTGAAGAAATTCCTCCTCATCTCAGTCTTAAAAGGCCGACCCCTTATCCTGAGACAATGCCCCCTAGTTCTAGACTCTCCAGTCAGGGGAAACAATCTCTGAGCATCTACCCTGTCAATCCCCCTCAGAATCTAATATGTTTCAATAAGATCAGCTCTCATTCTTCTAAACTCCAGAGAGTATAGGCACAATCTACTCAATCTCTCCTCATAGAACCTGAACAAAGCAAACTATGTAGTTATGAGAGGCGAGTTGGCTAAGGTAGGTTGGGAAACTAGATTAAAAGATATGACAGTAGAAAAGCAATGGCAAACATTTAAAGAAATAATTCATAATTCGTAACGAATATACATTCCCTTAAGAAATAAAAACACCATGGGAAAATTGGTCCAACCGTGGTTAACAAGAGAAATTAAAGATAGTATTAAATTAAAGGAAGAGGCTTATAATGTTGCCAAAAAGAGTAGTAAGCCTGAGGATTGGCAGGATTTCAGAATTCAGCAAAGGAGGACCAAGATATTGATAAAGAAAGGGAAAATAGAACATGAGAGTAAACTAGCAAGAGACATAAAAACAGATTGTAAAAGCTTCTATAGGTATGTAAAAAGGAAAAGATTAGCGAAAGTAAACAGGATTCCCTTGCAGGCTGAGACAGGAGAGATTATAATGGGGAATAAAACAAAAAATTTGGGCTGGATTTTCTCAATGGAGATGTGCTGGAGGCGGGACTTCTGGTTTCCAGGTTTCAGTCCTGCCCCCAGTGACGTCTGACCAACCCATGCTATTTTCCCTTGATTGGCCTTGTTATGCCCACCCTGCGGGCTGACCAGGCAATTAAGGGAATTAAGGGAAAGCCAGTGACAGATGATGTCAGCGTCTGACGCTTCACCTGTCGAAAATGTTTTGACAGATGAATTGTCAGCGTTTGACAGCTTTGAGAAGCTGTCAAACACTGACAATCTCTGTTCTAAGGTGAGCCCTTGCACACAGACTCACCAAGATCTCTCTCCTCAGCAGAAAGCACATGGCTGCTGCATCTGAGAATGCAGCAGCCATTCTGTCATCTCTGCCGTTGAGATGAGGCACCTCCGGCTCCTCAAAGGTTGAAGCCTGCAGAAAGAAGCAAAGGTAAGAAAACTTTTTCCAACACTTCACACTCATCTCTCACACTTACCTGTCCACACTCGCACCCATCACTCATCTCTACAGCTGACATTTCGACCCCTCTCACCCCCGCAGGCCCACTGCTCGCCTCGCTGACCCTGGCGGGGTTTCCTGACGTCGGGAAGCCTGCCTCAGCAGGCGTAAAATGGGGATAAGCCTCTTAACTGCCTGTTAACTACCTGTTAACAGGCAGTTAATTGGCTCTAATCCCCTTCCCGCCTCGAGGAGACGGGTCCCTGCGCGAATCGGGGACCCGCCTCCCGGGAAGATGGTTCAGAGGTGGGTTGGGAGTGGGGTTGGGACCCGCTCTCAATTTTTCCCATTTTCCCAGCAGTCCCACCTCCAAACCCACCTCCTCAGGGCTGGTAAAATCCAACCCATTGGGCTGGATTTTCAATGACCCGTGGAGTCGGGTTTGGAGGCGGGGGGGTTTGCAGATTCGGGGGTCCTGACCCCATCCCGACTCCAACCCGCCTCCATGCCAGTTTCTCTGGCGGCGGGTACCCGACCTGGTCTGAGACCCGACTCCCCGAGGCGGGAAGGGATTACTGACAATTAACTGCCTGTTAACAGGTAGTTAACAGGCAGTTTTTTGCATAATCCCTATTTTAAAAAGGAAAGTCTGGGCTTCCCGCCAGGTGGCAACCACGCCAAGTTATCGGGGCGGGTCGTGGGTCTGCAGGGGTTGGAGGGGTCGATATGTCTGGTGGGCAGGTGAGTGATGGGTGCATGTGTGCAGAAGTAAGTGTGTAAGGTAAGTGCTAAGTGTTGGAAAAAGTTTTACTTACCTTAACTTCCTCCTGCAGGTGTCAGCCCTTCAGTTCTCGAGAGTTAGAAATCTCACCGGCACAGAAAGCAGGAAAGCCGTGGACCTGTCAAAAACAGCAGCCTTCTGTTTTCTGTGCTGGAATGATTTCTAACTCAGCCTGAAAGGAAGGACTGAAGTTAGAAATCATATTGTCAGTGTTTGACAGCTTCACAGAGCTGTCAAACGCTGATATTTCATCTGTCAAAAGCTCTTGACAGATGAAATGTCAGTTTGTGATGTCACCTGTTGCCGGGTGGCCCTTAATTGGCCTGCTGAGCCCACTGGGCGGGCTCAACAAGGTCAATCAAGGGAAAATACAGTGGGTTGGCCACATCTCGATGGAGGCGGGTTTACAAGCCAGAATGTGTGATTCCCGACCCCAACCCGACTCCAACTTCAAAATCCAGCCCATTGTGTCTGTCTTCACAGAAGAAGATGCAAAAATCCTCCCAGAAATAGTGGAGAGCCAAGGGTCTAGCAAGAATGAGGAACTGAAAGAAATTAGTATTAATAAAAAAAAAGTACTGGAGAAATGAATGGGACTGAAAGCCAATAAATCCCCTGGACCTGATGGCATACCCCCTAGAGTTTTAAAAGAGGTGGCTACAGAGATAGTGGATGCATTGGATTTCATCTTCCAAAATTCCATAGATTCTAGAATGGTTCCCGCGGATTGGAAGGTAGCAAATGTAACTCCACTTTTTAAGAAAGGAGGGAGAGAGAAAATGGTGGAACTACAGACCAATTAGCCTGACATCAGTAGTAGGGAAAATGCTAGAATCTATTAATAAGGATGTGGTAACAGGGCACTTAGAAAATAATAATAGGATTGGGCAGAGTCAACACAGATTTATGAAAGGGAAATCGTGTTTGACGAACCTTTTAGAGTTTTTTGAGGTTGTAACTAGCAGAATAGATAAGTGGGAATCAGTGGATGTGGTGTATTTGGATTTTCAGAAGGCATTCGATAAGATACCGCACAAGAGGTTATTAAATAAAATTAGGGCTCATGGGATTGTGGGTAATATACAAGCATGGATTGAGGATTGGTTAACGGACAGAAAACAGAGAGTAGGAATAAACAGGCCATTTTCGGGTTGGCAGGCTGTAACTAGTGGGGTACCGCAAGGATCAGTGCTTGGGCCTCAGCTATTCACAATCTATATCAATGATTTGGATGAGGGGACCAAATGTAATATATCCAAGTTAGCTGATATACAAAGCTAGGTGGGAATGTAAGTTGTGAGGAGGATGCAAGAGTCTTCAAGGGGATATAGACAGGCTAAGTGAGTTGGCAAGAACATGGCAAATGGAATATAATGTGGAGAAATGTAAAGTTATCCACTTTGGTAAGAAAAATAGAAAAGCAGAGTATTTTTTAAATGGTGAGAGATTGGGATATGTTGGTGTTCAGAAGTACCTGGGTGTCCTTGTACACAAATCACTGAAAGTTAACATACAGGTACAGCAAGCAATTAGGAAAGCAAATGGTATGCTGGCTTTTATTACAAGAGGATTTGAGTATAAGAGTAAAGACGTCTTACTGAAATTATATGGGGCCCAGGTGAGACCACACCTGGAGCATTGTGTACAGTTTTGGTTTCCTTACCTAAGGAAATATATACTTGCCACAGAGGAAGTGCAACAAAGGTTCACCAGGCTGATTCCTGGGATGGGGGATTGTCCTATGAGGAGAGATTGAGTAGACTAGGCCTATATTCTCTAGCGTTTAGAAGAATGAGAGGTGATCTCATTGAAACATACAAAATTCTTACAGGGCTTGACAGGGTAGATGCAGGGAGGATGGTTCCCCTGGCTGGGGAGTCCAGAACCAGTGGTCACAGTCTCAGAATAAAGGGTCAGCCATTTAGGCCTGAGATGAGGAGAAATGTCTTCACTCAGCCGGTGGTGAATCTTCGGAATTCTCTACCCCAGAGGGCTGTGGAGGCTTAGTCGTTGAGTATATTCAAGACAGAGATCGATAGATTTTTGAATATTAAGGGAATCAAGGGATATGGGAATAGTGCAGGAAAGCGGAGATGAGGTAGAAGATCAGCCATGATCTTATTGAATGGCGGAGCAGGCTCGAAGGGCCAAATGGCCTACTCCTGCTCCTAGTTTCTATGTTTCTATGTTTCTATGTGATACAAAAGGTGCAGCAGACAACTGAGTTTGATGAAAGAACTTCAATCTTTATTAAATAATAACACTCTTATCACTTTAAAGGTGGGGAACACTTCGGTACAAGCGAGGGAAATGACAGTAGAACAATACTTCACCCCTCCCAACCCCACTTTACTAACTAAGTTAGGTTTTGAAGGACCAGGGATAATGCTCACCAATCCTTTGACAGTTGGGCTAAATCGCGGTTTTGGGGTTCGCTGTTTATGGCGGTTAGTGTCTGCCGTACCCCGTATGCGGTAGAGGACTTCACCTGGGTCTCTGGTCAGTCTTCGCGAGTCCGCTGATGCGGTAGGATATCGTTATGGATTTATCTGGTGAGTACCTAATTTCTTTAGTTGAGCAGTAGGGCTTAGAGTCTTTGGGGAAAATCTTACCCAGGGGTAAGTCAGGAGTAGTTTGTAGTGTGGAAACTTTGCGATTCTTCGGGTTTTCTTCCATGGAGTTGGTCTTTATTGGTCGCGGTGGCCTGCGATTACCTCTGGTTGGGGGTAATTGTCAGTTGGGGGTAATGCGTGGTTGTTGGTTTCGTGAGGCCTTTGGTTTCCGCGATGGCTTTAGGCCTTAGTTGGTGTGTCAGTCGACCTCGTGGAGCCGTCGGTGACCTGTTGCTGCTTGTTGCTCCGGGTGACTGTTTTGGGGCCGTTGTTGGAGATCCGTCGAGGTGGTGTCTTCGCGAGCTGGACTCAGGTGTGTCTGAGTGGTGAGTGATGCCGACTCGCTTCCAGCTCGGGCCTTCTTCTTCTTGGTCTTTCCTCTTCTTGCTAGCTCTCCTTTCCGCTTCTCCTCCTGTGTGCTTGGTGGGCCTTCAATTATACAGAATTGAAGTGACCTTATTTACCCGCCAAATCTGTTCAGTTCATTGTCTAGTTTTGGCGGGCTCGTAAATCGGTAACGATTTACTAGCACGTTAACTGGGTTTTAACAGGCCTTCAATCTGACCCATTGAATATGGCCTTATCTACCCGCCAAATCTGTTCAGTTCATTGTCTGAATTTGGCGGGCCTGCTACCAGTAACTGCTCTGTAAGTGTCAAATGGGTTTTTGGGATGGTTTGCATCCTGTCGATTTTCTTGGCTGATTGCTGGTGATGGGTTTTGTGTTTTGTGTTCCTAGGCTGATCTATAGCCTAATCCTGGGTGCTCTGTATTATGCATGTTTCTTGATGGGCCTTGTAATCGGTTTGATGGGACCTATTGTTTTGGGTGGGGCTGTCTTCTCCTAGGGTCTATTGTCGAAATGTTAATGCGTGCTGGGGCTTTGAGTGAGATCATCCCGGTTCCCCAGACATTGCAATTAACTGCAATAACCAAAACTGCTTTTACAGAGGTCTAACCCAACTTCCTTCACAGCCTTTTCTCCCTTTACAGGCTCAGACATGTTTTTAAAATGCCAAAACTTGGTTTTTGGTCTTAAATTCCTTATGTTAGGCCCAAATGCATTTTTATCACTCTGAGGTAGTTCCAAAGTCCTTTTTCCTTAGGTTTTGGGGATCTGTAAATTTTGGAAACCTTACAAATCGAGGTCCACACCATTTATAGTGCAACTGACGTTGAACAGTTGAACCAGCAGTCCTTTCAGGGATTGCTGCAGGTTTAAAAAGGCCAGAAAAAAAAAATATGCCACTGATTTTTGTGCTGCCTGAATGCTGGCAGCTCGGCAAACTTGTGCAGGTGAGACGCGACCTTGAAAATGGTTTGAGCCACTCGGTGCCATCAGGTGGCGGTGTGATTGCTCCATTCACTGCCTACTCGACCTGCTCTCTGTGAAAATCAACCCCAAGAAGTTTCACTGTTCTGATGTCCTGGAAAAGAATGATTTAGAGAAGGAAATGGTGGAAAGAGTGTTGATTTCAATTCAGTAAAAATGCCTGGAGGAGGAAGAACATGTAGTTAAAGGACAAAAAGGAACTATTTACCACATCCTAGAGTGGTCCATCATGCGTTGTATTCAAGGTATTTGCGGTAATCGCAGCTTGGCTCAGCTGGTAGTACTCTTGCTTCTGAGTCAGATGGTTGTAGGTTCAGGCCCGACTCCAGGACTTGAATGCATCTAGACTTTTTCTCCAGCAAAGTAGTGTGGGAGTGTTATCTTTCATGTGAGATAATACATTGAGGCTTTATCTGTCTATTCTGGTGGATCTTCAAGATTCTATGGCAGTATCTCTGGAAGATCAGTGAATTATTCTGATGTCCTGGCCAACATTTGTCTCTCAGCCAACACGTCAGAAACAAATTCACTGATCACTCATCTCATTGCTGCATGTGGGATCTTGCTGTGTGCAAAATGGCTGCTATGTTTACCTACAATGAAACTACTCCCTGCGCGTCATAGTAATTCATTGTCTGTGATGCACTTTGAGATGTTTGAAATGTAATAGAAAAACATATAAATGCAAGTCTCTCCTTTTTTAGTCCAAGAAAGCCTCAATTGGAACCCCACTGTGAAGTAATTTTGCTAATATGGTGTCATACTGGTGGAATATTAGCCTAGAAATTACTGGCAAGTTAAAATAAGAGACAAATTTGATAAGGGCAAATTAAGGGTTCATAACGATAACATCACCAGCAGTATCTTAGTCCATCAGTTTTGATTCCCCACTGTTATTTCTCTCAGTGTATCTTGTAAATAGAGGATACACTTCAAGCACCTGCTAGATTAGATATTTATGCAGTGAGCTGACTTTCACTGAATAAACATGAGCAACACCATTTTACTGGGGCATGAGGGCTGCTTATTGAATAATTAATGTGCCCAATGGATGCCTGCAATGTTGTATATTTTATAGCGTTGGGTATAATACTCCTATCATACTTTTCTACTCATGCTAGCTGTGCAACATTCTCTTCTTCTATCAGCCTCCATTTCCTGTGTGAAACACCTATTTCAGTTGCTGTGTCCAGATCGTAGGCCTAGGCTTCAATATAATCAAGTCTTATGATAAATTACTTTACTTGCTAATCAGACTTGGCATTGAAATGGATGACTTATCATGCTGCAACTGCTGCTCTCCATGGGAGTACGGAGGCTTGGAATTGGCCACACATTCCTGTGTACATTATTTCAGTGAAATTCTTGACCTGTTTCAGTGGGTTAATGATTGTGTTAAGATAGTGCTTTTTCTTTAAAGGGAAATGTTTTCTTGAATCACTTGAATTATAGGTCTGGATTTTGCGGGGTGTCAGCAGGCACGATTGGTGGTGGGTCGGGTGGGAAAGTGCTTTATTTCCCCAGCGGGTTGGGATCCCGCTGTGAACCCGCCGCCATATGCCTTTACCAAATGTTGGGTCAGTCAGCGCTGAGCAGACCCGACATGCAGTGACAGGGGAGATAATTAAAATCATTAGTGGCTTGTTTACAGCCACATATCAATGTTTTTTTCCCCCCAGCATTTTGGATTTGACAGGTCACCTACCAGTTTCCCGCTGTGTCTAGACCTCATCTGTGAAGCTGAGGCAGGAGGTCAGTGGTCATTGAATCAGCTGATGAGTTGACAGCTTCAAATGTCAAGTCAAAGCTCCTAGCTGATTGAGACATGTTCCCTTAACCACTAGATTCTCTAAACTGCATTTCCACTACAGAATCAGGATGCTGTAAGTCTTTACACAAGTCTTCAGCCTGTCTGACCTCATTACCTCTCCCACCATTGACAGATTGCTTCTGTCATCTCTACTTCACCTGCCATCTATTCCATCAGCATGGGTGCCCTTGAAACTCTCTCATCTTGGTCCTCAGAATCCCACCACGATCAGCCCCAACACCAGCATCACCAAACACACCAGCAGCACCAGGCACACCAACAACAACACCAACCTTCTCCGCAATCAACTGAGGCTGCACAGGACACAGGGCATCAGCACCCGACCACATTGCTGCCCGGGAGGCCAGGGATGGCCTCACCATAGCCAGATTTACTTCACTTGACGCTGTACACCCTGGCTGCCACATGATGCACCAGGTTGCCCCCCCACTCCACCACCATAAAGCATCCCTACAATGCCCAAGCCATTCCATTCACCCTCATCACCATTGTGGGGGGTACGGTTATATCTCACCATTCACCGCAACTCAATAAGCCACTTCCAAAGGTGCACACAAATCTGCCTAAGAACGCAAAGTGTTGAAAATAAAGTTTTCAATGTTTCACACCAGATTAACAGAAACTTTACATGAATATTGCATAAAACACCCATGTGCCTGCCCTTGGGGCTGTGATAATGTAGATAGAGAGGGATGGGTGGAGGTGCAAGGTAAGTTGGTGTGAGTAGGATGTGCAGGAGTAGGGTAGGGAAGGCAGAGTGATGGGAATGAGATGACAGGCATAGCAGGATGAGGTTGAGTGTGCCTTTGTACTAACGTTTCGTGATTTACTGAGATCATCAAAACATTTGTGGCACTGCACCCAGGTCTTCCTAACCACATCCCTGCTTGTGTCCTCCTCTGCAATGTGTAACCAGGCTGTGTTGATCTCCTGGGGAGGTATCTTCCATCCATTGGAAGGGAAGAGGACCTCCCTGTATGCTGTGACTCCCTCCATAAGCATTTGAGTGCAGCCCTGCAACCCTGTGCAGTGCTTGTCAGTGTTTGCAGCACCTCAATGCTGTAGAACACTGACAGCACAAATGTCAAAAGAAAGTTGGCCATGGTCCCTTTAAGGAAACCGGCTGATGACGCATTATCAAATGATGTCACCAGACCCGCTTCCTCTAATTGGCCGGGAAACGCGCTGGGCGGTTCTTAACATGCCCCATCAGGTGAAATTTATTTCAGAGGCCAGGATGGAGCCAGCAGCGGGGTCGGGACCGGCCACCAATGTCGCCCGCCATGCACCCGCCGAGGTTAGTAAAATCGCGGCCATAGAGGCTGATTTTTATGACCTTTGCCCTGGAGAACAGCCATTCCCCCTGGTGCAAATGTCAGGAAAAACAGATGGGGAATAAGGAGAAGCAAAACTTGACCAATCACTTGAAAGAAGTTGGCATTATCCCCAAAGATGACCTCTCAAGAAAGATTCTGACTATATATGAAAACATGTTGCATAACCTTTGTAAATTAAGCTGTGGGTATACCCAACATTCCTCATCTACATTACGTGGGAAAAAAACGTAAGTACATGAAAGGTTAAAGGAGGAAATCCAAATGCTGAACGAACAAAACTGAACAGCCATGATCTTATTGAATGGCGGAGCAGGCTCGAGGGGCCGAATGGCCTACTCCTGCTCTTATTTCTTTCTTATTTCTTATGTAAAACTGGAAGTACATTTATAGGGGGCTTTGAATATTTACATTAAAAATGGGACACTCTGGTTACTTCTACAGAATTTATTGCTTCACAATTAATAGATTCTTAATCCCCCCAAAAAAGGAATAACAAAATGACTTTTGCATTTTCGATGCCATCATTAACCCAAAAAATGTCACAACCAACCTCTGAGCCTCCCCACCCATGCTCCAGATCACAGAGGCATCGTATCCCATATGGACTCAATTCACAGAGACACTGTGCCCCATTCAACTCGCACCTACTCCCAGAGATACTCACATCTTCCTATCCTCCCAGTTCCTGGCCCCCTTCTTCACCAGTTCAAGCTGATACATTTCCCCCTTCCTCACACCCCAGTCAATGCACTCTTCCCTCCGTTAATTCTAGCAATCTCCCTCCCCCATGCCCAAAGCAACAAACATGGCTCTGCCTTCTTTCCCCATCATTTTTTACCTCACCTCCCTTCACTACTTAACATCACTCCTACCCAAATTTGAAGTGATTCTGACTACTGTATTCCGTGGGCGACAATTCCTGTTCTCAAGAGAATTCCCACCCACAGTATGTAGTGGCTGGGATTACTTCAAATAGCAGAAGGCCTCATCTAGTGGTGAGGGGATATCACTATGATGATTTCTTTGTCAGAAAACATTAACAAGCTGACATAAAACAGAAAATTCTGTGAAATGGGACAAGTAAAGAAATAGCATTGGTGCTGTTTGGAATTCTCTCCCCCAGAGGGCTGTGGATGCTCAGTTGTTGAGTATATTCAAGGCTGAGATCAATCAATTTTTGGACTTTAAGGGAATCAATGGATATGGAGATCGGGCGGAAAAGTGGAGTTGAGGTCGAAGATCAGCCATGATCTTATTGAATGGCGGAACAGGTTCGAGGGGCCGTATGGCCTACTCCTACTCCTGTTTCTTATGTTCTTATGTGTTGCTCTTTATATTTCGATTAGGCACTTTACAGCCTCAACATTGAGTTCAACAATTTTAGATCATAATCACCACTCCCATTTTCTCGGACAGCAGGTGCTGATAATGATTCAGCTGTAACCATCTTTTGTTTCTTTACGTGTCCCATTGCCACCTCCTTTTGCTTTATACCATCATTCCTTTTGGCATTTAATCACTCCTGCCTTCCACCCTAGCACAGACCTTCCCCATTGTTCTTTCCTCCCCCTCCCCCCACCTCCATTTCTCTGGCTCTACACTTGCTTAGAAACTGTTAAATCTTTAACTTCTTCCAGCTCTGATGAAAGGTCATCAACCTGAAACATTAACCCTTCTCAAAACACTGAAATTGGTTCTCTTCCAGTTGGATATTTTCATAATTGGTTTTTCTTTGTCCCTTTCCATAACTACTTTAAACCTAATTCTATTATAATCACTATTATCCAGATGTTAACCCACTGAAACAGACTCCACTTGATGGTTGGCAGGTATGATTCAGTGAGCGATAGACTATAATACAGGCAGCTACAGTATAAAGGAAAGGACTTGCATTTTCATAGCGCCTTTCATGTCCTCAAGATGTCCCAAAATGCTGCACAGCCAAGCCAAGGAAGTACTTTGAAGTGTAGTTACTGTTGTAATGTAGGCAAATGCAGCAGCCAATTTTCACACAGCCTCAAATAGCATTGAGATAAATGACCAGATAATCTGTTTTTAGTCCTTGGCGCTTGAGGGATAAATGTTGGCCAGCACAGTGGGAGAACTACCCTGCTCTTCTTTGAACAGTGAATATGGGATCTTTTATGTCCAATTGAGTAGGTAGAACTGCCTTGGTTTAATGGGTCTAGTCACTGTTGTAATGTTGGACACTCGGTAGCCAATTTGCGCACAGCAATGAAACAAATGACCAGATCTTCTGTTGGGGGATAAATATTGACCAAGACTCCCCTGCTCTTCTTCATATAGTGCCATGGGATCCTTTGCATCCACCTGAGCGGGAAGACAGGGTCTCGGCTTAACAGCCCATCCAAAAGATGACACCTCTGACAGCGCAGCCGCTCTCGACTGCACAGAGATGTCAGCTTGGATTATGTGCTCAAGTTTCAGGAGTGGAGCTTGAACCCACAACCTTCCGTCTTAGGCTGGCATTTAAATGCATATAAATGCAAGTTTTTTTCTTTAGTCCCCTAGCATTTACTAATAAATCATAAAAGGCATCAACAAGAGAGGATTGAGAGACCCCAGTTAGTGTGCAAGTAATTCCTTTTCTGACATTTACAACTACATGGCAAATCGGTAGAAAACTCTTCCCCTTTAACTTCTGGGAAAGCTATTTGCAGTAATGGTGAAACACTGCTGTTTGCTTCAGCCCTTTGGCAATAAATTGAATGAAACATGAGGGAACCATGCAAATACAGGACCTTTGTATAATATGTACCCATCAGCATTCAAACTGCCTTTGCTTTAGGCATCTGTATTCCCTGCAGTAACCCCACATAGGCAGTATGTCAAAGCTAGGAAGAGTCAGAGATACCTAGTGCCCTGATTTGCATTTCTCAAATCTCCTCATCAGACCTTGTATTGCTCTGTGGCCATATGTCCTGAAAAGTCATTACCTGAGAAGAACAGATGGCAAAGCAACGTTTTGAAAGCAGTTCAGATCCTGGTGAATGCTCCATGCTGATCCTAAGACACTTATCAAACTAAGTAGCTTTTTGATTACACTTGGGCCTCAAGTTCTCTTTAAAACTATGCACTGGGGCACTGTGCTACCGTAGTTAGCATTGACCCTTGTTCAAATTCCCCAGTCTGTCTTTCAAGTTGCATTTACTTTACAGCCACCAATCTGAAACCGACCGGTAACTGCACTTCAGGTTCCAGCCAGGCAGAACACAGTCTACATTGTTGTGTTACCTGCTCACAGTCAGTGTCTCCTGCTGACTTGTCAGCGTTTAGGGCCTTGCTCAGTGTGTCAATGTTTACTGACAAAAACTGATGCAGTGGGGGGGTGCTCCTGTCCCCAGTCTAGCTCCTCTTGAATCCGATGGCTCATGTGCTGGAACAGGTCCCTGCCTCCTTCCCATGTTGTTCCCAGCACTAAGTGATGTTCTTTGTCCCCTCCCAGTTCATGCTGGCAGACCCCTGCATACTGCAGGCAGGAACTCTCACGAGAAGTGGTTCCCAATCTGGTGCATTAGCTATCGGCTTTAGGTAGGAGTGTGAGGAGCGAATGGATGCTATTGAAGAGGGGCATGCATAGCAGTGAAAAATGACAGGGGGGTGGGAGAGGTTGGGTGGGGGGTGGCTGGTATGGGAAAGTGGAGGGTGAATAGATAACAATGAAGAGAAGAATGAGTGAAAATGAAAAAGGAAATAGATGGCAGTGAAAGGGGAACTGGAAAGCAATGAAAGCGAATGGATGGCAATGAAAGTGAAGAGAGCGGGCAAATGAAATGCATTAAAAGGGGAAATGAAGGGAAAGAAAGTGGGAAATTGATGGCAATGAAAGGGAGAGGGAAGGGACAGAAGCAGGAGTGCTGCTTGGGGAGGGGAGAGGGAGAAGCTGGATGGGGAAGGAAGGACAATGCCAGCTTTAATTGAGGGGTAATGAGGAGGGAGGTTGCTAGCATGAACTGGGAGGGGACAAAGAATGTCAGCTTCAACTCTAAAGGGGAGGGAAGAGTGCCAGCTCGAACCAGGGGAATGGAAGAAGAGTATCGGATTAACTGGATTAGAGGGAGAGCAAAGTTCTGGTTGAATTGACAGGGAAGATGGACAAGACTATTATTATGAGGTGGAGGAGAAGAGGGTCACTATGAAAGCATGGGCATTTGGATGGCATTTGCAAACTGACTGAGCCAAGGAAGTGCGGGAGGGGGTGTAGCCTTTTAACGAAAGAAAGACTTGCATTTACATAGCGCCTTTCATGACCTCCACATGTCCCACAGTGCTTTACAGCCAATAAAGTACATTTTTAAGTGTAGTTACTGTTGTAATGTAAGAACGTATGTTCTGGTTGCACTGAGGAATAACGAAAATGTCACTTTGCTTTCCTTTCCTTTATTGTACAAGTTAAGAAATCTATTAATTTTGAAATAGAAACATGCCTAAAATGAACCTGAATATATCATTTTTAAAGTAAGAATTCAACATTTCCTGGGTTAACATGCCACCCAAATCCCCCTAGTAATGCTTTACCTATTTCCTTCTGCAGCTTTTCATGTACTTATGCTTTTTTTACCCTCCAATACAAATGAAGGAATGTTGGGCCTAAAATTCCAATAGAGCCAAGCTGCCAGCTGAAGAGCGGAGAGGCCCAGAATCCATCCCTGGATGGACTGGGTGATTTACAAATGCGGGCCTCGCCCCCTCTCTTCTCCCCACCCGCCCCCTCCCCCCACCATTGTAAAATGGCTATCCTGATAATATGATGTGGAATCCATGATCTGCTCCATTTCCAACTCCCATTCAGGAGTTCTGCTTGGTTTCTGCCTGGGACTAAATTGGAATTTCATGGCTATTGTGTACACTCACAGGATAGATGTCAGCTGTGGCTCAAAGGCAGCATTCTCACCACTGAGTCAGAAGGTCATTTAAACCCCACTCGAGAGACTTGAGTACATAATCTAGGCTGACACTTCAGTGCAGTACTGAGGCAGTGCTGCAGTGCCAGAGATGCTATCTTTTGGGTGAAGTATTAAACTGAGGCTCTGTCTGCCCTCCCAGGTGTACGTAAAAGATTCCACAGCACTACTTAAAGAAGTCATGATGTGGAGATGCCGGCGTTGGACTGGGGTGGACAAAAATGAGAAGTCGCACAACACCAGGTTATAGTCCAACAGATTTATTTAATTTTACAAGCTTTCGGAGCTATCGCTCCTTCATCAGGTAAGTTAGCAATGAGAGAATCTCCCAGAATTCACAATTTAAACCCAGACAAAATCTATTCACATTATTCGCTACAACAAAGAGCTGGACCCCCTGGGACACATCTCATTGTCTTGGCTGTGCTCTTTGTTGTAGCGAATAATGTGAATAGATTTTGTCTGGGTTTAAATTGTGAATTCTGGGAGATTCTCTCATTGCTAACTTACCTGACGAAGGAGCGATAGCTCCGAAAGCTTGTAAAATTAAATAAATCTGTTGGACTATAACCTGGTGTTGTGCGACTTCTCATACTTAAAGAAGAGCAGTGGAGGTGTCCTGGTCAACATTTATCGATCAACTATCACCACAAAAAAAATGGATTATCTGGTCATTTATCTCAATGCTGTTTGTGGGACCTGGCTGCTGCCTACATTACTATAGCGACTACACTTCAAAAGTATTTAATTGGCGGTGAAGTGCTTTGAGATGTCAAGAAGGTGCTATATAAATGTAAGTTCTTTGAGCTACAAAGCATGTGGAACTGCTTGTTTTCATGGACTCGATTTGTCAGCTTGTTGAGGAGGGGAGGGGTTGGTGCTGCATCAGCTTTGTTGGATGTTACCCACTGCTCCATCGGAGAAGATTGTTGGCTGCCTTTTTTTACGTGAAATATAGGATGTTACTAATAATTAACTGAGAATTAATAGCTGATAAACTTGCAAAATAATTTTGCAATCATATTTTAAATGGCATATCAATCAGTTTCTACAGTACAGAGGAGTGAAAGGAATGTTTTTCCAGCCATGTCTCTCACCTTGACAATCCTCAGTGAGTGAGGACCAGGGCCAAGGAGCAGACCCAGGTTCGATCGATATGATCTCCTAATTTCCAGGAGAACTATAGCTTAAACATGAGGGCCCCCTATGACTCCAACTTCGGATGCATGGCTGAAGGAGGCACAGGAGGTTATGTATTACTGTGGATAGCTTTCTTGGAAGTTAAAGGGAGAATGTAATGGAATAAGACCAAGCAATTGTAACATCCGAGGGCTGAATTTCCAACCTGCCATCTGCACAAAGTTCAAAGGTGCAGTCAGAAAATTCTGATTATAAAGAAAAAATGTTTGAATTTTACCATAGTTTTCAATTTAAATAGAGATGAATTGCCCTTTAACAGCAAGAGACGGTGATGAAGTAGATTTGTTTAAAAAAAAAGTAATACAATTTGAAAGCAATTTTGGTGGGATTCATGGTGAGGTTTTGATTAGGAACAGGCTGAACAATCTCTTGGGATCTAGTGCTTTCATAGATAAATGTATTCCACTGTCAATTGTCACCAGCATTATTTGTGTCTGTATAATCCTGCTTTAAAGAATTCATGCTAACACTGCTTTCACACTTTCATTCATGACATTGACTTTACATTTGGTGATAAAGTGCTGCAGGGCACAAGACATAATCACTGTACAGAGACTTAATGATCTAACTTCCCGTTTCTGGCGGGAGTCATTTTAAAGAAAAACACCAAGGCTCTGAAATTTCAGTCTCTCATCGTAACTCCAGTAGGAGACCAGGGAAACTGACTCGGAAATGGTGTAAATAGGTGTTTTGCTGCTGGAGTTATGCTGATACTGATAGAACCCTGACGGAATCTCAGACCCCAATGTTTCAACTACTCCTGTCTGTTTTCCTCTATGTCCCTTTCTCTCTGTCCACTCTTTCCTCTCTCTGTTCCTCACCAATTTCTCTCTCTAGCCTGTTTTTTTCCCCTTTCCCTCTCTGTGCTCTATCTCTTTCTGTACTTCTGCCTCTCTGTCCTCTTTTCCTCTTTGTCTGTTCATCAATTCTTTTTTGCTCTCATCCATTCTGTCCTCTCTCTTTTCCCATTCTTCATCTTTTTTTTGCTCTCACCCATTTGATCCTATGTCTCAACCCTATCTTTGTATTTTCTTCCTTTCTGTTTTGTTTTCAGCCTTTCTGTACTTTCCCTCTCTCTCACCCTCTCTCGATTTGTCCTTTCTTTGTTTTCTCTTTTACCGTTTAATGCTTTTCTTCATTATGGTTCTCTTTCTCTCTTCCCTCCCCCCCGCCGCCTTCAACCCTACTTCCTTCTGTGTCCGCCCCTGGAAAAAACTCTCTCCCAACTCTCTTACAACTGCACTTACGAAATCCCAACTGTCCAGCCTTTGGCCCTCCATTCACCACAACATTTCCACAGATACCGATCTGCTCAACCACACCCTCACCACCACCTTTGATGACCTAGTCCCCATTAAAACAATTACTCTCTCTTACCCTGGCCATTCCCCCTGGTACAGCCCTCATTTTCGCTCCCTTAAGTCCAAGGGATGCAGATTGAATAGATATGGCGGACAACTGGTTTAGCCATTCACTGCCAGATCTGGCTGGACCACATAAAGCATTATCGGGTCCTGCTCTCATCTGCCAAAATTACACACTATTCTAGAATCATTCTGGAATGCAAAGATAAAGCCCGGCTTCTATTCTCCACTGCTAACTCTCTTCTTAAACCCCTCTCCCCTGGCTCCTCCACCCTCACCTCCGACAACAAGTGTGAGGAGTTCATGGACTTCTTTGTCTCTAAGATTGAGACCATCCATTCAGCTGCCTCTGCCACTTCCCTTCCTTCCCCATGTCCACTGGGCCAAACTTCCTCTAAGGTTCCCCCCCCGCCCTAGCCCTGAACTCATGGCCCAGAAATTCCATTCGCAGCCCTCCCGTGGGCGGAGGGCTGCGATTCGGAAAAATCTCCGCTTGGACCGGAGGGCTCCCGGGACGCGCTCACTTCCGTTGCTGTGCCTCTTCAATCTGCCGGTGTGCAGGGCACGTGTATCCCAGGGGCGAAGCTAGTTCGCAGCATCCCTGGGATCACGTGGGTCATGGGGAGCCAATCAGAGCAGGGAATCTCCATTCATAGATTTGACAGGAAGACCTGTCAAATCTATGAATAGAGATGACCCCCGAAACATAAGTAAAACTTCAAATAAATTTTTAAAAAACATCACATTTTTAAAATGACTATAAATTACATAAAATTAACTATTTTAATCAAAAATTTAAATTTTTGAAAAAAATAATTAAAGTTTTTAACGGGGCTAAAAATAAACTTACCTTTCTTTAAAGTATTTTAAAATGATAAATCAGTGGAAATTTTTTTTTTTTTACTTTATTAAACTATTAGCCTGCTAAAAGCAGGCCTTGCACCTGCTTTTCTAGGAGCAGCTGTTCCCAACTTACCTGGACTCAAGCCAGTGTGGAAAAAAACGGAAGTTTTTAACATAAGGGCGGCCTATCCGGCGCAGGCGTTTGTCCAGTCAAGCCCTTTCTGCAGAGAACGGAAGTTCCGGTTTCCAGCGCATGCGCAGTGCATGCGTAAAACCGGCACTTCCGTTGGCCCTACGGGTGAGTACACAGCGCGTACCCACCCATAGGGAACGGAATTTCTAGGCCCATATCTTTCTCCAGTTTCTCTTCGAAATCCCCTCATATCCTCTCTGCGCTCATCTTGTCCATGCGACCCACTTCCTGCTCCCTCGACCCTATTCCCACCAAACTGCTGACCACCTAATTTCCTTTTCTGGCTCCCATGTTAGCTGACATTGTTAACGGTTCTCTCTCCTCAGGTACTGTCCCCCTCTTCCTCAAATATGCCATCATCACCCCTCTCCTCAAAAAAACAACCCTTGACCCCTCCATCCTTGCAAACTACCGCCCAATCTCCAACCTCCCTTTCCTCTCCAAAGTCCTTGAACGTGTTGTCGCCTCCCAAATCCGTGCCCATCTTTCCCACAACTCCATGTCTGAATCCCTCCAATCAGGTTTCCGCCCCTGCCACAGTACCGAAACGGCTCTCATCAGAGTCACAAATGACATCCTTTGTGACTGTGACAAAGGTAAACTATCCCTCCTCATCCTTCTTGACTTGTCTGCAGCCTTTGACACAGTTGATCACTCCTTCCTTCTCCAAAGCCTTTCCACCGTCGTCCAGCTGGGTGGGACTGCACTCACCTGGTTCCATTCTTATCTAACTAATCATAGCCAGAGAATCACCTGCAATGGCTTCTCTTCCCACTCCCACAACATTCCCTCTGGTGTCCCCCAAGGATTTATCCTTGGCCCCCTCCTATTTCTCATCTACATGCTGCCTCTTGTCGACATCATCCGAACACACAGCGTCAGTTTCCACATGTACGCTGACGACACCCAGCTCTACCTCACCACCATTTCTCTCGACCCCTCCGCAGTCTCTAATTGACAGACTGCTTGTCCGACATCCAGTTCTGGATATGCAGAAATTTTCTCCAATTAAATATTGGGAAGACCAAAGCCATTGTTTTTGGCCCCCGCCACAAACTCCGTTCCCTAGCCACTGACTCCATCCCTCTCCCTAACATCTGTCTGAGGCTGAACCACACTGTTCGCAACCTTGGTGTCATATTTGAGCCTGAAATGAGCTTCCAACCACATATCCGCGGCATAACTAAGACCGCCTATTTCCACCTCCGTAAAATCGCCCATTTCCGCCCTTGCCTCAGCTCATTCACTGCTGAAACCCTCATCCATGCCTTTGTTACCTTTAGACTTGACTATCCCAACGCACTCCTGGCTGGCTTCCCACATTCTACCCTGCGTAAACTTGAGGTCATCCAAAACTCGGCTGCCCATGTCCTAACTTGCACCAAGTCCTGTTCACCCATCACCCCTGTGCTCGCTGACCTACATTGGCTCCGGTTAAGCAATGCCTTGATTTCAAAATTCTCATCCTTGTTTTCAAATCCCTCCATGGCCTCGCCCCTCCCTATCTCTGTAATCTCTTTTAGCCCCACAACCCCCCGAGATATCTGTGCTCCTCTAATCCTGCCCTCTTGAGCATCCATGATTATAATCGCTCAACCATTGGTGGCCATGCCTTCTGTTGCCTAGTCCCTAAGCTCTGGAATTCCCCACCTAAACCTCTCCACCTCTCTACCTCTCTTTCCTCCTTTAAGACACTCCTTAATACCTACCTCTTTGACCAAGCTTTTGGTCATCTGCCCTAATTTCTCCTTATATGGCTCGGTGTCAAATTTTTTGTCTTATAATACTCCTGTGCAGTGACTTGGGTCGTTTTACTACATTAAAGGCGCTATATAAATACAAGTTTTTGTTGTTGTTGTTCTCTTTCTCTCCCTTACTGTCTCCTTGTCTTGACTCATTTCACTGTCTCTCCAGTTTTATTCTCTTTTCCCTGTCCACTTACATTCTCAATCTGCAACTATTTCTTTCTCTCCTTTCTTTCTGCCTTTCTCTATATTTCTCTTTTTTATTTCTCCCTCTGCCTTCTTTCTCCACTCTGAGACAAAGATTAACCAAGTACAGATACAGGGAGATATTTTCTTACTCTCTCCAGTTTCTCTCTTGGATTAAACTTTCACAAACTGTCCTCAAATAATGAGGTTTCCTCATTTGAATTTTGATGCAATATCTGGTTTAGATCATCTGAGATTAATTTCCTCCACTGGCTAACAGGAAGCCCTAACCACCTTTACCAGGAACTTTACATATATTCTGGACAAAAACAAATGAGTTCTCTGTTTGGTGAGCACAAAACCACTCATTAACAAGACTATTCCACCTGCATTAGCAATGTTGGTAAGAAATATTTCACACCTGTATTTATATCACAGTTTACATTTGTACAGCATCCCTAACCCAGGTGAACTTCTCAAGGTGCTAAGCAATTAGGAAAGAGGGGACATCAAGAGGAATTAAAGGGAAACCAAAGGAATCACTGAAGAAGTTGGCGAGGTGGAGTGAAGAGCATGTAGGATCCTAAAGTACAAAAACTAAGACTAATCCTATACAGATCATCAGTTAGGCTCAGTTAGAATAATGTGTCCAGTCTTGGGTACTATACTTTAGAAAGGATGATAAGATCATGGAGAGGGTACAGAAGACATTCACTGAGATAAAATAAGGAATGATAAGCTTTAATTATGAAAAAAGGGGGAGAAATTCGGTATCACCCCGTTTGGGGCGCCATTATCGGCCGGGCGCAAAGTTTAGCGCCTGGCGCTAATTATCGCCTCCAACTGCAAACTTGGCCTCTATTGCCCCTGGAGGTGATTTGAGCACTAAATCAGGTGCTACACACCTCTCTTAAGGCACTAACGCCGAGGAGTGAGGCGCTACCTCAGAGCGCTGGCGAAGCTCATGTGACGTCAGTCAGCAATGGAACACAGACACACTGATGCCGGCCAGTTCTTAAAGGGGAGGGTCGATCTTGCTGTCCAGCCACACCCTGTTCATTGCAGCCTTGAATCTCGGCCTGGAGAGACCTGTACATCAATTCTGCTGGAAAGAACAATGGAGATCCCCAGGGAAAGAGCTCAGAGTGCAGCCCTCATAGTCTCTTCTAAATCGATGCAAGGAAGGTCAAATCAAAATGAACCTGCAAAGTGCTGCTCAGTACCCAAAAATCCTTCACACAACATTGATTCTCTCCAGAAGTCTCTCTCTCTCAGAATGCGCGGTGCAAAAATGTCGCCGACAAAAAAAGGCAGGAAGCGGCCGCCTTTAAATAGCGCTCCCCCAGTCCCTTCCTGACTGCAATAAGTTCCCCTCTACCTGTCGTTGCTAGGGGCAGGCAGAAAGGCAGGGGGCGCCACTCAATATCCAGTCCGGGGCGCTACCAGGGCGTTGCACGCTCGACTGACGTCACGATCTGCAGGCACAGGAAATCGTGGTGGTAGTGTTTAGCACCGCCGCAAAATGTCTGGTCAATTTCGCAAGCGGCGCAAACATCGCCGCACCCGGGCGCTAGTTACTTTGCACCCCGTTACGGGAGGCGCTAATCAACTGAATTTTTCCCCCTTGGGCTCTTTTCACTACAATAGAGAAGGTTGAGAGGAGATTTGTTAGAGGTGTTCAAAAAGTTATGAGGGGCTTTGATGAGATAAATTGAGAAAAATTATTTCTACTAGTTGATGAGTTGGTAACTAGAGGACATAAATTTAAGACCATCACCAAAAGAACATAGGGAGAGGGGAGATGTGAAGAATATTTTAATGCAAAGGATTGTTAGGTTATGAAATGTCTTCTCAGTAGGGATGGATAATAAATGCTGGCTTTGCCAGTGACGCCCACACCCCAGAAATGAATAAAAAACAAGTAACAATGGATGAAGCAGAACCTACAATAGCTTTTAAAAAGGAAATGGATAAATATTTTTAAAAGAAATTTCATGGGAATGGGACTAAGTGTATAGCTCTTTGAGACCCAGCACAGATGCAATGGACAAATGGGCTCCTTCTGTGCTGTCAAATTTTATGACTCTCTGATTCTAAGGAGAGTGTTCCAGAGGACAGGGACAGAGTGATTGAAGGGTCGTACACTGCTGGTGGGGCAGGGGGAATGGGGAACAACCAGTAAGTCAGAATTAGAATTGCAGAAGTTTGAAGGTGATAACTCCAATAGGAAAGAGACAGACTGTGGAGGGATTTGCAAACATGAGTAATAACATTTAACTCCATCTGTTGCAGAACAGGGAGCCAATGGAGCTTGGCAAGGCCAGGGGCTGGTGATGAAGACATGACTCCAATCTCAGGGGAGGGAGTGAGGTAGTAGCGTAAATGGGTAATGCTTATTTGCGTACAAAAAATAATTATCAATAATTTCCACGGGGGTTCACCCGATGGTCTGCCGTAACTTTGGCAGAAAATTCCCCGAATCCTGAGAAATGGTGTAAATGGTGCTTATGCTGCTCTCCAGGATTTCCAAATTTACGACTGATGATTGGGAGAATCTCCATGGAAATTTAATGTCACAATTTCTATAACTGCCCCAAGGAGCTTTAAAAAAAATCTTTGTTTGTTCTTGGGATATGGGCAGCACTAACAAGGCGGTATTTATTGTCCATCCCTAGCTGCTCTGAGGGCATTAAGAGTCAACCACGTAGTGTGAGACTGGAGTCCCGTGTAGGCCAGACTGGGTAAGGGTATCAGGTTCCCTTTCCTGAAGGACTTTAGTGAACCAGTTGGGTTTTATGACAATCTGGTAGCATTAAAGGTTATTTTCTGGTACTAGCTCCCAAATTACCAGATCACAACTTGCCATGGTGGGATTTAAACTCAACCTCTCGGTTGCTCGTCCAGCACCATAACCACCAAGCTACCATACCCTTAACTAACCACAGGTATATCACAGCTGAGCGCAATCCTATTCTTGCCCGATGTCCACACATGGATGATTGCAGCACGGGATGTTGGATAGTTAAAGCGGGAGGAATTTTTCAGATTTTCTCCTCTCTAACCCAGACACAGTCTTGTCAATCCCTAGATAATCGAGAATGATTGTTTCTCAGTTTAAAAACAAGATTGGCCGCATCTTTGATGGACATTTAGATGGCTTTGTAAACCAATCACAGTAGACATATTTTACTGCAAAACTGACATGGGAAAGTTGAGGGTGTAGTCTTAGCAGACGGACATTCTTTCTTCTGTCTGCGCTTCTTTTACATAGGATATACAGCACAGAAACAGGCCATTCGGCCCAACCAGTCCATGCGCGACTCGAGGCTTCTCCCATCCTTCCTCATCTAACTCTATCAGCATAACCCTCTGTTCCCTTCTCCCTCATATGCTTATCTAGCCTCCCCTTAAATGCATCTATACTATTTGCCTCAACTATTCCCTGTGGCAGCGAGTTCCACATTCTCACCACTCTCTGAGTAAAGAAGTTTCTTCTGAATTCTCTATTGATTTCTTGGTGGCTATCTTATATTGATGGCCTCTAGTTATGCTTTTCCTCACAAGTGGAAACACTCTCTCTGTATCTACTCTATCAAAAGCTTTCATAATTTTAAAGGCCTTTTCCTCTTTGGTAATTCGAGACACACACAGCAAGGGAAAGTAGGCTGCTGCTGCTGCAGCTAACTCAGCAGAGGCCTGGGATCAAACACAGGACTTTCTTGGTTGTGTAGCTCAGCTCTTCACTGCCTTTAACCAGCAGAGCTACTGGGAAGCTCACCACTTATTTTATTTTTGAATCAACTAAGTACTTGTGCCTCTGTTTTTAAACAGCCCTGTTTTTACTTTTAAACCTACAACACTCCTCATGTCAGCTCAGTAGGCCTAGAGTGCCTTTGCTGATCCATTCTGGGCTCGTGTAAGTCATGATACCATGAAGGAATCCCAACTGAACACAAAATATTTCTGTGAGTGCTTTTAAAACATTTTACAGTTTATTATTTATTTATTGCATTACTTCATTTGTCTTTACTGTTTGAATAAACTGATGTGACAAAGAACTCTTTAGAGAGATCAAAGGAAACTCGCTGTAGACGCGTCTTTAGTAGTAACAAATGGCAATGCCCAGCTCTCCGGAGATGAAGAAATGAGTGGTAGAAACATTTTTGAGGAGATAATTACTTTTATGCCATCTGTCCAGCACTAACAACAAATTGATGTCACTGGAAATCGTCTATAGAGTGCAGGAAAGTGGGCCTGTGTAAAATCGGCCTCAGGGAGGGGTTTAAATTAAGTGCAGGCAAAAATGGCCTAAAGATCTTCTTCTGTGTTTGGTCGTTAATTCTGTTTCCTGTCAACCTATCAGTAGGGGTAGCTGAGAAGATGGAACATCAGAGCTACCCGTGACTCCATTGGTAAATGTACTGCCTAGTGTGGTACTGAGTGATAGAGAACAGGAGTATCCTAGATTTGATTCCCAGTATCTGCCAAGTTATCCGATCTTAGCCAGGATGGTGGTAGGGATGCTTTATCATTGACCTCACTTTTGAAAGAAATATCTGGCAGAGTTCATGCTTCTGATTGCTTGCCAGTGACTCTGGCTGGAAGCGCCATGGGGTGGGTGGGGTGTGGGAGGGAGAATCCTGTGAGGTAGCAAGAGGTGCCAGTGCTAATTGTACCATACCCCAGTAGAGGAAGGGAAAAATAAATATAAAGCAAAAATAAAATAATAATGACCCACCCTTCATCTGATAAATCTGCCCAGATTGGACAAACCAACCGCCTGAGGTGAGAAAATGCCGCAGGAATGAGGTTCCCAGTTGTGGCTACCAGGCAGCCCAGCCACAAGGAATACTTTTCATGGAAATAGTAGTTTGAAGTTTCCATTTCCTAAGAAGACACAAATTTAAAATGAAAATGGCACCTGACTATTAGCGGCTGATCAATTGAAGATGGGCACCTGCATTATCAGGCCAGATGCCCTAGGCCTTAAATGTGCCCGGGGTACTCAACGCACCCAAATGCAGACAGTAAGCAAGCACTTAGCATGCTGAAACCCTTCACATAAACTATGCACAAGGTTCATTAAGGCCCCCAATTTATAGAAACGAGGGACTCTCCCCATAACATGGCTGGAATGGCTAATTGTCCTATCCGAGCAGGCCCTTATCCACCACGAGCTTACCTCCTCCTCTTGTGCAAAGGCTGATGCTGCTGCTGCCACCATTGTCCTTCTTCTCCCCCTTCCTCAGCCCCAAAAAGTTGCTGGCACCAGAAATTCAGCCACTGTGAGTTCAGCTTCTGCATATGCAAAGGGCCTAATGCCTATTTTTTCTTTGTGTATACCAATAGAGTGGGCGATACACCTTTGGCTTGTAATGAGCGCTCACTTCCTGCCTGCCATTTGGAGGCTTGGTGCCTGTTTAGCTCTGTAAGAATGGCACGACACCATCGATTTTATAGGCCATAATTCTTGGAAGTGAAAATACCTAATTAATAATCTTTATAATTCTTGCTTTGGCCCAAAACTACACTAAAGCTGAAGCAAGTGCTCTCCAGGTGACGCTAGGCTATGTTTCTGTTTGTGCAGCTCACTCTGCTTTTTCCATGAATCAAATATAAATCTCTGCTCTATCCCCTTCCCTTGTCTCCTCTCTCCTGAAGGTGCTGACTCTTGCTGGAGCGCAGTTCAACAGGTAGTGACTGTCCCTGTTCATTAAGTGCGGTTTTCGCCTTTACAGTCCAAGGCACTGATGGAATCAGAGCGTGCCAGACATACACATTAACAAGGTGATTAATATTTACTTGTGCTTTGCACTGCCAAGTCGAAAAAAGCAAGCCACTGCCCAGAGCCATACAGTGCATTGACTGGCACACAGACATGTACATCAAAAATGGGACGCAGCCTTTAATTGCACTCTCGCATTGCCAGCACAGGGGAGTAACAAATGAATGTGAATGTTGTGTGGTTGAGGCTGTATATAAGAATGTGGCTTTAAGTGATTTTATCTTTCTCTGAACAACATATGAGGCACAGTCAACTATGCTCAATTCATAGGATTTAATATGGGGAATATGAAAATATTCAATATTAAGAAACATGGGAAGATGGAGTATTTCTGACAGGAGGATTCATTGTTGTATCTGCTCTATTAATGTAGCATGTTACACAAGTGCTACAGTCACTGAGCAATTCATGAGCAACTGCCTTCTTTTCATTCATCTCAATTTTCCCTTTCCTCTTTCCGTTTCTCACCTCAGGTTCTATTCTGGCCCCAGAAGTGGCAAAAGCCTCCAGGACTTTATCCAAATAACTATTCACGTGTAAACAACGGCTGTGAGTGCTAGTCAAACCCATTTCCTTGCCTTTCTCCCATAATCTGTTCCTTTTTTTTTTCTTTTTCAAATGTTTATCTACTTCCTTTGTAAAAGCTATTAGGAATTCTGCTGTTTCTGGTAGAGCATTTCATTCCATAATAATCCTTTGCATAAAAACAATGACCTGATCTCTCCCACTTCCCAGCAGATAGCTATCAAGAATGGGATTCCTGGCCAAATTTTGCATTCTGAAGTCCAAGGCCAATTGTGGAATCAGTGCCCTGATTGAGATAAACTAATTCTGCACAGATTGAGGATTGAATATCAGATCTTCTTAAACTGTGTGGATTAGTTCCACAGATCCATAGACCAGTGTAATTATCCACTGTGATATTGGCCAAGTCCGCATCCCCAGCATCGAAGCTTTGACCATGCTCGATCAGCTCTGATGGACGGGTCATATCGTCCGCATGCCCGATGCGAGACTCCCAAAACAAGTGCTCCACTCTGAGCTCCGACACGGCAAGAGAGCCCCAGGTGGGCAGAGGAAACGCTTCAAGGATACCCTCAAAGCCTCCTTGAAAAAGTGTAACATCCCCACCGACACCTGGGAATCCCTGGCCCAAGACTGCACAAAGTGGAGGAGAAGCATCCGGGAAGGTGCCGAACACCTCGAGTCTCTTCGCCGGGAGTAAGCGGAAGCCAAGCGCAAACAGCGGAAGGAGCACACGTCAACCCAAGCACCCCACCCACCCACCCCTTCAACCACCATCTGTCCCACCTGTGACAGAGACTGTAGGTCCCGCATTGGACTCATCAGTCACCTGAGAACTCATTTTTAATGTGGAAGCAAGTCATCCTCGGTTCCGAGGGACTGCCGAGGAAGAAGAAGATTGGCCAAGTCCATATTTTATTTTAAAAGAAAAGAAGAACTTGCATTAATATATCACTTTTCATGAACTCAGGAGCCCCCCAAAGCACTTTACAACCAATTAAATACTTTTGAAGTGTAGTCACTGATTTAATGTAGGAAACAAGGCAGCCAATTTGAACAGCAAGGTCCCACAAACAGCAATGTGATAACAACCAAATAATCTGTTTTAGTGATGTTGGTTGAGGGATAAATGTTGGCCAGGACACCAGGGAAAACTCCCCTGCTCTTATTCGAATTGTGTCATGGGACCTTTTACGTTCACCTGAGTGAGCAGACCTCAGTTTAACGTCTCATCCAAAAAGGCAGCACCTCCAACAGTGTAGCCTTCCCTCATTACTGCACTGGAGTGTCAGCCTAGATCATGGTCTCAAGTCTTTGGAATGGGACTTGAGTCCTCAACCTTCTGATTCAGAGGCAAGTTTGACACCTTTTAATTTTTAGAAGAGGGCTAAACTGAAATTATCGTTACCACAGAGAGGTAGGGGATGTATTTGGGCTTACAGTTTCCCTCTGACATGTTGCTGATTTCCACCCTGTTGTGAAATTAACAGAGCAGAGGTTGCATGTACACCCAAAATATTGGCAATAAAACTAGAAGCCCTGGACCACCCGCCTCGTGCAGCTTCTAATGTTGGTTACAGCATGGCAGTAGCCGGACTGTCCGGCACCAAGTTAACGGGGTAGGATGGACTAACAGAGGAAGAATTTGGGAAAAGATGAGAAAATTAAAAAATAAATTCCAAGAAATAAAAGGAAAATATAACCATTGCAAAAAAAATCCTTGGGCTTCTCAGCAAGATCTGCAATTTGATTCCCATTTTATATCAAGCTATAACAAATAAGAAAATAATATGGGGTAGAAATTTGAATACATTGCACCTGTTTTTCGGGTGTTAAATGGGTACAAAACATACCGATTTAGCAGTGCGTCAGCCTACGCCCAATCTGCATTTCACTGCTAAATCGTGGGGACCATATTTCTTACATCCCGGATGGACGCCCTAAACGGGCGTTAGGCCCCCTAAGTTTTTTAATGAGGGGCCTAACACCTGGTGAAGGACCCCTTTATTCATTTTTTTCCTGATGAGTGAGGCCGGTGTCGGACCTGCATGGCTCAGGATCCTTTAGCGGACCTCGTGACGTCAACTCCAGGTAGGTTTTTTTTTAATATTTAAAAAAAATCTTTCCTTGGAGCCAGGAGGAGCAGGAGTGTTTCCCCCGACTCCACAGTCATTACAATTGGCCTCCTCATTGTCCGATCCGACCTGAGGGTCGCTGCTGGTGGCCCAAAATTGATGTTTCTCATGGGGCGAGCAGCCTGTGGAGGAGCGGCCAGTGCCGCCAGCTTGTCCCGAAGATGTAGATGAGGCCTAAGGCCCAATTTCGAGATGGCCTTGGGTCTCACTGTTGGAGCGCATGCTGCTCACTCATCACCACACCTGGGCCCGAAAACAGCCCAAACTAATTTCTACGCCGATATCACCCATCAAGACCGCACCTTGTACAGACTGTGTGCACTGTAACCTATCATGGCCACTGTAACCTATCATGGACTCCACCCAAGCCATTTAAGCCTAGAACTTTCTGATATGACTGGGCAGACATTTATGTGCTCATGTGATGCTCCTCTAACCATTCTGTCTGCTCTTTTAGCAGAGGTGTTAACCCATTTACAATTACCGCTTTAAAGTAGTGAACAGAAGAATGTTGCATGATCGTGTTAACACCAATAGCAAGTTCTAAGCTTTAACTTCCTGGGGGAAGGTTCTTGACAAATACTCCCAGATCCTTAAAGATAAAAGAAAAATTCATCTACAGCCAAAGCTTCTGGGCCTCAACAGCACAGCAACCAAAGAGTCTCTTTTCTGAAGGAGTTAATTGCATGAAGTGTTTTTAAGGGAGGCTGTTCCACATATGCTCGACTCTATTGGGAAAGAAAACTTCTTCCTAAACTCCAGTCCCACTTGAGACTTGTTAATTTGTGCCTTGTACAGTGGTAGAGACTAAAATAGAACAGAGAAAGAGAGAGTAAGAAAAACACGGTCTGACATTGGTTTGAGCACACTGATACCAGTAATAGGAAGAGTTTGGGCACTGGGGGATAGTCTTGGCTGACCTCAACCCTTGTTCCCCTCCCCCGGTACACGGCTCCACTATGTAGCTGCTGAAAAGGAGGACACACAGGTCTGTGTGAGTAGTTTGAAATTGGAGCACTTACAATAAAAAACTGAAAATACAAAAGCAAAATACTGCGGATGCTGGAAAAAGAAAAATAGCTGGGCTGAGCTTGGGTTAGGTACTATCTGTTCCTAATGCTTGCTCCTACCCTAAAGCACCACTAAAGTTTTCATACCATTTTTTTCTTCTTTCAAAATTCTGACTTGCACTGGAGTATACTTCTATTTAAGTTGTTAACCCTCTGGTAGCTCACCTAAATAGCCTTTCTTCATGTGCGAGCCTTGAAAGTGAGTGTCCGCATGAAACTGAACTGAAGTGAGGGGGTCTTCATCCTTATACCCATAACAAACATCTATACAGCAGCAATGCTCACTAGACAGCAACTAGGAGTGAGAACCATGAGTGATTTCCACCTCGGTTTGGGGAAATCGAGGCCCTTCCAGCATCCCCGCCCTTGCCCTGGCTGAGATCAAATAACTCAGCACATACCATTTGTGACTGGGGCCGTGGTGCACTATCCCTCCTTGACGTCTAGCAACATAGATAAGTGTGAGGTATTACATTTTGTTAAGAAGAATAAGGAGGTCGCATATTACTTCAAAAATAAGAATCTCAATGGGGTAGAGGAGCAAAGGGATCTGGGAGTACAAATATGCAAATCACTAAAAGTAGTGATGCAGGTTAATAATGCCACTAAAACAAGCAAACCAAGCACTCGGGTTTATTTCTAGAGGGATTGAGTTGAAAAGTAGAGAGGTTATGCTAAACTTGTATCGAACCTTGGTTAGACCACACTGTGTACAGTTCTGGCCGCCATATTATAAAAATAATATAGAGGCACTGGAGAGGGTTTAAAAATGTACAAGGATTATACCAGAACTGTGAGGTTATACCTATCAGGAAAGGTTGAACAGGCTGGGTCTCTTTTCTCTTGAAAAGAGAAGGCTGAGGGGTGACCTAATAGAGATCTTTAAAATGTATGAAAAGTTTTGAAAGAGTAGATACAGAGAGAGTGTTTCCACTTGTGGGGAAGAGCAGAACTAGAGGCCAACAACATAAAATAGTAACCAAGAAATCAAATGGGGAATTCATAAGAAACTTCTTTACCCAGAGAGTGGTGAGAATGTAGAACTCGCTACCACAGGGAGTAGTTGAGGCGAATAATATAGATGCATTTAAGGGGAAACTAGATAAGCATATGAGGGAGAAGGGATAGAGGGTTATGCTGATAGAGTTAGATGAGGAAGGATGGGAGAAGGCTCGAGTGGAGCATAAACGCCAACATGGACTGTTGGGCCAAATGACTTCTGTGCTGTATATTCTACGTAATTCTATGTAATTCTCTGCAACAAGATCTATCACTCCATCCTCTGCCACTGTCACTCTTGCGTGGTTCACCTCCATGGCTCACAGCCATGGCACTGCTGCTGCTTGGCTTCTGTTTGCTAGAGTTCCCCATGGGTTCAGTATCACTGCTCTAAGCAGACCTCATATCTCCTATGAACCAGACTGAGCTTTTACCTGTCCAATATCTAGGTACATGTAGTGAAACACAGGGGCAGAACAGAGTACCCTTGGCAGTTTTCTGGAGTATATCACTTGATTCCATGTGATCTCCTAATCTTCAATAGATGGGAAAAGATAAATTTATGTAACATTAAACAGGAAAATGAGCAGTATTTGGTGCAAACATATGTACAACAATTATAAATTTTACCAACCTCCCTGAAGTGTCAAAAACAACAAAAATATTTCTCCTGCACTAATCATTAGCATAAAATTGATACTTCTAATATGGTTTCTTATTTTTTACATGGTAAGATGCTATCATATAGCTTCTGACTAGTCCAAGACCTCTGATGGCTTCAGACTGACGACTGAGCTAAGGGTAAGCAGCTAAATATCAGTCCACAATTGGAACTCCTGGGCACAAAGCTGTCTGTCACAGGGTTTACAAGGAATCATTGGCACTTCCTCTCTTACAGATCCATGCCCAGACACAACTGTCAATCAAACTACTATCCCACAAAGACCCCTAGTAATATTCCTGTTCCTGGCTGGGTTCAGCAGTTTTACATATGGTAGGCCCATATCAGCAGGGCCACTGCCTTAACGGCCTGCAGAACTGTAAAGGGGTCATGGAATTTTGCACTGTTGATTGCCATTTGTACGAGCACGATAATTCCTGGTATCCACACCATGCAATCTTATTGCAGCCAAGAATCTTTAACATACATAGAATTATATAAAATGGACAGCATAGAAACAGGCCATTTGGCCCAACTGGTCTATGCCAGTGTTAATGCTTCACATAAGCCCCCTCCCACCCCTCTTCATCTGGCCCTATCAGTATATTCTTCTACTCCTTTCTCACTCGTGCGTTTATCTAGCTTCCCCTTAAATGCATTTATGCTATTCATCGCAACTACTCCTTGTGGTAGCAAGTTCACATTTTAACCATCATGGGTGAAGAAGTTCCCCAACATAGGTTGACCTAATGGCCATGAAACAAGATAGTCAATCTGAAAGTTGTTAGGTGGCCATTTAATGTGATCTGAAGGTGCAGCCCAGCAATTCGCTACATACAATATTAGCCCTGGACATATTGGCACCAATGACTGCGTTCCACAGATATTAACATATTAAGCCCCCTTTTGTTTGACAGGGACAGACCACAGATGCTTTTGCTTTTGACTTTTGCTTACCAGATTACACTGTATATTCCTGCACCTCACAGAAACAGTAGTAACCAATTTCAGCATGGTGTGCATCAATGTTCCTTCTAAGCTGTGTGGCCGCGTAGCGATCGGGAGGTCCCGTGAAGGCCGCTCACCAGCTGTAACGCCGGAAAAGATGGCGCACAGCAAATTTAAAGGGACCGCGCACCTAAAATAAAAATTAGAGCCAACATAGGTGTGCATTATGATTTGCAAGAAAGAATTTGATAATTAATCTAACAAACATTAAAAAATGCCTCATTTTTGTCACAGTCTACCTCTGTGGCAGTGTCCTCGCTCCCTACCTTTCCCAATGTAGCCAGCACATATCCTGTAATGGGTTCTCCTTCTACCCCTGTCTGGTCACCTTGATATGTGCTCCAAAGTTCTATCTTCAGCCCCCTTCAATACAAGTTTACATTCTTCCATTCATCGGCATCATCCATAGACAGATGGTCATCTTCTAAAAGCATGCTGCCGATACCGACTTCATCACCAACCTTAAATTCTCACACAAGTATTGTGCTGACATAAATTCATCGATCGACCAGAACATTATGTAGATTATATCAGCAAGACTGAATCCAACCTCTTTGGCTCGATCCCAAAACTCTGCCTCCTGTTCCGGATTCCATCCCTCTCTCTGGCGGCTCGCTCGGGTTGCAACCGATGATGTGCAGCCTCCGTGTTCTATTTGACCCTCAGCTCAGCTTCAAATCCTTTATCATACTCATTCACCAAGACCGCCTAGTTCCACCTCAGCAACATCATCCGCCTTCATCCAAAACCACCTCCATTGCTGATGTAACCAACGTCTACGCTTTCATTACCTCTGACTTATCCAATGCAGTAGTCATACGCCTCCCATGCTTCACCCTACATAAACTCTAAAACTTTGTCACTCACATCCTGCCCCATGTTCTCCTACTACTCTCCTCCCGCCATTGAATCCCTGTCCCCCACACATTTGAATTTTGAATTCTCATCCTCAGCTACAGTTCCCTCTTTTCTCCATTTCAACCTCATCCAGCCCTGTATGTCAACACATGTCCAGCATTCTTCCAATTCTGGTCTCTACATCCATTCACTTCATTGACTATGAAGCGCTTTGTGACGTCCTGAGGTTGTTAAAGGTACTATATAAATGCAAGTTGTTTCTTTATTTCTTTTAACAGCACTAAATAAATTCAAGTCAATGTTATTATTGTCTAGCAAGACACATTGCAGTTACCCATTGAGCTACTTTTTAAATTGAAATAAAAGATACACACAGCTCCAAGATGAGTCTTCAAAGGAGACACACAAAAGAAAATGTAATGCCTGGGATTGATCTCTGGGTAATTACTCACTCCTTTGCCAATATCAGTTTTAGCTCAACAATTTGACATCAAAGTAGACCTGGAACTAACGGCAAGATACAATGGAGGTGAATTTCATCTTCAGTGGTAGCATAAAACAGGCGATAGTGAATCATGTTTTGAATCAGATGGAGTGTATAATCGCCTGCCCATTCGTTAGTCGTGTTTCATGATACCGTCCAAGACAAATCCCTCCCACCACCAGTGGTCACAAAATTCCTTGGAGGTCCTTGTAATTCTGGTGGGAGACTGATGTCACCCCCATGGAACGAGGAGTTACATCTGGTTTCCGCCATTTCTGCAAGTTTCTATATTGACTTGAAAAGAACGGCGCTTCTATCCACTCTTTACAAGGAAAATGTTGGGCAGGGCCAGGGTCAAGAGCTCGCAAAACAAATGGCCTAGACCCGAAGAGGATTTTAAAAAAAACTATGAATCAGCACCCTTGTTCAGGGGCTGATCAGACCCCACAGATCCTGGTGGGGGTCAGTGTTGGAGGGCACTGATGGGCTCGATCCCATCCGGAATCCAAACCCATGGAACTTTAGAGCCAATGTAAAGAACGGGAATTCTGTGCTTCTGACTATATTTGGACCCGGATTGCTGTGGATATATGCTGTACATATAGATTGGGCTAATCAAATTAGTAACAATACTGCGGAGGAGGAATTCCTGGAGTGTATACGGGATGGTTTCCTGGACCAATATGTCGAGGAACCAACTAGAGCTCAGGCCATCTTAGACTGGGTATTATGTAATGAGAAAGGATTAATTAGCAATCTTGTTGTGCGAGGCCCCTTGGGTCAGAGCAATCATAATATGATAGAATTCTTCATTAAGATGGAGAGTGAAGTAGTTGACTCCGAGACTAGGGTCCTGAATTTAAATAAAGGAAACTACGATGGTATGAGGCGCGAGTTGGCTAGGATGGATTGGGGAATGTCACTCAAAGGGTTGACGGTGGATAGACAATGGCAAACATTCAAAGATCGCATGAATGAACTACAGAATTTGTTCATCCCAGTTTGGCATAAATATAAAACAAAAAAGGTGACTCAACCGTGGCTAACAAAGGAAATTAGGGATAGTATAAGATCCAAGGAGAGACATATAAATTGGCCAGAAAAAGCAGAAAACCTGAGGATTGGGAGCAGTATAGGATTCAGCAAAGAAGGACAAAGGGATTAATTAAGAGGGGGAAAATAGAGTATGAGAGTAAGCTTGCAGGGAACATAAAAACTGACTGTAAAAACTTTTATAGATATGTGAAGAGAAAAAGATTGGTGAAGTCAAGCGTAGGTCCCTTGTAGTCAGAATCAGGGGAATTTATAACGGGGAACAAAGAAATGGCAGACCAATTAAATACATATTTTGGTTCTGTCTTCACAAAGGAGGACACAAATAACCTCCCAGAGATGTCGGGGAACATAAATGAGAGGGAGGAACTGAAATAAATCAGTATTTGTAGGGAAATAGTGTTAGGGAAATTGACAGGATTAAAGGCCGATAAATCCCCAGGGCCTGATAATCTACATCCTAGGGTACTTAAGGAAGTGGCCCTAGAAATAGTAGATGCATTGCTGGTCATCTTCCAAAATTCTATAGACTCTGGAACAGTACCCATGGATTGGAGGGTAGCTAATGTTACCCCACTATTCAAAAAAGGTGGTAGAGAGAAAACGGGGAATTATAGACCGGTAAGCCTGACATCGGTAGTGGGGAAAATGCTAGAGTCCATTATAAAAGATGTAATAGCAGAGCACTTGGAAAACAGTGACAGAATCGGACAAAGTCAACATGGATTTACAAAAGGTAAATCGTGCTTGACTAATCTACTGGAATTTTTTGAGGATGTAACTGGTAAAATAGATAAGGGAGAACCAGTGGATGTGATGTATTTGGACTTTCAGAAGGCTTTCAATAAGGTCCCGCATAAGAGATTAGCGTGCAAAGTTAAAGCACATGGGATTGGGGTAAGGTACTGACTTGGATAGAGAACTGGTTGGCAGACAGAAAGCAAAAAGTTGGAATAAATGGGTCCTTTTCCGAGTGGCAGGCAGTGACTAGTGGGGTACTGCAGGGATCGGTCCTAGGACCCCAGCTATTCACAATATATATTAATGATCTAGACGAGGGAATTGGATGTAATATCTCCAAGTTTGCAGACGACACAAAGCTGGGTGGGAGTGTGTGCCATGAGGAGGATGCCGAGGAACTCCAGTATGATTTGGACAGGTTGGGTGATTGGGCAGAAGCATGGCAGATGCAATATAATGTGGATAAATGCGAGGTTATCCACTTTGGTGTCAAAAACAGGAAGGCAGATTATTATCTGAATGGTAATAGATTGGGAGAAGGGGAAGTGCAACGAGACCTGGGTGTCCTTGTGCACCAGTCGCTGAAGGTAAGCATGCAGGTGCAGCAGGCGGTTAAGAAGGCAAATGCTATGTTGGCCTTCGTAGCAAAAGGGTTCGAGTACAGGAACAAGGATGTCTTGCTACAGTTGTACAGGGCCTTGGTGAGACCACATCTTGAATATTGTGTGCAGTTTCGGTCACCTTATCTGAGGAAGGATGTTCTTGCCATGGAGGGAGTGCAGCGAATATTCACCAGGCTGATACCTGGGATGGCAGGAATGACGTATGAGGAGAGATTGGATCAATTGGGCTTATACTCGCTGGAGTTTAGAAGAATGAGAGTGGATCTCATTGAAACTTATAAAATTCTAACAGGACTCGACAGACTAGATGCAGGAAGGATGTTCCCGATTGCCGGGGAGTCCAGAACCAGGGGTCACAGTCTAAGGATGAGGGGTAAGCCATTTAGGACTGAGATGAGGAGGAATTTCTTCACCCAGAGAGTGGTGAACCTGTGGAATTCTCTACCACAGAAGGCAGTGGAGGTCATTTCATTAAATATATTTGCGAAGGAGTTAGATATATTTCTTAAAGCTAAAGGGATCAAGGGATATGGGGAGAAGGCAGGGACAGGGTACTGAATTTGGATGATCAGCCATGATCTCATTGAATGGCGGAGCAGGCTCGAGGGGCTGAATGGCCTGCTCCTGCTCCTATCTTCTATGTTTCTATGTTTCTATGATCCTGAGAGCTGTTGTCGCAGGTAGGGCATTCCAGGAGCCCTAGCCCACAACATTAAAAACAGCTTAAAGCTCCATTGCAAAAGCAAAAATTATATCCATTTTTGTTATAATGAAAAAATGAACCTTACAGCATGGTACCGTGATGCGATTATTGCCATGGAAACCAATATAGCAAACAAGTTCTTTTATATCAGTACAAAAACAACTCAGTGGATGTACTCTGAATGCCTGAGTAACCATTAACATCAGTTTAGATACGCACAGGAGAAAATCCCTTCCGGCTTCCCTGTTGCTAGAGAGATGTATGTTTGCTGTACCTTCAATGGGTCTCAATAGCTCTACTTATTTTCCTGGCCTGAACTCCACTTTCTTGCTGATCATCTCATTCCTTTTTAATGAAAATTGTCCCTGTACACACTCCAAGCACTACACTTCTCAGTGGGTTGGCAATTGTTTTGTTACTTCGGAAAATGCTGGAAAAGCACAGTAGGTCCGTCAGGCTCTGTACGGAGAAAAGACAGGCGACACTTGCTGGGTGTGGAGCCTTTGTCGGGAGGATTTAGGTGTAAGGGCGATTCTGCGATGCTGTGATCTCAGCAGAGAAGTCATGCTGACAGGGAGGGCAGGTCAGACATGATGGGGCTACAATAATTTCGGCCGGCACTCCTTGTGAGCGGCTCCCTCCTGTCGGCACTGCATCGTGGAATCAGCACGAAAGAGCCATTGTTCTAATGAAGGGTGTACACTCATTTGTCCTTGTTTCACTAAAGAGTTGATCAGTCCACCTTTGAGGAGATTGGGGAAGCACACGTGAAGGCATGTATGAGATTACAGTATCCAGTTCATATAACAAAGGGTTTTCATTGTTATGGCTCTTAGTCATGCTATTGCAAGACTAGATATTAGACAGTAGAGATAAACTCCTAATTGTAAAAAAAGAAAAGAAAAAAAAACGCTTGCATTTATACAGCATCTTTCATGACCTCAGGGCGTCCCAAAGCGCTTTACAGCCAATTAAATACATTTGAAATGTAGTCACTATTGTCATGCAGGAAATGTAGCAGCCAATTTGCACACAGTAAGATCCCACAAGCAGCAATGACCAGATAATCTGTTTTAGAGATGTTGGTTGAGGGATAAATATTGGCCAGGACAGCGGGGAGAACATTCTTCTTCAAATATTGCCGTGGGATCTTTAATGTCCACCTGAGAGGGCAGATGGGGCCTTGGTTTAATGTCGCATCCGAAAGACATTGACGTGTCAGCCTAGATTATGTGCTCAATTCTCTGGAACAGGACTTGAAGCCATGACCTACTGACTCAGACGGAAGTGCTACCACTGAGCAAAGGCTGACAGCTTAGGGATGCAGGATCCACTTACAGGCTAAATCGTTAACGCAGAACCTGAAGAATATTTAGTATAGAGTTGAAATTTGTACTTAAGAGCAGAGAAAGAATTGGACTATTACAGTAGTTTATATGTTGGTGGAACTGTTTATATTTTACTTACATGCTGTTTACAGGATCATACATTGATGCAATAGTGAAAATTCAGCAAAGCTGTGCTCCTTGTGCAGAGCTTCTCTCGATGGGAGCGCGGGTCAGAGTTCGGACTGTGACACCATATCCAATTCTCTGGCATGACAGGAGTGCAGACTCTCTCAATTTGTCCAACTAAGTCTGATTACATAGTTATAACAGCAACTAATGGACATAAAAGATTTCATGAAACTATTCAAAAAATAGCAGGAAATTCTCCGAGTGGCCTGACCAGCATTCCTGCCTCAACCAATCCCACTTATAACAGATTATCTAACCTTTTATCATTTACTGTTAGCTGCTGCATTTGCCTACATAACAACAGTGGCCACACTTCAAAAAGCAAATCATTGGTTGTAATGTGGATTGAGACATCGTGTAAGAGAGTCCCAAAAACACCATCCTACATGCTGTTCCTTCTCTCTACATCCCCATTCTGTTGAACTTAAGGATCATCACATGGTCTCCTATTCAAACTCATTCTATCCCAGGACTTCAAAAATGTATAAATCCTTATTTCTTCAGCCTTTTCTTCTTCCTACAACCTTTAGGCTTTTAAAACCCAGGCTCAGTGTCTGCAAATCACTGTTTCCTAATTGATCTCACCCTCTCTTCTACCCTTTTCAAATGGTGTGATGAACTATAGGCCTAAAACCTTCACCCAGATATCTCAATAAAAAAGTCAGAAAATAATGACTTCAAGGAATTCTTCAAGAGAAGGCCTATCTTTAACTTCTATAACAATAAGACAGCCCAGCAAATATAATTTCAAAATGTAACCGTAGCTGGAAAACTGATTTTCCTAATACAGTAGCTACCATTTTGCTGATCCAAGCCAAAGATCCCAGCCTTTCCCACCCCTCTGCCTACATCAGTAAAGTATAACATTTGTGACTTCATTTCCCTTTGTCAGGCTTTGTAATTTCCAAGGCTTGACAAGATAGATTGCACTGACATCATTTCTCAGTCCCTTGTGTCAACATTTAATATTGTGGTATTTGTTGATAATCTTTAAACGTCTAAATATGCACTCAAAATAATATATGTAAATGGGAGAAACTGATGGGTAATCCTGAAATATCAATGTCTGTGAGTGATGTCTTGAAAATGGAAACAGATTAGGCAGAGAGTGTAAACCTTCCAACATGGCTCTTTCAATTATTTAATAGATTACAGTCATTTTACAAATGTTGATGCCTTCAAGAATAAATGGTTTTATCAGATGATCTCACTGTCCACTTTTATCCTCTCCTCCTTCTCCTGAAGGTCCTGACTCATTGGAGGATTTGGTTCCATGGACACATCTGCACTCCAGTATCCCACTGAAATTGCCATTTTTCATGTGTGAGACTATGAGAAAGATCAGAGAAGCTCAAGTTTGATGGAAAGAAGGACTGAAGTAAAAAGAGACTTACATTTATAAAACACCTCTCAGAAACATCTCAAAGTGCTTCAATGAATGACTTTCTAAACAGAAACACTTATGTAGACAAATGCAGCTATTATTTTCAGAACTAGTAATGATCAGATAATTTGTTTTTTTTTTCAGTGGTGTTGGTTAAGGGGAGGGATGTTGGGCAGCATATTTCTGTGCTTTGCTTCGTATAGTGCCACAAGATCTTAAAAATCCATCAAGCAGACAAGCGTAATCTCAGTTTAACAGACTCCAACTCTGCAGTACTCTACTGGAGGTTCAGCCTACGTTAGGGGCAGAAATTCGGGTGTGAGGCCTACAACCTTCTGACTCAAAAGGAAGCATTTCTAAGATACAAACATACAAAAACATCGGACAGGAAAAGGTACTCAGTGAATCAACTTTCACCACACAAGCCGCAGTTCCACAGTTCCACAGGTCTCCTATTCTCTGGGAAAAGATAAAACACCTAGAGAGAGAAATTCGGTATCGCCCCGTTTGGGGCGCAATTATCGGCCGGGCGCAAAGTTTAGCGCCTGGCGCTAATTATCGCCTCCGACTGCAAACTTGGCTTCTATCGCCCCTGGAGGTGATTGGAGTGCTAAATCAGGCGCTACACACCTGTCTTAAGGCGCAAAGGCCGAGGCGCGAGGCGCTACCTCAGAGCGCGGGCGACGCTCAAGTGATGTCAGTTAGCAATGGAACACACACACACACTGGCGCCGGCCAGTTCTTAAAGGGGAGGGTCGATCTTGCTATCCAGCCACACCCTGCTCATTGCAGCCTTGAATCTCGGCCTGGACAGACCTGTACATCAAGTGTGCTGCAAAGGACTATGGAGAGGGCCAGGGAAAAAGCTCAGCGCTTCAGTGAGCGGGCCTTGGTGGCTCTGGTTGGCGCAGTGGAGCGCCGAAGAGCAATACTGTATCCAGAGAGTGGCAGGACGTCATTGCCAGGCGACTACAGAAGAGTGTGGAGGGAGGTGGCTCAGCACGTCTCCTCCAGGAGCCTGGTGCCAAGGACCCACACACAATGTCGGAAAAAGTTCAACGACCTCACTCGGGTGATCAGGGTGAGTGGCTGCTTTTCAATACCTCTACATCCCTCCATCTCAACCTCACTCTATGGCCAGAGGGTATAAAAATCCCAATGCCCAACAATCCAAGACCTATGGCCATCTCATAAAAAACACACGTCACATTCCACACCTTGCACACATTGGGGGAAAAATTCAGTTGGTTGCGCCTCCTGTTAGCGCCTTAAGAGGGCGCTAATGGGGCGCAAAGCATCTAGCGCCCAGGCGCGGCGAAGTTTGCGCCGCTCGCGAAATTAACTAGACATTTTGCGGTGGCGCTAAACACTACCGCCACGATCTCCTGCGCCGGCAGATCATGACGTCAGTCGAGTGTGCAACGCCCCGGTATCGCCCCGGAGCGGATATTGAGTGGCGCCCCCTGCCTTACCGCCTGACGCTAGCAACGACAGGTTGAGGGGAGCGTTCTGCAGTCAGGAAGGGAAAGGGGAAGCGCTATTTAAAGGTGACCGCTTCCTGCCTTTTATTGTTGGTGCCATTTTTGAACTACGCATTCTGAGAGAGAGAGGGAGAGACTTCTGGAGAGATTCAACGTTGTGTGAAGGAGTTTTGGGTACTGAGCAGCACTTTGCAGGTTCATTTTGATTTGCCATTCCTTGTATCGATTTAGCAGAGACTGTGGGGGCTGCACTCTGAGCTCTTTGCCTGGTACTCTCCATTGTTCTTTCCAGCACATTTGATGTGCAAGTCTCTCCAGGCCGAGATTCAAGGCTGCAATGAGCAGGATGTGGATGGAAAGCAAGATTAACCATCCCCTTTAAGAACTGGCCCGTGCCATTGTGTGTGTGTTCCATTGCTGACTGACATTACATGAGCTTCGCCGGCGCTCTGAGTTAGCGCCTCACTCCTCGGCCTTTGCGCCTTAAGACAGGTGTGCAGCGCCTGATTTAGCGCTCCAATCACCTCCCGGGGCGTTAAAAGTGAAGTTTCCAGTCAGTGGCGATAATTAGCGCCAGGCGCTAATTTTTGCGCCCGGACGATATTTGCGCCCCAAACGGGGTGCGACTGAATTTTCCCCCCATTAAGTGCTGTTCAACTATGGGAGGCACATCAGGCAAGCACATGGCTGCATACATTAAGGGCTATTCAACTATGGGAGGCACATCAGGCAAGCACATGGCTGCATACATTAAGGGCTATTCAACTATGGGAGGCACATCAGGCAAGCACATGGCTGCATACATTAAGGGCTATTCAACTATGGGAGGCACATCAGGCAAGCACATGGCTGCATACATTAAGGGCTATTCAACTATGGGAGGCACATCAGGCAAGCACATGGCTGCATACATTAAGGGCTATTCAACTGTGGGAGGCACATCAGGCAAGCACATGGCTGTATATTTACTCAGACGCCGTCCTTTTTCTTGCAGGCCAAGCTACGTCACAACAGGCGACAGCAGCAATGGACGGGTGGAGGGCGGCCTCAGCTGCAACCCCTCAGCGCTCTGGAGGCGCGCATCTACAGGATCGTCACAAGCCAGGTGATCGGTCCCGTCGCCGCTGGAGAGGTCGACCCCCTTCGGGACAGCAATGGTAAGGTCATCAGCTTTCTCTCCTCTCTCATTCCACTTGTCCCTCACAACACCAGCCTTTGACACTTTCAATCCAACTTACTAAAGTCCTTGCTCCCTTATGTCCCCCTGTCCTGACGCTAAAGCCACTCTTGTAGCTCCCTGCTTTCAGATGGTGATTCACCAGCTGAGGAGACGGGCCCTCAAGCAGCCAGTGGGAGCGACGCCACAGGCGAGGAGGAAGAGGAAGCCGGAGCCTCAGCGCCAACATCTCCCGAGGGAGCCCATGCCCACACTGGGACCATGTCTTCCCTGGAGGGGAGCAGGGGGGAAGGGTCTAATGAGGGTGAAGCTCCGGGACCCAGCGGGCTGCAGCAATGCGATGGGGGTAGGGAAGCTCGGGGGCCTTCTCCCCGGAGGGAGAGTATGCCAGCGAGTCCTACTGCACTGGACGCAGAGGAGGAGCGGCTCATCGCTGAAATGAACACCCAGGTGGTGAACATGCACACTCAGCTCATGGGTGCAATGGGAAGGATGCCCGAAAGCATTGATGGACTGGCAAGGACGCAACGGAAATGCTTAGTGCTACAATTCAGTCACTGGCTGCTGTGATCCAATCTCAGACTGCTCTCATGCAGTCTCAGATTGAGGCCACACAAGCACTGACTGCTGCCATCGTCGCTGGTTCAGCCACATTGCCCCGGGGCTCTCACGGCGCCGCAGCAGGCCAGCAATCTGGGCTCCAGCAGATTGCTCCGGATGCTGAGGTGCTGCCCCGTGGGAGTGCCAGTGTGTCGGTCGAGCAGGGAGGTGCTGTTCTCTCTCAGGATGACAGCATTCCTGCTGCCACCACTGTCATTTCCCCATTGCACTTGTCACTGCCTGTAGCCCAGACTGCTGCCGCCCATGCAGATTTGGTGCAGTCTGCAGCCGGGGCCTCCAGGCCCAGAGCTGGTCGAGGCCGTCCTTCAAGGGCATCTGTAGTCTCTGGATCTGACATTCAGCAGCCGTTCACCAGCCTTGCTGCAGCCACTGGGGCCCCATTACGGAGGAGCAGTAGGGTGGGAAGGGGGGAAGTGGGCAAGGGAAGGAGATCACCCTCGAAGGGCAAAAAGTAGGAGGTCTCAAGAAATGTTGGGAATGTTTTTATTAAAGGCCGAGGTTCATCTGATAAATTTTGTTTAGTGTTTTGGCCATTATCTCCAGCTTGTGAGAACCAGTTATGTTAATTAATGATTTATTGTGTTTGCTTCTATTAGTTTGTCATGAATAAATGGCAACACAGAGTTTGTAAAATAAAAACAGTTGTTGTATTCAATATGTACATGTTTGGTCTTTGGAATCATTGCTACCTTGGCCGGCTATAGGGGTTGCGGGTTGCTTTCCATCATGTTGTTCTCCATGCCAGAAGCCATTTCCTCAGTAGGGGCCTAGAAGCAGCTTGTTATCAGCCGTTGATGGACGGCCCTTGCAGTTTCAACATTGTGGGCCTCCCTCCCGCCTTGGTGCTGCTGCTGATCATCCTCCTCCTCTTCCTCGTCCTCTTCCTCCTCCTCCTCCTCCTCCTCCTCCTCCGGTGGTGCACCAAGGCCTGGTGGTATTGGCTGGGTCCTGAGGATTGCAAGGTTATGAAGAATGCAGCAAACAACTATGAAGAGGGAGACTCGCTCAGGCGAGTACTCCAGGGCTCCTCCTGAGTGGTCTAGACAGCAGAACCGTTGCTTGAGCACGCCGATCGTCTACTCAATGATGTTCCTGGTGGCGAGATGGCTCTCATTGTACCACAGCTCAGCAGGGGTGTTGGGGCTACGGAGCGGTGTCATCAGCCAGGTGCAGAGTGGATAACCCTTGTCCCCGAGGAACCAACACTTGGCTGATGCGGTGCCTGGAAAAGGTCTGGCACAGCAGTCTGGCGCAGGATGAAAGCATCGTGGCTGCTGCCATGATAGCAGGCATTGACAGCGAGTATCAGCTTGTCTGTGGTCACAGACCAACCGGACAGTTAAGGAGTGGAACCCCTTGCGGTTTCGGAAAATCTCTGCATTCTCATGCGGTGCCCGCAATGCCACATGCGTGTAGTCAATGGCGCCCTGCACCATGGGGAAGCCTGCTATCCTCGCAAAGCCCAATGCGCGTTCATGCTGTTTGGCCCGGGTCATCGGGAAAGAGATGTACTGGCGTCTCCTTTTATAGAGGGCATTTGTCACTGTGAAGGAATAAGCCATATAGCCTATTCAGAAAAATACACTATCTTATGAAAGAATTCTGGCCTTATTAAAACATGACAAACTGGGTTTGGAAACTTAGAAACCTAACTATGAAATAGCTATGAAAGCATTCTGGCTATTGAGATAAGACAGTTGTTGACCCTGAATAAATAACCTTATTGAAACAGAAGGTGCATGGCTCCGACAAGCTGACCTTTTGGGAACAAAACAATGGTTTACCCTGGATAAGGTGTTCTAATTTAAACTTCATAAACATGGCACATAAGATAAGGAACACCTGCCCTCATGAAGATGACATAAAGTAAGGAACACCTGCTGTCACACCGTTTTTATTTGGTAAACTTAGAACACCTAGAGATGAGACAAGATTCTGTAATGCTACCAGATGATGTCGCAGTAAGAATTGCAGAGGTCGGCAGAAAAATGACTAGGGATAATTAACTTGCATCAGCAGAAAACCTTAAAGGAGATACCACTGGAAAAGGGTATAAAATTGAACTCTCAAATGAGTAAGTAGACTCACTTTAATCGGGCAAAGCGATTCTCAGCTTCAGAGGCGGCTCTGTAGTCTACCACTCTTTGTATCTCGGGGATTAAAGGTATTTGATATTGATGGATATCCTGTAGAAAATAAATTTAAGAACTGTAATACTGTAGCGAAGTTAAGATTTCAAAGTAAGATTCTCTGTTAAAAAGATCGTATGTTTTATCTTTTTAGAATTGTTAAAGTTGCGATTGACTGATTCACCAACTGTAAATTGGATGTCGGTTCTTTAATAAATCTTTATATATTTTTAGAATTAAATCTTCTGTATCAAAAACTCGCGAACTCAATCTCTGTACACTCTTTGGCGGAGAGTTACATTTCTGGGAGAGTTTTCCGGACCCTCATAATATCCGGAACGTTACAGTCGAGCTAAACTTATTAAAAGCGCTATCTGGAGGATGATAACATTTTTGGGTTGTTCCTTTCCTTTAGGGAGAGATAGTCCGGACCTTTAGACTCAATTAAAGTCTTTATGATTTGGCTACCTCAAACTTAAGTTGAAAGTGAACGTTTGAGAAATACGCCTGATCCGGGGTAGCCCTAAAGGGGCTAGGACTAGTAAAATCCCTTCATCACCTCCCGGATACAGCAATGGACCGCAAACTGGGAGATGTTGGCGATGTCCCCAGTAGCTGCTTGAAAGGAGCCAGTGGCATAAAAATTCAGAGCCACTGTGACCTTCACTGCCACCGACAGAGACGTCCTGGTCCTCAGTTGAGGCTACAGATCTGGTTGCAGCAGGTGGCAGAGCTCAGTGACCACCTCCTTGCTGAAGCGGAGCCTGTGCAAACACTGCTCCTCAGACAAATGAATGTAGGAGAATTGTTCCCGGAACACCCTGGGAAGGTAAGGTCTCCTGTGCAGAGGCCTGTTGGCCCACCTCCCTCTGGCCATGATTGCCACTCTCTGTCTGTGTCTCTGATGCCTCCGATTCTGCAGGCACAGGACGACACCCCGAATCAGTGCAGCCCCCACAGTCTCTTGACAATCGAAGCAATGAAGGTCAAATCCAATAGAACCTGCAAAGTGCTGCTCAGTAGCCAAAACTACTTCACACAGCGTTGACTCTCTCCAGAAGTCTCTTCTCTCTCTCTCTCAGAATGAGTGGTGCAAAAATGTCTCCCACAAAAAAAGGCACGAAGAGGGCACCTTTAAATAGCGCTACCCCAGCCCCTTCCCGACTGCAAAACATTCCACTCTCCCTGTCATTGCTTGCGGTGGGCGGTAAGGCAGGGGGCGCCACTCAATATCTGGTCCGGGGCGCCACCGGGGCATTGCACGCTCGACTGACGTCATGATCTACGGGCGCAGGAGATCGTGGCCGTAGTGTTTAGCGCCGTCGCAAAAAACTCTGGTCAATTTCATGAGCGGCGCAAACATCGCCGTGCCTGGACGCTAGTTGCTTTGCGTCCCGTTAGCACCCTCTTAGCAATTTTTCCCTCCTAATATCTAAATGATTTCTTCCTTTGCGTAACTTATATGCATGACCCTCTGGTCCTCCCCAACCTACCTAATTGAAATAATTTGTCAGCTTGCACACAATCTATTCTAGTCATTATTTTATAGGAATAAAAACAGAATATGCTGGAAATACTCAGCAGGCCAGGCAGCGTCTGTGGAGAGAAACAGAGGTAATGTTTCAGGTCAATGACCTTTCGTCAGAGGTCATCGACCTGAAACGTTAACTCTGTTTCTCTCTCCACAGTTGCTGCCTGACCTGCTGAGTATTTCTAGTTTTAATTTCAGATTTCCAGCATCCGCAGTATTTTGCTTTTTCATTATTTTATAGAACTCAGTCAAATGCTCCTAAATCAACACTTCTGGATGGTTTTAGGGAATGAAGCTGGGCAGATGGAAGGAGTATCAGTGGGAGAGCATTTTTGTGGTATTGATCATATTTCAGTTAGATTTAACGTAGTTATGGAAAAGGACAAAGATAGACCAGGAGTAAAAGTTCTTGATTGGAGAAAGGCCAATTTTACTAAGTTGAGATGTGATTTAGCAAAAGTGGACTGGAAACAGCTACTGGAAGATAAATCAGTGTCAGAGTACTGGGAGGCATTCAAGGAGGAGATAGTGAGGGTTCAGAGAAAATATGTTTCCACAATGAAAAAGGGTGGGACTCCCAAATCTAGAGCCCCCTGGATGTCAAGGGACATACAGGGTAGGATAAGGCAAAAAAGAAAAGCTTATGCCAGATACCGAGAGCTAAATATTGCAGAACACCTAGAGGAGTATAGAAAGTGCAGGGGTGAAATTAAAAAGGATTTTAGGAAAGCAAAGAGAGGGCATGAAAAAATATTGGCAAGTAACATTAAGGAAAGATGTTTTATAAATACATAAAGAGCAAGAGGATAACTAAGGAAAGAGTAAGGCCTATTCGAGACCAGAAAGGTAACCAGTGTGTTAAGGTGGAAGACGTGGGTATGGTTCTTAATGAATATTTGCTTCTGTCTTGACAAAAGAGAGGGATGATGCACACATTGCAGTTAAGGAGGAGGAGTGTGAAATATTAGATGAAATAAACATAGTGAGAGATGAAATATTAAGGGGTTTAGTATCTTTGAAGGTAGGCCCAGATGAAATGCATCACAGGCTGTTAAGAGAAGCAAGGGAGGAAATAGTGGAGGCTGTGACCATCATTTTCCAATCCTCTCTGGCTGCAAGTGTAGTGCTGAAAGACTGGAGCACTGGTAATGTTGTACCGTTGTTTAAAAAGGGAGAAAGGGATAGACTGAGTAATTACAGGCCAGTCAGCTTAACCTCAGTGGTGGGCAAATTATTGGAAAAAATTCAGAGGAACAGTATTAATCGTCATTTAGCAAGTACAGTCAGCATGGATTTGTCAAGGGAAGGTCATGGCTGACTAACGTGATTGAATTTTTTGAGGAGGTAACAAGGAGGGTCGATGAGGGTAGTGCATTTGATGTAGTCTACATGGATTTTAGCAAAGCTTTTGACAAGTTCCCACATGGCAGAATGGTCAGAAATGTAAAAGCCCATGGGATCCAAGGGAAAGTAACAGGTTGGATCCAAAATTGGCTCAGTGGCAGAAAGCAAAGGGTAATGGTCGACGGGTGTTTTTATGACTGGCAGGTTGTTTCCGGTGGGGTTCCGCAGGGCTCAGTACTAGATCCCTTGGGGGCTAAATTCAGTTGATTTGCCCCTCCCGTTAGTGCCCTAAGAGGGTGCCAATGGGGCGCAAATCAACTAGCGCCTGGGTGCGGCGCCGCTAACATGTCCCACGAAATTCAGCGGGAGGTTAGCGGCGCCGCGCGGTGTTGCGCCACCGGTGATGACATCATCGCCGTGCGCAGTGCTCCGCTCGCGCCCCGGCTGTAATATTGGGTGGCACCCCCCGACTTACCGCTAGACGCTATGTCCGCCGGGGTCAGGGGGCCTACCTGCGGCCGGGGCAGTGCTAGTTAAAGGGGAGGTGGCGGGCGGCCATTTTTATTGCTGGCCGCCTGCCAGCACCTGCCCCCATTGCAGTCCCCGGCCCCCGTGAAGCCCCCCCCCCCCCCGCGGGGTGCCGGCTGCTCTCCGTGAGCCCGGCACTCCTCCTGAGCGCCAGGTTCGTTTGCCGGCACTCCCGATCCCTGGTGGCTCAACTGGGTGCTGGGACGCGCTGTGCCAGGCCCCTCCCCTTTAATAAGGGGAGGAAGGTCTGCAGTACTGCGGCACATAGCGCCACGATATTGGCTCGCAGCTCCCCAAGAGGGATGCGGGGTGCTTCCAGTAGCACCCCTCCTCCCTCTCGGATCGCTACCTGGGAAAATCAGTCACAGGGGCGCTAACTTTTTTGGGGCGCTAAAATTGGGCGCTACCCAAATTTTATCCCCTTGTTTTTTGTGGTATGCATCAATGATTTAGACTATAATGTAGGGGGCATGATTAAGAAGTTTGCAGATGATACAAAAAATTGGCTGTGTGGTTGATAATGAGGAAGAAAGCTGTAGACAGCAGGAAAATATTGATGGACTGGTCAGGTGGCAAATGGAATTCAATCCGGAGAAGTGTGAGGTAATGTATTTGGGGTGGTCTAACAAGGAAAGGGAATGCACAATAAATGGTAGAATACTGAGATATGTGGAGGAACAGAGGGACCTTGGAGTGCAAGCTCACAGATCCCTGAAGGTAACAGGACAGTTAGATAAGGTGGTTAAGAAGGCATACGGAATATTTTCCTTTATTAGCCGTGGCATAGAATATAAGAGCAGGGAGGTTACGCTAGAACTGTATAAATCACTAGTTCGGCCACAATTAGAATACGGCGTACAGTTCTGGTCACCACATTACAGGAAAGATGTGATTGCACTAGAGAGGGTACAGAGGCGATTTACGAGGATGTTGCCAGGATTGGAGAATTTTAGCTATGAGGAAAGATTGGATAGGCTGGGGTTGTTTTCTTTGGAACAGAGGAGGCTGAGGGGAGATTTAATTGAGGTGTATCAAATTATGAGGGGTCTAGATAGAGTGGATAGGATGGACCTATTTCCCTTAGCAGAGAGGTCAATAGCCAGGAGGCATAGATTTAAAGTAATTGGTAGAAGGATTAGAGGGGAGTTGAGGAGAACTTTTTTTACCCACAGGGTGGTGGAAGTCTGGAACTCACTGCCTGAAAGGGTGATAGAGGAAGAAACCTTAATCACATTTAAAAAGTACTTGGCTATGCACTTGAAGTGTTGTAACCTACAGGGCTACGGACCAAGAGCTGGAAAGTGGGATTAGGCTGGATAGCTCTTTTTCGGCCGGCACAGGCATGATGGGCCAAATGGCCTCCTTCTGTGCCGTAAATTTTTATGATTCTTTGAAGTATATACAGCCAGCTCTTTAAGCCTATCTGGATAGCTATGGTGTTTTGTATTGGGAATCATTCTTGTGGCCCTCCTCTGAACCTTTTCCAAAGCTTCAATATCACCCACCATGTGAGGGGACCAGAACAGGATACACTATTCTAAATGAGGCCTAACCAAGTTCTTGTAAAAGGACAAAATGGTATGTTTCATTTTAAAATGGATAGTGCTGTGAATGCAGCCCAGTACCTAATTTACTTTAGCTATACCTTCTCCGCATTGGTTGTAAACCTTTGGAGAGTTATGAAGTATGACACCAAGATCTTTTTATTTTCACCACCGTCTTTAATTCTCTTTCTTCAAAGGTGTAAGTATGCTTAGCATTGGTCCTGCCCACATAGGTAACAAATTGCCAAACACAGCCCATTCCCCCAACATATCGAGATCTCCTTCCAGTTGTTTATTCTCCTCTACAGTCCTAACTCTCGCACAAACCTTCATATCATTCGCAAACTTGCAGATCATTCTCCCAACACCTTAATCTAGATCATTAATATAGACAGTGAAGAGCAAAGGTCCGAACATCGACCCCTGTGAGACAGCACTGTTAACTGGTCTCCAAACACATCCACAGCCATTGATAACAATGCTCTGCCTGTGGGAATGCAGTCAATTCTTTATCCACTGTAGCAGCTTCCCACTAATTGCGCAAGATTTTATCTTGTGGGGTAACCTATTGTGCGGTACCTTTCGAAGAAGAGCAGGGGAGTTCTTCCCGGTGTCATGACTAATATTTATCTCGAACCCAACCTCACTATAACAGATTATATGATCATTATCTCATTGCTGTTTGTGGGACCTAGCTGAACGCAAATTGTTTCACGGCTGTGTTTCCCTACATTACAACAGGGACTATACTTCAAAAGTATTTCAGTGCCTGTAAAATGCTTGGGGACGTCTTGAGGTCATGAGAGGCAATATATAATGCAGGTTCTTATAATACCATAAAACATAAATTTAAATGAATGAAAAGTAAATTTAAATGGAAATTAGGGAGCTCTTGTCTTAAAGAGTGATAAACTATTGGAATAATTTGCCTAGTTGGGTCGTACACCACGCTATATTAAATCTGAACAAAGGATCACAAATGAATATAGTTTGATACATTGTTAAGGAAAAACATTAGGGAATTCCAAACACAACTGAATACTTAAATAGGAGAGTTGGGAAGACTTATTTCCTCCCCCTCACCACCCAGAGCCTGGAGACATTTTCTTCCCTTCTCTAAGAATTGAAGAGATGGGGGAAAGGCTGGGAGTAAAGAAACTACCTTACCTCCACTCAGTACATCCTCCAGACTACTTGGCTGAGATTAACTGTACAATCGCAGGCACAATTAGCATGCAGGTACAGCAAGTAATCAAAAAGGCAAATGGAATGTTGGGCTTTATTGCAAGGGGGTTGGAGTATAAAAGCAGGGAAGTCCTGCTACAACTGTACAGGGTATTGGTGAGACCACACCTTGAGTACTGCATACAGTTTTGGTCTCCTTATTTAAGGAAGGATATACTTGCATTGGAGGCAGTTCAGAGACGATTCACTAGGTTAATTCCAGAGATGAGGGGGTTGACTTATGAAGAAAGGTTGAGCAGGTTGGGCCTATACTCATTGGAATTTAGAAGAATGAGAGGTGATCTTATTGAAACATATAAGATACTGAGGGGGCTCGACAAGCTAGATGCAGAGAGGATGTTTCCTCTTGTGAGAAAATCTAGAACTCGGGGGCATAGTTTCAGAATAAAGGGTCGCCCTTTTAGAACTGAGATGAGGAGGAATTTCTTCTCTCAGAGGGTCGTAAATCTGTGGAATTCTCCGCCGCAGAGAGCTGTGGAGGCTGGGTCATTAAATACATTTAAGGTGGAGATAGACAGATTTTTGCAAGATAAGGGAGTGAAGGGTTATGGGGAGCGGGCAGGGAAGTGGCTTTGAGCCCTAGATCAGCCATGATCTTACTGAATGGCGGAGCAGGCTCGAGGGCCAAGTGGCCTATTCCTGCTCCTATTTCTTATGTTCTTATGTACAAGCCCATGTCTTACAATGTGTAATATGCCCCTCACTCTCTTAAATGTCTCCAAAATACCATGTTGTTGAACAGATCAACAGCACTGTATCGAAAAAATAATTCAGGTTGAGTGGTTGCTGGGACCTGGGTTCAAATCCTGCCTAGGTTGCTGTGAATAAAAAAAAGTATCTGCTACATCAAGTAAATTTGAGTAATTTTAAAGTAGTTGTGAGTGTGTGTTAGCCCAAAGCACAATCTCCATGAGGATCTCTCGCACACTTTATGAGGAGGGGGGTTAAGGCAAATGGGGGGAGGGGTCAAGATTTCCTGTGTTCACTATGAGTACTGATACTGTTACCATGCGAATAAATAACTTACACGTCATCTCCCATTGCTGGGGCATAGGGTGATTTACTCTGCAACTGGCTTTGCCCCCTGTAATGCTGGATGCTGAAATTGGACGCTTGAAAATGGAGAAGTGTTCCATTCTCCAGCACCTGAGCTCCAACATTCACCAAAAAGACAAACAAAAACCAAGGAAATCGTACACCACACTATAATAAATCTGAACAAAGAATCACAAATTAATATACTTCGATACATTGTTAGAATAAATATATTCCAGTCTTGCGTAGAACACCAGAGAAACAACAAAAGGCTTCAAGTAGCTTATTACAAGGTTATGCCATCTGACAGAAAGCTGTCATTGGTTTTCCTATTTGTTTTATCCAGAAGAGAGATAGTTCTGGATAATTTATGCCCCGATTTTCCTGCACCAGCTCCACAGTGTGTTGCACAGTCAGGAGAAGCAACTTGTATTTCTTCCTTTGAGTCAGTACAGGAGCATTGATTCTACTCCACGAGAGATCCTGAATATTCTCTTTGTTGATCCGCGCGGACTACATCTCACCAGCGGCTGTCAACAAACAACCTGGAAATGTTCGGGCAGATCGCAGCTTGAGGAGGGGGTCATCTGCCACCAACCACTTCTTTTTAGCTGAAGAATTTTAAAACTGAAAAATTTCCTGTGTTTGAAGGTGTAAAAGGGCTTGGTGCATTGAAAGCTGTCCATAGTTCGTAATTGTGAGTATGCGTGGCTTCAGAGTGCCTCCTATATATTTTACAATGTAAGTTATTTAGGTCTCTCAATAAGTGCCTGCTTTTTGCAGGTGCCCACTTTTTGGGAGTGTCCGTTTATACAGGTTTCACTGTATTCATGTCAAGCTCCCGCCCGCGATGTGGGCTGCTTCTGGCTGGAATTTGGGAACGCTGCTGCAGGTATTTAAACATCTTCAGAATCTTCTTAAAGTAACGGAGAAGGAGTAGGAGCAAAGTGAAGTGAACGAAGAGTTTGGCTATGTAGCACATGAACCAAATAGTGTCACAGCCAGAATCCGTGATGCATACAAAGAATTGCACACAATGCCTCGGAGAAGATTGCTGCAATGGGTAAATGCAGTCTTAGTACCCCCAAAGCCTGAACCCAAAATGAGAAAGAAGACTTGAAGAAAGCTATGAAGGTAAGCTGATGGAAAGTGCCTAATCCCAAGTATGCTGCAAACTGTTTCACCTCAATCTGTTACACTTGTACTGTTGCTCTATGTCAAGCACTCAGACACACTAACAGCTCCTTTGATGCTTACCACACAGCAACACTGCACTTCTTGAGGATGCAACTTACCTCTCTTGCTGTTGCCGCGCTCATTTCTTAAAAGGTCTTTGCACCAAACACCCTTTGGACCACAAACTAGTTGCATGATGCATGTTTATTGACGCACACACAAAGATGCACACACCTCACAGAATGGCCACTTGGATGTCATTGTATGCGCTCTGCAAACCTACAACATCTCAACTTTTTTGTTTGCAGGCCCAATTTACTCACAAGAGTAAAGAGAAAACCCACACTGGAGGAGGGCCCGCGAATCTAATGCCGCTGACGTTATTGGAGGAGGCCAGGCTTAATGTCATTGACTAGGAGCATTTAGAGAGAGTCAGGCAAAATGAATCTGGAGGCCTTCTCTCAGCTGACGGCTAGTTCCATGCTTCTGTTGTTATGTTCTTCACTTTCTACTCAGTTATCCACTTTTGAGCCAAATCTTGCTGAAGTGGGGCATCCGTTAAACTCGAATATAATTTGCGCTGTAATTTGCATGTGATGTGAGCTAGCAACGATGCGGCGAGGGCAATGGGGCATCTGGGATCTTAGTGAATGATGGGACCAACAGTGTATCTCCCTAACCAATGGGATTTAAGGATTGAGAAAGAAATAGAGGAATGACGGAGAAGGAGGGTGAGTTAGAGTGGGTGAATTAGTCTAAACAGGTACAGAAAGAGAAATAAAGAGGAAGAAAGATTAGATTAAGAGAGAGAGGAAAAAAGGCAGAAAGAAAAAGTAAGGAAAAAATGTAAACATTTAAAATTTTAATTAAAAAAAATTTCTAACAACAATTTACTACATGCTGGAATGAGACTCAACAATTTAAATTGTTCCCTTTCTGGGCCAAAGAGATTGATTGGCATTGCAATAAGAATTATCACATCATTAAAAAGATACTTATGCAGTTAATTATGAGCCCTAACTTTCTGGGGGTGTTTAATGGACAATTAATGTGAAAATCCAGCAAGCTCTTAAAAGTAACGGGGAGGCAAAGGGTGAGATGCCGTTTGTGCGAGGTAAACGACAGAGTTCTGGAGATTCGCAACTCACAGCGTATCTCTTAATCCCATGAACTTGCTGGCCGATTTGCGCATTAATAATGGCATGCATTGTTAATATGTCGTTATTTTCCCAGGAGGATTTGGCCTGTCACGGGGACAACCAAAGGTTTAACAGTATCCATTTAGTACATTGGTATGTATGCACTATTTGAATGGGTGTCTTACAAGTAGATTTATAGGCCGCAAAATTTGGTAGGTCAGTGCCGCCCATTAGTGCTTGACGGGTGTTAAAGGGTTAGCGCCCGGCTGCGGCGAATCCAACGCCGCACACAACCTTCAGTGGCGAATTGGCGCTAACTGTTAACGCCTAGGCCTCCAGCGCCTCTCACATGGTGACGTCACTGTGTGTGCAACACCCCGTTAACGGCCCTGATGCAAAATTGCCTTTCACCCCCCGCTTTAGAGCCTCGCGCCGACAACGCCAGTAAGAGGAGGCATTGAGAACTCGGAAGTGCGCTGCAGGAGCGATAATTAAAGGGAATGTTTCCGTGTCACCTGAACGTTGCGAAAAAGGTGCTTTCAGTGATCGCACCATTTATTACTTGCACCAGTTTGCTGCCTGCACAACATTTGTTACACCTTTTCCTCAAACATCTCCAAATGCTGCACTTTCTGAAAGTGATGGGGGCTAATGTTTCTATACTTTAAAAAAAATTGGTTTTGCGCTCCAAGAAGGAAGTGGAGCGCAAAATCAGCAGGAGGCGGGGCGGAGACTTCAGCACACTGCCGCGTTCAAAGGCTCCTTCCCTCCCTTAATGGGAAGGGCCATCGCTGCAGGCTCTGCAATATAAAAAGTACCTACCTGGACCACCAAGGCAGCCACGATTTGCACGCGATCAGCCCAGCACTCAAGCAGAGTGCCGGGCTGATCGATCGCGAGCAGGAACCCACGAAAAACTGGAACAAGAAAAGTAAGTTTTTTTTACTTACCTCAGCCACCTCGCCTTTAATCATCGCCTCGAAGCGGCCGGCTGCCCGGTGCGCGCCTCCTGCAGCTGTCGGTGTTTTCGCCCGGCGCTGCTGCAGGGGGCGGAAGTCAATTTCGGGCCGGGGACGCTACCGGAATGATGCGCACGGCGATGACATCACGATCTCCAGGTGAAGGAGATCAGGGCGCAAAGCCGTAGCGCCGCCGCAAAATATGGCGGGTGTCGATATCAGTGCCACGCCCGGTTGCAAAACCATTTGCGCCCCATTAGCGCCCCCCGTGGGCACTAATGGGAGGTGCAAAGGCACCCAATTTTGCCCCCTTAAAATTTTAGCGCCCCAAACGGGTCTATACCGAATTTCTCCCCCATAATATTTTGTCTCTTTCTCCAGGCATTCTACAAGAAACAAATGCATCTCCCAGAGTTGTTTAAGATGCCAGCACATCACGGCAGCCTTCAGTATTCAGGGCACCGATTGCAAGCACTGCATGTACATTCACCTCAAGAGATTTAAATAGTGAGATGCACATGAATCACAGAGCATAAGTGGGGAGGAGTAAGTGGAAATGGCAGTAGAGGAGCAGGAACCTTCTTTGTAAAGCTGGTGTCCTTCATCGGAGCCTTAGGATTTGGATCTCACAGGGACTATGAATAAAAGTAGAATTTTCTCTCAAGTAGGTTCACTGACTGCAGTAATTTGAGTCTGTCCAAGACTCCCTGCAAGGCCTGTCTAGAAGTGTGGAGGAGTCCATAAACAAGATCTGTGCATTGGTGTGTAAATGCAAGGCAACTCCAAAGACACCTGCGCCAGATACCCCATTGACAGACCCTCTAGGCCCAGTCATCTCTTTTCTTCATTCGTTCCTGTGATGTGGGCATGGCTGGCAAGGCCAACATTTATTGCCCATCCCTAATTGCCCTTGAGAAGGTGGTGGTGATCCACCTTCTTGAACTGCTGCAGTCCTTGTAGTGAAGGTACTCCCACAGTGCTGCTAGGGAGAGAGTTCCAGGAGTTTGACCCAGCGACGATGAAGGAACGGCGATATATTTCGAAGTCTCGATGGTGTGTGCCTTGTAGGGGAACTTGGAGGTGATGGTGTTCCCATGCGCCTGCTGTCCTTGTCCTTCTAGGTGGTAGAGGTCATGGGTTTGGGAGGTGCTGTCGAAGAAACCTTGGCGAGTTGCTGCAGTGCATGTTGTAGATGGTGCACACTGCAGCCATGGTGCACTGGTGGTGGAGTGAGTGAATGTTTAAGGTGGTGGATGGGGTGCCAATCAAGTGGGCTGCTTTGTCCTGGATGATGTCGAGCTTCTTGAGTGTTGTGGAGCTGCACTCATCCAGGCAAGTGGAGAGTACTCCATCACACTCCTGACTTGTGCCTAATAGATGGTGGAAAGGCTTTGGAGAGTCAGGAGGTGAGACACTCACCGCAGAATACCCAGCCTCTGACCTGCTCTTGTAGCCACCGTATTTATGTGGCTGGTCCAGTTAAGTTTCTGGTCAATGGTGACCCCCAGAATGTTGATGGTGGGGATTCAGCAATGGTAATGCCGTTGAATGTCAAGGGGCGGTGGTTAGACTCTCGCTTGTTGGAGAGAGTCATTGCCTGGCACTTGTGTGATGCGAATGTTATCTGCCACTTATCAGCCCAAGCCTGAATGTCGTCCAGGTCTTGCTGCATGTGGTCATGGACTGCTTCATTATCTGAGGAGTTGAACATTGTGCAATCATCAGCGAACATCCCCACATCTAACCTTATGTTGGAGGGAAGGTCATTGATGAAGCAGCTGAAGATGGTTGGGCCTAGGACACTGCCCTGAGGAACTTCTGCAGCGATGTCCTGGGGTTGTGATGTTTGGCCTCCAACAACCACAACCATCTTCCTTTGTGCTAGGTATGACTCCAGCCAGTGGAGAATTTCCCCCCCGATTCCCATTGACTTCAGTTTTACTGGGGCTCCTTGATGCCACACTCAGTCAAGTGTTGCCTTGATGTCAAGGGCAGTCACTCTCACCTCACCTCCATCTCTTGTGAGTTTTCAGTTTGCTGCTATAGATCTACAACAGACGATTGTGCATGTTTTTAACATACTTATGGATCAGTCTAAGAAAACCTTGAAGCACAGCTTCATTGAACTTATTGCTGCCCATGGTTCTGCTCCAACACAGCTCAGTGGGGATGTTGAGTCAGCAGCCAGCAGCAGGGACGTGGCAGAGGCGGCTGTCTCTCAAGGCCTTGCAACATCTCGACCATCCAGCCCTCTCATCTCTCCAGTGAGAAAATGATAGTGGGCATGCTAGAAAGTGCCAGCACCAGCTGCAGATGTGATAGAAACAACTGCATGAGGCCCACTGACTCCCAAAGAAACTGCCACTGAAACCCTGCAGTCAGCAAGACTTACTCTTTCCTGGAGAATCACTTAGAATTCATTGATTAGGAGTTAGAAGTCACACACTAGCACTGAAGTGACGCACTGAGAGAAAAGACACTAACATGGTAGATACATGACTCATGATAGGAGAATGGGTGGCTCTTTATTTGACTTCTGTCCACACTTTGGGACGATACTCCGGGCGAAGGAGATCGTGGCGCAAAGTCTTACCGCCACCGCAAACCTCTCACCGAAGTTTGCAGGAGTCGTTCATCTAGCCGCGTTCAGGCGGTAAGTCGTTATCACCCCCCGGAGGAAGCCAATTTCTAGCCCAGTATGACTGTAGGGGCTAGAAATTCATTATAGCCCAGGAATGGGCGGTATCTTTCGAAAAGTTAGAGAATTAGCACCAGGTGCTAATGTTTTAGACTGCAGGCAAAATTCATTCTCACTGCTCAAAGAAATGATTGGGGTGCTAAATCAAGTCTTAAAGGCCTAGCTCAGTGGCGTTACACTCAAAGGGTGGACCAATATCGGGTGCAGTCTAATCTCAACTCATCATTGCCACAGGCTTTTCACAGTACTTAAAGGGAAGGCTCATTGGGGGAAAAATTCAGTTGGTTGCGCCTCCTGTTAGCGCCTTAAGAGGGCGCTAATGGGGCACAAAGCAGCTAGCGCCTGGGCGCAGCGATGTTTGCGCCGCTCGCGAACTTAACTAGACATTTTGCGGCGGCGCTAAAATTTACCGCCGCGATCTCCTGCGCACGCAGATCTTGACGTCATACGAGGGTGCAACGCTCTTGTGGCGCCCCGGAGCGGAAATTGAGTGGCGCCCCCATCCTTTCCGCCTGGCGCATCCAACGACCGGAAGACTGGAACGCTATCAGTCGCTGTGGGGCTGGGGGGGGGGGGCGCTATTTAAAGGGGGCCTCTTCCTGTCTTTCTCTGTGGTTGACATTTTTGCACCACTCGTTCTGAGAGAGAGAGAGAGATTCGGCGAGAGAGAAAGAGAGACTTCTGCATTGAGTCAACGCTGTGTGAGGTACTTTTGGCTACTGATCATAACTTGGCAGGTACTTTGGTTTTTGGCCTTCATAACTTTGCTTGCTAAGAGACTATGGGGGCTGCACTGATTGGGGGCGTCGTCCTGCGCCAGCTGAATCGGAGGACACAGAGACGCAGAGAGAGAGTGGCAATGATGGCCAGACGGAGGAGGGCCAACAGGCGTCTGTACAGGAGAGCTTACCCTCCCAGGGTATATCGTGAACAGCTCTCCTACATTCATATGTCTGAGGAGCAGTGTTTGCGAAGGCTGCGCTTCAGCAAGGAGGTGGTCACTGAGCTCTGCCACCTGCTGCAGCCAGATCTGCAGCCTCAACTGAGGTCCAGGACGTCTCTGTCGGTGGCAGTGAAGATTACAGTGGCTCTGAACATTTATGCTACTGGCTCATTTCAATCTGCTGCTGGGGACATCGCCAATATCTCCCAGTTCGCGGTGCATTGCTGCATCCGTCACGTCACAAATGCCCTCTTTAAAAGGAGACGAGAGTACATCTCTTTCCCCATGACCCTAGACAAGCAGCATGAACGCGCTCTGGGCTTTGCCAGGATAGCGGGCTTCCCCATGGTGCAGGGCGCCATTGACTGCACGCATGTGGCTTTGCGTGCTCCGCATGTGAATGCTGAGGATTTCCGGAACAGAAAGGGGTTCCATTCCTTGAATGTTCAGTTGGTCTGTGACCACAGACAGCTGATACTCGCTGTCAATGCCCACTATCCTGGCAGCTGCCACGATGCTTTCATCCTGCGCCAGACTACTGTGGCAGAACTTTTCGAGGCACCGCATCAGCCAGTTGGTTGGCTTCTCGGGGACAAGGGGTATCCACTGAGCACCTGGCTGATGACACCGCTCCGTACGCCCAACACCCCTGCTGAGCTGCGGTACAACGAGAGCCATCAAGCTACCAGGAACATCGTTGAGCACACAATCGGCGTGCTGAAGCAACGGTTCCGCTGTCTGGACCATTCTGGAGGAGCCCTGCAGTACTCGCCTGAGCGAGTTTCCCACTTCGTAGTTGTGTGCTGCATGCTGCATAACATGGCAATCCTCAGGACCCAGCCAATGCCACCAGGCCTTGGAGCACCACCAGAGGAGGAGGAGGAAGAGTAGGAAGAGGAGGAGGAGGATGATCATCAGCAGCACCAAGGCGGGAGGGCGGCCCACAATGTTGAAACTGCAAGGGCCGTCCGTCAACGGCTGATAGCAAGCCGCCTCTAGGCCCCTGCTGTGGAAATGGCTTCTGCCATTGAGAACAACATGAATGAAACCAACCCGCAACCCCTAAGCCGGCCAAGGCAGTAATGATTCCAAAGACCAAACATGTACATTTTGAATACAAAAACTTATTTAATTTACAAACTCTGTGTGTGTCATTTCTTCATGACAAACTAATAGAAAGAAATACAAAAAAACAGTCATTAACATAACTGGTTCTCACAACCTGGAGATAATGTCCAAAACACTAAACAAAAGTTTAAACACGAACCTCGGCCTTTAATAAAAAATTGACAAACATTTTGTCACACCTCCTACTTTTTGCCCTTCGAGGGTGATCTCCTTCCCTTGCGCACTTCCCCCCTTCCCACCCTACTGCTCCTCCGTAATGGGACCTCAGTGGCTGCAGCATGGCTGGTGGAAGGCTGCTGATTCTCATAACCTGAGACTGCAGATGCCCTTGAAGGACGGCCTCGACCAGCTCTGGGCCTGGAGGGCCCGGCTGCAGACTGCACCAACTCTGCATGGGCGGCAGCAGTCTGTCCTACAGGCGGTGACAAGTGCAGTGGAGAAGTGACAGTGGTGGCAGCAGGAATGCTGTCATCTTGAGAGAGGACAGCAACTCCCTGCTCGACCGACATACTGGCACTCCCACGGGGCAGCACTTCAGCATCCGGAGCAATCCGCTGGAGCACAGATTGCTGGCCTGCTGCGGCGCGGTGAGAGCCCCGGGGAAATGTGTCCGAACCATCGAGGATGGCAGCAGTCAGTGCTCGCATGGCCTCAATCTGAGTCTGCATGACAGCAGTCTGAGACTGAATTGCAGCACTAAGCTTTAGCGTGGCATCCGCCTGTGCTACAGCGAAGTGCTCCACACTCCTTGCCAGTGATTCAATGCATTCGGGCACCCTTCCCACTGCACCCATGAGCTCAGTGCGCATGTCCGCCGCCTGGGTGTGCATTTCAGCGATGAGCCGCTCCTCCTCTGCGTCCAGTGCAGCAGGACTCGCTGGCCTACTCTCCCTCCGGGGAGAAGGCCCCTGAGCTTCCCTACCCCCATCGCGTTGCTGCAGCCCGCTGGGTCCTGGAGCTTCACCCTCATCAGACCCTTCCCCCCTGCTCCCCTCCAGGGAAGGCGTGTTCCCAGTGTGGGCATGGGCTTCCTCGGGAGAGGGTGGCACTGATGCTCCGCCTTCATCTTCCTCCTCGCCTGCAGCTTCACTCCCACTGGCAGCTTGAAGGCCCGTCTCCTCAGCTGGTGAATCACCATCTGAAAGCAGGGAGGTACAAGAGTGGCTTTAGCATGAGGACAGGGTGGCAGTAAGGGAGGAATGAGTGCAGCGATTTAGTAAGTTGGATTGAAAGTGTCAAAGGCTGGTGTTGTGAGGGACAAGTGGAAGGACAGAGGACAAAAAGGTGATGACCTTACCATTGCTGTCCAGAACGGGGTCGGCGTCTCCAGTGGCGATGGGACCGATCACCCGGCTTGCCACAATCCTGTGGACGCGCGCCTCAAGATCGCTGAGGGGTTGCAGCTGAGGCCGCGCTCCACCCGTCCATTGCTGCTGTCTCCTATTATGAGACAGCTTGGCCTGCAAGAAAAAGGATGGCGTCTGAGTAAATATACAGCCATGGTCTTGCCTGATGTGCCTCCCATAGGTGAATAGCCCTTACTGTATGCAGCCATGGTCTTGCCTGATGTGCCTCCCATAGGTGAATAGCCCTTACTGTATGCATAGTGTGGAATGTGCGTGTGTGTTTCATGAGAGGGCCATAGGTGTTGGATGAGTGTTGTGCATTGGGGTTTTAAGACCCTCTGGCCATAGAGTGAGGTTGAGATGGAGGGATGGAGAGGTATTGAAAAAAAGCCACTCACCCTGACGACCCAAGTGAGGTCGTTGAACTTTTTCCGACATTGTACATGGGTCCTGGGCACCATGCTCCTGCAGGAGACGCTCTGAGCCACCTCCCTCCACACTCTTCTGTACTCACGCGGCAAAGGCCTCCTGCCACTCTCTGGGTACAGTATTGATCTTCTGCGCTCCACCGCGCCAACCAGAGCATCCAAGGCCCGCTCGCTGAAGCGCTGAGCTCGTTCTCTCACCCTCTCCATAGTCCTTGGCTGGAAGATTTAGGCACAGGTCTCTCCAGGCCGAGATTCAAGGCTCCAATGAGCAGGGTGTGGCTGGAGTGCAAGATCGACCCTCCCCTTTAAGAACTGTCCGGCGCCAGTGTTTCTGTGTTCCATCGCTAACTGACAGCACCTGCGCTGCGCCCGCGCTCTGAGTTAGCGCCTCGCTCCTCGGCCTTTGCGCCTTAAGACAGGTGTGTGGTGCCTGATTTAGCGCTCCAATCACCTCCAGGGGCGTTAAAAGTCAAGTTTGCCATCGGTGGCGATAATTAGCGCCAGGCGTTAATCTTTGCGCCCGGCCGATAATTGCGCCCCAAATGGGGCGATACTGAATTTCTCCCCCATTGATACTGCAGCACCTCATTCTCAGCATTGCTGGCTGTGCAGTTGCCTCAGTAAGGAGAAGCACAACAAGGAGAAGGTGCCGGAGGACTGAAGCAGGTGTGCTCATGGCAGATCCACCTCAGTCGGGTGGTCAGGATGATTCAATGCTTCAACAAATGTTACATACCACCATCTATACCATAAACTTCACACACTGCCCAAAGCATCACACCCCCAGCGCTTGCCAGTAACAATCTCTACCTACCAACACTCACACCCACATCTCAGGCCTTGCACACAATGACAGCTATTCAACTATGGCAGGCACAAGGATCATTAGTTATTAGAATGAATGTAATATGTGTGATATGTTTATGCATAAATTTATTAATGGAGTTTGTAATATTTTGTGGTCTCTCTCATTTCACCTTTGCGCCCAGGAGGACACTGTGATATGACATGACACAGCGATGGTATGATGGGCATGTGGTGAGCAAAAGGGATCTGGGGTTTAAGTCCAGCTGTGAGACTGGTGGTCTGTTTGGAGGAAGTGGCAGAGTTCTGTGACCACCACCTTGGTGATGCGGAGCCGTCTAATACACTGCTCCTCGCTTAATTGAAGGTAGGAGAGGTGCTGTCGGAATACCCTCAGAGGGTAAGGCCTCCTGGTGAGAGCCCTGATGTCCCTCCTCATCCCTCTGCGCACATATTCCCGTATTTCTGGCTGCCTACGCTCCCTCCGCCATAGATCCTGGAGGGTGAGGTGGCGTCAGTACAGCCCCCATTAATGTTGCCAAGTGTAGCAGTTTGAATCTTTGAACAATAAATGTAGCCACTTTGCACTTGCCAGTAGACTGCTGATAAAAAAGAAGCTTGAAATTACTCATACAAACTGCTCCACTGGCTGAAACTGACAAGAAGCCACTGAAACTAACCTGCCCTGACAGCTGTGAGTGATTAATGCTGATGCCTTTAAATAACGACATTGAAGCCGACTTCCTGCAGCTGCACGCCAGCTCTCCCTGTCGCTGCCTGGTTGAGACGCAAAGGCAAGTGGCGACAATTAATTTTGCAGATCGGGAGCCCAGTGAGCGTTGCACACTCACTGACGTCACGATCTGCCTGCCGTTGAAGTTCCTGGCGGTACCTCATACCGGCGGGGCAACGGGGTGGGCTGGGGTCGGATTTGCTATGTGGCGCAGGATTCGCCTTGTCCTGGCTCTACCTCATCAGCGCCCTGTTACCGCCCTCTGCAGGTGCTAACGGCGGGTGCTAACCTACCGAATTTTGTGTTCTGTGCCACTTGATAGAGTGCATGTAGACAGGACGATTCTGTAGAGGCCCAGCTCAGGTGCTCAGCAAATGATGATCTTGGACACACTGTTGGGTTGCACTGTAAGGCACCTCAATCTGTCAAGGCATCTGAAACACTGGGGGCAATTTTTGCCCTAACTACCCAGTGGAAACCGGCCGGGTGAATATTTAAAATGCCCCAGCTGACTTACCTGCCAATTACCCCCCTGATATGCGCCAATCCTGATTTTAACTAGCTCTTCTGAACGTGTGCCAAAGGCACCTGGCTGAATCCAGCAGGGTCCTTCTTTAAATATGCAGTTCAGGGTGCGATTACGTCATTGGGCCCCGACTGCAATTTGAACTCCGACCTGAGCAGAGAAGCCGCTGCGGCTTTGCCAACCGGTGAAGACAGTGGGAAGGGAATCCGGGACCACAAGAGGCCATTTAAGATACTTTCTTGTTTACTTTCCCTGTGGAGACAAGAGGAGTAGGAATGCTCCACCGGCTCCCATAAGGAAATTTTAGGCCTCCCTATGCTCCGGGCATCCCCCCCCCCCCCCCCAATTCCCTCCTTCTAGACCCTCTCAAAACCCCCACCCCTTGCGGCTTCCCTTCTTGCCGGTGAGCCTTCCTTTGTTGCCGTTAGGAGAGAGGCATAGGAATAATAGATGGGCCTGCACGCAAAACTTTTCAATTGCAAGAATTAGGCCAAACCAGACTGTGCCGCACCCCCGTCACCCCAGACAGAGCGGCAAGGTGCTGACGCCCCCTCCCCGAGCCCCTGAGTGCCAGGGGCTCAGTGTTACGTGTAAATGGTGTGGCCTCTCACCGTAATTACTCAAATGCCCCCAGAATTTGGGACGTTGTCAGAACCAGGCCACCCATATCGGAAAATGTAGGCTCTAATTCTGCAATACTTGTTTCCTCCCCAATGCCAGGTAAGAAGGATCAGAAGAGCTGGGAGAGGGCGGGGGAATGGGTTCCGTATCCCGGTATAAGGGCTATGTAGCACTGTCCTACAGAGCTTGTGCGCATTGATTATCTCAGTGTGTGAAATTTGCAGTTAATTTGATCCCTGAATATCTGTGACTCAGAAGAGTTTGTGTATACACTTGTTCCTGCTTGTAATCAATATGGAGCCTGCCAGCGACTGTAGAATTCCCCAGCTTGCAGAGCTAGATCGAGATTCTGTACTTGCAATCGATCAACAAAATACCATGACTTCTTTTGACTCCTAGCTAGTTGCATAGTTAGTTGTCATCACTTGTAATCAATAGGGTAGAGCCCTGGGGAATTTAAATTTTAATCTCCTTATTAGTGTGGTTTGTGTTTCCTGTGCACGAAGAAACAGCTTTGTATATAAGCAGGGTCTTTCGAAGTTCCCAACTGGTTTCTCTCACTCATTGCAGGCTGACGAGTGATTTGTTACTCCCTAGGATCTCCATGTATTTCATCATTTAAAAGGGGCTGGTATTAAAAAGCTTGCAAGGTCAAAAATATGAGTCTACCTCCAAGAAGCTCGGTTTCCCCATTTATCCCAAACACTTGTGTTCCCCCTGGAAACTCTTAGCTCCCCCATTGAACCTGGAGGGGAAAGATTCCTGGGAGGGGGTGCAACTTGGGCAGATTACCTGTGAGAGAGGCAGGAATTTGGTGTGCAATCTGGATCTGCTGAGTTTCTGCCCCATTTAAGAAGTGTCTGAGATCCTGATGCATCACCTTGGGTCAGCGGTCACGCTCTCGCCTCTGACTCGGAAGGCTGTGAGTTCAAGACCCACTCCAGAGACTTGAGCACATAATCAAGGCTGACAATTCAGTGCAGTACTGTGGGAGCGCTGCATTGTTGGAAGTGCTGTCTTTCAGATGAGACGTTAAAACGCGGCCCCGTCTGCCCTCTCAGGTGGACGTAAAAGATTCCACACCACAATTTCAAAGAAGAGCATGGGAGTTCCCCCCGGTATCCTAGCCAATATTTATCCCTCAAGCAACACTTAAAGCACGTGGGGGGAAAACTTGGGTTGATTTGCGGCTCTCGTTAGTGCCCTCGGGGGCACTAACAGGGCGTAAATCCCCTACCACCTGGGCGCGGTGCCGCTAACGCCTCCCACGAAATTCAGCGGGAGGTTAGCGGCGGCGGTAGCCGGTAGCACCCTGCGGTGCTACGCCATCGGCGATGACATCATCACTGTGCGCAGCGCCCCAGCTGCAAACTTCGCTTGCGCCGCCTGACCTATCGCCGGATGGTATGTCTGACAGGGCCACGGTGGCATTTTTGCAGCAGCGGTGGTGTTAGTAAAAGGGGCAGGTGTCGGGCGGCCATTTTCTTTGGGCCAACTGCCAGCACCTGCCCCCTTTTTTCCTCGGGGTGCCGGGCTGTTTTCCCGGCACCCCGCTCCCCGGTGGTCCGGCAGGGCCCCGGTGAACGCTCCTTTAATCAGGGGAGGAGGCCTGCAATGACGCAGCGCTATGTGCTGACGTGCGTGGCGCTGTTGCACGTAGCACCGCGATATTCAGTTGTAGCGCCCCAAGAAGGAGGGGGAGTGCTTCCAGTAGCGCCCCACCTCCTGCTTGGGGCGCTACAACTGAATTTCCGGCGGAGGGGCGCTAATTTTTCGGGGCGCTAAAATTAGCACCCCGGTGACGTTAGTGCCCCAAAAGGGGCTACACCCAATTTTTTCCCCAATGATTGGTTAATATCATGTTGCTGTTTGTGGGACCTTGCTGTACACAAATTGGCTGCTCCGTTTCCTACATTACAACAGTGACTACACCTCAAAAGTACTTAATTGGCTGTAAAGCATTTTGGGATGCCCTCAGATCGTGAAAGGTGTTATATAAATGCAATTTCTTTCTTTCTTCTTTCTTAAAAAAGAGAAAAGGGAGCAGAGTTAGGCTGGGAGATAAAAGCTGAACATTAGCAAATGACAGTCTTGCGAATGTAGGTCAAAGTTGCTAAGTTTGTTGCATATCTGCTGAGTTGAATAAAAGGATACAAGTAATATGCAGACACCCTGCTTAGATAAGCCACCAACATCTCCTTCCTTGATGCTCCTGACCCTGCTTGGCCCAGTGATCTCTAGGGCTTCTTGCTATGCCTGTGTGAGGGCAATGATGTTAGAGACTCCTTCACCCATTTTGGTCTACTCCACTGTATTATATGCTGTCTTGTCCTGCAGAAGTAGAGGGGAATATTTAGCATGTGCACGTGGTGAAGGAAGATTCAGCAAGTGCATGTTAGCAGGTGGCTGTTGAAAAGGTATGTGGAGATGTGTAGGGCTTGTGCATATAGTGCACATGGTGAGAGGTGGAGAAGAATCAAGATGGAATGAGAATGGGGAGGTGATGATCGTAAAGCCAAGAGTGTGGAATGTGATGTGAGGAAGGACTGCTGGGAGGAGTGCTAGGATCTGAGAAAAGAATGGTGTTAGTGTATGGTGTGAAGAGAGCATAGGAAGAGGTGAGTGTGTTTGTAATGAGGAAGAAAGATGCTTTAGTGTGCTCTTATGATTGTACGGTGAAGGATGTGGTGGAGAGGAGGGAATTATGAGAGTGGTGGGGTGGGATAAGAGGAGTGTTGTGAGGTGCTGTACTCACCTTTGCTGCTTTTGTGAGGTGCAACTGTGGCCATGAATCCCAGACCATGGAACACCACATCAACCTGCCCACTAAGATCTGTTGCAGGAGACACCTCATTTCTCCTCTTGATATCTCAGGAGGCCATCGAATGGATAGCCAAATTAGACATCCCATGATAAGCTTCTCCCGTCATACGAAAGCAGTAGTAATTGGACACAAGTTCTGGGTGTGATGCTGGTTGCACTGGCCCTGTCCAGCCTGCTTTATGATGGCCTTGTGGTCATCTTGCAGGGAAGAGCTACCCCCTCCAGGCCCTCACTTCCTCCACTAGGACCTCCAGGAGGCGTCAGAATAGCGGGAGGGCAGCCTTGTAACGCATCACTCTCGCCAAAAAGTCCGGAAAGGTTTTTGGATGAAAAATGTAAGCAGGAGATGCAATCTCGCTTTAAGAGGTGAATCCCTGCTTTAAGTAAGCCTCGGAGTCACACCGGAAATTGCGCGGGTCGTGTGAGAGGATTGCCCACTTCTGCACGTGATCAAGCGGGCAGATGAAATTTAAATGAGACCCGGGAGTTAAAATCGGCCCAGCCTCATGCCAGAAATGTCATGGGGCTTCTTGCCTGCCCTGCCTCCCACAAGCCCGATTCCTGCCCTGGGTTAAAATCAGGGCTAGAGTTCCAGGTAAAAGCACTGTTTGAGGAACAGGTTCTACTGAAACTTCATCACTATGCAGAATTTTGATTTGAATGGTGAATTACAACTGCAGAACCTTGTGTTATGTTCCTGGGAACATACAGTAAACACCATGCTGTATATCACATCTATTGTACCTGAACTACCATTTTTACCTGCCCTTAATATGGCCTTTTCCTCTCTGGGCTAAAATAAAGTGCACAAAATGTATTACCTAAAATGATTATGATAACTGTCTGCCACCATGCTTCTTCTAGTGACCCTCATAAGGTGTGTTTTTCCTACTGCTTAACTCAGAGCTCACTGACTTGGAGGAGCAAATATTGCGACAGGCTCCTTTTGTTCAGTGTGGGCCTCATTGAATGGAGGTGACCTGTGCTTCTGGGTGCTGGATCGTGCAATAGCCCTGCTACACCGGAGCCATGTCCAAGAAGGTAATGGCGGCTAGCACCTTCCTGTTAATTTACACTTCAATGGGCTGACAGGGTCGGATTGATATGCTGTGGCCCCAAGAGGAAGCTACCTCATCTATTTTTTCTCTTACCCACACCTCAGCTGTTGGGCACTCCTGTAGGCTGATTAGCAATCTATGTGAGAACATGGGCACCAATGGGAAGTGCGAAGCCTGCCATCAAGAATCCTTTACGCCAATGCCCAAGACTGCCTATTCTGGCAATGACAGACTCCTGTAGATTGGAGCCCAAGTTCCCAATTGTCCTGATCATAGCATTCATGAGAATTGTGTCTGGGCTTGGGCCCTCCATCCTTGAGAACTACGTTTGCAGATGTCTATGGAGCTGCTATGCACTACAGGATATGCTGCTTTGCTGCAAATTGGGTTGGAGGTGCACAGCTGCATATTCTGAAACAACCCTCAGAGCATCCTCAGCATAGCGTCAAAAGCTGTCTTGAAGGCTTTTTGCTCCTCCACCAACTCCCTTCTGAAGGTAGGTTCAGTAAGGGACCCAATCTCTGGCCCATGAAACTGATGAACTCTTGTGGCTGTAACCCACACCAGCTGATTCCTGTGCCCTCGCTGCCACCCCATTTGTCCTCTCCTGACTTATAATTGGAGTTCTCCCAGCCTCAAATTCACCAAGTGCCCAGGTGCTTGGCTCTGTGTTGGTGTTTGTGCCAGTTCGAGTTTGTTGAGTAGCCTGAGTGAACTACCTCGGATCTTGGTACCAGCAAAATTAATCTTTGGAAAGAGTAAAGGAAGGCATGTTACAATAGTTTTAGGAGGAAATGCCTTCAGACTGAGGTTAGATGCCAATATATTTGGGCTATGAGGGAAAGAGCGGAGAAGTGAGCTCTTTCAAAAACCCAGCACGGGCTAAGGGAGGATCTTGATATAAAATATTAAATGACTCAAGGATGATAAATTCAAATTATTACTTAAGTAAGCTTAGTCTCAATGGCTATGTGCATCTTTCTCCTAAAAGCACACACAACATATCCAGATGTGAGTCCGTTACAATGCAGCTACATTGGCAGTGTTCGTTCTGAAGACACCTCTCAACATTTAAGCCTGGCAGTACAAAGTTAAGTGCTCCACAGAACGTGGGGTGAAATTGGTCTTTGGCAGTAGTGCAAAATGGGTGAAAACAAATTGACAGCCCATTTCACACCCAGCCTGATTTGACTTCAATTGAACAGAAAATTGGGCGAGTGTAAAATGTGCTGCCGATTCATTATCGCTCATTTTACGCTATTACCGGAGACCAATTTCACCCCCAGTGAGTCCTGTAGCTTTATTATAATGAATACATGGGTAGAAAAGGTGGCAGGTTTTCTTCATGCTATGCATGCCAGTTCCCTGAGGTGTTGGCGGGTCACAGGTTTTGTTAGTGCTGTGAATGCGCCAATAATCTATCCAGAGGTGGGCACACTTACCTTGGCACTCCTGCTACCTGAAAAAAGTTTCCACATTTTTCTTCCAGTTCTGACTGCATTTACTTTCACTGCCATCTCCATCTGAGCAGCTTGTTTTAACAGGTGGGTGCCCTCCTGCTCTAAGGGCCAACCTCCATTGCTGTGCACACAATTTATCCTCATCAGATGGGGGAGTTTGCCCCACATCTCTTCACACTTTAATAACATGCAGCAGTCCTTTATAGCTACTGCCTGTCTAGATTACCCAGCCAACTGCAATCCAGAACAGGCACTCTGCACTAATTTCTTATGTTGAGGCCAATCCCTGAGTTCCTGGTTCAAGCCCACCTGTGCTACTGGTGGTCCCAGGCCCAAATTTGCTGACAGCATAACATCCAAGCAAATATTTATGCATTAATATCCCACAGCACAACTTCAGGGCATTAGCCTTTAACTGGCAAATATACAGACTAATGGAACTCAGGAAAAAAATGACTTTTCATTAACAGGAGAGAGATATAATTAGTGGTATGATAATTAAAATAATGAGTTCCATTTTCAGAAGTTAGTAATATATTAAGGAATATTTAATGAAACTGTGAAACTCATGACTCAGTATAGTAATGTAATGACTATTGAGCCAGAATAGATTGTTACTGTAGAAACCATTATCACTTAATGAACTATTCTGAATGGTGTATTGCAAATATATTAGAGGCCAGATCAGAGTGATACATAATGCATAATTACATTTCGTTTTGGTTAACAGTGATATTTTGTCACAAATCCTTTCTGCTATAAGTGAGTTCTTGGTTCAAATGAGTTTAATAATTTTGTTTTAATCATTTAATAATTGTTGACGCTCATAGTTCTATTTGCGAATGAGGTGGTACATTTTCTGGGTAGTTTGTTGTGATTTCTCTTAAGTGTGAAAAAAAGGAGATAATCAGAGGTGACTTGCCTTCCTTTGCGGAAAATAGCTTTGTTATATAAAGAAAAAATCATATTTTGAGAGAAACCTCCATGAGTAAATGCATTACACCATATATAGAACGGAGCCATTCAGGAAGGTCATAACTTTGACATCTTGTTTATACTTCAACTGCCTAGAACCTAAGCTCTGTAATTCCCTTCCTAAACGTCTCTGCTTCTCCACCTCTCTCTCCTCCTTTAAGAGGCTCCTTAATACTTACCTCTGACCAAGCTTTTGGTCACCTTCCCCAAGGCCTCCTTCTTTGGCTTGGTGTCAACATTTTTTGTCAGATTACGCTCCTGTGAAGTGTCTTGGGATGTTTTAATACGCTATATAAATGCAAGTTGTCAGTCTGGTTGGAAAGTGTGCGTGTGTTAGCATCGATTGGGGATGGAATAGGGTTTGGTTGGGTTCCCCCCGCACCCCCAACATGTTAGAATTTCCTGCTGGCACTTATCATCTAGGCTCACACATAAAGAATGGCTACTTGTGTGAGGTACTGGATGACAGCAAATACTTGAGAAACCACAGTCTCTACAAGTCAGTGCATCAGAAATTTCACACGATTTTTGATGTGTCTTTAGCATAAAATTAGCCCATTGTTTTTTGTCTGAAGAGACAGAGGAGGCAAACAATGGGAGAGGTAGTGAGTGGCTTGAAACCACCCGTGGGAACTGGACACCCTGGTACATATTCTCAGTGTCTATGGGAGGTGGCAGTGGTACTATAGACAACTAGCTAATCCGAATAAGGTCATCTGATTAGATATGAAGCAGCTCCAGCTCTTATCGTTCTACTTTCAAATGTTATTTAAGCTTTATTGCTGCAATCATACTGATGATACCACTTAAATCAGTACTGCTAGACAGATAGATGATTTTGAATTGATAAATCACTTTGGAATTGAAAAGTGGCTACAAAAAAGGACAGAATGTGGATCTGCAAATATTTGCCTCCTGTCAATCAAGGAAGAAATTGTGGCAGATTTTTTTAACACCTGGACACCCAAATACTGTAATGGGATTAAATATCAGTCCCTGCACCATGTATAGATGTGTCTGTCCTTTGCTGCAGGTTGCTTTTGCATAGCAGTAATTGGTGAAGCAAAAGGGGTGATAGTACAGAGGAGTGAGCTACTTTGCCACTGGCAAAAATGCCTGTATTTTAAGGAAAAATGATCTCTGTTCAGCTACAGAGACACATAAATAGGGAAAGCAGGTTATCAAGAGCCAGAAAGAGAGAGAAAGAAAGATACAAAGAGATACAGAGAGAGGCAGACATAAATCCTGGTATACAAAGGCAGATACAAAGAAAGAGATAGAAGGATAGCCAGCAATAGAGAGGGAGAGAGAGAGAGAAGCAGATCCAGAGAAGATGGGGTGGTGGGTTAACATTTGGGATGTGGACCTCTCGTCAGAACACTGTGCTAGTCAAGGGTTTGCACACACAGTGACAGTCTGTATTTTTCTCTTTTCAAAACTGGCAGACCCACTAGGGCCGATTTTTCTGGAGAGCGGGTCCAGGAAAGTCGGCCCTACTGTGTTGTGGCAGCATTTTCTGTTTTATTTCAGACCTGATGCATTTTCAGTTTGTGTTTTCTCTCTTTTTCCTATCTCTCCCATTTTCAGAAAGAGAATCACCGAGATATGCAAAGAGACAGAGATAGTGAAAGACAGAAAGAGTTGGAGAAAGAGAGCTACAGAGAAAGGCAGATACCGAGAGAGGCAGAAAGTGAGAGAAGACAACAACAAGAGGCAGTTACAAAGAAAGGCAGAAAGTAAGAGAGGCAGATACAGAGAGCAGCAGATGCAGACAGCGATATTTACTGAGAGAGAAGCACAGAGAGAGAGGGAGAGAGAGAGAGATATAGGGGTCAAGTTACCTGGCAGGCTTGTTTGGGACTGGCGGGGGGGGCGGGGGGGGGGGGGGCCGGAGGGAAACCCCCGGGCCTCATTTAAATAATCCATGATAGTCTCCCTCCCAAAACAAGCAGGACTGATGTCAGGGCCAGTGGGAACAAAATCAGGGCGGGAGCCTTAGGACGCTGGGGACCCAAGGGAATGGTCCTCGGCATAACCTCAGAGATGGGCAAGGGCTTTGACAGCCAATGTCAGCCTGCAAGAGAGAGAGGCTGGGTCTGGGGAGGGCCTGGGTGGAGCACACCTACTCCTCCTGGCCCACAAGGATTTCACAGAAAAGTAATTTTTTTAAACTTACCTTGTCCTCTTCTGGCCAGCCGGCATCTCCTACCATGGTTCAGCTGTCGAGTTTGGCCTCAAGTAGGCCTGCAGATTCCAGATGTTATAATGCTGTCCTGGCACCAATGACATCATTGGGCCGCGGATTGGAAATTTAAATTAGGCCCTCTTTTGATGCAGTGGGAGCCTTGGCCGACTTTCAAGCCGGTGAAGATAAGACTTTGCCGGACCGTAACGGTGCGGCCTTGGAGTGGACTCGGCCTGATCTTAACCCTTCCCACGCACCATTCTTGCTTGGCGAGGGGCACTTAAAATCGACCCCATAGAGACAGTTAGTCAGATGCAGAAAGAGGTAAAGGCAGGGGTATAGTCTTCTCTGTTTCTAATGTTAGTGCAATAGTGTGACTGTAAAGCAAACCTCCCCACTTTACATTCACACTGAATTATTGCTATTAGCAAATGGAGGAAAATATGAAAGACTGCGATAAACTATTAGGGAGATGGAGAGAAAGAGACCAACAAGCAAAAAGCAAGACCTAAAGACAGCATTCGAAGTAGCAACAGAGAGAGAAAAGAGGTACCAACATCAAACAGTAGAAATGCAACCTTGATGGGAATGTAAACACCAGAGCACAGAGTGAAGTAACACTTGTGGCTTAATGAGCTATCGTCCAAATTATGTTTCTTTATTATTTAGCAAAGTATGAGAATGCTATCATCCCAAATTTTCATGAGCTCACAAAGAAAAGAAAAGTAGCACAGGAAAATCCATCGTAGAGAGAAAATAATACATTAGCTACAAACTTGAAATGGGAAGATTACCAGTGCTTTCAGATAAAATAACAGGTTAGAAGACTTGACAACATGCCCTTTAACTATGAGCTTAGAAAAGCAGCACTACTACTACACCAGTGTCATGTGAACATACGAGTGTGTAGAACAGAAAATACCAGTTTCATCCATCTGGCCAGGCCCAGTGTCGCATTCTGTGCCACCAGCAGTCTAGTTCCTTTGACCTCTCATGGTTAGGGCTAAATCTTTTCAGAGTAAATTTTGGGGAAAATCATGGTGTAATTGCAGTAAAACAAATGTCAAAAGTGACGGAAATCACAACAAATTCATGGACATGTATTTTTCCATATTTTTATGCAAACACATTAGCAATTTCAAAAAAGCTTCTCTTTGAACATTGAAAACAACTTAAAATCACCTGTAGTCATTACTTATTGACTGTCACATTTTTTAAGTGACCTGAGATAAAGCATTTTATTTTTCTTTAAATGCTAAAATATTGGCCTTGAAACAAGTCTCAGGAAGAGAATGTGACAAAAGTGAAGCAATTTTATACTGATTAGCATTGTATTGGCATCTTTCATTTTGTTATGGGAAATAAGGGTTTAAAAGTCAAATTTGCAGAATCATAACTTCATAGAATTGTTACAGATCATAAGTGAATTTGTCAGTGTCTGAAATCTGAGGGAGGGGCCAAGCCAATCAATTCAAATACAAACATCTTTTAGAGTTTGTTCAAATATGTGTCTCTTTGACAAATTTCCTTTTTACGATTAACAGACAGTTATTTAAATCTAATTGATCCCAAGATTAAAGATATTTGTTAGCCTGTTTTAATCAAATCAGAGAACCTCTGTCTGAAACCTTTGAAGAAAGTCAGGTTGTGAAGGAAATAGCCATATTCCAAGAAATACATCATCCTATAAACAGATTTGATAATATTGAAACATGACAAACTGGGGTTAAAAATCTAAAAGCCTCAACGACACAAGCCGTAAAACAGAAATACAGGCTTCTGAGATAAGATGGTTTGTTAACACAAAGCTGTAAAACACCACAAGCTTTGAAATGGGAAATGTTTGTAAATACAAAGACATGGCCCTATTGAAACAGCAGGCTGGAGGTTCCTCTATGTCTGAACATTGGAACCAACACAATGGAATGACCCAAGTGAAGTGTCAAAATCTAACACGTCGAACAGGTGCACAGAACATTAAAAAAACCAAGTGCCTTTGAAAAAATGACATCAAGTGAAAGAAATACCTGCCGTAAAATAGTTTTATGTTAAACTTAGAACAAGGAGACATGGGGGGAGAAATTCAGTATCGCCCCATTTGGGGCGCAATTATCGGCCGGGCGCAAAGATTAGCGCCTGGCGCTAATTATCGCCACCGACTGCAAACTTGACTTTTATCGACCCTGGAGGTGATTGGAGCGCTAAATCAGGCGCTTCACACCTGTCTTAAGGCGCAAAGGCCGAGGAGCGAGGCGTTACCTCAGAGCGCTGGCGAAGCTCATGTAATGTCAGTCAGCAATGGAACACACACACAATGGCACGGGCCAGTTCTTAAAGGGGATGGTTAATCTTGCTTTCCATCCACATCCATTCATTGCAGCCTTGAATCTCGGCCTGGAGAGACCTGCACATCAAATCTGCTGGAAAGAACAATGGAGAGTACGAGGCAAAGAGCTCAGAGTGCAGCCCCCACAGTCTCTCCTAAATCGATACAAGGAATGGCAAATCAAAATGAACCTGCAAAGTGCTGCTCAGTACCCAAAACTCCTTCACACAAAGTTGAATCTCTCCAGAAGTCTCTCTCTCTCTCTCTCTCAGAATGCGTAGTTCAAAAATGGCACCAACAATAAAAGGCAGGAAGCGGTCACCTTTAAATAGCGCTCCCCCTTTCCCTTCATGACTGCAGAACGCTCCCCTCAACCTGTCGTTGCTAGCGTCAGGCGGTAAGGCAGGGGGCGCCACTCAATATCCGCTCCGGGGCGATACCGGGGCGTTGCGCACTCGACTGACGTCACGATCTGCCGGCGCAAGAGATCATGGCGGTAGTGTTTAGCGCCGCCGCAAAAGTCTAGTTAATTTCGCGAGCGGCGCAAACTTCGCCGTGCCTGGGCGCTAGATGCTTTGCGCCCCATTAGCGCCCTCTTAAGGCGCTAACGGGAGGCGCAACCAACTGAATTTTTCCCCCATGGTTCTTAATATAACCAATTGAAGTAAATAAGAAATGCAAAGAACATAGAATCATAGAATCATAGAAGATAGGAGCAGGAGTAGGCCATTCGGCCCCTCTAGCCTGCTCCGCCATTCAATGCGATCATGAATGATCATCCAAATTCATTACCCTGTCCCTGCTTTCTCCCCATATCCCTTGATCCCTTTAGCCTTAAGAAATATATCCAACTCCTTCTTGAATCTATTTAATGAATTGGCCTCTACTGCCTTCTGTGGCAGAGAATTCCACAGGTTCACCACTCTCTGGGTGAAGAAATTCCTCCTCATTTCTGTCCTAAATGGCTTACCTCTTATCCTTAGAGTGTGACCCCTGGTTCTGGACTCCCCGACCATTGGGAACATCCTTCCTGCATCTAGTTTGTCCTCTCCTGTCAGAATTTTATAAGTTTCAATGAGATCCCCTCTCATTCTTCTCAACTCCAGCGAGTATAACCCTAGATGAAGTGTTTTTGAATTCCAATTTGTAAAAAGTACCTACAGAGAGACTTTGTAGATATTACATCAATAGATGACACCAAGCAATTACATTGTTTATGTGTTAAACTTGGAACATAAGGAGACAGGAGTCTGTGTTACAAACAGCAGAGGTGATTTAGAAATTCAATAGAAAGACTTCCTAAGAATGGCATCAAATAGATAAATCGATAATAACCATAAAAATGATAAGTTTTTGAAACACCTAAAGGTACAGACAGAATTCTAAGAGTTAGCAGCTGAAATGACAGTAAGAATAGAAAACAATTCAATAGAGTATCACTAGAAACAATTAGCTTATATCAGCAGAATACTTCAAAGAATAAACCACTAAAAAAAAGTATAAAAATAAGAGCTTTTCAGATGTAAAGTCAGAAGTCGCTGGAAGGGCAAGCATTTCTCAACTTCACAGGCACGCTCTGTAAGTTTACAACTCTGAATCTCGGGTAATCAAGGTATTTGATTTTGGTGGATATTCTGGATTAAGAAATAAATTTGAAGTGTGGAAATGTAATGAAGTTAAGATTTGGGAATAATGATCTCTGATAAGAAATGTAAGCTATTTGTATTTTGAACGGTTAAAGTTGTGATTGCCATAACAGCTATTAACTAAATGTCGGTTCTTTAATGAATCTATATATTTTTAGAATTATCTCACAGAGTATTTCTGTATAAACTCACAAACTCAATTTCTGTATACTCAAAGGAGTTGAAGAATTCTGGGGGGGTATTCCGGACCCTCATAATATCCGGAAGGTTACAGTCTAGTTAAACTTATTAAAAGTGCTATCCGGAGGACGGTAACATCTTCACGTCGTTCCTTTCCTTTAGGGAGAGGTAGTCTGACCTTTAGACCCAATTAAGCATCTTATAGAATTCGGCTATCTTTAACTTTAATTGAAGGTGAACGTCTGAGGAATACGCCTGATCTGGGGTAGCCCGAAAAGGGCTAGGACTTGTAATTATCCCTTCAGTTGGCGCCCAACGTGTGTGTTAACAAGTTGATACAGAACCTATACTTATATTTATATCTATATCCATCATGTAGATTGTTAAGTGTAGAAGGAGTGTTTACTGACAGTGGTACTAAGACCCAGATTTAAGTTTCTAGAGACGACAAGTTCCTGATCAGGCCTTGTAGAACTTAAATCAGAACTCCCTCAATATACCATTGAGGTCTAGAAGTTTCTTATAAAGTTCATATTAAACCCAAACCGAGGTTAGGTCCTGACGCAATTAAATCCTAACCGAGGTTAGGTCCTGAAAAAATGGCAAACCCTGTCGGAATTGGCCAAGTCTTTTTGTTAGAAAATTTAAACGATTGCTTTATTAGGGGAAATAATCCTATCCCTGAACCTCCACAAAACCAAGTGATAATTTTTGAGATCGAAGGCTTTGAAGCCTAAGGAGCCGTTCAAACTCATGGCACGATTAATGTTGATCCCCAGAACCAGGGGATACAGAATATCCAGTGGGATAATCAAACAAATACTCCAGATCCAATAAATTCCTTAATGATAAGGTGCACACCTGCACAATTGGGAGGCCTAATGAAAGGTGCCCAACAAGGTGATGACAACCATGGTCGAATAGCAGGACCCAAAGCAGCCTATGCTCCTGGGGGCCATGGATTCCGGTTAAGGTGGCAAGCTCATGATGAAATAAATGACAACAATCTTCGAGAAAACTATAGACAGCTTAGAATCCATTATAATAAACGGTCCGACAAACCCCCTCAGGGATCTGGAAAACATGAAACCCCCAAGAGGAGGAACAAAAATCAGTTAAAATAATTAAAGACAAAGAAGCAAATAAAACTCAGAATTCTGAGGATGAACAATCCCAGGATTGAAGGCCTGGCACCCAGCCAGGGCCTCTTGAATTCCTCTATGCCTTGGCAACCTTGCCCACAAACACACAAGTGAAAGCCAATTTGTAAAAGACCATTAGGGGGATTCACACAAGACAAAACCAAAATAAATAATTTATACAAAATACCTATTACTATATATGGAATCACAGTGGCCCTAGATGTAGGACTGGTATCACAATTGGCCTGTTCCCTCATTATAGGACAAATAGACATGCAACATTACTTTAAAATTTCAACCAGACCTGTAAAAGCATCCACATGGATGACAGGGAAAAACATGTCCGAACACAGCTAGATCGAACTTGCCTAGAGGGGGGAGGCAAAGGACCTCCTCGAGCAACTCATTAAAAAATATTATCCCTATCTACAACGCCATCCAAATCAATGTGGAAAGATAGAGCATCTCCCCATCATGGAGGATGATGATATGGAGGAGGGATTCAGATAAATACCTATGAGACTGCTTATAGAATACCATCAAGTTATTTACTGTGATGGAACGTCAATGACGATTAAAAAAGAGACATCCCAACAATCGTCAGCTGGGATGTGGATAGTAGTGGAGACCTTTTGAGATTCCTATTTTTATACAGAAGAATTTCTGTCTAAACCCCTTGGCCATAAGACAGCGCAATATGCTGAAGCCGCAGCATTACGGTGTGCTTTAGAGAAAGCAGACCCTATTAAACCCACACTGTGGGAAGAGATTCTCTGTTCGAGGATGGAGAAATAGAATTGTCAGGTGATTCATGTAAACGGGCATGCTACTGGGATAGTACACTCAAAAGGAAATAGCTTTGCTGACAAACAAGCAAAACGTTCGGTCTGCATGACACCCCCTCGAGAGGGTGTAATCACTAGGGCAGAACGGGCAGCTAATCAGGATGAGGAACTGATTCAGCTATTAGACCCGATAACAGAGAATCCACCAGAATATCCACCAAAGTACACTTACTCGGAAACCCCTACGGCTATTGTACTAGTTAAGTTGCCCAAGGGAAACCGAGAAGTACCCCCGAGCCACAAATGAGTACAACTTGTAAAAGAAGCTCACAAGGGCATGAGTTAAGTACATTGTGGTGCCAGAACAACATTCTGCAAATTGACCCCCTTATATTGGTGGACAGGCATGCTTAAAGCCTGTAAAATATACGTGGCAAATTGTGAGCTATGCTATTTGACTAATAAGTCATCACTAAATTAAGCCACCACCATTGGCTCCTATGAAAGCTGAGGGGCCAATGGGAAAATTCTTTTTTGACTTTATTGGACCACTTTTCCCATCTTTGGGATATAGACATGTTCTCGTTTGTGTGGATGGATGCACTTCCTTCTGCTGGCTGGTCCCCACAAAAACTGTTTCGGAAAACGCACTCGCCAGGGCTATTTCTGATATAATTACTGTAGCTGGTGCACCCAAAATCTTACACTCTGATCAAGGCGGAGCCTTTGTATCCAAGGTCTTCAAAGACTACTGCGAACAAAGGGGGATTGGGTGAGAGTACAGCACGCCACGTCATCCGCAATCAGCGGGGCTGGTGGAATGTAAAAATCGGGAAGTAATAAAATTATTGGTCAAACTGTTGAGAATCAGGGGGAATAAGTGGACCGCCATCATTACGGAAGTACAGCTATCACTTAATAATGTGCCCACATCTGCATCAGGGACAGTGTCCCCATAAACTCCATATTATCTAATGAATGGGGTTGAGATGCATACACCGCTTACCCATAGTTCTTTTATTTCCTCTACACACTTTGAGTCCTTGACCCAACAGCGACAGTTAAAAAAAAACGTAACAGAGGAGATTCATCGAATTGCAGCAACTAATTAGGAGGGATTCGGGGGAAAAGAATCGCAAGCCTGCCTTATGCAATAATACATCGTAACATTTGAATGTCACTAGCAACTGCTTCACAAGCTTTGTTATTCATCAGTGACAGACGATGTTGCAGATTTGCACAGATTATAATTGGATTTACAGATGCTCCCTGCCCGATTTTCCTCTCTCCTGCCCCGTTTTCCCATCCCCTCCCCACCATGTTACACTAGCTTACCAGCGTATCTGGAGAGGAAGTTTGGCCTTTCTTTCTCTGCCACCCTGCGTCGCGAATTAATTCAGACATTATTACCCACTGCAAGGAGAAGCTCCTTTTGATATCACTAGTTTACACTTTGGTCCAACTGGCCTGGCTTTCTTTAAAGTAATATTTTCAATTTATTATACCTGAACCATTTAATATTTTTTTTATCAAGATCCTCCCTTAGTCAACTTCTCTCTAGACAGTTGAGATTGAACTTTTTTAACCTTACACTCCTCCAGCTTAGATCTTATCAGTACGTTGCACAGCAACAATATACCACTTTTTATTTGTATCTATCTTTTCCAACAGTTGGTTGTAATGTTTGAGTTGGTGCCCAGCCATTGTCAAATAATGAAAAGCACAATAACCCAGGAAACGGTTTCATCTTACCTTTCATAAGATGCGATTCCCACACACAGGGAATGGTAGCATAGTGGTAATGTCACTGGACTAGTAATCCAGAGGCCTGGACTGTTGATCCACCATGGCAGCTGGGGAATTTAAATTCAGTTAATTAAATAAATCTGGAATAAAAAGCTAGTGTCAGTAATGGTGACAATGAAACTATCGGATTGTCGTAAAAACCCAACTGGTTCACTAATGTCCTTTAGGGAAGGAAATCTGCTGTCCTTACCTGGTCTGGCCTGTATGTGACTCCAGACTCACAGCAATGTGGTTGACTCTTAACTGCCCTCTCAAATGGCCTAGCAAGCCACTCAGTTGTAACAAACTGCTACGAAACACAATAATAAGAATGAAACTGGACAGACCACGCGGCATCGACCTCGGCACCGGCTACAGACATGACAACGGCACGCCCAGTCAACCCTGCAAAGTCCTCCTCCCCAACATCTGGGGACTTATGCCAAAATTGGGAGAGCTGTCTCACAGACTAGTCAAGCAACAGCCTGACATAGTCATACTCACAGAATTAAACCTTTCAGCCAATGTCCCAAACTCCTCCATCACCATCCCTGGGTATGTCCTGTCCCACCAGCAGGACAGACCCACCAGGGGTGGCGGCACAGTGGTATACAGTTGGGAAGGAGTGGCCCTGGGAGACCTCAACATTGACACCGGACCCCATGAAGTATCATGGCTTCAGGTTAAGCATGGGCAAGGAAACCTTCTTCTGATTACCACCTACCGCCCTCCCTCAGTTGATGAATCAGTACTCTTCCATGTTGAACACCACTTGGAAGAAGCACTGAGAGTAGCAAGGGCACAGAATATACTCTGGGTGGGGAATTCAATGTCCATCACCACGAGAGGCTCGGTAGCACCACTACTGACCGAGCTGGCCGAGTCCTGAAGAACATAGCTGCCAGTCTGTGCCTGCGACAGGTGGTAAGAGAACCAACACGAGGGTAAAACCTACTTGACCTCGTCCTCACCAATCTACCTGTCGCAGATGCATCTCTCCATGACATTGGCCCAGATATTCCGATCCCTACGGGTGGGTACGCGCTGTGTACCCACCCGTAGGGACATCGGAGATGCCGGTTTCAGGCATGCACAGTGCATGCGCTGAAAACCAGCATTTCCGATCTGTCAAGAATGGTCTTGACAGATCGGACGCCTGCCCTGGAAAGGGCCTCTGCGGGCAGATAGTTCTGCTTTCTGGAGAACCTCCGCCCGCAGAAAACCCTTAGAATTCTTACACCTGGTAAAAGCAGGCAAAAGGCCTGCTTTTACCAGGATAAGAGTTGAAAAAGTAAAAAAAAAAATTTTTCACTGATTTATCATTTAAAAATACTTTAAAAAAAGTTAAGTTTATTTTTAGCCCCGTAAAAAACTTTAATTATTATTTTTTTAAATTTAATTTTTGTTTAAAATACTTAATTTATTGTAATTTCAAGTCATTTTAAAAATGTGCTTTTTTTTAAATTTATTTAAAGTTTTACTATGTTTTTTCATTGATCTCCATTTATATATTTGACAGGTCTTCCTGTCAAATGTATGAAGGGAGATTCCCTTCTGTGATTGGCTCCCCATGGCCCACGTGATCCCAGGGACGCTGCGAACTACATGTGCCCCTGGGATACGTGGGCCCTGCGCACTTTAAGTTTGGTGAGGCCCAGGAGTGGAAGCGTGTGCGTCCCGGAAGCCCTCAGGTAAGGGCGCAGATTTTTCCAGATTGCAGGCCTCCGCCCGCGGGAGGCCTGCGATTGGAAAATACGGGCCATTGTTGGTAGCAGTGACCACCGCACAGTCATTGTGGAGACAAAGTCCCATCTTCAGACTGAAGACACCCTGCATCGTGTGGTGTGGCACTACCACCGTGCTAAATGTGATAGATTCAGAACAGATCTAGCAGCTCAAAACTGGGCATTCCTGAGGCGCTATGGGTCATCAGCAGCAGCAGAATTGTATTCCACCACAATCTGTAACCTCATGGCCCAGCATATCCCTCACTCTACTATTACCATCAAGCCAGGGGACCAACCCTGGTTCAACAACGAGTGTAGAAGAGCATGCCAGGAACAGCACCAGGTGTACCTAAAAATGAGGTGCCAACCTGGGGAAGCTGCAACACAGGACTACATGCATGCTAAAAAGCAGAAGTAGCATGCTATAGACAGGGCTAAGCAATCCCACAATCAACGGATCAGATCAAAGCTCTGCAGTCCTGCCACATCCAGTCATGAATGGTGATGGACCATTAAACAACTAACGGGAAGAAGAGGGTCCATGAAATCCAGTCTGGCCAATTACCGCCCCATCAGTCTACTCTGAATCATCAGCAAAGTGATGGAAGGTGTCATCGACAGTGCTATCAAGCGGCACTTACTCACCAATAACCTGCTCACTGGTGCCCAGTTTGGGTTCCGCCAAGACCACTCGGCTCCTGACCTCATTACAGCCTTGGTCCAAACATGGACAAAGGAGCTGAATTCCAGATGTGAGATGAGAGTAACTGCCCTTGACCTCAAGGTAGCATTTGACTGAGTGTGGCATCAAGGAGCTCTAGTAAATCTGAAGTCAATGGGAATTGGGGGGAAAACACTCCACTGGCTGGAGTCATACCTAGCACAAAGGAAGATGGTTGTGGTGGTTGAATGTCAATCATCACAGCCCCAGGATATCGCTGCAGGAGTTCCTCAGGGCAGTGTCCTAGGCCCAACCATCTTCAGCTGCTTCATCAATGAACTTCCCTCCAACATAAGGTCAGAAATGGGGATGTTCGCTGATGACTGCACAGTGTTCAACACCATTCACAACTCCTCAGATAATGAAGCAGTCCATGCCCGTATGCAATAAGACCTGGACGACGTTCAGGCTTGGGCTGATAAGTGACAGTTAACATTCGCGCCACACAAGTGCAAGGCAATGACTATCTCCAACAAGCAAGAGTCTAACAACCGCCCCTTGACATTCAACGGCATTACCATCGCCGAATCCCACACCATCAACATCCTGGGGGTCACTATTGACCAGAAACTTAACTGGACCAGCCACATAAATACTGTGGCAACAAGAGCAGGTCAGAGGCTAGGTATTCTGCGGCGAGTGTCTCACCTCCTGACTTCCCAAAGTCTTTCCACCATCTACAAGGCATAAGTAAGGTGCGTGATGGAATACTCTCCACTTGCCTGGATGAGTGCAGCTCCAACAACCAAGAAGCTCGACACCATCCAGGACAAAGCTTGATTGGCACCCCATCCACCACCTTAAACATTCACTCCCTCCACCACGAGCGTACTGTGACTGCAGTGTGTAGCATCTACAAGATGCACTGCAGCAACTCGCCAAGGCTTCTTCGGCAGCACCTCCCAAACCTGTGACCTCTTCCACCTGGAAGGACAAGGGCAGCAGGCGCATGGGAACACCACCACATCCAAGTGCCCCTCCAAGTTACACACCATCCTGACTTAGAAGTATATGGCCGATCCTTCATCGTCGTTGGATCAAAATCCTGGTAGTCCCTCCCTAACAGTACTGTGGGAATAGCTTCACCACACGGCCTGCAGCAGTTGAAGAAGGTGGCTCACCACCACCTTCTCAAGGGCAATTAGTGATGGGGAATAAATGCTGGCCTTGCCAGCGACGCCCACATCCCATAAAAATGAATAAAAAAACATCTGTGTTCCCATTATTGTCAATGCAGTAGAATAGAATCGACAGTCGCATCCTCCACACAAATATGCCCAACAATATAATGCATATGTTTTGCAGACCATATCTATGCACTGAATACGAAAGGTTCTGGACAGAAGAATAAACTGAACATTTGATGGAGAGTAAACAACAGATAGTAATTCAGTGGGTAGCCTCTGAGTCAGAAGGTTGTGTGTTCATGTCCCACTCTGGAGACTTGAGCACAAAAATCTAGGCTGACACTCCAGTGCAGTACTGAGGGAGTGCTGCACTGTCAGAGGTGCCATCTTTCAGATGAGATGTTAAACCAAGGCCCCTTCTATTCTCTCAGGTGGACATAAAAGATCCCATGGCACTATATTAAAGATGAGCAGGGTATCCCCGGTGTTCTGGCCAATATTTATCCCTCAATCAACATAACAAAAACAAGTTATCTGGTCGTTAACACATTGCTGTTTATGGGAGCTTGCTGTGTGCAATTGGCTGCCGCGTTTCATACATTACAACAGTAACTACACTTCAAAAGTACTTTGTTGGTTGCAAAGCACTTTGAGATATCCTGGGGTTGTGAAAGGCTCTATATAAATACAAGGTTTTCTTTCTTATAATAAAGCAAGGTAGACTTTCCAAATCCTCATTCCACAGTGGGATACCACTGCGAGTACAGATCAGAAAATAATGGGTGCACTGCCCACAATTTTCCATCCACTGATCCATGCTCGCCATGGGCCGGGCACCTTGCTGTAAGCGAGGACTTGGAAAATCTCCTCAAACCTAATATAAGTTTGGATATCAACTGCCCTTCCTCTGGTGACGTGGCACTGCATGGGGCAGAGATCTGCCATTATCATCAAAAGAGCAGTAACAAGAAAAACAAAGTCAGAGCCACTGAATGATTGACAACTCCTCCCTCCCATCTGAATATAAAACATTGGCCCAGAAATTGATCTCGCTCTGTTCCCGCGGGGGTAAGCCTTCCCCGCGATGTCTCACCTCGCTTGTGCTTTTTCAGAGCCAGCTCGCACGAACTTGATGTTCCAGACATCAGCTGTGCTGGGCTTGCGTATCCCAGTGGCGTAGTGAATTCGTGCGAGCTGTGGGATCACGTGACTCAGTTAGAGCCAATGGCAGCACACCATCTTCCATTCATAAGTCTCACAGCATGGCTGTGAAATCTATGAATCTTACACCCCCCCAAAATAACAGCTAAACCTCAATTAAATTAAAAAAAAACCATCACATTAATAAAATAAGTATAGTTAATTAAATTAACCATTTTAAATAAAAAATTAAATTTTTGAAAAAATTTAAAATCTTTTAAAAAGTTATAAAAATAAACTTACCTGTCTTTAAAGTCTCTAAAAAAGATATACCTGTAACAAAAAATTCAAAAAAATACTTAATTCACTACTTACCTTCTTAAAAGCGGGTCTTACTCCTCCTTTTTACATTTCCAAAATCTTCCCTACTTACCTGCGCGTCCAAAGCATGAAGTGCACAGCGTGCGCGCAGCCTGTAGCGCGCACGCGATGCACCCAGGACCCGCCCCCTTTTCAGAAGAGCAATTGCCGGTTTTCAGCGCATGCGCAGGGCATGCAGAAAACCGGCAATTGGAGTGTGAATACGCGAGAGTATGCAGTGCGTACTCTCGCGTCCCGGGATCAATTTTCGGCCCAAAGTGACAGCAGAATAGAGGGGCAAACGAGGTTAACAAGAATTTATGAGGGAAATTTGACTACATTAATAACAATCACTGGACTCCAAATATCAGTTCTGAGAGATAAATTTCCAAATTCACATGCTTCGGAGGGAACTTCGATGCGTCTGGCACATATCAGAAATTCAGCCGTGTGATACATATGATTTCCCAGCCATTATTTTAAATGAGCAGAAAATTGTTCACAGTGACTGAAGGTTTCCATCCAGAGCTGGAATGCGGAATCTGACCTCCTTTGTGCGGAGCCATCTGAGGTGCTTTGGTGTGACAAGACACCATACAAATACAAGTGTTTCTTTATTTCTTTACCAAACAGAAAAGGAAAACAGAAAATGATAAATAAGGAGAAAAGGAAGAACAGATTAAAAGGGAGAGAGAGAGTGAAGGAAGAACTGAAAAAAGGAAAAGCAGAGTGCAACGAAGATTCACTAGGCTGATTCCTGGGATGGGGAGTTAGGGTGGTGAACCTGTGGAATTCTCTACCACAGAAGGCTGTGGAGGCCAAGTCACTGAATATATTTAAGAAGGAGATAGATAGATTTCTAGACACAAAAGGCATCAAGGGTTATGGGGAGAGAGCGGGAATATGGTATTGAGATAGAGGATCAGCCATGATCATATTGAATGGCGGAGCAGGCTCGAAGGGCCGAATGGATTACTCCTGCTCCTATTTTTCTATGTTTCTATGTCCTATGAGCAGAGATTTAGCAGACTAGGCCTATATTCCCTAGAGTTTAGAAGAATGAGAGGTGATCTCATTGAAACGTATAAAATTCTTAAGGGGCTTGACAGGGTAGATGCTAGGAGGATGTTTCCCCTTGCTGGGGAGGCGAGAACTAGGGGTCACAGACTCAGGACTGAGATTAGGAGAAATTTCTTCACTCAAAGGGTTGTGAATCTTTGGAATTCTTCACCCCAGAAGGCTGTGGATGCTCAGTCGTTAAGTATATTCAAGACAGAGATTGATAGATTTTTGTATACTAAGGGAACCAAGGGATATGGGGATAGTGTTGGAAGGTGGAGTTGAGGTAGAATATCAGCCATGATCATATTGAATGGCGGAGCAGGCTTGAAGGGCCGAATGACCTACTCCTGCTCCTATTTCTTGTGTTCTTATTAAAAAGTGGGAGAACGAGAGAGACCTAAACACAGGTAGCAGAGCCTTGAATCCATTCCCTCCCTGCTCTTTCAGTTACATTCAGCTGACCTCCTGTCCTATTTATTCAGCGTACAGACTATTAAAAATAACACAGGTGGCTGTGTGGCGCACAAAGCAGGCTGAACATGAGAGTCAAAACTCATCATCAATTGAGACATATTCTTCTTTCAGCCAAGCGTGTTCAAAACTTTTTTCTTCAAAATAAAATGGCACTGCTGAAGGCAGACTGTGTGATAAGAAAAAGCCCAGTGTTTGGGAACTGAGGAGCTTTTTTTAATTCTTCAACGCAATGGCTTTTTACTGTGCAGCCAACCATCCCACAAAGCCATCACTGCGGCTGACTGATAAGGGCACTTCAAATGTTGAAAGCCCTAATCTTCTAAAAAACGCAGAAGAATTCCAGGAAAATTTCAAGGGGCAGATTACTGTGATTGAAGTGAGCTGTAAATGCCACTTACTCCCGGATAACCCACTTCACTGCAAGTGCAGCTAACTGCTAAACAGTTCGCTCAGCAAAGTACATCACTCAGACTGCCGAATGAGTAAAGAAGAAAGGCTTAGATTTTTTTAAAGATTATCAGTGACAAAGAGATTTTGATTACTGTAGTAAATCATTTACGTCCATCTTTAAAATTTTAATCCTGAGCAAGATTTTCTTTGTTCATTTTTTTCTATAATCATATTATTAACAGGAAACAGAATATTATAAGAAAGAGGGAACTTGTATTTGGACGTCCTCAGGTGCTTCACAACCTATTTCACTCATTAATGTTTTGCAGTAGTTATTGTTGTTTTAGAGCCAACACACATTGGCCCTGAATTTCCGATCGGAGGCTTCCTGCAGGCGGATACCTCCGATCGGAAAAAAATCTACCTGCCTGCTGGTTCCGTAGATCCCGAGGCTTGTGATCCTGGGCTTCTCCCATTCGAAATGCGCAGAGGCCCAGGTATCCCAGGGACGCATGCGGTTCGCAAGCGCCCCTGGGATCACGTGGGCCAGGCGAACCAATGGAAGAAGGGATTCCACCTTCATACTTTTGACAGGTCCGTACGCAAAAATGCACCAACACACTGAAATAAATAAAGAAAAACCATTACATATATAAAATTAATTAAAATGCCATTTAATTAAATATTTTAAACAAAAATGTAATTTTTTGAAAAATAAATTTAAATGTTTTAAAGGGACTAAAAAAACCTTACCTTATTGCACAGGTTTGTTAATGTTTAAATGATTGAAAAAAATGTATTTTTATGTTATTTTAAACTCTTATGCTGGTAAAAGCAGGCCTTATGCCTGCTGTTACCAGGCGTAAGAATTTGACAGTCATTCAGCGGGCGGAAGTTGAGCAAAAAGCGCAACTCTCCACCCGCAGAGGCACTTTTCTTGGGCATGCGGATGATCTGTCAGGAGAATTCGTGACAGATCGCAAGTGCCGGGTTTCAGCGCTTGCGCTTCGCATGCCTGAAACCGACACTTGCGCGGCCCCTACGGGCGCGTACGCACCTCGTACACACCCGTAGGGGTCGCAAAATCCGGCCCATTAGCCAATTCGTGCACAGCAAGGTCCTACTAATAGCAAATGTGATAAATGAGTTATTTCGCTTTTGATGATGTTGGTTGAGGAATAAATGCTGAGCAGGACACTGGGGGAACTTACTATTCTACTTTCTATATGAATGAATGATCAGATAATTTGTTTTTTGGTGGTGGTGGTAGTTGAGAGAGGAGTGTCAACCAGGACAACTCTTCGCTCTTCTTCACATAGTGCCTTGGGATCTTTCTACATTCACTGGAACAGGCAAGTGGGGCCTAGTTCAAACATCCTGTCTGAAAGTTAGTGAATTTTGTTAATGGGTTGCTTAAAGTTTAAATAGGACATTAAGGGCCAAAAGACTTTAGGTCCATGTTTCTCTGTACACAAAAAAAGAGAGACAGAGAGAAATGGGGACAGAGACACACAAAACGGGACGGCGAGATAGTGAGAGAAAGAGGGGGAGAGACAGAAAGATAATGAGAGAAAGACACACAGAGAGATAGCAAAGGAGGCAGAAAAAGAAACAATGAGGGGAAGTAAGAGAGAAGTACTTTCGTAAGTTATTAGCTTGACTTCAAGAGGGAAAGAAAAATAACACATGGAGTGACAGAAAATGTAAACTGAATTTGGCATGTAGCATGTTTAGATTTCCAACAATTGAACTTTAGGCCTTGGTGTCAGACTCAATCCGCACTGCAATGCACTGATGTTCCTCCTGTTGAATTAAATAAAGTATTACTGAACCCATCAACAGAAGACGTGATCATTCTGTAGTTGGGATATATAATTTGCTAATCTTTAATTTCTAAATCACACACACTGCACAAAGATACTTCAGCAAAAAGAATAAATTGGTCAGGCAACTAAATTGATAACTAGGATTCTTCTTCTCCTTCTTCTTCTTAGGCAGTCCCTTGGAACCGAGGATGACTTGCTTCCACATTAAAAACGAGTTATCAGGTGACTGATGAGTCCAATGCGGGACCTACAGTCTCTGTCACAGGTGGGGCAGACGGTGGTTGAAGGGGCGGGTGGGTGGGGTGCTTGGGTTGACGTGCGCTCCTTGCGCTGCCTGCGCTTGGCTTCCGCTTGCTCCCAGCGGAGAGACTCGAGGTGTTCGGCGCCTTCCCGGATGCTTCTCCTCCACTTTGTGCGGTCTTGGGCCTGGGATTCCAGGTGTCAGTGGGGATGTTGCACTTTTTCAAGGAGGCTTTGAGGGTGTCCTTGAAGCGTTTCCTCTGCCCACCTGGGGCTCTCTTGCCGTGTCGGAGCTCCAAGTAGAGCGCTTGTTTTGGGAGTCTCGTATCGGGGATGCGGACGATGTGACCCGTCCGTCGGAGCTGATCGAGCGTGGTCAAAGCTTCGACGCTGGGGATGTTGGCCTGAGCGAGAACACTGATGTTGGTGCGCCTATCCTGCCAATGGATTTGCAGGATCTTGCGGAGGCAGCGTTGGTGCTACCTCTTTGAGGTGCCTGCTGTACATGGTCCATGTCTCTGAGGCATACAGGAGGGCGGGTATCACTGCAGCTCTGTAGACCATGAGTTTGGCGCCGGATTTGAGGTCCTGGTCTTCAAACACTCTCTTCCTCAGGCGACCGAAGGCTGCACTGGCACACTGAAGGCGGTGTTGGACTTCGTCATCGACATCTGCCCTTGTTGACAGTAGGCTCCTGAGGTATGGAAAGTGGTCCACGTTGTCCAAGGCCTTATCATGGATTTTGATAATTGGGGGGGGCAGTACTGTGTGGCGGGGGCAGGTTGGTAGAGGACCTTTGTCTTACGGATGTTTAGTGTAAGGCCCATGCTCTCGTACGCTTCGGTGAAGGTGTTGACGATGGTTTGGAGTTCGACCTCCGAGTGTGCGCAGACGCAAGCGTCGTCTGCATACTGTAATTCGACGACAGAGGATGGGACGACCTTGGATCTGGATTGGAGGCGACAGAGGTTGAACAGTTTCCCATTTGTTCTGTAAATTAGCTCCACTCCAGCAGGGAGCTTAGTGAGGGTGAGATGGAGCACTGCAGCAAGGAAGATTGAGAAGAACATTGGTCAGGCAACTAAATTGATAACTAGGATTAGGCACCCGAGTTATGAGGAGAGCTGTAAAAGTTGGGATTGTTCACGCTGGAGAAGAAAGAGCTCTGAGGTGATCTTATGGCTTATTCAAGATCCTAGAGTATAGATAAAATAAATGTTTAACTTAGTTTACGGGTATCGCCTCAAACTTAGAAGGGGAAAGGAGGCAAGACACCAGGAAATACAAGAGAGTGTTGGTTAAGTATCTGGTGAAAAATTTGATAGAGGTGTATGAGAATATTTTGTAGACACTGGAACAAGCCAAATGGAACACAATAGCCCTTTCTAGTCATGTACAATCCTATGTTCCAATGATTGATTGATGTTGATTCCTGTTGAATTACTCTTTGGTCTTGTTAGTGCTTGGTGATAAACTCGCCAACACACTTCTGGAGTCATACGCCTAAACATTTTGCATCAGTCCATAATAAGTTATGTCAGGGAATAGGAGTTGTCATGTTTGTCATTGGTGGTAGATTTTTGTCTCCAGGATATTGTCTGCAACACTCGAAGTAGCATCTGCTGGTGCAGTGTTTGAACTGCGAGAGATGTATGACAGACCTTTCAGGTAACAGTGCTATAACATTCTCTCACGGGACCTAGTCCACTTTCAGAACTACAAGGCTGGATTTAGAAATAGAATCCACCATGGGCATTGCTTCAGACTGAATTTTAAACATTCATTTAATTTAACAAAGTCCTGTGGTGAGTGTGGGGCCACGACAAGTTCCTGAAAGAAGAAAACATTTTCAGTTATAGGTGATAAGTTGCTAGTTGACATAGAATGTGATGTCATGGCCAATTATATTCTCCTGGAGCTTGCTTCATTGCTTTTGATAGCCAGAGAGAAATATTCCAGAGAGCTATCTTGAACAGGCTGCAGTTTTTTGTACCTTTTCCCTGAAGTGAGCATTGCTACGGAGTGGGTGGATTGTGTGCAGGGTTGCACCATCAGCTGAGTCAGGTGGTTTGCTAACCCTGCTATAAAAACAGAAAAAGCTGGAAATATTTAGCAGGTCAGGCAGCACGGTGAAGAGAGAAACAGCGTTAACGTTTCAGGTCGATGACAGTTCATCAAACTGGAAGAAGTTAAGAAATTGAACGGTTTATAAGCTAGTAGAGCCAGGGAAAAGGAGGAAAATGGGGAGGACAGACCAAAAGGGAAGGACTATGATAGGGTGGAGGGCAGGAGTGATTAAATGACAAAAGGGATAATGGTGCAAGGCAAAAGGGGGTGGTAATGGGACAAGTAAAGAAACAAAAGATGGGCCTAGAGGAGCTGTAAATAGCATCAACAGAACCATTAACAGCACCTGCTGTCTGAAAAAATGGTAGCAATGGTTATGATCTGAAATTGTTGAACTCAATGTTGATTCCAGAAGGCTGTAAAACGCCTAATCGAAAGATGAGGTGCTGGTCCTCGAGTTTCCGTTGAGCTTCATTGGAACAGTGTAAGAGGCTGTGGTCAGAGTGGGAGTGGGATGAGAATTAAAATGACATGCGACCGGAAGCTCGGAGTCACGCTTGCGGACTGAATGGAAGTGTTCAGCAAAGCGATCACCCCACCTGCATTTGGTTTCCCCAACTAGAGGAGACCGCATCATGAGCAGCGAATACAATATACTAAATTGAAAGAAGTGCAAGTAAATCGCTGTTTCACCTGAAAGCTGTGTTTGGGACCCTAGACGGTGGGAAGGGAGGAGGTGAAAGAGCAGGTTGCATCTCCTGCGCTTGCATGGGAAGGTGTTGGGGGAAGGGGATGCGGTGTTAGGAGTGATGGAAAAGTGGACCAGGGTGTTGCAGATGGAACGGTACTTCAGAATTCTTAAAGGGGACGGGAAAATGTGTTTGGGGATGGCATCATACTGGAGTGGCGGAAATGGTGGAGTATGATGTGTTGAATGTTGAGGCCAGTGGGGACAAGGGGGACCCTATTGCAGTTCTGGGAGGGAGAGGAAGGGGTGAGGGCAGAAGTGCGGGAAATGGGATGCGCATGGTCAAGGGCCCAATCTACCGCAGTGCAGGGGAATCATCAGTTGTGAAAAAAGGAAGACATATCGGAAGCACTGGTGTGGAGGGTGGCATCGTCAGAACAGATACAATGGAGACAGAGAAACTGGGAGAATGGGATACAGGAAGTAGGGTGGGAGGAAATTTAATCGAGGTAGCTGTGGAAGTCGGTGGGCTTCTAGTCGACTTTGGTTGTCAGCTTATCCCCCGAAATAGATTTAGAGAAGTCGAGGAAGGGAAGGGAAGAGTCGGAGATGGATCATGTGAAGGCGAGGGAGATGTGGAAATTGGAAATAAAGTTGATGTAATTTTCCAGTTCGGGGCGAGAGCAGAAAGCGGCACTGACATAGTCATCAATGTACTGGAAAAGAGGTGAGGAAGGGGACCTGAGTAGAACTGGAATAAAGGATATTCCACATATCCCAATGTTGCGGCTGCGCATGTGCACATGATGATCCAACCGTGCAGGGCTGCGGCCTGAACCACATTTCCTCCCTGTTGCCAACCGTTTTTGCATGGAGAAGGTCAGGTGATCGATCGGGGAGAGGAGAGGGGATTGGAGGGGGGTGGGGGAGAGAACAGGGGATCGGAGGGGAGAAGAAGGTCAGGAGAAGGGAAGGGAAAAGGTCAGGAACTCGGTGGGGGGAAGTTAGGAACTTGTGGTGGGGGGAGAAGCACGGAGTGAACAGTGGGGTTGGTGGAAGAACATGATCTATATCTAAAGGAGCGGGGATGAGAGTGAGAACGTGATCCAGATGGGAAGACGGATCACATTCTCCCCCCTCTGTTAGATATGGATCATGTTCTTCCAACCCCACACCATTACACCTGCACTACGTTCTCCCGCTCCTCGAACTTAGCATTGGTGAACAGCTGAGCAGGTGTTGCCTGATGGCACCATTGCTGTTCCTACTGTCACTCTGCTGATTCAAAAACAAAATACTGCAGATGTTGGAATTCTGTTATAAATTGCTGGAAACACTCAGCAAATTATTTTTTTTATTTGTTCATCGAATGTGGGTGTCGCTGGCAAAGCCAGCATTTATTGCCCATCACTAATTGCCCTTGAGAAGGTGGTGGTGAGCCGCCTTCTTGAACCGCTGCAGTCCGTGTGGTGAAGGTACTCCCACAGTGCTGTTAGGTAGGGAGTCCCAGGATTTTAACGCCGTGACGATGAAGGATCGGCGATATACTTCCAAGTCAGGATGGTGTGCGATGTGGAGGGGAACTTGGAGGTGGTGGTGTTGTGAAGGAATAAGCCATATAACCTATTCAGAAAAATACATCATTCTATGAAAGAATTCTGGCCTTATTAAAACATGACAAACTGGGTCTGGAAATCTAGAAACCTAACTATGAAAAAGCTGTGAAAGCATTGTGGCTATAGAGATAAGATAGTTGTTGACACTGAATCAATAACCTTATTGAAACAGAAGGTTAAAGGCTCCGGTAGTCTGAACCTTTCGGAATCAAACAATGGTTCACCCTGTACAAGGTGTTCTAATTTACATTTTGTAAAGAGGCACATAAAAGTAAGAAACATCTGCCTTCGTAAAAATGACATCAAGTAAAACACACCTGCCATTACACCGTTTTTTATGGTAAACTTAGAACACCTAGAGAAGAGACATAATTCGGGAATGCTACCAGCTGAGGTGACTGTAAGAATTGCAGGGGTCAGCAGAAAAATGATTAGAGATAATTAGCTTACATCAGCAGAAAACCTTAAAGGAAATACCACTGGAAAAGGGTATAAATATTGAACTCTCAAATGAGATAGTAGACTCGCTTTAAAGGGACAAAGCGATTCTCGGCTTCAGAGGCAGCTCTGTAAGTCTCCAACTCTTTGTGCCTCGGGGATCAAAGGTATTTGATTTTGGTGGATATCCTGTAGAAAACTATGAACTGTAAAACTGTAGCAAAGTTAAGATTTGAGAGTAAGGTTCTCTGATAATAGAATTGTAAGCTTTCTCTTTTTGGAACTGTTAATGTTACAATTGACTCATCAACTGTAAAATACATGTCGGTTCTTTAATAAATCTATATATTTTTAGAATTGTCTCACATAAGACTTCTGTATCAAACTCGCAAACTCAATTTCTGTACACTCTTTGGTGAGGAGTTGCAGAATTCTGAGGGAGTTTTCCGGACCCTCATAATATCCGGAACATTACAGTCTAGCTAAACTTATTAAAAGTGCTATCTGGAGGACGGTAACATTTTCAGGTTGTTCCTTTCCTTTAGGGAGAGATAGTCCGGACCTTTAGACCCAATTAAGCGTCTTTAGGATTCGGCTACCTCAAACTTTAGTTGAAAGTGAACGTCTGAGGAATACGCCTGATCCAGGGTAGCCCTAAAGGGGCTTCGACTAGTAATTATCCCTTCAGTGTTGTCATGCGCCTGCTGTCCTTGTCCTTCTAGGTGGTAGAGGACGCGGGTTTGGCAGGTGCTGCCGAAGAAGCCTTGGCGAGTTGCTGCAGTGCATCTTGTAGATGGTACACACTGCAGCCACGGTAAGCCGGTGGTGGAGGGAGTGAATGTTTAAGGTGGTGGATGGGGTGCCAATCAAGCGGGCTGCTTTGTCTTGGATGGTGTCAAGCTTCTTGAGTGTTGTTGGAGCTGCACTCATCCAGGCAAGTGGAGTGTATTACATCACACTCCTGACTTGTGCCTTGTAGATGGTGGAAAGGCTTTGGGGTGTCAGGAGGTGAGACAGTCGCCACAGAATACCCAGCCTCTGACCTGATTTTGGTGCCATAGTATTTAAGTGGCTGGTCCAGTTAAGTTTCTGGTCAATGGTGAACCCCAGGATATTGATGGTGGGGGATTCGGTGATGGTAATGCTGTTGAATATCAAGGGGCGGTGGTTAGACGCTCGCTTGTTGGAGATAGTCATTGCCTTGCACTTTTGTGACGCAAATGTTACCTGCCACTTATCAGCCCAAGCCTGAACATCGTCCAGGTCTTGCTGCATGCGGGCATGGACTGCTTCATTATCTGAGGAGTTGCGAATGGCACTGAACACTGTGCAAATGAGGCAGCATTTACAGAAAGAGAAACAGAGTTAACTGAAAGGTCATCGACCTGAAACGTTAACTCTGCTTCTCTCTCCACAGATGCTGCCTGACTTGCTGAGCATTTCCAGCATTTTATATTATTTCACTCAATTGATGGTTGGGAGGAGGTCGACAGGGCAGGCCATACAAGGCTGGATGAGAGTTATCTTGCTTTTCTAGGTGACCCTCCACATTAACAGGTAGATGCCACTGTCATGGCTACACTGGATCAGCTTGGCTTGGCGAGCCTGCCTGTGACCATGACTGGATCAAATTACACATTCCAGACAAACTGTAGGGTGTGTCTTGTCCTCCAAATAAATGCAGCCAAAGTTGTTCAATGTAAGAACAAGTTCAGCCAGGGAGAGGAAGGAAGTTCTGACGAAGGGTCATCGATCTGAAACATTTACCCTGTTTCTCTCTCCACAGATGCTGCCTGACCTGCTGAGTATTTCCAGCATTTTCTGTTTTTATTTCAGATTTCCAGCATCCGCAGTATTTTGCTTTTGTATTAGAGGAAGGAAGGTGGTACTTTTCTCGCCCTTTTCATATGTTTGCAGATAAGTGATAGGAGGACTAATATCTATCCATATAATATGTTCGAAAATCTTGGTGTGGAAATCTGTTATGGCCCATTTTGGGGTCCATAACCAACAGTGTGCTGACAACGCGTGCCCCAATTGTGTTGTGCATCCACAGGCAGCTCGCCCAGTTGAAGAAATCAATATCGGGTGGTTTGCCTTGCAGTGGCCCAACGCTAAGTCTCTGGCAGGTGTGGTGGGGTGGAACGGTAACGGTTCTGAGGAGGGATGATCGTGAGTGTTGTGGAGTTGGGAGAGAACTCCTGCTGCTCCTAGTTCTGCAGCAATGATTACTGCTACATTTAAAATAAATATATATATTCCCATGTCATTGGTGGCCGCATAAGCTCCTGAAGAATCCTGACCGAAGCAGGCCCGGTACCTACTCTGCTGATCAGCAACCAATTTTACATATGTAAGGGGCCTAATGCTTGTTTTAGGTGGCCACCTGGAATGCCTGTGAAGCTACTTACATCAATATGGCTCTGATTGGGCACGGGACATTGCACTCCGAAATTGATCTTTTTTGCCTTTGTTTTCCACCTGGAAAATGGGCACAGCAAGGCCCAATTTCTACCCCCTTATGTCTGTGCGAACTTTTTGTCAACTTGTCAACATAAATTCCTATGCCCACAATTATAATGGAAATGGTAATGCTGTAATTACGCCCTCTCACCAGTGGAGGTGCTGCAGTGCTATCACTGACAGGTGTATGCAATTATAGTATGACAAGCCTGTAAGGGCAGTTTCCATTACAAATGTGGACAAAAGAATTAATAATGAAATCATAAAAAATAAGTACAGACCTTTAAAATGGGAACTAAAGTGTGTCTGCAGGCCTTGATCCAATTATCCTCTGACCTCTAATCCTGCTTCACCAGAAGACTGTACTTGGCCTTGACATCAAGTTATGCAACTCCACAGTCAATCAACTCATTCTATGGTGCTCACTTCATGTCCGTATAATCTTACTTCATTGTATAATGGCAAAACTCTATGTCAACTTATTAGCATTTTATAATGGCAAAATGATACGTCGACATTCTTATGATGGAAATGCCTATCTGCCTGTGACACTGTAGTTGCAGGATTCCCAACACCAGTGGATGCTGTGGTGTGAGTTGTCCCGATTCATTCGTCATGTTGTTTTTCCACCCAATTTTCAGGTGTTATTCATCTGTTTATTGGATGTTCTTGATTCCTAGGATTTCTATTTGATAAAGGGGCCATCAGGATGCTCTTTCCCATTTATGAGCCTCTGCTTTGCCCAACCAATTTCAAGCCCCGGGTCATGAACAACCCACTCATAGCCACCCTGTTTGATTTCCTCAGTAACATAGTAGCTGACCTTGAGCCTACCTGCCTGACCTGTGTTTGGCTGCTGATTTGGTCTCTGGCTTCAATATTTCTCTAGGGTATATCATATATATAACCACCAACACCCCCCCCTCCCCCTCCCCCAGATTAACTGATCACTCCTTATTGCTATTTATGGTCTGGCTGTGCACGAAATCGATGCCGCTTTTACCCACCTAACAATAGTCATCGCGCCTTAAAATAATTAATTGTATGTAAAGTGCTTTGAAGAAATAAATTACATTTATATAATACATTATAGCTTATACATGCCTTTGTCACCTCCAGGAACGATTACTCTAATGACATCCTGGTCAGACTCCCATCATTCACCCTCCATAATCTCCAGTTTGTTGAAAACTCTGCCGCTCACATCCTGTCTCACACCAAATCCATCTCATCCTCACTGACCTACACTGGCTCCCAGTCCCCCAATATATTAGATTTAAAATCCTTATGCTCATCTATATGTCGCTCCATGGCCATGCCCCCACCTTATCTGCAATATCCTCTAGCTTTCTAACCCCTCCCGAATGTTCTGTTTCACTGACTCTGACCTTGTGTGTATCCCCTCTCCCTTTGCTCCACTGTTGGTGGCCGGGGTTTAAATTGGCTTGGTCCTACGCTTTTGGAACACACTTCCCTAAACATCTCTGCCTTTCTATCTCTCTCCCCATCATTAAAAAGCTTCTCTAGACCCAGTCTTCCACCCAGTTTGCAGTCACCCCCTTCTAATCTCTCCCTTACATGGCTCAGTGTCTGATTCCCTTATGCCTATTTACAAAGCACTTTTGGGCTGTTTCTTTCATTGAAGGTGCTATATTAACACAATTTGTTGTTGTTATCAATCTCTCTGAGTGTCCCATTCCTATGAATGCCTTTTTGAAGTACAGCTGCAATTGCTTTTGCAATAAATTGTAAAAAAAAAATGGGGCTTCATGTTCTTTTATGTATTGGTTAGAAGACTGCAAAAAAAAAAATACCTCATGCGTTCCCAGCCCAATGCTTCACTATGACAGTTTCCTACTGCTAATATATACTGCAAAATTTTTAAAAATCTATTTTACTTCATACATGTCAACCTGGAAAAATAGCAAAAGCTAGGCCAGCAGCTTCAAAAAAGCAGCCAGAGCCCCCAACAACTTAAGAACATGTGAAAAATTTTAGTTACACCAAGCTTCGTGCTGTAAGCTGTAGGAAGGCACATTCTTCACTTGGAGGAGGGAAAGAAAAACATAAGTGTATAAAATCCTGAAGGGGGAAATCAAAAAATCGAAAGCGCAAAATCAGTAGTGATTTATAGGTGGTTTGGGGCATGTTCCTCTAGGAAATTTTGGATTTTTACATTAAAAATGGTGCATAATGATTAATTTTGCTCTCTTTTATACTTCCGAGTGTCAGCCTTGGCGCAGCGGTAGCTCACTCGTCTCTGAGTCAGGAAGTCGAGGTCCCGTCTGCTCTCTCAGGTGGATGTCAAAGATCCCATGGCACTATTTAAAGAAGAGCAGGGAATTTCTTCCAGTGTCCTGGCCAACATTTATCGCTCAACCAACACCTAAAACAAATGACCTGGTGATTTATTTAATTGCTGTTTGTGAGACCTTGCTGTGCGCAAATTGGCTGCCGAGTTTCCTACCTTACAACCGTGGCTACTTCATTGGCTGCAAAGCGCTTTGGGACAAACTGTGCTGTATAAAAGCAGGTTCTTTCTTTTAGACTTGCCATAAGTCTTCACCATCAACATTTTCCTCAGGTTGGAAGGTCTGGCCTTGCTAGGCGCAACTTGCTCAATTTCTCAACCCAGCAACTCCATCGCTCATGACAGTACTAACAATGTAATAGATTCAGGAGTTCAATTTTCTCCATGTGTAATTTTTAGTACACAGGTTAACTCATTTAATTGAAGGGTCGATATTTTAATGAATGCAAAATCGTACTTGGTATGCTACCTCTGTGCTGGAATTCAAAGCTCTATGGCAAGCACACATATTTGTAAAATCTACTCCCTGAATTTCTTTCTGTGTTAATTTAACACAACTATCAATCTGTTTATTTTAAACGGGTTAACTGCTGCATTAAAATAGTGGAGGTAGCTGTTTGATGTTAACTGAGACATGAAGAATAGCACGCAGAGGAACCTCAAAGTTAAACTCAGGTTGATCTCAAAATGTATGTGCCTTTAAATGAATAAAGAGCAAGAAAGAATGAGCAGATCCGGAAGGGAATTTTAATATTTAAATGTGACATTTACTGCCTGTATTGGAAAGAACAAAAACTCTAAGTAATGTCACTGGACAATAAGACCTTTGGACCGTCGGATCTGAGGATAACACTTCTCGCTCCTCACCCCCCCGCCCCCTGCCCCACCCTGCCGCCCTCCCCCGCCCAAAGTTGAAATGCACAGGAGACAACAAAGATGGAGACTTGGCAGCGCTCTTATTCTGCAACAGGGAGTTGTGGGAAAGGTCATGAAGAACTTGCAACAGGCAATGCTCCAAGGTTTTGTTATAATGTCATTTCATGAATTTTAATGGCTTATGGATTTTGTTTGCGTATTTTCAGTCGATTTGCCACAGTCAAGGAATAGCACTGTTTATAATGGAGTGTGAACATTTAACTTAAAAAAAAAAGCGACTATCTTATCCAATGATTTTCTTGATAAAGAATGCAATTGAACCATTTACATAGCATTACATAATGATACAGCACAGAAGCAGGCCATTTGGCCCAACTAGTCTGTGCTGGTGTCGAGAGTCCACACAAGTCTCCTCCCATTCCATCTACCTCATATCAATCTTTCAGCATATCTTTCTATTCCCTTTTCTCGCATGTACTCGTCTAGTTTCCTTTTGAAAACATCTAAGCTATTTGCCTCAACCACTTCCTGTGGTAGTTAGTTCAATATTCTAATCACTCTCTGAGTAAAGAAATGTATCCTTGTTTCCCTATTGGATTTATTAGTAACTACCTTGTATTTATGGCCCCTGGTTTCAGATTCTCCCACAGGTAGAAACATTCTCTCCACATCTACCTTGCCCAACCCATTCATAATTATAAAAGACCTCTATCACATTACCTCTAAGTCTTAAAAAAAGCCCCAACCTGTTCAATCTTTCCCGATAGCTGTAATCTCTCAATTCTGGTATCATCCTAGTAAATCTTTTTTGCACTTTCTCCAGTGCTTCTATGCTCTTTTTATAGTATGGAGTCCAGAACTGTGCACAGTACTCTAAGTGTGGCCTGAGCAGGTTCCTATACAAGTTTAACATAACTTCACTACTTTTGAATTCTATATCCCTAGAAATAAATCCCAGTACTTTGTTATCATTTTTAATCATTTTGCTGACCTGCGATGCTGCTTTTAATGATTTGTTCACCTGTATCCCTCGATCCCTTTGCTCCTCTACCCCATTCAGTTTCTTATTTTCTAAGGTGTAGCTGATGTTTCTATTTTTCCTACCAAAGTGCATCACCTCACATTTATCTATGTTAAAATTCATTTGTCACTTAACTGCTCAGTCTGCAAGTTTTCTAATGTCTTCTTGTATTATGTCACATTCTTCTTCAGTGGTAGCTATACACCAGTTTGGTATCACCTGCAAATTTTGATATTGAGTTACTTGTTCCTAAGTCCAAATCATTAACGTAAATTTTGAATAGCAGTGGTCCCAGCACTGATCCTTGTGGAACACCGCTTTCTACCTTCTTCCAATCTCAATAACTACCCTTTACCCCTAATCTTTGCTTTCTTTTTTTTACCCAAGTTGCTCTCCATTCAGCTATTTGTCCCCTGACTCCACATGCCCTAACCTTTGTCATGAGCCTATCGTGTGGTGCCTAACTGAAGGCCTTTTAAAAATTCAAGTATATAACATCTAATGCATTATCCTATTATTTGTTTACTCTTTCTGTTATCTTTTCAAATAATTCTATAAGGTTAGTTAAGCGTGACTTAGCCTTAAGAATCTATGCTATTTTTTATTTTATTTTCTGTCTCTAGATGCTCTTCTATCACTTATTTTAGTATAGATTCCAGTATCTTTCCTATCACTGACGTTAAGCTGATTGCACTGTAGTTCCCAGGTTTTGTTCTATCTCCCTTTTTGTACATAGGAATAACATTAGCTGTCTGCCAGTCTTCTGGCACTATCCCCTCTTAGTCATAGAGTCATAGGGGGAAAAATTCAGTTGGTTGCGCCTCCCGTTAGCGCCTTAAGAGGGCGCTAATGGGGCGCAAATCATCTAGCGCCCGGGCGCGGCCATGTTTGTGCCGCTCGCGAAATTAACTAGACATTTTGCGGCGGCGCTAAACACTACCGCCACGATCTCCTGCGCCGGCAGATCGTGACGTCAGTCGAGTGCGCAACGCCCCGGTATCGCCCCGGAGCGGATACTGAGTGACGCCCCCTGCCTTACCGCCTGCCGCTAGCAACGACAGGTTGAGGGGAGCGTTTTGCAGTCAGGAAGGGACTGGGGGAGCGCTATTTAAAGGCGACCGCTTCCTGCCTTTTATTGTTGGTGACATTTTTGAACCACGCTTTCTGAGAGAGAGAGAGAGAGAGAGACTTCTGGAGAGATTCAACACTGTGTGAGGGAGTTTTGGGTACTGAGCAGCACTTTGAAGGTTCATTTTGATTTGCCCTTCCTTGTATCGATTTAGAAGAGACTGTGGGGGCTGCACTCTGAGCTCTTTCCCTGGTACTCTCCATTGTTATTTCCAGCAGATTTGATGTACAGCTCTTTCCAGGCTGAGATTCAAGGCTGCAATGAGCAGGATGTGGATGGAAAGCAAGATCAACCCTCCCCTTTAAGAACTGGCCCGCGCCATTGTGTGTGTGTTCCATTGCTGACTGACATCACATGAGCTTCACCAGCGCTCTGAGGTAGCGCCTCGCTCCTCGGCCTTTGCGCCTTAAGACAGGTGTGAAGCACCTGATTTAGCACTCCAATCACCTCCAGGGGTGATAAAAGTCAAGTTTGCAGTTGGTGGCGATAATTAGCGCCAGGCACTAATCTTTGCGCCCAGCTGATAATTGCGCCCCAAATGGGGCGATACTGAATTTCTCCCCCATAGAGTCATAACGGCACAGAAGAAGGCCATTCGGCCCATTGAGTCTGTGCCGGCTCTCTGTAGAGCAATCCATTCAGTCCCATTCCCCGGCTCTATCCCTGTAGCCCTACAAGTTTATTTCCCTCAAGTGCCTATCCAGTCTCCCCTTGAAAACATTGAGTGTCTCCGCTTCCACCATTTCCATTGGAAGCGAGTTCCAGGTCCTCACCACTCGCTGCATAAAAATGTTTTTCCTCACATCCGCCCTGTATCTCTTACCCAAAACCTTAAATCTGTGTCCCCTAGTCCTTGTGCCATCAACTAGTGGTAACAGCCTTTCCCCGTCTAGCCTATCCAAACCCGTCATAATCTTGTACACCTCTATCAAATCACCCCACAATCTCCTTTGCTCTAATGAAAACAAATCCAGCTTCTCCAAGCTGTCCTTGTAGCTAAGATCCCCCATCCCCAGAACCATTCTGTTAAATCTCCTCTGCACCCTCTCAAGTGCCTTCACATTCTTCCTAAAGTGTGGTGACCAGAACTGGACGCAATACTCCAGTTGTGGCCTAACCAGCGCTTTATAAAGGTTCAGCATAACTTCTCTACTTTTGTACTCAATACCTCTATTAATGAAGCCTAAGATCCCATATGCTTTGCTACCCACTCTCTCAATATGTCCTGCCACCTTCAGGGACCTATGCACATTAACTCCCAGGTCCCTCTGTCCCTGCACACTCTTTAAAACTGTGCCATTAAGTGTATATTGCCTCTCCCTGTTCCTTCTGCCAAAATGCATCACCTCACACTTCTCTGTATTAAATTCCATCTGCCACTTGTCTGCCCATTCTGCTAGCCTTTCTATGTCCTGTTGCAGTCGATTGGTATCATCCTCACTGTTTGCCACACCCCCAAGTTTGGTGTCATCGGCAAATTTAGAAATTCTACTCTATTCCAATATCCAGGTCATTTATATATATCAAAAAAAGCAGTGGCCCCAGCACTGACCCCTGGGGAACACCACTGTATACCATCCTCCAGTCTGAAAAACAGCCATTTACCACATCTCACTGTTTTGTGTCCTTAAGCCAATTCCTTATCCAAGCTGCCACCTACCTACCTATTCCATGAGCTTCAATTTTGTTAACCAGCCTTCCATGTGGTACTTTGTCAAACGCCTTCCAAAAATACATGTGGACAACATCCATTGCATTTCCTTCATCAATGCTCTCTGTTACTCCATCAAAAAATTCAATTAGATTAGTCAAACACGATCTGCCTTTTACAAATCCATGTTGGCTCTCCTTAATTAGCTTAAACCTTTCCAAGTGCCCGTTAATTTTTTCCTTGATTATTATTTCTAAAACTTTATACACCACTGATGTTAAACTGACCGTCCTGTAGTTACTAGGATTGTCCTTACACCCTTTCTTGAACAATGGTGTCACATTTGCCACTTTCCAATCCTCAGGCATCTCCCCCGCATCTGGGGAAGATTGGAAAATTATGGCAAGCCCTTCCGCTATCTCCTCCCCCAATTCCCTTAGCAACCTGGGATGCAAGCCATCTGGACCAGGCGACTTATCCACTCTAAGCATACCTTTCTAGTACATCCTGTCTATCAATTTTCACCCTTTCCATTGCTTCTACCTTTTCCACTTCTATGGAACTTTTATATATATAAACTACTGTCTCTGCTATCTTCTCCCTAGTCTCCTTAAGTGTGTGTGGGTGCATACCATCCAGACCTGGGGTCTTACCCACTTTTACTTTTGCTAGTTTGTTAATTGTTTTCTCCTTTTCTACCCCAACTGTATTAATACTCTTTTTAAGCTCATCCTTTAGTGAAGTATCTATTTCATTATCTTCTTTAGTTAAAAATTCCAGCATATTAGTTATTCAATACTTTATACCTGTGAGTTTATCTTACTCATCCTTTAGTGGCCCTATCCCTACTTTAATTTTTCTTTTGTTATTTATGTGTCTATGGAACACTTTATTATTTCTTTTTATATTCCTTAATATATATAATAATATAAGAACATAAGAAGTAGGAGCAGGAGTAGGCCATACGACCCTTCGGGCCTGCTCCGCCATTCAATAGGATCATGGCTGATCCGAACCTAGACTCACGTCCACTTCCCTGCCCAGTCCCCATAACCCTTAATTCCCTTATCAGCTAGGAAACTGTCTATCTCCGTTTTAAATTTATTTAATGTCGCAGCTTCCACAGCTCTCTGAGGTAGCAAATTCCATAGATTTACTACCCTCTGAGTGAAGAAGTTTCTTCTCATCTCAGTTTTGAAACGGCAGCCCAATAGGCCCCAGATTGGATGCTTGGTTTATGCTGAGCCATTTGACATCAGGTGAGAGGCAGTAGAAGTGTTATAATTGGCTCCTGGCTGAGAAAAGAAGAAGAATCAGCCCCCGGGATCCCAAACCGGATTGCTGTTCAGTGAATCCTTGCTGGAAAGTGTGCCTGTTTTGTGAGGATAAGATTGAGCTTAGCCATAGCTGAATAGCCTTCTGATTCTCACTGAACAGGCTCAGATCTGAAGAATGGACCCTTGGGTGAGGTATCATAAATGCTTACTCGTGCAAAACATTGGAGGAGCAGGACCGAGGAATACTATGCAGCCAGACCAAATACCACCAATAAAAAGGCCTGGTTAGTTTTATCCAGACTAATTATCATCAAGTGGCATGACTTTGACTACTTGCTTTAAGCCTATTTCTCTATCTCTGCTGTTCATTCCCAGTCTGTCTCTTCTCTTGCTCTAGCTTACTTTCCAACCCTATCCAGTTTATGGGGTAGAAATTACAGCCAGCACTATTAGCAGACACATACTTGTACTCATAAGACATCCGTTTGTCCATTATTTTAATGTAGGCCATAACTGTTTATATTTTATGGGTGAGCACCTCCATTAAAACACTGGCATAGGGACTGTTAAGCAGTCACTGTTACTGCCAACAGTGCTTTCTAGCTTTATATCATTTAGGATCCCACTAGATATATGAAGCATGAATCATCAAGTCTCCGACTGCCAGTAATAGGAACAGGCATTGTAAGGGTTTGGATACGGCAAGCACCACCACTATTCAAATCTTTCCTAAGTGCGCACGCACCCTCCTGCCCACCATCTCAAATAATCTGGAATGAGTTCATTCAAATTCAATTCACATTACACAATTGGAAATAAGCAATTCAAAGCACATGAAAATGCAAATGATACAAAATCTGACTTGCCACCAGATTGGATAACCAGCCAGAGATGCAGGTTCTGGTATGCGGCATACCCATTAAAATATGCAGATTCAAATCTCCCGTTCTACAAGGGCTCAAGTGACTAATGGGATGGCTCCCTGGAGTGCAAGAAGTTGAATCTGGCAACAAGCACCCCCAGTCTAAGCAAAGGCAATTATCTTAGATTGTGGGTGTACCTTCCCTCCATTGTGAGGTTTTGAAGGGTGGTCAGGACCTGAGACACCAGCCTGAGTCAGTGGGCTGAATTTTTACTTTTACATGTGGATGGAAGTAGGGGGGCCATGGATCGCGTCGGGAACCCGGATGTTGGAGAGGAACGTTTTGCAGTGGCTTTTTAACAAAGCAAATGCAATTAAATCAGACTTCCAGGTTTCCCGACCAATTAACTGGAGTGAGTCCGATGACGTCATGGATGACTCTACTTCAGCTGAGCTATTTAAAGGTGCAATGCACAGATGTCACTTAAAGGCTGGTGGAGGTGGAAGCCAGATTGTGAGAGAAGTGAGTTGGCTGTACTCTAACAATTTGATAAAACTCAAACCTTAATTATACAGGCTCAAAGGCAGAAAGCAGCCCCCAGATTTAGTGATGCCTCTTGGAGATATTACTCCAAGGAGTCAGGGCCCGCAGGGACATCCTCTTCCCTGCTGATGGGAGGAAGAGGCCAGCTGCTCAGATGAAAAGCACGTGGCGGGAGATTGCTGACGAAGTGAGCAGCAGAAGTGTTGTTGGCAGGACTTGGATCCAGTGTGGGAAACGCTTTAATGACCTCATGAGGTCAGGATAGGTGAGTACAATGCCACATTGCCCTACATCCTGATGAGCGTGTCACCCAACCTCCTCACTCTGCCTTCTCAAACCTACTCCGGCACATCACTTCTCACACCAACCTACCTTGCAAGTTCACCCATCCCTCACTGTCTATACACTTACACACATCCCCATCTGACCATCCCCCACTGACACTCACCCTCATCTTAATGCAATATAACGCCTCTCCCTCATAGTAACTCTCAACAGATGTTGCCCATCCATCCCTTCCACTCATTCCATGACTCTCACGCAAAAGGTCTCTTGTTTCCCTTCTTGCAGGAGAAGAGAGCACAGAACACCTGAGAGAGGCAGCGAACCGATGGTGGCCCTCCAATCACGACACCGCTCATTTCAGCAAAGGAGGAGGCCCTGGTGCTGAGCCACGTTGCAGAGCTGCTGGCGGAGGGAGATGGAGAGAGCGGTCCTCCCAGCTACCTGGTGAAAGAATTAACTATTATACAGCCACGTGGCATAAAACAGTCACACATGTTGACATGATGTCAGCAGCCAGTGAAATATGATCATATGCATAATGGTAACTTAAAACATTCTTATCAGAACAGTTCTAATTCATGTCTTTACTCTCCCACAGACCCATCAAGTGTCCCCCCCCCCACTGTCCAGCCAGAGGAGGAAGACGACTCCTCAGAGGAGGTTGTGGACTCTGAGGGTGCATCGTCACATGACCCGTGCACACCAAGCACCAGCGCAGATATACACACGTCGGTGGGTCCAGTAAGAGAGATATAGTGTTGTCACCTGGTCTCACAGATCACATGTGAGCAAGAGCAGATAGTGGAGACAGGGACAGCAGTGGAGAGTCCTCATTGGAGGGTGCAGGATGCTCCAAGCAGTTCTCAGCTGGACGAAGATGTTGAACCTCAGGGGCGGTCGACAAAGTGGAAGATTCTTGAGGAGCAACAGAAAATGCGGGAGGCTCTGGCAGCTTTTCCAGCCGCGATGTGCTCGATTGTAGGGAGAATGGAAGAGTCCATCTCCAGCATGATATCCCAGGCCATGGCTATGTTGTGTTCGTCCATGGAAAGGGTGACCATGTGCATGGAGCATCAAATGCGCCAATCGAATGAGTGCATGCTTGCTGTGAACAACAGTTTGCAGATTCTGATTGCAGCCATATCTAGGATGGATAGAAACCTAGACTTGGCCGATCATCACCCCACTGATGTGCAGCAAAGTGCATTCCAGCTCCTTGCTAGGAGGCAAATGTGGGTGGGCCATGATGGTGAGAGGGGACATGGAAGTGGGGACTCTGCTCAAAGTGCTCCCACTTCTCCCCCGTTGCCCCCCCCCGCCCCCCAGTCAGAGCCCTGCATGCTGCCTCATATCCCAATGACCGAGACTGCCCCTGCACAGGTGCAAGAGTAGTAGTCTTTGGCGGGGCCCTCACAGGCTCCAAAACCCAGAAGACGTCCACCAAAAGTGTGTAAACAGTCAGAGCAGGGAAGTGAGCAACCTGACTCTACCTCTGCTGAAGCCACAGGGGTTGCACGGCGTAGGAGTTGTAGGAACAGAAAGATGACACAATTGTAGATGCACAAGGGTATGCACATGGGTGTGTTATAAAATGTTAGATGGCTCAGTTTCTGTAGAATTTTTGAGCCACATAAAATTATTTATGTGCACTGCTTTCCTGTCTTGTCCATTTTTACCTGCTACCTGGCAAGAGGCCTTATCAGTTGGAGTGAATGGTAAGACATTACTTAAACTAGAGCAATGGGTGTGTGTGACAGCAATGGTTTGGTCATTTTAGGACTGCTTTGTGATGGTGGTGGGGAGGGGGAATTTTATTCAGCATCTGGGTGCCATATGGGTGCACTGGTGCAACCTAACTACATCGTGCCATTATGAGGCCATCCCGAGCCTCCCGGGCAGCAATGTGTGCCACTGCTGGTGCTATGTCCACTTCAGGTTCTTCCTCCTCCTTCTTCTCCTCCTCGTGTTCCTCCTGCTCCACCTCCTCATCCTCCTCCTCTGAAGAGGCTCTGCGTCTTGCTCCTCCTGCTGCTCCAATTCTCACTGCTGCGCTCTGTTGTGAAGCGCGCAGCATACCCTGGTCATTTTGGAGACCCTGGCTGGTGTGTATTGAAGGGCTCTTCCAGATCTGTCCAGGCATCTGAAGCGCATCTTCAGCATCCCGACTGCTTGCTCTAAGACACATCTCGTCATCATGTGGCTTTGATTGTAGCGCTCTTCAGCCTCATTGCTTGACCTCCTCAAGGGTGTCATCAGCCACGTCTTCAGTGGATAGCCCTTGTCTCCAAGCAGCCAGCCAGTAAGTCTGGTAGGAGGTGTGAAGAGCTGAGGGAGGATGGACTGGCACAGGACCAATGTATCACGACAGCTCCCTGGGAATCTGGCACACATACACATGATTTTTTTGTGATAGCAGAGAAGATGCACACTGAGGGAATAGAAGTGTTTATGGTTCACGAACACTCCTGGCTGATCTGGGGGTGCCTTGATGGCCACATGTGATCAGTTGATGACAACCTGCACCTGTGGAAAGCCAGCCAGAGCCGCAAAGTCGAGCGCCCGCTCAGTCTGACTGGCTTCATTGGTGGCAAAGTGTACATAAGTGGTTGACTTGTCAAACATGGCATCGGTCACCTGGGTGATGCATTTGTGGGCGGCCGACTGCAAGATCCTGCAAATGTCTCCTGCAGATCCCTGGAAGGAGCTTGAGGTGAAAAAGCTGAGGGCGGTGCTGACTTTGACAGCCACTGGTAACGCAGGCCCTCCAGGTCCACTTGGCAGCAGGTCTTCTTCCAGCAGGTTACAAATGTCTGCCATGGCCTGACGCGAGAGCCTGAGCCTCCTGAGGCACTGGTGTTCAGTCATGTCCGGGAAGCTGATCCTCTGCCTAAATACCCTGTGTTGGAGCTATCGCCTCCTGCAAGGTGCACCCCTGTGCTCATCCCCTCTCTCCTGTGGAGCGGCAGGTCGGTGACGAGAAGGCTGCTGCTGGTCCTGCTGGTGTTGCTGCTGGGGCTCATCTTAGTCCTCATCTGAGGTCCAAGATGAAACAGCATAAGCGGCACCCATGGTGATCTGATATTTGACAGAAGTAATGTGGAGATCAGAGGCACAATCTTCCAAAGTAGTGAGAGTGACTTCCAAAGTTGTAGAAATCAACTGCAAACTCTTGAAAGCAAACTCTCAGCGCAAATGGTGTCAGCAAGAGCCTTTCTCAGGCAAGGAAGCAGGCGTGAGGTGTGAGTATTTATGTGATTTTTTTTAACTAACGGGAATATGGTATTGAGATAGAGGATCAGCCATGATCATATTGAATGGCGGAGCAGGCTCGTAGGGCCGAATGGCCTAATCCTGCTCCTGCTCCTATTTTTCTATGTTTCTACGTTTCAACTCCCACAATTGCTGCTATGCTCTCACCTTGCTTTCACTGGCGAGCTTCAGCAAGCCCGGGAATCCTGTGGACAGCCAGTAAAAGCTGCAACATCAGGAAAAAAAGGCAGTTCATAGCCTCTTAACGAGCTCTAAACTGCTTTAATTAGGTAATCCACCTCTCCCGAAGCGGTCTCTGGCGCGCTGACTAACGTGCTCGAGTTAAAGGTGGAAGCCAACAGTTTGAAGCCGGCATCCCGACGAGCTGTCAATTTCAGCGCTTTTAACTGCCCTCCTGCTCGCAAACCCACACACTCTTCAAAGTAGAAATTCAGCCCAGTGTCTTCAGGAGAGAATGGAGGAACACTAGAAGGATATTAAGAGGCAATTTGACCATCAGGACTACACGCCTATACAAATTATTGGTTACAATATTGGAATAAAATTTCCATTTCTCTGCTCCCAGCATAATCCAATAGCATATATTGTAAAATTGGACACTCTCAACCCATGATTCCATTTCAAGTGGAATTTTTACCCAACTGTGCCCAATTTTGCACACCCTACTTTAGACAGCATGTCAAGACCACGGAGAGGGAAAAAAAGATATGTTAAGACGATACAAGGGATGAGTGGCTTTAGTTATGAGGAGAGACTAGAGAAACTGGGTCGCTTTTCATGAGAACGAAGAAGGTTATGAGGAGACATACCAGAGGTATTCAAAATTATGAGGGGTTTCATAAGGTAAATTAGACAAAACTATTTCTACTCATTTGGTAACTAGAGGGCATGAACGTAAGCTCATCATCAAAAGAGCAAAGGGAGAGGTTAACCACATTTTTTTGATGCAGAGGGTCGTTAGGACGTGCAACATCCTGCCAGAAACAGCGGTGAAGCAGCATCAATAATCATTTTTAAAAGAGAAATTGCTAAATGTTTGAAATTTTAAAAAAAATCATATGGGGAAAGGGACGAGGAATAGGACTAAATTGATAGCTTTTTCAGAGAGCCAGCACAGATTTGATGGGTCAAGTGGTGCCCTTCTGCTCTGTATAACTCCTGGAGCCCTGCTCCAACACCAAAATTGTGGCTGAGCATTATGTAGGGCCACCAACTGGGAAGGACATTAACCTCATTGCAAATCCCGAGAATGGGCTTATTTTAATAATCCGGGCGGGTGGCTTGTGCCTATAAATGCATTTGCCCTTAGTGCCGGATGGAGAATTAGAGCAGCACACTGCTGCTTAAAAGGAAACAGAGAGAGTCCTTTATTGGACTAAAGAGGACATAACATTTTTTTCATCTTTTTTACCTAAATGGTAACAAGGGCCTGCAATCGCTCAATTAACTTTGCTCTGAAGTTTATCTGGACTATTTAGAAGGCCCATTATGGAACCAACATCTCTCAGCAGGCTTAGGCACCGTTGGGCCTAAGAGTAGCATGCTGGTCAGAATTCCCACAGGAGCCTGGGAGTGCCGCTCAGGCACACATTCAAACTACTGTTGGAATGTAGGAGGCATGTAGAAGACTTGACCCTGAATAAGGGACAGGCTTGTTGGTTCCAATGGCCTTTTCCAGTTCCAAAGAATGCTTCTGTTCACCAATTCATACTAAAATGCATAATTGTATTGCAAAAAATGTGCTTGTGCCATTTGTGATGCATGATGAATGCTGTTCCAGATGTTCTCTCACTCTACATAGAGACAGTGTCCCTTTAAAGTTGGAAGAATACAGCTGAAGAATTGTAAGACAAGAAAAGGGAATTAGAACAAAAAATTGTGATCACTAAGCTTCTTCCATTAACAATCGGGTACAGTTTGCACCATCATGGATTCTATCGAAACCACTCAATCTTCTGATGGGGGGACCAACCATATATGAACCTTTCAGACATGTTCTCCCTCACTCCCAAGTGTAAACAAGATAACTCCAGAACAACAACCCAACTGTGCAGCCTCCACTTACAACGCTGGCCAATTGAATCCTCATTCATGGTGTCAGTCACACATGGCTCTTCATTTTCTGTAGAGTATTTGATAATCTGTGCTTCTCTCCCTAGATAAAGCTGTGATGTTTGATCCTGAAAAGAGCAACTTTGAAGCTTTGTCACTTAAGCTTTGAAGCCCTGATTCTACAATTTGTCCCAGTCATAGATCACACTGATCCTCACAGTTGAATGAACTCGAGAGTCATTGAAGGGTATAGGATCCTGAGGAGAACTCTTCATTTTTCTTCACTTGCTGACAACTGGGAAAGCCTCCTGACTGATGATCAGGTTATTTATTGCTATCATTGGAAAGATACATTGGGCCAATATTTATTCCTCAATCAACATCACTATAAAACAGATTATCTGGTCATTATCACATTGCTGTTAGTGGGAGCTTGCTGTGCGCAAAGTGGCTGCTGCGTTTCCTACATTACAACAGTGACTGCACCTCAAAAAGTGCTACATTGGGTGTAAAGCGCTTTGGGACGTCCGGCGGTCGTGAAAGGCGCTATACAAATGCAAGATTTCCTTTCTTTAAAGAACCGTCTTGTTCCTTCTTTCAAAAAGAGCAACATAAAAAGGGCAAATAAAAGAATACCTGTGTTCTGGTGTAACAGTGACACACCAATGTGCAGTACTATAGCATTACCAGGATATAGGTTTAATCCTTGCATTGACTCCTCAATCTCATCCATCCACTGTGGACAGATGCATCCATTTTTTTCTTCCTTATTTTGAAGAAGCACTTGTTGCTGAGAACATCACTGTCGAGGTAAACATGACGTATTTTAAAATTCAATATCTCAATATTGTCAGCTTCCTTCTTCTACTTCTATATAGAATCATAGAATATGTCAAAGCGTCTGTAAATGCTTCCAGTTAGCTCCCTTCTGTCCTGAAGGTGCTGACTCAATGCTGGGGTTGGTCTCATGGTAGCCAACCATTGTCTGCTACAACACCTAAGTGGCTATTTTTTAACGTATGAGCTTACACAGCAAATCTCAGGAGGATATTTGAACATGGGGGGCATCACAGTAGAGGCGTATCCTGTCCTTACTCAATACCCACATAGACATCCACTTTCCACCAAGAGCAGTGGTGTGGGACTAATCAGATAGCTCTTTGTTGTTGTTTCAAAGAACCGGCACAGGCACAATGGGCCAGATGGCCTCTTTCTATGAGTCACTGGATCATAACCAGGAGTGGAAAATCTGGCTAATCTTTCTCTTCCCTAGCTCAGGGCTGCTGAGGCCAATTGTAGTGCGTCATCTAATATCCCAGCTGCGATCAGCTAACCAAGCCCAGAGTAGGGTTCGGAACTGGACTATTCCTGATTGGTGTAGCTGAGCTCCACATTAGACAGCGCGTACCAACTGAGCTGCGGAGAGGCCAGAGGTCAGATTTTCCTGCTCTTGTTGCTTGGGCTATTGGATCATCTGGGCACAACTAATACAGGGAAATTGGGCAGGAAGGAGCTTCAGCTCGTAAAAGCACATACCCAATTTTCAGTCGATTTAAATTAATAAATTTGCCCCATCAAATCGAGTAAATGCCAACTTTTTCAGATTCTCGCCAAGTACTGTGATTTATGTGCGGGATAGTGAATGTTAATAAATTTTGGTCTGGGTTTAGTGCAGACTCGCAAAAATCTATTAGGATGCACTGCTGATATCAGCATATCCAAAACAACAACCTCTATAGGATAAGTGGACACACATCGGCATCATACACTTTAGGCTATTGGCTCAGGTGTCTTGGGGTTTGAGCTGGGCAGCAAGCTGCACTCCTTGGTCACTTATTTTGATTGTAACAATTAAGTTTTCCTTCCTAGAAGAAGGGATCTAATATAGAACAGAGTATTTCCTGCTGATTTGTTAAAGTTCATAAAAATCATAGCGTTGCATCATCTGAATGATAGCTAAAACAGTAACTTGCAGGAATGCATTGCAACACTCTCCGGGAGCCTGCCGAAGCAGGGCCACCATCTCCCTTATGGCTGAGGCACTGACCCTGCCCAAAATTACGGGGTCAGCTCATTATAATATTGCGAGACAATATTGGGCAGAGTACCAGCAATTGAGGCACTGCGTCAAGGAAGCCTGGAATATATGGTGGGAGGGTCGGGGGAAATACTTCCGAGGGCACAGCTGCAGCATTTGAAGCTGGACTGCTCTTAAAGCAGGGCCCTGTGGAAGGAAGTGACACAGGGAGTGTGTGTACCCCCAGGTCCTCTCTCCAATGCAGGACAAGGTTTAATGACCTCACAAGGTCAGCAAAGTTGCAAACTGCTGCTAATGTATATTTTGCATATTTCAGACAGTAAACTTTTATTTACCCTAAGAAGCCCATTCACAAATTTAAAGTTATCACCCTGTGCACTAAATGATCTGTAGTGACACCTGCACATAAAAGACTTCAATTAAATAGATACAGCATCCCGCAATGCATTCTTGCCCACTGAAGCCTCACTATCTCTGCAGGAATTGAATAGAAAACTGACAAGAATCCTCAAACGATTGTCAAATTAAACAGTCTGTGACTGACAATAACAAACAGCCTTTTGTCAGGCAGGAAGCGATTCCGCATAATTCCGAAAAGAAGGGCAGCCGCAGTAGGAGGGACAGCAAGAGAAGGAGGCAAAGCAAATCTTGGGAACTGATTCAGCTAATGCTGTAGGAGTGGGGAGCGGAGCCATAGGAGGTCCTCCACTCACAGATGGTTTGACCTGACCAAGTGCTCATGGTTAAAGATCTAAAATGGTTTCTCTTTTCTGAGACAATTCTCTGAGGAGATCCTTGCATGAGCCTTTAACCCAAATTAACGGTCTTCGGCACTGCAGTGGAGCCAGGAGGATCATCTCCCGGCTCCACATTCAGGTAAGTATTTTTTTTAAACTTACCTTTTTTCGCCGCGGGGGGGGGGGGGGGGGAGAAGAATAGATGGGGAAGAGGTAATTATTGGGGTTTACTCAATTAAATCTTAAAAGGCCTGGCCATAAATCAATACAATATTTGGCACCATTGGTAAATATCGTTCATCGTAACCAGTGCCATCAAACCGAATGCAACCAGAAAGAAATGGCTTTTGTAAATATGAAATGGGATGTAGGAGAGGAGGCAGCTACACAAAGCAAGCAGATAACAGTAGTGTTGCTGCACTGTTAGGTAACAGAATAAAATCCTTTCATCTGATGCCTTAACATGGGGGAATGTCATTATTACTTTCCTTTCAACTTGAAAAGGAACATTCCGGTGTGTTGTGACAATTTCTCGAACATTAATGAAATAAACTACAAATTATGCCTACTCTGGTGCTGGCAGTTAGCTGTAATTGTGGTAAAATCCATGACAATATAACATAAGCCATAATGATGCATATTACTTTCCTGCTTCCAAAATGATTCAGAGTGGTTTTTAGTGGGTTTTAAAAATAGACGTTGAGTTCCGCAGAGCACAATCCAATAAAGGCTGCAATTATGTAACAATCACTATGCTTATCATGCTCCGAGCACGTGGGCTTTTAGTACTTTTACTGGCCATGGGTGGGGTATCTATTATTGAGCTCAGACGGAATCTTAATGGCCACTAACTGAAAGCTTGATGCACAGCTAAAATAATACAGTCTGAAGCAATGACACATATTGAAATTGCATTTCATTTGATATTATTTATGTGCTTCCATTGGTTACGATTGTATTAATAAAATAGTAACTGGCTTAGTTAACCCCTGAAGGTAATGTGCGCTTGGTAAATTTTGCTGCTGTTTATCTTGATAAAGAATATTAAAAAAAATCTTCCTTCAGTTTGCTCCCCTCAAGAGGGCATTGAATCGTGCAGTGGTACAGTATCACGTGCAGGTGCAAGCCCAGAGAGTGATGGCTGGTGTTTTGAATATGTGCTGCTGGCAAGAAGCCTTGTCGGTCGACCTACTTTTCCACTCGTGGTATTCCCTCTGTCGATGACAGCCTTTTTTTTAAGTTGTTCTTGGGATGTGGACAACGCTGGCAAGGTCAGCATTTATTGCCCATCCCTAATTGCCCTTGAGAAGGTGGTGGTGAGCCACATTCTAACCGCTGCTGTCCGTGTGGTGAAGGTACTCCTACAGTGCTGTTAGGAATTTAAATTCCCCAGCTGCCTGTGGTGGGTTTTGAACTCACGTCTCTAGATCAATAGTCCAGCTCTCTGGATTACTAGTTCAGTAACATAACGACTATGCTACCGTACCCCCTGCCCTCAATGTCCCTGATCAGCATGAAAGAAGAAAGGACTTCTAATTGTATAGTGTCTTTCACAACATCAGGATGTTCCAAAATGCTTTATAGCCAATTATGTACTTTTGAAGTGTAGTCACTGTTGTAATGTAGGAAACGGGGCAATCAATTTTCACACAACAAGCTTCCATAAACAGCAATGTGATGACCAGATAATTTGTTTTTTTTAATGACGTTGGTTGAGGGAGAAATATTGCCCAGGTCACCACGGAGAGCCCCCCTGCCCTTCTTTGAAATAGTGCCATGGAATCCTTGATGTCCACCTGAGAGGGCAGTCGGGTCCTCAGGTTAATGTCTCATCCGAAAGATGGCACCTCCGACAGTACCGCATTCCCTCAGTACTGCACTGAAGTGTCAGCCGAAATTTTGCGGTCAAGTGTTTGGCATGGAACTTGAACCCATGACGTTCTGACATGCTACCACTGAGCCAAGGTTGGCACCTGGTGGGCAAAACTCCTCATCCGTTGGATGTCTGCAGACTATTGACAGCTGTACTTGATCGTGTCCTTATTCTGCGTTCAGACACGTGTACTTTCCACCAAATCACTGCGTAGCAGCCAGGAAATGGAATCCTACAGGAAGTTTGCCCTCCTAAGTCCAGGGAATTTCAGTTCAATTGCAATGTCCTTATTGCTGTCCCTGGATAGGATCAGCCAATTCAGCACAAACTGGGGAAAGGGTAAAAGGTCAGCAGACTAACCCACTGCACGATCAATCCTCAAAGATCCAGAGCCTTTTATATTATGAATTTCTAATGCAGATACTTTGGTTCTGTCAGACATGTTGTTTTGAGTAGTGGAGCCTAGAACCCTGTAATTGTTTCAGAAGCAAATGGATGCTGCAGGTCGGGACTTTAGGCTCATTCTGGAGGAATGAACTAAAAAGGGCCTTCATTATCTTGTGAGACTTTTAAGTAAATTTTTATATAATAATCTTTTAAGACATTGAACAAGTCCACCAAAAACACCAATGAACTTAATTTCCTCTATTTTTAGCCTATGTTTGGGTAAAATTTCTGCCAATGCAGTCGTGAAATTATTTTGAAGTGGTTAACACTGCTTTAAACAACACCAATAGAAGTTTCTACAGGCTCAAGTGGACTAAAAATAGAAGAGAGGAAATGAAACCCACAGAGATTTGAACTTGGCTCATTATGAGCTAGTTTCAAACTTATGATAAGGATTAAGTATTAAATAATTTTAATTAAGAACGAAATAAAAAATATATTTTGTGCTTCATTTCAGTAGGTCCCTAAGAGGGCTAGTCTTGGTCATGTGCTGCTCAAAGATGCTTTACTTACAATTAGTCTAGAATATTCCAAAGCACAGATTTTACCTGAACTGAAACGATTTATAGATTCATAGAATCATAGAATGGTTACAGCACAGGAGGCCATTCGGCCCATCGAGCCTGTGCCGGCTCTCTGCAAGAGCACTTCAGCTAGTCCCACCCCACCGCCCTTTCCCCATAGACCTGCAATTTTTTTCCTTCAGGTACTTATCCAATTCCCTTTTAAAAGCCACAATTGAGTCTGCCTCCACCACCCTTTCAGGCAGTGCACTCCAGATCCTAACCACTTGCTGCATAAAAAAGTTTTTCCTCATGCCGCCTTTGGTTCTTTTGCCAATCACTTTAAATCTGTGTCCTCTGGTTCTCGACCCTTCCGCCAATGGGAACAGTTTCTCTCTATTGTAGGGGGTGGTGGTTTGTGTCAGCTTCACCTCTGACTTCTGAGCGGTTCGAATCGCTCCCACTCCCTTGGTTCTAGACCTTGGACTTATTTGGGGGTTGTGACAAAAAGTGGAGCAGACAACTGGTTTTGATGCAAGAACTTTGATCTTTATTCAAGAAAATAAAACACAACACAAACACTCTTAACACTCTAAAAGTGGGGAACACTTCGGTACAAACGAGGGAAATAACATCAGAAGAATACCTCACCCCTCCCAATCCCACTTCACTAGCTAAGTTGGGCTCTAGAGAACCAGGGATAATGCTCACCAAATGAATCCTTGACAGTTGAGCTGGTTCGCGGTTTCGGGGTTCGCTGGATTGGATTTATCGGGTGAGTACCCACTTTTCTTTGGTTAGAGGTAGGGTTTAGAGTCTTCTTAAGTAAAAAGTTTCGTAAGGCCCTTGTTGCCGTGAGGTGTCTGATGGTCACTGGGGCTGTTGCTCTGGTTTCTTCTTGTGGGTCGGCCTGCTTCTAGAGCTGCTGGCCTTCTCGGTTGAATTTCTTTCTGTTGCCCCCTCGCCTTGTTGAACGGTCTGGTTCCGAGCTGTCGACCTCCTGGCTGGACATGTAACTGCTTGTTCCTTGAACTGCTTGTTCCTTGCTGCCTGCTGCTTGTCTGTGTGACTCCTGTGCTTCTGCTGTCCTGCTTGTTGCTTGATCTTGTTTCTGTTGAACTGTGTACGGTTGTACTCGAGAACTCCTTTCTGTTGTACCTGTGTAACTGCTCCACCCTTGAACTTGTAGAGAACTTGTTGTAACTGCTGAACTGACTTCTTGAGAAAACAGGCTTTTAATTATACTAATCAGTCCCGGATTATTGTTAGATTTTGGTGGGCTCGTTAACAGTAACTTGTTTGTTAATGTGTGAAGTGGTTTCGGGATGGCTCCATCCTGTCGATCTGCTTGCTTGATTGTAGCTGATTGTTCTCACGTTGTGAGTTTCTTGACTGGACCTGGGATTTCTATAGTGTGGGCTGAAGTGATCTGTTTTATGCATGTCTTGATGGGTCCTGTAATTTGGGTGGAGACTGTTCTTCCTCGGGTCTATTGTTCGGATGTTAATGTCTGATAGGGGCCGATTAACTCCAAGTGAGGTCATGCGGTTCCCCAGACAGTTTGATTAACTCCAATATCCAAACTGTCTTTTACAGAGGTTGATCCCAACTCCTGTGCAGTCTTTTCTCCCTTACAAGTCCAGACATGTCTTTTAAAATACCAAATCTCGGTTAGGCCCAATGCATTCCACCACCCTGAAATAGCTAGAAAAGAGTCCAAAGTCTTTTTCCTTAGGGTTTGTTTTTGAGTTTTGGGGGATCTGTGAATTTTGAGAATCTTATACTATCTACTCTGTCTAGACCACTCATGATTTTGAACACCTCTATCAAATCTCCTCTCAACCTTCTCTGCTCTAAGGAGAACAACCCCAGCTTCTCCAGTCTATCCACGTAACTGAAGTCCCTCATCCCTGGAACCAATCTTGTAAATCTTTTCTGCACCCTCTCTAAGGCCTTCACATCCTTCCTAAATTGCGGTGCCCAAAATTGGACACAATACTCCAGTTGAGACTGAACCAGTGTTTTATAAAGGTTCATCATAACTTCCTTGCTTTTGTACTCTATGCCTCTATTTATGAAGCTCAGGATCCCGTATGCTTTTTTAACCGCTTTCTCAACCTGCCCTGCCACCTACAATGATTTGTGCACATATACCTCTCAGTCTCTCTGTCCATGCACCCCTTTAGGATTGTACCCGTTAGTTTATATTGCCTCTCCTCATTCTTCCTACCAAAATGCATCACTTTGCACTTTTCTGTGTTAAATTTCATCTGCCACGTGTCCATCCATTCCACCAGCCTATCTATGTGTTCTTGAAATCTATCACTATCCTCCGCACTGTTCACTAAACTTCCAAGTTTTGTGTCAGCTGCAAATTTTGAAATTGTGCCCTGTACACCCACGTCCAAGTCATTAATACATATCAAGATAAGCAGTGGTCCTAGTACCGACCCCTGGGGAACACCACTGTGTACCTTCCTCCAGTCCAAAAAACAACCGTTCACCACTACTCTCTGTTTCCTGTCACTTAGCCAATTTTGTATCCATGCTGCCACTGTCCCTTTTAGTCAATGGGCTTCAACTTTGCTGGCAAGCCTATTATGTGGCACTTTATCAAATGTCTTTTGGAAGTCCATATACACTACATCAACCGCATTACCCTCATCAACCCTCTCTGTTACCTCACCAAAAAACTTGATCAAGTTAGTTAAACACGATTTGCCTTTCACAAACTCATGCTGGCTTTCCTTAATTAATCTACACTTGTCCAAATGACTGTTAATTTTGTCCCTGATTATCGTTTCTAAAAGCTTCCCACTGACTGGCCTGTAGTTGCTGAGTTTATCCTTACACCCTTTTTTGAACAAGGGCGTAACATTTGCAATTCTCTAGTCCTCTGGCACCCTCTGTATCTAAGGAGGATTGAAAGATTATGGCCAGTACCTCTGCGATTTCCACCTTAACTTCCCTTAGCATCCTAGGATGCATCCCATCTGGACCTGGTGACTTATCTACTTTAAGTACAGCTAGCCTTTATAGTATCTCCTCTTTATCAATTTTTATCCCATCCAGTATCTCCACTACCTCCTCTTTCACTATGACTTTGGCAGCATCTTCTTCCTTGGTGAAGACAGATGCAAAGAACTCATTTAGTATCTCAGCCATGCCCTCTGCCTCCATGCGTAGGTCTCCTTTTTGGTCCCTAATCGGCCCCGCCCCTCCTCTTACTACCATTTACTATTTATATGCCTACAGAAGACTTCTGAATTCCCTTTTAGGTTAGCTGTCAATCTATTCTCATACTCTCTCTTTGCCCCTCTTATTTTCTTTTTCATTTCCCCTCTGAACTTCTTATATTCAGCCTGATTCTCACTTGTATTCGCAACCTGACATCTGTCATACGCGTTCTTTATCTGCTTCATCTTACTCGACAATATTATAAAATCTGCTTCTATTTCACTCTCTTTGCTTCTCTCCCACACTAATTCTTTCTCTCTACTGCTCTTTATCTGCCACTTTTTCTTTCTGCCATTGTCACCTCTGTATTTATCTCCATCTCTTTTTCTCAGTCTTTCTTTCTCCCTCTTTATGCAAGTCTCTCTTTTGTTCTGCCTTTATCAATAGAGTGGCACACTTCTGGCTGTAATAAGCGTGCACACCATGCCCACCAGAATTAGATGCTTAGGTGCCCATATTGTGCCTGAAAAACGGGTGCATCATCACTGAATATCTATGCCCATACCTTTAAAAATTTCTATTAAAACAAAATTAGATGGAGACTGTGCTGCTGGGGCTAATAATACAGTCAACAGGGCAGGCATTGTTCTGGTACTATGTGTGCCTGTGCAGGAATCTGCTGACCTTATCCGATAGAACAAGGCCAGATACTTGAATATTTTTCTTGCGCTCTGGGAACGCCAAGGACTACGCTGCCTGCTATGCACGTTTGTGCAGGAGTGAGCTGACTTTACCCAATGATGCAAGTTCAGCTCACCAGAATATTTTTCTGGCGATCCAAGTGTCTTGCTCATGACAGATCAGTAGTTGGGAAAATGCTGGAATCTATTATAAAGGATGCAATAACTGGGCACTTAGAAACTAATAGTAAGATTGGGCAGAGTCAACATGGATTTATGAAAGAGAAATCCTGTTTAACAAACCTATTGGAGTTCTTTGAGGATGTAACTAGTGGAGTAGACAAAGGGGAACCAGTAGATGTGGTGTATTTGGATTTTCAGAAGGCCGTCGATAAGGTCCCACACAAGAGGTTGGTGAACAAAGTTAGGGCACATGGAATTGGGGGTAATATACTAGCATGGATTGAGAATTGGTTAACAGACAGAAAACAAAGAGTAGGGATAAACGGGTCTTTTTCAGGATGGCAGGCTGTGACTAGTGGGGTACCGCAAGGATCGGTGCTTGGGCCCCAGCTATTCACAATCTATATCAATGATTTGGATGAGGGGACTAAATGTAACATTTCCAAATTTGCTGATGATACAAAGCTAGGTGGCAGTGTCAGTTGCGAAGAGGATGTGAAGAGACTTCAAGGGGATCTTGACAGGCTCAGTGAGTGGGCGAGAACATGGCAGATGGAATATAATGTGGATAAATGTGAAGTTATCCACCTTGGTAGAAAAAACAGAAAGGCAGAGTATTTCCTAAATGGTGAAAGACTGGGGAATGCAGATGCTCACAGGGACCTGGGTGTCCTTGTACATGAGTCACTGAAAGTGAATGTGCAGGTGCAGCAAGCCATTAGGAAGGCAAATGGTATGCTGGCCTTCATTACAAGAGGATTTGAGTACAGGAGTAAAGAAGTCTTACTACAATTATATAGGGCCTTGGTGAGACCATACCTGGAGTACTGTGTACAATTTTGGTCTCCTTACCTAAGGAAGGATATACTTGCCATAGAGGGAGTGCAATGAAGGCTCATGAGATTGATTCCTGGGATGGCGGGACTGTCGTATGAGAAGAGATTGAGTAAACTAGGCCTGTATTCTCTTGAATTCAGAAGAATGAGAGGGGATCTCATTGAAGCATACAAAATTATTACAGGGCTTGATGGGATGGATGCTTGGAGAATGTTTCCCTTGGCTGGGGAGTCTAGAACCAGGGGCCACAGCCTCAAGATAAAGGGGAGGCCATTCAGGACTGAGATGAGAAGAAATTTCTTCACACAGAGGGTGGTGAATCTTTCGAATTCTCTACCCCAGAGGGCTGTGGAGGCTCAGTCATTGGGTATATTCAAAACAGAAGTCGATAGATTTCTGACTAGTAAGGGCATCAAGGGATATGGCGATAGGGCTGGTGAATGGAGTTGAGGCAGAAGATCAGCCATGATCTCATTGAATGGCGGAGCAGGCTCGAAGGGCCGCTAGGCCTACTCTTGTTCCTATTTCTTATGTTCTTATGTTCTTAGATCAGGGACACCAGGGATTGGAATTTTTGGCACCATCAACCAGTAAATGGAGCATAACAATAACAACAACAACTTGCATTTATATTTAACGTAGTAAAATGTCCCAAAGTGCTTTACAGGAGTGTAATCAGACAAAAATTGACATTGAACCAAAGAATGAGACATGAGGACAGTTGACCAAAAAGCTTGGTTAAAGGGTAGGTTTTAAGGAGAATTTAAAAAAAGGAGAGAGAGTTTGAGAGATGGAGAGGTTTAGGAAGGGAACTCCAGAGTTTAGGGCCTAGATGACGGAAGACATTTCCACCAATTGTAGAGCGATGAAAATCGGGGATGAACATGAGGCCAGAATTACAGGAACTCAGAGTTTTAAAAAAAAAAAATTGTTCATGGGATGTGGGCATCACTGACAAGGCCAGCATTTATTGCCCATCCCTAATTGTCCTTGAGAAAGTGGTGGTGAGCTTCCTTCTTGAACCGCTGCTGTCCATGTGATGAAGGTACTCCCACAGTGCTGTTAGGGAGGGAGTTCCAGGATTTTGACCCAGTGACGTTGAAGGAACGGCGATATATTTCAAAGTCAGGATGTTGTGTGACTTGAAGGGGAACTTGGAGGTGGTGGTGTTCCCATGCGCCTGCTGCCCTTGTCCTTCTAGGTGGTAGAGGTCGCGGGTTTGGGAGGTGCTGTCGAATAAACCTTGGCAAGTTGCTGCAGTGCATCTTGTAGATGGTACACACTGCAGCCACGGTGCGCCAGTGGTGGAGGGAGTGAATGTTTAAGGTGGTGGATAGGGTGCCAATCAAGCAGGCTGCTTTGTCCTGGATGGTGTCGAGCTTCTTGAGTGTTGCTGGAGCTGCACTCATCCAGGCAAGTGGAGAGTATTCCATCACACTCCTGGCTTGTGCCTTGTAGATAGTGGAAAGGCTTTGGGGAGTCAGGAGGTGAGACACTCGCCGCAGAATACCCAGCCTCTGACCTGCTCTTGTAGCCACAGTATTTATGTGGCTGGTCCAATTAAGTTTCTGGTCAATGGTGACCCCCAGGATGTTGATGGTGGGGGATTTGGCGATGGTAATGCTATTGAATGTCAAGGGGCTGTGGTTAGACTCTCTCTTGTTGGAGGTGGTCATTGCCTAGCACTTGTGTGGCGTGAATATTACTTGCCACTTATCAGCCCAAGCCTGAATATTTTCCAGGTCTTGCTGCATGCGGGCATGGACTGCTTCATTATCTGAGGAGTTGTAAATGGAACTGAACATGGGGCAATCATCAGCGAATATCCCCAGTTCTGACCTTATGATGGAGGGAAGGTCATTGATGAAGCAGCTGAAGATGTTTGGGCCTAGGACACTGCCCTGAGGAACTCCTGCAGTGATGTCCAGGAGCTGAGATGATTGACCTCCAACAATCACAACCATCTTCCTTTGTGCTAGGTATGACTCAAGCCAGTTGAGAGTTTTCCCCCTGATTCCCATTGACTTCAATTTTACAAGACTCCTTGATGCCACACATGGTCAAATGCTGCCTTGATGTCAAGGGCAGTCACTCTCACCTCACCTCTGGAATTCAGCTGTTTTGTCCATGAGGTCTGGAGCTGAGTGGTCCTGGTGAAACCCAAACTGAGCATCAGTAATCAGGTTATTGGTGAGTAAGTGCCACTTGATAGCACTGTCGACGACGCCTTCCATCACGTTGCTGATGATTGAGAGTAGCCTGATGGGGCGGTAATTGGCTGGATTGGATTTGTCCTGCTTTTTGTGGACAGGACATATCTGGGCAATTTTCCACATTGCCGGGTAGATGCTAGTGTTGTAGCTGTACTGGAGTAGCTTGGCTAGAGGCGCGGCTAGTTCTCGGAAGTTTGTAGGGCTGGAGGAGGTTACAGAGATATGGAGGGGTGAGGCCATGAAAGGATTTGTACATGAGGCTGAGAATTTTAAAATTGAGGCACTGTTGGACCATGTGCCAACAGTTTCACATGCCAGGAGAGGGAGAGGGGTGTCAAAAAATTTATTTTTAATTAGGGCCTTCCCCTCAGTGACCATTCCAAACATGCACTGGTTAATTATGTTTGGGCACTCCAGTTGCATTATGGAGAGGACCCTTCACTGAGCCTTTGCCCAAAGACTGCCAGTGATCTCATTGTAGGCCTAAACACTTGATGATCAGAGCACCTGCCATTGTGTTATCGGGCCCATTGTGTGCTAGAAGGTGAAAAGTATATTGAATATTCAAAATATTGCTTTAAAAAACATATCCTCCAGATTCTGAAACAAAGCAGTCGTCTTCCAGACAAACAAACTTTATCTTCTCAATCTCAGTCATTTTTTTCCCCTCTCCCTCAGAAAGACCATGCTTTCTTTCTTCTGGTTGTTAATGATGTCCCTCAGCAAGTGGAAGTATTGGATTGTTGCTCCCTTAAGCCTCAGATCCAACTTTCAGTGTTTGTAAGCTGTCAAATACTGTCCCCAGAAGGCCTCTTCATCTTTGTTTACTGACACTATATTGTAATTATTTCCTTATTTCACATTTTGAGGTCGCAGGAGCAAAGTAGATCAACACCAGGTAGCCCCAGGTCCTACAGTAATGCAACTGCCACTACAGTTTATGGTAATACACTTGCAAGTGTTATGGGGAGACGGATGTGCTATTGGAATTGATTGTTCTAATTTGCACCATCTGTAGCGCTCAGTTCCACACCAAACCTACAACTGGAGGAAAACCCGAGAAATCTAAATTGTGCTGAGCCTTCAACATATAAGTTATCAAGTGTGATATAATTCAGTTTTAATAGTGATACAAATATTCAATTGTAACTTTTGTGTGGAGCAGACATCGATCGGTTGCAGTGAGAACAGCCATCTTTTCTTGATTTTGCCAACTCGCCTCAAAAACCACCACCCAAGTCGTATTTCTGCATTAATAAAGAATTTCATTGCGTGAGTCAGGAACCAGAGCAATATGAGGCTGGTGGGATGGATCAGGAATGGATATTTCTGTTACCAGGAGATGTTGGTGTTGAAAGATGTGGTAGAGTCTGAGCCTGTACAAGTCCAGTGGTCAGGGAATGAGTTTGAATCAGGAGCTGTGGTTATGGGAATGAATGTGAGCCTGGGTATAAGTTTCTCAGAGTTCTGAGGCATGGCTGTAATCTTGAGACCCGGTGGTTGAAACTAACTCTAGATTTAAGAATGAATGTAAGCCAATAGTCGAGGGACTTGGGGAATTGAGGTGCACAGAGTGGCCTGGGGTATTAGAATGACTCAGAAGGCTCTGTTTTGGTGAGGTAAGGCCACAATACTTTTGAAAGTATCATTATTTGACCTAGTGCTGCAAAAGAATGAAGAAAGGGAGAACATGTACTTGTATGGTGCCTTTTTATGTCAGGATGTCCCAAAGTGTCTCAGAATGTCCCGAAATGCTTCACAGCAAATTAAATATTTTTTGAAATGTAGTCACGGTTATTTTGTGGCAAATGTGGCAGCTGATTTGCACACAGCATGGTGCCACAAACAGCAAATATGATGAATGACAGGGTAATCTGTTTTTGGTGGAGCTGGTTGAGGGATGAATGTTGGCCAAGACACTCCTGCTGTTCTTCGAAAAGAAAGTGCTATGGGAGCTTTCAAGTCCACCTGAACAGGCAGATGGGACCTCAGTTTAATATCTCATTATAAAGAAAGCACCTCTGACGATGCAGCATTCCCTCACTATTGCATTGAACTGTTAGCTTCGATTATGTATGGCAAGTCCTGGAGTGGGTGCTTGAACCAACAAGCTTCTGGCTTAGAGCTGATCATGCTACCACTGAGCCAAGCGGACACAGCAGAGAGAAACACCAGATTAAAGTCACACCAGATTATATACAGTCGCATTTTAGCACCAGAATAATACACTGCGCGTTGCATGATAGAACACTCCTGCTAACATAAAACAGCATATCGTCCATGAGAAGTGCCACAGGGAATCTGCTAGTATTACTAACATAGTTGTCTGCATTAACATGTTCCAATGTCAAGAATGTTCTACAATTTTGTAACAAACAGCTTGACCTGTCCTTATATTAAATGGTACAGGGTTGTACTGACTATAGTCTTCTCCTTCTTCGGCAGTCCCTCGGAGGATGACTTGCTTCCACATTAAAAACGAGTTCTCAGGTGACTGATGAGTCCAATGCGGGACCTACAGTCTCTGTCACAGGTAGGGCAGACGGTGGTTGAAGGGGCGGGTGGGTGGGGTGCTTGGGTTGACATGCGCTCCTTGCGCTGCTTGCGCTTGGCTTGCGCTTGCTCCCGGCGAAGAGACTCGAGGTGTTCGGCGCCTTCCCGGATGCTTCTCCTCCACTTTGTGCGGTCTTGGGCCAGGGATTCCCAGGTATCAGTGGGGATGTTGCACATTTTCAAGGAGGCTTTGAGGGTGTCCTTGAAGCATTTCCTCTACCCACCTGGGGCTCACTTGCCGTGTCGGAGCTCCGAGTAGAGCGCTTGTTTTGGGAGTCTCGTATCGGGCATGCGAACGATGTGACCCGTCCATCGGAGCTGATCGAGTGTGGTCAAAGCTTCGACGCTGGGGATGTTGGCCTGAGCGAGAACACTGACGTTGGTGCGTCTATCCTGCCAATGGATTTGCAGGATCTTGCGGAGGCAGCATTGGTGGTACTTCTCCGGTGCTTTGAGGTGCCTGCTGTACATGGTCCATGTCTCTGAGGCATACAGGAGGGCGGGTATCACTGCTCTGTAGACCATGAGCTTGGTACTGGGTTTGAGGTCCTGGTCTTCAAACACTCTCTTCCTCAGGCAACCGAAGGCTGCACTGGCACACTGAAGGCGGTGTTGGACTTCGTCATCGACGTCTGCCCTTGTTGACAGCAGGCTCCCGAGGTATGGAAAGTGGTTCACGTTATCCAAGGCCTTGTCGTGGATTTTGATAATCGGGGGCCAGTACCGTGTGGCGGGGGCAGATTGGTAGAGGACCTTTGTCTTATGGATGTTTAGTATAAGGCCCATGCTCTCGTACGCTTCGGTGAAGGTGTTGATGATGGTTTGGAGTTCGAACTCCAAGTGAACGCAGACACAAGCGCCGTCTGCATACTGTAGTTCGACGACAGAGGATTGGATGACCTTGGATCTGGACTGGAGGCGATGGAGGTTGAACAGTTTCCCGTTTGTTCTGTAAATTGGCTCCACTCCAGCGGGGAGTTTACTGAGGGTGAGATGGAGCATTGCAGCAAGGAAGATCAAGAAGAGCGTTGGTGCGATGACACAGCCTTGCTTGACCCCGGTCCGTACGTGAATTGGGTCTGTGGCGGAACTGTTGGTCAGGATCACGGCTTGCATGTCGTCATGAAGCAGGCGGAGGATGGTGACAAACTTTTGAAGGCAGCCGAATTTGAGGAGGCCACTCCATATTCCCTCATGGTTGACAGTGTTGAAGGCCTTTGTGAGATCAAAGAAGGGCATGTACAGCAGTTGGTGCTGTTCCCTGCATTTCTCTTGTAATTGACGTGCGGTGAAGATCATGTCCATTGTGCCCCTTAGTGGGCGGAATCCGCATTGCAACTCTGGGAGGAGCTCTTCGGCCACTGTGAGAAGGCAATTGAGGAGGATTCTTGCGATGACTTTCCCTGTGGCTGACAGCAGGGAATCTCCTCTGTAATTACCGCAATCGGACTTGTCACCTTTCTTGAAGATGGTCACAATTACGATGTCTCTGAGATCCCCTGGCATGCTCTCCTCCTTCCAGATAAGAGAAATTAGTTCATGAATTCGCGCCCGTAGTGCTTCACCGCCATGCTTTAGTGCCTCGGCAGGGATTCCATCTGCACCTGAGGCCTTGTTGTTGTCGGATGGCCTTTTCAACCTCATGCCGGGCTGGGGTTGTGCTGAGATGGTGGCGGGTAGCATGCTGCGGGATGGAGTTGAGGACACTTGCGTCAAAGACAGAGTCTCGGTTAAGGAGAGCTTCAAAGTGCTCCTTCCAGTGGGCACTGACTGCCTCTCTGTCCTTGATGAGTACCTCTCTGTTCTTGGCCCGCAGTGGGGTAGGACCTTGGGTGCTTGGGCCGTAGGTGGTCTTGACTGCGCTAAAGAATCCACGCACGTCGTGGTTGTCGGCTAGCTGCTGGATCTCCTGCGCTTTCTCCACCCACCATCTGTCCTTTAGGTCGCGAGTATTTTGTTGGACCTTGGCCTTCAGGCGTCTGTTGAGCTGCTTCCTCACTCTCGAGTTCTGTTGCTGTTTCCAGATCAGGAATGCCTGGCGCTTGCGGCTTATTAGCTCCTGGTCGTTCTCGTCGAACTAGTCTTGGTGTTTCCTGGTCGAGTGACCGAGCGTCTCTTCACAGGTGCTGATTATGGAGGCCTTGAGTGCAGACCAGGCGCTGTGGACACTCTGTGTCTCTGAGTCACTGGGAGTCGTCAGGTTGTTTGTGAGGCGCAGGCTGAATAGGGCTTTCTTAGCGGGGTCTTTGAGTGCTCCATCGTTGATTTTCCTGCGACATTGTTTCTGTTGCCGCAACTGTTTTGAGGCTACATTGATGGAGACTATAGTTCAGTACTAGCAACTCAACATCAATTCAAATCTCACCATGGCAAATTGTGAAACTGAATTCAATGGGGTAAATTTTCAACTTGCTGCCTGTGTATAAAACAGACACTGCAGTTTTGACAGTGCAGATCGTTATTGAAAACGCTCGTTATAGAAACCCCAGAATTTAATTTCATTTAAAATCAATGGAAATAAAAATCGGGCAGCTTCTATAACGGGCTGCTGATCTGCAACGTCTACTCCAAAATATCTGATAATTTATGGGCTAATACTAGAAAAGTGACCCATTAAAGCTGCCCATTTTTCTGGACGCAAAATTAAGATTGCCCCAGTAACGTCCCTTGACCCCCCAGCTCCCTGTACCAGTATGACATGTTCCATTACCTCTATGAGCCTTCCTTCCCCCTTCTTTGAGCTGTGCTAAGTCATGCTCATTTGTCTGGCAAACTTGTGCCCATTAGGAACAGGTTTGAAACTGCCTCATCTCATTTCATTGGGTTGAGATGGTCTAAGCTCAATTCACTGAGAACCATTTCACTCAGTAGAGTCAAGAGACTTTTAACTTCTTTTATTCTGGGATAGATGCTAAAAAAACCTAGACCTGTAATTTCCTCAATGTAATTTGCATCACTGATGTTTGTAACATGAGCCAGGGCCACTAGAGGGAGATATACAGAAGTTTGCCGGGCATGCCTAATTGCATATCCCTTGATGCAAACATTGGTGTAAATCCGATGTAAGCAGCTGAACCAGCAGGAATCTTCTGTGCAAACTTTCAAATGTACTGTTGAGCCTTCACTCCTCAGCTGATCAGGGATTGTCAAATGAAGGTATCATGGCACCTTCCTGCATACCTGCCAGTGACATGAGTGGTGTCACAAACTATCTGCACATTCATAGAGCAAAATCCCTTCACATAGATGAGGGTGCTCTGTGGGCACCTTCAATGGTGGACATCGATGGTCCTTTGTACCTTGGGGAAGCCAGCAACCCGATAGAACTGCGTGGCCCTTTCTCTCTGCTGCCTGTCTGTGATACCAAAGCTAATCATGTGACCTGGCATATGAATGCCCCTAATGCGCCCAGGCTTATGTTGCAGAAATCCCCTGTGGTGGCTGAAAGGAGCCTGAGCCATAAAAGTTGAGAGTGGTTGTGACTTTCATTGCCACAGAGAGAGCCTGTGATCTTCATGCTGCAGGTCACTGAGATGTCCAATTGTAGCTTTTGAGGAGCAAACTCTTCTGATGCAGATGTCCCCAGAGAGGTCCTCATAGGACCTACATGCATACACATTCTCTTGGGGAAGTGGGCTAATATCTGGTGGGCTGCATTCTGCTGGCAAACCGCCTGCTTCTCCTTGCAGCATAACTAAGAACGCCTATTTCCACCTCTGTAACATCGCCCGTCTCTGCCCTTGCCTCAGCTCATCTGCTGCTGAAACCCTCATCCATGCCTTTGTTACCTCTAGACTTGACTATTCCAATGCACTCCTGGCTGGCCTCCCACATTCTACCCTATGTAAACTTGAGGTCATCCAAAACTCGGCTGCCCGTGTCCTAACTCGCATCAAGTCCCGTTCACCCATCACCCCTGTGCTCGCTGACCTACATTGGCTCCCGGTTAAGCAACATTTCGATTTCAAAATTCTCATCCTTGTTTTCAAATCCCTCCATGGCCTCGCCCCTTCCTATCTCTGTAATCTCCTTCAGCCCCACAACCCCCCTGAGATATCTGCGCTCCTCTAATTCTGCCCTCTTGAGCATCCCTGATTGTAATCGCTCAACCATTGGTGGCTGTGCCTTCTGTTGCCTAGGCCCTGAGCTCTGGAATTCCCTGCCTAAACCTCTCCGCCTCGCTACCTCTCTTTCCTTCTTTAAGATGCTCCTTAAAACCTACCTCGTTGACCAAGCTTTTGGTCACCTGCCCTAATTTCTCCTTATGTGGCTTGGTGTCAAATTGTTTGTCTTTTAATACTCCTGTGCAGCGCCTCGGGACGTTTTACTGCGTTAAAGATGCTATATAAATACAAGTTGTTGTTGTTGTTGCCTCCAACCTGTACTGGTCTTACTCCTCCGTAATAATAATGGCATAAAGTGGAATGCCAGGGGGAAGGTATACCCACTCCTAAGTTTCTCTGACTGCAAGGAGGGGGTATTGGAAAATCTTCAGGTGGTCTGAACCAGTAGCAAGCAGTGAGAATCAAGTTCCGGTCTTAGTAGGAAGAAAGTAAAAGGAAAATGGATTAAAAAAAAGTTTCCAAACAGCAGAAATGAGAAAGTAAAGTTTGCAGACTCTACTTCCACTTTGATCAGAAGACACAGGCAGATGCTGCATCTCGCATGTTTGGGTCTAACTAACCCAGAGTCCAATATGGGGTGAACACACACACGTACATGGCCTCTGGCTGACAGGGGTGTGGATGGAAATGAGCCACAGGGGTCTTAGTGGATGGATCAACGGGTAGGGCCAAAACAATTGAGGAAACTCGTGGAAAGCAAATTAAAGGAGCACAAGCGCTGCAATCGCGTAAGCCCGAGTTTTCTCGCTAAAATGTGTTCTTTTTGCCGTCATTGCATTGAAAACAGCAAAGAAATTCACCTTCCTAGTTCCCCATAACACCAGCTTTAGCTGTCTTAGTTGCAGTTAATATGCTGCGTTACTTCCAAAATGGTGTCTGAAGAATCAAAAAGCACTGGTTGCAACAGTGACATTATTTTACAGGAAAAGATGGCTCCCTACCAACTCGGTTTTGTGCTAGTCATATCTTAAAAACTAAAAATGAATCCAGTATTTCTCTTGGCTGACTGCTGCCCCCAAATTTGTGGCTTATTCCAAGTAATCACCTTTCCTCATCAAGCTTCCTCAACAGTCATTTTCTAAGCTTTCCAAATTCTTCTCTCCCAGCACTTCTGGAGAAACATCCCAGGCCTGATTAATTAGTATGCACATATTTTCTAATGCATTAGCATCTTCCCATTTCAGGCTGTTTGGGAAGCAGCTAAAGTTATATCTTTATTATGCATCAAAGATGCTCATTAGTGAATTGGAGGCCGCAACTGACAGTGATTGATGGTAGAACCCAAACTCCCTATTTGCTAATGAGGCTCTTCTATGAACAGTACACCATGCAATTTTTTCCTTCTTGCTCTTTTATGTGGGGGGCAGGGAAGAATAACACAAGTGAACAATCATAAACTAGTTCACATCAATCTAAGATATTGCATCTGTACAACTAAAATCAATCCCTCAGGCTAAGACTGTTATCTCAATAAAGAAACCATGTTTAACTTCAAGATTGTTTAAATTAAAGAACTGTTGGAGACAGTCGCAAAATAGATAGCTGGGCCAGTGATCTTTTATCATTTCCATCATTTTCAGACTTCATTTCGTGACAGAGTCGAGATCATTTAATCCTTTGTGAATTTTATCTGTGCTGATCCCATGGATTTATCTTTCACCCTCCCCTGACTCTCTGGAATTCACTGCTCTTGGTCCTTGGGTTTCACTCCTGCAGTTCCTCGCTCCACTGGTGCACACTGCTAACACCCGAGGCCACTACGCTGCTCCATTGGGCCCTTGGGTCAAGCTCTGCTGGCTCACGGTTGACTCTTCACTCCTCCTCTGCCCTCTGCTTCCACTGGACAACCTCCAGCAATGGCCCACTGATCTTCTACCTCTCAAACAGTTCCTGGTTCACTCCCTATCCACACCTGCCTCCCAACCTGGGCATTGATTGATCAAAGTTGCAAGCCAACTCCACTCTGTCTACAGGCCAACTTCATCCCACCACAACACCTTAGGCTTTAATTTTGGACACTCTGATATTGTCTCCTCTCTGTCCTCTGTTTACGACCAATCTCTGCCTATGTAACCTGAATTCCCTCTGCGTTCATTTGTTTCTGCATTTTGGCTGCTGCTCTGAACCCAAACTCATTACTTCTATCTCCCATAAATAAAAAGAGAAAATTCTGGAAACACTCCGCATGTCAGGCAGCATCTGTGGAGAGAGAAACAGAGTTGGACAGAAAAAAATTTGGAGCGAGAATACACAAATGGAGCTACTGAGCAAATTCTTGATCCAGTCAAACTTGCGTATGAATCTATAACATGATACTGTTTCGAATGGGATGGTACTTTTGTTAATAAAGTCAGTCCTATTTTTCACAAGGAATTAAAGCCAGCCATAGTGTATTGGTCTGCAATAACTAAACACATCAATTAAGCTAGTTATTTGGGGACAGCCTGACTGAAGTAGGCCATTTTTTTACATTTTATTCCTGTGGTAAACATATGTGCTATAAGTTACATTTGAAGTGGGCTTTAATTACCTTCAGCACTGCGTAACCGATGATTAATCAAAAAAAAACACATGTAACTTCTGCTAAAAATGAACCCGTTATGATTTATAGAACTGCTAGATGTCATTAACATTTACATGACGCTGCCTTACAGTACCTTTACAGTATATGATTTAAAAACAATGTATGTTTTTTCCCTAAAGTACCAGCAATGATTGCAATATTATACTATCAAAGTTTAAAGGGATTATTGTCAGCAGTGGCAATATATCAGTAAGAATTGTATTTTATCCAATATTTTATGAATTTCCTGACACGAAGAGAGTTGTCCTTTTATATACCTATATTATTATTAAAAATCTTGTGTAGGACATGCACTTCTTGTCCACAAACTGCAGTTCCTGTTGTCACCGTTTTTGGTTATTTTTTTTTAATGTTCACTTTAGCCACCGCAATTGCTATGGCAACCATTCAATTTTACTATGCCAACTGCACAATGTAGTTGCAGGCTCTTGCCACTGGTCGGCTCTGTGGAGTGGGTTTCTAAAGCCTCTCGTCCAACTCTGTCACCAGCTGGAGAATTTATCTTCCATACATTATGGAGCAGACGTCCCGCATGGTTCTCCCGATTTCTCGCTGTAGCTTTGGCAGATGATCAGTGCAATCCCTGGAGAAGCAACATAAATAGCTGTTCCTGTGCAATTTCTCTGGGGGGTTCTGCCAATCTCAGAGAACTGAAGAGAAAATTTCAGGCGTAAGAAGATAAATAAGAAAACAGAAAACTCCAGAAAACAGTTAAGAAGTTTTATTTAAGATGGGAGCAGGATTTTCTTTTGATTCTTGGGATGGCAAGGCTGGCACTTATTGCCCAACCCTAGTTGCCCTGAGAAGGCGGTGGTGGGCCTTCTCCTTGAACGCTGGCGTCCAATTCTCGCTATACTTTGTAGCAGCTTGATACAACTGAGTGGCTTGCTAGGCCACTTCAAGCGCAGTTAAGAGTCAACCACTTTGGCGTGGGGCTGGTGTCACATAGAGCCCTGACAGGGTAAGGATGGCATGTTTCTTTCCCTGAAGGATTTCCATCATTGAGGAATAGGGAGATAGTACAGAATTCATGAAAAAAATAACTTAGAATTAGTGATTCTCACACCAAACTCACAGAAACCAACTCCCTCCCACAAGATTCCATAAAAACAAGTTCTTATCGTCTCTCCTCTGAACATCTCCTCTATCAATATGTGAGAACTTCCTCTGATGCTTCTCCAAACCTACTGCTTAGATCCTCAGCAGCAGTCATCAAAGATAAAGCTAAACTTTCAGCGAACCAAAGCAGCATTGTAATTAATAGTTAATACAACACTGGCTATCATTATCACTTTGCTGTTTGCAGGACCTTGTGTGCGCAAATTGGCTGCTGGGTTTCCTACATTACAATAATGACTACACTTCAAAAGTACTTAATTGGCTGTAAAGCGCTTTGGGATGTCCTAAGGTTGTGAAAGCCGTTACATAAATGCAACTCTTTCTTTTTTCTTTATGAAACATTGCTCTTTATCTCAGTTAACGGCATCTATTAGGATTTTACTGTGTTCACCACTCAGCTTTGTGAAGAAGATCTTAGAATCATAGAATCATAGAAAGTTACAGCACAGAAGGAAATCATTTGGCCCATCATCATAGAATCATAAAATCATTGAAAGTTACAGCACAGAAGGAGGCCATTTCAGTCCATCGTGTCCGCGCCGGCCAACAAAGAGCTATCCAGCCTAATCCCACTTCCCAGCTCTTGGTCCGTAGCCCTGCAGGTTACAGCATCCCAAGTGCACATCCAAGTACTTTTTAAATGTGGTTAGGGTTCCTGCCTCTACCACCCTTTCAGGCAGTGAGTTCCAGACCCCCACAACCCTCTGGGTGAAGAAATTTTCCCTCAAATCCCTTCTAAACCTTCCCCCAATTACTTTAAATCTGTGCCCCCTGGTTTTTGACCCCTCTGCTAAGGGAAATAGGTCCTTTCTATCCACTTTATCTATGCCCCTCATAATTTTATACACCTCAATAAGGTCTCCCCTCAGCCTCCTCTATTCCAAGGAAAACAGTCCCAGCCTATCCAGTCTTTCCTCATAGCTAAGATTCTCTACTCCTGGCAACATCCTTGTAAATCTCCTCTGTACCCTCTCTAGTGCAATCACATCTTTCCTGTAATGTGGTGACCAGAACTGCACGCAGTACTCTAGCTGAGGCCTAACTAGTGTTTTATACAGTTGAAGCATAACCCCCCCTGCTCTTGTATTCTAGGCCACGGCTAATAAAGGCAAGTATTCTGTATGCCTTCTTAACCACCTTATCTACTTGGCCTGCTACCTTCACGGACCTGTGGACATGCACTCCAAGGTCCCTTTGTTCCTCTACACTACTCAGTGTCCTACCATTTAATGTGTATTCCCTTTCCTTGTTAGCCCTCCCCAAATGCATTACCTCACACTTCTCCGGATTGAATTCCATTTGCCACTGTTCTGCCCACCTGACCAATTTATTGATATCTTCCTGCAGTCTACAGCTTCCTTCTTCAGTATCAACCACACAGCCTGTGCTGGCTCTTTGAAAGAACAGTCGTGCTTAGTCCCACACCCCCGCTTTTTGTCCGTAACCTTGTAACTTGCTCATCCTCAAGTATTTGTCTGACACCCTTTGAAAATTATTTATGCAATCAGCTTCTACCACCATTTCAGGTAGAGCATTCCAGATCCGGACAACTCTATGAGTGAAAAAAATTCTCTTCATCTCCCCTCTAGATCTTTTGCCAATGAGGTTTGCGCCACACATTAGCGTCATGAACACGCTGTTTTCAGTTCTAATGACAGCTGATGCCGGTTCCAGCGCCGCACACCATATCGGTGTTGCTGGTAGTGCTGCCGATAAACTCGATCGCTGGCGACCTCGCCATCACGGAGATCATGACGTTAGTGAGTGTGCAACACTCATTGGACGTCCAATCTCCCAAATTCGTTGTAGCCACTTACCTTAACGGCAGCGCAGAACAACGACAGGGAGAGCTGGCATCTACCAACAGGAAGCAGGCTGCAAAAACGAAATTTAAAGGCACCATCCCCAATCAGCTGTACCTGACAGGGTTTGCAGTTTCAGTCCCTGTTTGATACTTCTTGCAACTGAAACAGCTCTCTTTAGTTATTTCAAGTTTTTTTGTTGACAGGGCGTGTTGATTCAAGTGCAGAAGTCACTCGTTATTTGTTAAAGGCTTCTGCTCATAGCACTTCCTCACAGTCATGGGGGCTGCGAGATTGCGGGATTACCTCAGGAGGACGACGAGGCAGAGGAGGATGAGAAGGAGGAAGATGAGGAGGAAGAGGACAAGGAGGACGAGGAGGAGTAGGATGAGGAGGAGGAGAAACAGGAGGGAGGGTGGAAGCAGCGAGACAATCAGCCTTCTGGACGGGCTGTCCATGACCGGCTCATCACACTCCGATTCACATGAATGAAATGCCAGATCACCGTAGCTCACCACATCCCCTTCATACAATCCCTGTCTCACGCCATATCATAGCGTCCTCCTGGGTGCAAAGCTGAAATGAGAGAGACCACAAAATATTCCAAACACAATTAATAAATTTATGCATAAACATATCACACATATCACATGAATTCTAATAACTAATGACCCTTGTGCCTGCCATAGTTGAATAGCTGTCATTGTGTGCAAGGTGTGAGATGTGGGTGTGAGTGTTGCTAGGTAGAGATTAATGGTGGGTGAGTGCTGGGGGTGTGGTACATTGAGCAGTGTGTGAAGCTTGTGGTACAGATGGTGGTATGTAGCATTTGTTGACGCCTTCACGCACCCTGACCACTTGTGTGAGCTCGTTAAACTTCTTCCTGCACTTTGTGTAGGTCCTGGGGACCATTGTGCTGCCCGTGACGTGGTGTGCCACCTCCCTCCACATACTCCGGCTGACTTGTGGCGAGGCTGCCTGCCAATTGACGAGTATAGAACCGCCTGCCTTCTCTCCAGCGCTAAAACCAATGCCTCGAATGCTTCATCAGAAAACCTCCGGGCTCTCTCCCTGGGCGGTGATCTGCCATCATGATTTGTAAATAAATGCTCCTTCTCCTTGTCCTTCTTCTTATGGTTGTTGAGGCAGCTACAATGCTGAGAATGAGGTGCTGCAGCATCAATGAAACTCCCCTTTAAGTAGTGAAAAAAGCTTGTGGCAATCATTAGTTGCGTTTAGACTGCCCCCAATATTGGTCCATCTTTTCAGTGTAATCCCAATTAACTTGGGTTTTTAGACGAGAACCATGACTGCAATCATTTTAATGAGAAGTGAGGACGAATTTGGCATGCAGCCTAAACGATATTCAACTGGCGCTAGTTAACAATTTTGGGGGAGAAATTTGGCATGTTAGCACCTCCCATTAGCGCCTGGGGGAGTGGGCGCTAACAGGACGCGAATGGGTTTGCGGCAGGGCGCGGCGAATCCAACACCGCATGAGAAATTTACCCGGGATTTAGCGCTGGCGCTAACATTTAGCGCCTAGGCCTTTAGCGGGTGCCAGATCGGGACGTCATTGCGTTTGGAGGCAGGAAGAGGAGGCGTGATGCATTCGGATGGCCGCTGTAGGAGCAATATTTAAAGGGATCAACATCCGGTTAAATTTTAGTTGTCAATCAATGCTGCCTTCTCAGATTCACATAGCGAAACATTCGTTTTCAGTGAGATAAATGTTTGTAACTTTCAGGAGTGTTCTGCCTGGTACAAATTAATCACTTTCATTCTGCTAACATTTCGAAGTCCTACACTTGGTTACGTTAATGGGGGCTGTACTGGCACTCGACCGCACCCTCCAGCGTCAACGTCGGAGGCAGCGGAGGCAGAGACAAGCATTGGAAAATGTGGCCAGAGTGAGGAGTGCCAAGCGGGCTCTCAACAGGAGGCCTTTCCCTCCCAGGGTATTCTGGAAGCACTTCTCCTACATAAATTTAACTGAGGAGCAGCGTCTTAGAAGGCTCCGCTTCACCAAGGAGGTGGTCACAGAGCTCTGCCACCTCCTGCAGCCAGACCTCGAGCCTCACATCAGGACCACCACGGCTCTCTCAGTGGCAGTCAAGGTCACTGTCGCCCTCAATTTCTATGCCAGCGGATCCTTTCAGTCTGCAGCAGGAGACAGAGCTAACATCTCGCAGTTCGCCGTCCATTGCTGCATCTGGGAGGTCACAGAGGCTCTCTACAGAAGGAAAAGGGAGTACATTTCCTTCCCCATCACCAGAAAGAAGCAGGACGAGCGTGCATGTGGCTTTGCCAGGATAGCGGGATTCCCCATGGTGCAGGGCGCCATTGACTGCATCCACATCGCTTTGCGGGCACCCCGTAACAATCCTGAGGTCTTCCGTAACCGCAAAGGCTATCACTCACTTAATGTCCAGTTGGTGAGCGACCACAGACAGCGAGTCCTCACCATCAGTACCCGTTATCCTGGCAGCAGCCATGATGCCTTCATCCTGCGCCAGACCGGTGTTCCAGCAGTCTTCCAGTCATCACATCAAGCTCGCAGCTGGCTGGTCAGAGACAAGGGGTATCTGCTCTCCACCTGGCTCATGACTCCCCTCTGCAACCCCAACACTCCTGCCCAGCACTCATATAATGAGAGCCATTGCCGCCACCAGGAATATCATTGAGCAGACCATCAGAGTGCTCAAGCAACGGTTCCGCTGCCTTGACCGCTCGGGAGGAGCCCTCCAGTACTCGCCAGAGCTGGTGTCACTATTCGTTGTGGTGTGCTGCATGCTCCACAACTTGGCCATCATGAGGGCCCAGCCATTGCTAGCAGGCATAGCAGGACCACCTCAGGAGGAGGAAGAGAGAGAGGAGGAGGAGGAGGAGGAGGAACAGCAGCGAGGGAGGAGGCAGCCACTCAATCGGCCTTCTGGAAGGTCGGTCCATGACTGCCTCATCAGACTGCGGTTCCAATAAATTCTACCCTAAATCCCGGTTGCTGACCACATCCCCATCATTCCATTCATTCCGCATGCCATATCACAGCGCAAAGCTGAAATGAGAGACAGCACAAAATCTGCAAAATTCCATTAATAAATTTATCAACATTCAGAAAACACATATATACAACAACAGTATTAACTAATCACCCTTGTGCAATCCCTGACCTCCCATCTTTACAATCCCTTTTCCTAATCTACTGCTCCTACGTAGTCTGTGCTCGGAAGCTGCAGCAGGGCTGGTGGAAGGCTGCTGAGTGTCGTTGCCAGAGACTACAGATGGCCTTGCAGCTCTGAGCCTGGAAGGCCCGGCTGTACACTGCACCACCTCAGGCTGTGCGGCGGCAGTCTAGCCTAGCTGGATGATAGGCAGCAACAAGGGCAATGGCGGAGTGGCAGTGGTGGGAGCAGGAATGCTGTCATCCTACCAATCTACTGGAGCACAGATTGCTGGCCTGCTGCGACACCGTGGGATACCTGGTGGACTGCGGTGCACCCAGCGACGATAGCAGCAGTCAGAGCTTGTATGGCATCAAGCTGAGACTGCATGAGAGCAGTCTGAGCCTCGATGGCAGCAACCATTGACTATATTACATCACTAAGACGTTGCGTGGCTTCTGCCTGTGCTGCAATGGCTGCTGCCACATCACCCATGACACACGGCATGAGGTCTGGGTCCCCACACTCTCTCAGGGAGTCCACCATCCTTTGCAGACTGCCAACGATGGGCTCCATGGTGTGCGCAGAGCTCTGTGCAATATTGGAGGCGGACTCCTCCACGCTCCTTACCACTTCCGACATGATCTCGGGCACCCTTGCTATTGCACCTATCATCTCGGAGTGCATGCCCAGCACCCTTCTTGTGAAGGCCTCCCCATCGAGGTCCTCATCTGAGTCCTGTGAAGCAGAACTCGTGCGCGAACTCGCCCTCCGGGGAGCTGGCTCCCGAGCGACCCTTTCCCATTGGCCTTGCTGCAGCCCACTCGTCCCTGGTGTATCACCCAGTGCAGACCCCTCTACTAAACTTTCCTCTAAATATTTTTTTTAATTCGCTTATGAGATCTGGGCGTCGCTGGCAAGGCCTGAATTTATTGCCCATCCCTAATTGCCCTTGAGAAGGTGGTGGTGAGCTGCCTTCTTGAACCGCTGCAGTCCTTGTGGTGAAGGTACTCCCACAGTGCTGTTAGGGAGGGAGTTCCAGGATTTTGACCCAGCGACGATGAAGGAACGGCGATATACTTCTAAGTCAGGATGGTGTGTGACTTGGAGGGGAACTTGGAGGTGGTGGTGTTCCCATGCGCCTGCTGCCCTTGTCCTTCTAGGTGGAAGAGGTCGCGGGTTTGGCAGGTGCTGCCGAAGAAGCCTTGGCAAGTTGCTGCTTGTAGATGGTACACACTGCAGCCACGGTACGCCGGTGGTGGAGGGAGTGAATGTTTAAGGTGGTGGATGGGGTGCCAATCAAGCGGGCTGCTTTGTCCTGGATGGTGTCGAGCTTCCTGAGTGTTGTGGCAGCTGCACTCATCCAGGCAAGTGGAGAGTATTCCATCACACTCCTGGCTTGTGCCTTGTAAATTGTGGAAAGGCTTTGGGGAGTCAGGAAGTGAGACAGTCGCCACAGAATACCTAGCCTCTGACCTGCTCTTGTGGCCACAGTATTTATGTGGCTGGTCCAGTTAAGTTTCTGGTCAGTGGTGACCCCCAGGATGTTGATGGTGGGGGATTCGGCGATGGTAATGCCATTGAATGTCAAGGGGAGGAGGTTAGATTCTCGCTTGTTTGAGATAGTGTGGCGCGAATGTTACCTGCCACTTATCAGCTCAAGCCTGAACGTTGTCCAGGTCTTGTTGCATGCGGGCATGGACTAAGGAGTTGTGAATGGCGCAGAACACTGTGCAGTCATCAGTGAACATCTCCATTTCTGACTTTATGTTGGCGGGAAGGTCATTGATGAAGCAGCTGAAGATGGTTGGGCCTAGGACTCTGCCCTGAGGAACTCCTGCAGCGATGTCCTGAGGCTGTGATGATTGAACTTCAATCACCACAACCATCTTCCTTTGTGCTAGGTATGACCCCAGCCAGTGGAGCGTTTTCCCCCTGATTCCCATTGACTTCAGTTTTACTAGGGCTCCTTGATGCCACACTCGGTCGAATGCTGCCTTGATGTCAAGGGCATTCACTCTCACCTCGCCTCTGGAATTCAGCTCCTTTGTCCATGTTTGGACCAAGGCTGTCATGAGGTCGGGAGCCAAGTGGTCTTGGCGGAAACCAAACTGGGCATGAGTGAGCAGGTTATTGGTGAGTAAGTGCCGCTTGATAGCACTGTCGATGACACCTTCCATCACTTTGCTGATGATTGAAAGTAGACTGATAGGGCGGTAATTGGCCGGGTTGGATTTGTCCTGCTTTTTGTGGCCAGGACATACCTGGGCAGTTTTCCACATTGTCGGATAGATACCAGTGTTGTAGCTGTACTGGAACAGCTTGGCTAGTTCTGGAGCACAAGTCTTCAGCACGATATCCGGGATGTTGTCGGGGCCCATAGCCTTTGCTGTATCCAGTGCGCTGAGCTATTTCTTGATGTCAATTGGAGTGAATCGAATTGGCTGAAGACTGGCTTCTGTGATGGTGGGGACCTTGGGAGTAGGCTGATCATGGGTCATCCACTCGGCACTTCTGGCTGCAAACGCTTCAGCCTTGTCTTTTGCACTCATGTGCTGGGCTCCACCATCATTGAGGATGGGAATATTCACGGAGCCTCCTCCTCCCATTAGTTGTTTAATGGTCCACCACCATTCATGACTGGATGTGGCAGGACTGCAGAGCTTTGATCTGATCTGTTGATTGTGGGATTGCTTAGCCCTGTCTATAGCATGCTGCTTCTCCTTTTTAGCATGCATGTAGTCCTGTGTTGCAGGTTCCCCAGGTTGGCACCTCATTTTTAGGTACGCCTGGTGCTGCTCCCGGCATGCTCTTCTACACTCCTTATTGAACCAGGGTTGGTGGTAATGGTAGAGTGAGGGATATGCCAGGTCATGAGGTTAAAGATTGTGGTGGAGTACAATTCTGCTGCTGTTGATGGCCCACAGCACCTCACAGATGCCCAATTCTGTTCTGAATCTATCCCATTTAGCACGGTGGTAGTGCTACATAACACGATGGAGGGTATCCTCAATGTGAAAATGGGACTTTGTCTCCACAATGACTGTGCGGTGGTCACTGCTACCAATACTGTCATGGAGAGATGCATCTGCGACAGGTAGATTGGTGAGGACGATGTCAAGTAGGTTTTTCCCCTCGTGTTGGTTCTCTCACCACCTGTCGTAGGCCCAAACTGGCAGTATGTCCTTCAGGACTCGGCCAGCTGTAGTGCTACTGAGCCACTCTTGGTGATGGACATTGAAGTCCCCCACCCAGAGTACATTCTGTGCCCTTGCTACTCTCAGTGCTTCTTCCAAGTGGTGTTCAACATGGAGTACTGATTCATCAGCTGAGGGAGGGCAGTAGGTGGTAATCAGCAGGAAGTTTCCTTGCCCTGAAGCTTCATGGGGTTCAGAGTCAATGTTGAGGATTCCCAGGGCCACTCCTTCCCAACTGTGTACCACTGTGCCACCACCCCTGGTGGGTCTGTCCTGCCAGTGGGACAGGACATACCCAGGGATGGTGATGGAGGAGTTTGGGACATTGGCTGATTCTGTGAGTATGACTATGTCAGGCTGTTGCTTGACTAGTCTATGGGGCAGCTCTCCCAATTTTGGCACAAGTCCCCAGATGTTGGTGAGGAGGACTTTGCAGGGTCGACTGGGCTGGGTGTGCCATTGCCGTGTCTGTAGCCGGTGCTGAGGTCGACCCGTCTGTTTTCATTCTTATTATGTTTTGCAGCGGTTAGTTACAATTGAGTGATTTGCTAGGCCACTTCAGAGGGCAGTTAAGAGCCAACCACATTGCTGTGGGTCTGGAGTCACATATAGGCCAGACCAGGTAAGGATGGCAGATTTCCCTCCCTAAAGGACGTTAGTGAACCAGATGTGTTTTTACTACAATCCGATTGTTTCATGGTCACCATTACTGATACTAGCTTTTTATTCCAAATTTATTTAATTAACTGAATTTAAATTCCCAGGCTGTCATGATGGGATTTGAACTCACGTCTGTGGATTATTAGTCCAAGCCTCTGGAATACTAGCCCAGTGACATTACCACTAAGCTACCGCTCCCATATTGCATAGTGCCAGTATCTGAGCTGCTGCCTGTGGGTGAGCATAAGAACATAAGAACATAAGAAATAGGAGCAGGAGTAGGCCAATTGGCCCCTAGAGCCTGCTCCGCCATTCAATAAGATCATGGCTGATCTGATCCTAACCGCCAATCTACTATCACAGAGCCATCTCCTGAACCTAACAGAATTGGATACACAAAATAGGAGCAGGATCAGGCTACACGGCCCCTGGGCCCGCAACGCTACCCACAGGGCCATGACCGATCCGAACCTAGACTCATGTCCAAATTCCTGCCCGCTCCCCGTAACCCTTAATTCCCTTTACTTCTAGGAAACTGTCTATTTCTGTTTTAAATTTATGTAATGATGTAGCTTCTACAGCTTTTTGGGGCAACATGCAGTGACGCGGTGTGTACTTCCTCCTCCTCTTCTCCCGCCTTACTCTCACTGGGAGGCTCAGGGACAGGCTGGTCAGCTGGTTGCTGATTACCTGAAAGCATAAAGGCACAAGACTCATGTTAAGGTGAGGGCAGGGGGGCAAGAAGGGAGCAAGGAATGCAGACTGTATAATGAGCTGGAAAGTGGGAAAGGGTTGTGCTGTGAGGGGGAAGTGGGATGAGAGAAGGAGAGGGGATGAACATACTGTTGTTGTCCCCAAGGGGTTCAACGTTGCCGACGGCCACGGCGCCCACCACCTGGCACCCAATGACTCTCAGCACTCGCTCCTCCAGGTCTGTAAGCTGTTGGATGTCCGCTTCACCCCGCCTGTTCGTTCCTGCTCCCTCCTATTGTGGGCCAGCTTGGCCTGCAAGAGAAAGGAAAGTGTGTGAGTGAGTGTGAAGCTATGTGTTGGGAGACGTGCCTGCCATAGTTGAACAGCTGTGATTGTTGGCAAGGCGTGAGATGTGGATGTGAGTTTGAGTAGGTGCAGATGCTTGGTGGGTGAGTGGTGGGGGTGTGGTGGTTTGTGTAGTGTGTACAGACTGAAGGTTCAGATGCTGGGATGTAGGACTTGTTGAAGCATGTACTCACCCTGACCACCCGAGTGAGGTCGTTGAATTTTATACCACACTGTGTGAGGGTCCTGAGGACCACACTGCTGGCATCCTGGGCCACTTCACTCTACATTGCCCTGAAGACAGGGAACAGCACTGCCCTCCTTCTTTTGACTGCCGCGACCAATGCCTCCAATGCCTGGTTGCTGAAACGGCGCGCTCGCTCCCTGGGACTGGGATCAGCCATGAGGATAAGAGGTGTAGCTGTTGAGTTGCTTGGAGGTCGCCTTCAGAGCCAGCAATATTAAGAATGATGTTGTGCTGAATGATTGAACCTCCCCTTTAAGAATTGGAAGGAGTCAGTCTGAATGATAAGTCCCATTGGAGTGCACCTGAAATTGGCTATCGCTCTGCGGGTAGAGCCCCGCTCGCTGTGTGTAGCGCCCTAAGTTAGCTGATTATCACTTGAGTTAGCACTCCAGATCTTCCTTGGAGCGCTAACAATCAATTTAGCGGGCGCTAACACTGAAACTTTTTTTAAATTAGCTCCCCAACCGGGGAAATACCGAATTTCTAGCCCTTTTAGTCTAAACACTGCCCATTTCTTGGCTATAACGAATTTCTAGCCCATGATCTCTGGTTATTAAACTACTCGTCAGAGGGAATATTTGTTCTCTATCAAAACCTCTAATTGTTGGGTTTTAGTCCTGCCTCCATCGATGTCCGGCCAACCCACGCTATTTTCCCTTGATTGACCTTGTTAAGTCCGCCCAGCGGGTTTAGCAGACCAATTAAGGGAAAGCCGGTGGCAGAGAACATCAGCGTATGACGTTTCATCTGTCAAAAATGTTTGACAGATGAATTGTCATCATTTGACAGCTTTGAGAACACTGTTGTTTGATGAGTCCTTGTACTCAAAACTCACCAAACCTATTTCCTGAGCAGAAATCAGATGGCTGTTGCTTCGGAGAATGCAGCAGCCATTCTGTCATCTCTGCTGTGGAGATGCCGAAGCCTCCGGATCCCCAACGATTGAAGCCTGCAGGAAGAAACAAAGGTAAGGAAACTTTTTCTAAGACTTTTCGCTCACCTCACATACTGACCTCTCTACACTTGCACCCATCACTCACCTCCACAGCGCACTTTTCAAACCCTCTGACCCCCGCAGACCCACTGCTAGCCTCGCTGACCCTGGCGGGGTTTCCTGACATCGGGAAGCCCGCACTTGTGTTGGAAAAATGGGGACAATCCTCTTAACTGCCTATTAACTACCTGTTAACAGGTAGTTAAGTGGCTGTAATCCCCTTCCCGCCTCGAGGAGATGGGTCCCAGCGCGAGTCGGGGACTCGCCTCCTGGGAAGATGGCACGGAGGCGGGTTGGTGGCAGGTTCGGTACCCGCTCCCAGTTTCTGCCATTTTCCCGGCAGTCCCGCCTCCATACCCGCCTCCTCAGGGCTGGCAAAATCGCCCCCCAGGTCTCTCTGCTCATCTACACTTTCTAAAATTGTGCCGTTTATAGCATACTGGGGGAAAATTTGTCCCCTTAGCGCCACCCGTTAGCACTAGTACATGGCGCTAATGCGGCTTTGAGAGCTGTAACAACAGCTCCTGTCGAATCCAGCGCCACACAGCAAGTCGGGACGCCTGTAGCGCTGCCAGTAACAGTGATCGCCGGGAACTTCAACACCAGGGAGATCATGACGTCAGTGAGTGTGCAACGCTCACTGAACGCCCAATCTGCCAAATTGCTACTCACCACTTACCTCACTGCCTGGAGTTAACAACAACAGGGAGAGCTGGCGTGCAGCACCAGGAAGCTGGCTTCAGGGATGTTATTTAAAGGAATCAGCCCCAATCACTCACACCTGACACGTTAGTGAAGATTCAGCACCTGTGTTTTAGTTCCTGATACTGTAAAAGTTTTATTTAGTGACTTGAAGGTTCTTTGGTATCAGGAGTGTTGTGGCAAGTAGAAAAGTGCAAAATTTATTCTTGAAAGATTCAACCTACAACACTTGCTAAAAGTCATGGGGGCTGTACTGGCAGTCCACCTCACCCTCCAGGATCTACGGCAGAGGGAGCGGTGGCAATGAGAAAGACAGAAACATGTGTGCAGAGGGAAGAGGAAGAAGACAAGGAGGAAGTAGACGAGGAACAGGAGGAAGGGAGGAAGCAGCCAGACAATTGGGCTTCTGGACGGGCGGTCCATGACCAGCTCATCAGACTCCGATTTGAATGAATGAAACCCCAGATCCCTGTTGCTCACCACATCCCCATCATACCATCAAAGTGTCATGCCATATCACAGAGTCCTCCTGGGTGCAAAGGTGAAATGAGAGATACCACAAAATATTCCAAACTCTATTAATAGATTTGTGCATAAACATATCACACATATCACATGAATTCTAATAACTAATGACCCTTGTGCCTGCCATAGTTGAATAGCTGTCATTGTGTGCAAGGTGTGAGATGTGTGTGTGAGTGTTGCTAGGTAGAGATTGTTGGTGGGTGAGTGCTGGGGGTGTGGTACATTGAGCAGTGTGTGAAGCTTGTGGTACAGGTGGCGGTATGTAGCATTTGTTGAAGCCTTCACTCACCCTGACCACCCGTGTGAGCTTGTTAAAGTTATTCCTGCACTGGTGTGGGTCCTGGGAACTACAGTGATGCCCGTGATATGGTGTGCCCCCTCCCTCCACATAGTTCGGCAGACTTGTGGTGAGGGCCTCCTGCCAGTTGGTACAGGACCGCCCGCCTTCTCTCCACTGTTAAAACCAATGCCTCCAAAGTTTCCTCAGAAAACCCCAGGGCTCTCTCCCTGGGGCGGCGATCTGCCATCAGCATTTGTAAATAAGTGCTCCTTCTCTTTGTCCTTCTTCTTATGGTTGTTGAGGCAGCTGTACACCCAACAATGCTGAGAATGAGGTGCTGTAGCATCAATGAACCTCCCCTTTAAGCAGTGAAAAAAGCCAGTGGCAATCATTACTTGCGTTTAGACTACACCCGATATTGGTCCATCTTTTCAGTGTAACGCCAATGAGCTTGGGTGTTTAGACTAGATTTATGGCTCATATCATTTTAATGAGGAGTGAGGACAAATTTTGCGTGCCATCTAGATGAGTTTCACCTTGTGCTAATTCACCATTTTTAGTCTAAGTATTGCCCATTCCTTGGCTATAACGAATTTCTAGCCCACTGTCTTTCCATATTAGTCCTCCCAAAGTGCACCATTTCACACTTCTCCGCATTGAACTCCATTTGCCATGCTTCTGCCCATTTCACCATCATGTCTATGTCACCCTGAAGTCTTAAACTATCCTCATCGCTATCTATTATGTTGCCAAGTTCAGCATCATCAGCAAACTTTATAATGCTGCTCTCTACACCCGAGTCTAGGTCATTTATAAAAATTGCAAAGAGTAATGGACCCAAAATTGACCCTTGGGCAACACCACTGCAAACCGCCTCCAAGTCCGAAAAACATCCATCCACCATCACCCTCTGCTTCCCGTCACTGAGCCAATTCTGTATCCATACCGCTACTTTCCCCTTAAAAACAAGCCTCCTGTGTGGCACTTGTCGAATTCCTTCTAAAAGTCCATTTATATATATATCTTCTTGTTTTCTCCTCTCCTTTCCTGAAGACACTCCCTTGTGCAGTGATACGGTCATCTGGCCCTTTCTTATAAGAATACACTAAGCAAATAGTACAGCTTTCTAATAGTGAACCGTTTTAATTTATATATTTGTGTCATCAAGGTGAAGAAGGTCATTACCAGGGAATAGATCAGTTTTCCAACCAGTGTCAACAGCAATACTCCCAGATCAACATTGCACGGGCTGGATACAGAGTAAAGCGCCTTCTACTGCGTCTCCACAATAAGCACTGTTACATTAATCTTCAGCCATTGGCTCATATAGCCTTGGACACCAACAGACAGTGGTCAGCTTTGGTTAAATCAATGGTCAGGAAGATCTATGTTTTCATGTGCCTTAGCACCTGCCCCCAGTTTAAACTGTGACAGTTTCGTTCAATTGGTGCCACTCTTGCCTGGGAGTCAGCAGGAGGTTGGCTGAGGTGTCATTATAGATTTCAGTACATAGTCTAGGCTGGCAATTCAGTGCAATACTGAGGAAGTGCTGCGTTGTTGAGGGTGCCAGTTATGATTTTTTTTCTAACTTCCATACTCTAAATTTTTAAAAAGTTACCTTTTTTTGAGCCTCTTCTGCCCCAATCCTCTCCCTTGCTAGGTTTTCCTGGCGGAAAACTGACTGCGGCTTCCCGCTCAGACTGCCGAATTAAAATTGCAGTAGGGTCCAGATGATGTTATTGGGACCCGACATGCATATGTTAAAAAGGACCCTGTCAGCTTTGGGTGGGTATCCTTGTCGCCTGCTCAGTAGGCAGGTCTGAATCCCAACTGGTCAACTCCCAGCAGCTGCAAGGCGGGTAGGTAACCTGGGCGATTTCAACTGCCCACCTGCCAGTTTTCCACCAGGCAGGTAAGGTTAAAATCGCCCCCATAGTGTGAAGCCCAAAAGTGCACACAGTACTGCAACTGTGGTCTTGTTAATGTTTGACATAAATTCACCATTACATCTCAGTGGCCTGATTTAAAAGTAAATTAAGAAGAATGGTGTTCGTAGGCTGAAGACCCAGCCTGCAATATAAAAGCCTCTAATGAATGGTGCTCACAACAATAGAATAACCTTTCCATCCACATCAGTGTGCCAGTTAATTTTCCATATCAATCATCTTCACAGCCTTTCTGAACAATATGGAGAGGGCTTCATTCAGGCAAATTAATGACTTAACAAACTGACATTAGCAAGCTGATTAAGATCTAAATTATAAAGTGCCCTCAAACAACTTGTACTGTAGAGGAAGATCATTTAAAGAAGTGCAGTATTCACAATAACCAGACTGCTCAGTCAGTCATGTTATTATCCTCAGTGCTATCAATCTTCATTTCAGCTTTCCTTGCCCTCTCTCCTCTGAATTCACTGACCTATCCTCCCTAAAACTCTCCCTCCATATAAACTCTCCTATCAATATTCATGGACACATTTGACCTTGCCATCTCCCATGGCCTCTCTACTCCCCTGGTTTCTATCACAGACAAGGATATCTCTGACCATTTCCTAGTATTCCTCACTACACACTACCCTCTTCCAACCCCACTTGTCCTTCCCTAGAAAAAATCTCCCCAAAGCCATTTATAATTGTACTTTCTAAATCCAAACTGCATAGCCTTTGGCCATCCATTAGCCACATCACATGCACAGCTGTCAATCTGCTCAATTACTCCTTCATATCCACCTTTGATGTGCTTGTCCCCAGCAAAAACTTTCTTATCTTCCATACTGGTTGATACTTCTGGTATAGCTCCCATCTTCACTCCCTCAAGCCTAAGAGGGTGCAGACTTGAGAGTATATGACACACAATTGGTTTATCCATTCATTACCAGATTTAGCTGTACCACATCAAGCTATCTCACCTCACTCTCTGCCAAAGCCACTCACTACCCCAGGATCAACCTGGAGCAAATATAACCCCTGACTTCTTTTCACCAGTACCTTCTATCTCTTTCCATTCCACTATTCTGCACCCTCCGCCTTCACCTTCAACAACAAATTTGAGGAGTTCCTGGACTTTTTTGTAATTAAACTTGAGACTACCCATTGAGAAGCCTCTGCTGTGTCCCCCTTCCTCTTTCCCAAGGCAACTCTCTCTCCAGGCTCACCCCACCCTGAATCTGTGTCTATCTAGTTTATCTTTGATCTCCTCTCATGTCCTCTCCAAGCTCATCTTGTTCATGAGACCCATCTCCTGCTCCCTTGACCCTATTTCCACTAAACCGCTGTCTACCCAAATTCCCTTCCTGGATCCTATGCTATCCGACTTTGTAAATAGTTCCGCCTCCTCAGGTGCTGTTCCCTTCCCTTTCAAAATCAGCGACATCACATCCTCCTCAAAAAATTTGCCTTTAACCTCCCCTCCAACCCTGTTCTTGCAAACTATCACCATATCTCCAACCTCTCTTTCCTTTCCAAAGTTCTTGAAAGTGTTGTCGCCTTCCAAATCCATGCCCATCTTTCCCACAACTCTATGTTTGAATTGAACCACTCAAGTTTCCTCCTCTGCCACAGAACCAAAATGACCCTAACCAAAGTCACAAATGGCATCCTCTGTGACTATGATTATGGTGCATTTTCCCTCTTCATCCCATCTGCAGCTTTTGACACAGTCAACCACTCCATCCTCCTCCAACACTTTTCTTCCAGTTCAGTGGGATTACTCTTTCTTGGTTTCACTCTTCCCTATCCAATTTTAGGCAGAGCATCTCCAGCAATGGCTTCTCTTTGCAACCCCATACTGTTCCTTCTAAAGTCCTCTAAGGAACTATCCTTGGTCCTCTCCTCATCCTCATCTACATTCTTCCTACTTCATCCAAGGACATGGGGTCAGCTTGGACATGTATGCTGCTGACAGCTCCACCTCTCTCGGCCCCTTCACTGCCTTTGTATTGTCAGACTGCTTGTCCAATATCCAATTGTGGATGAGCCACAATGTCCTCCAGTTAAGCATTAGGAAGACAAAAAGCATCATCTTCACCACCGATTCCATCCCCCACTCTGGTCATTGTCTCAGCTGAACCAGAATGTTTACAGTCTCTGTGTCCTGTTTGTCCCTGAGCTGAGCTTCTGACCCCATAAACTCTCCAACACAAAGACTGCCTACTTCCACATCTGTAAGATCACCCACCTCCGTCCTTCCCAAGCCCATCAACCGCTGAAATCCTCATCCAGGTCTTTGTCATCTTTAGACTCTCGATTATTTCAATGGTCTCCTGACTGGTCTCCCATTCTCTACACTTTGTAAACTTCTGCTCATCCAAATTCTGCTGCCATATCCTGTACCACATCAGGTCCTGCTCAACTATCACCTCTATACTTGCAGATGTAAGTTGATTCCCAGTCCCCCAATGCCATATCATGTTTATATATCTTCATAGCCTCTCCCCTTCCTATCTCTATAACCTCATCTATCCATATAACTCCACCCCAGCCCACCTACCCAAACTCTTCATTTCTATGGCTCTGGCTTCTTGTGAATTCCACTTTCTTCACTCACCACTAACAGTCATGCCTTCAGCTGTTTAAGCCCCATGCTCTGGAATTCCCTCCCTAAATTCCTCCACCTCTCCACCTTTGTATTCTCCTTTAAGATCCTTCATAAAGCCCATCTCTTTGACCAAGCTTCTGGCCACCCCTCCTATTAGCTCCTTCTTTCACTTGACCATTTTTGTCTGACTGCACTTCTGTAAAGTTTTTTTTACATTAAAGATGTCAAATAAATTCAAGTTGATGTTACTTTTGGTACACTGTGTGTGTTGGACATTTAATTGCATTCAAGTGTCAGTTTGACTCAGTGGCAGCACTCTCAACTCTGAGTCAGAAAACTTCAGGAATAAAGCCCATAATCTAGGTTAACACTTCAGCATAGTACTGAGAGAGTGCTGCACTGCTGGGCATGCGCATGAGACATTAAACAAAGGCCCTGTTAGCCTGTTCCCGTGATCCTGGAAGATTATGGAATTTTCCATGCTTTGTTGACCCCATAAAGTCTAGTAGTCCATGTCCACCCTTACCCTTCAGTGGTGGATAGGGTTGTTTTGTTTAGTAAGAAAGCTTCATTGAACTGGATTTATTTTACCCAAAATAAATAATTCACCGTCTGCAAAATGTCTTTGCTGTTTTGTTTCATTCTGTTGGTTTGTGTCCTTTCCTGCCACCAGCCCATGATGTCACATCTTTACACAGGCTAAATACGTCAATCCCACTTCCTAATTTGCATAATCCAAACTAATTTATGATTGGGTGTTAAATTAATAAAGTTAAAGTGTCATGTGTTGCAATTTGCAGTATTTCCCCCAAGCAGTGAGTAATGGCATTAACCACTAGGATACTGTCTAAAGTGCCTCACGCTTGCATATCTGGTAATCACCTTAATAAAATTATAGAATACTCTTCCGGTCATTTGATAAAAAATGTGACCCACGTTAAAATAATTACAACCTTGTGTATTATGGGTTGTATTTCCCCTCAATGAGGCAGTGCATCTTTCACCTCTTTGGCCCTAAATCCAGCCCAGACTTTGGACAGTCTCAATCCAGTTTCTAGTGAGCACGGGACCACAACACAACACTGCCTCTAATTTATTTCCGAATTTATTCTCAGGATGTGAGCATCGCTGGAAAGCCTGGCATTTATTGCTCATCCCTATTTGCTTCGAGAAGGTGGAGGTGGTGGGCCAACTTCTTGAACTGCTGTTTTTCTTTGTGGTTAAGAGTTAACCACGTTGGTGTGGGACTGGAGTCACATATAGGCCAGACCAAGTAAGGACAGCAGGTTTCCTTCCCTAAACGATATTAGTGAACAAGTTGGGTTTTTACGACAATCCAATAGTTTCATGGTCATTTTTTTTGGACTGATACCAGCTTTTTATTTCCAGATATTTTAAAACTGATTTCAGATTCTCAAGCTGCCATGGATTATCATTCCAGACCTCTGGCTGACCAGTCCAGTAACATAACCCCTACATTATCATACCTCCAATTCAGCATTAAATTGAGACTCTCACTCAGAGGTCCCATAAGATTGCTAGTTTGTCAGGGGTTGCTGACCTAAGGTTGGGGCTGAGGCACATTGATGGGACAGAGTGGCAAAAGTTTAATTGCATTGTGCTGACCTGGGAGTACTTGATGCCCAAATGGAAATTGATTAACTGCCCAGCACCAGCATCTCTCACCTTGATGAGTAGAAATTTCCGTTATAAAAAACAAGCAATCACATCTAAAAATGCAACAAAATGACAGTGACTGACCATGCCATAGAAAAGGAAGATAGGTTTTGCCACATTAGATAAACTAGTATACTATTAAAAAAAATCTTTCAAACTGTGTTCAAGGCTGCAACGGAGTCCCAGTTGTTGTTCATCTCTCACATAACATCCGTAATTCCTTCACATCCGATTACAATGCTTCACAATGAGTAATGTTGCGGAACTTGAAAAGGAGCCATTATCAATTTTACACAAAAGGTTACCTGAGGTTAATTGTGACTTAGCATGAAAGGCAGAAATCGGCAATTCAAGCTAGCAGCAGCAGGGTTATTGTTAAAAGGGAAATACATATATAAAGTTATTGTAGTCAGATTGTCAATGTGTCAATGGAGTAATTAGATGAAATATGTCTTGAATTAAAGAATTAATCTGAGCAAATTATTTTCCCTATTTTACATTTTCCTCCTAATTATGTTCTGTAAGCTCCTGAGTAACCTTTTATAGACAACATAATTCACTGAATGGAATCAAAGTACCCAACGCATAGACAGGTCTAAAAAGATCTTTATTTACACCTCTCCTCAATGGCTGAGCTGGTAAATACACTGCTTAATGTGGAACCCAGCTGTACAAACAGGTAAGTTGCAGGCTTGCTCAGTTGGTATGTTCATTCATTTTAGCCAGGATATACTACAGTTATACAGGGCCTTGGTGAGACCAAACCTGGAGTACTGTGTACAGTTTTGGTCTCCTTACCTAAGAAAGGATATACTTGCCATAGAGGGAGTGCAGCAAAGGTTCACCAGACTGATTCCTGGGATGGCAGGACTGTCGTATGAGGAGAGATTGGGTCAACTAGGCCTGCATTCACTAGAGTTTAGAAGAATGAGAGGGGATCTCGTGGAAACGTATAAAATTCTGACAGGGCTAGACAGACTGGATGCAGGGAGAATGTTTCCCCTGGCTGGGGGCTCTAGAACGAGGGGTCACAGACTCAGGATACGGGGTAGGACATTTAGGACTGAAATGAGGAGAAATTTCTTCACTCAGAGGGTGGTGAACCATTGGAATTATCTACCACAGAAGGCTGTGGAGGCCAAGTCACTGAATATATTTAAGAAGGAGATAGATAGATTTCTAGACACAAAAGGCATCAAGGGGTATGGGGAGAGAGCGGGAATATGGTATTGAGATAGAGGATCAGCCATGATCATATTGAATGGCGGAGCAGGCTCGAAGGGCCGAATGGCCTACTCCTGCTTCTATTTTTCTATGTTCTATGAGAGTAGAGATGCTACTATTTGACTCATTGTCACTGGGTATAGGGAGGTGAAAATAAATCAGCCAGGGTTTCCAGCCTGATTGCTATTTAGTGACCCTTACTGGAAGTACCTGTATTTGAACATTGGTTGAGAGCGAGATCAGTTCAGATCGCCAGTAGAACCGTGCCCAGTTGAATTTGTGCAGTCAACTGATGCGGGTGAAGATTCAGTGGTGGGAGAAGTATCTTTATTTGCAGGGGCTATGATTCACAGCCACAATTCGCCCAGTCAATGCATGTGTTTAATATCTTGCCCTGGAGGATCTGAATGTCTGTGCTAATCCACACCTGCGGTGCTCCATGTCCGTTATGCAACATCAGGGGCTGGGGCTAGCACATGTGATCTTGGATACTCCTGAATAGCGAGATTTGCGAGGTAAAATGCTAAAATGTTGCATGTGTCAGTTGTGGCTCAGTGGGTAGCACACTCGCCTCTACGGCAGAAGATTGTGGGTTCAAGTCCCACTCCAGGGCCTTGAGCACATAAATCTAGGCTGACACTCCAGTGGAGTGCTGCACTGTTGGAGGTGCTTTCGGATGAGACGTTAAACCGAGGCCCTGTCTGCTCTCTCAGGTGGACGTAAAAGATCCCATGGCACTATTTCGAAGAAGAGCAGGGGAGTTATCCATGGTGTTCTGGCCAATATTTATCCCTCAATCAACATAACAAAAACAGATTATCTGGTCATTATCACATTGCTGTTTGTGGGAGCTTGCTGTGTGCAAATTGACTGCCATGTATCCCACATTACAACAGAGACTACACTCCAAAAAAGTATTTCATTGGCTGTAAAGCGCTTTGTTAGTCGTGGAAGGTGCTATATAAATGTAAGTGTTTTTTTTTAAACTGCATTTATATAGCGCCTCTCACAACCTCATGTCCCAAAACGCTTCACAGCCAATTAAGTACTTTTGAATTATAGACTCTGTTGTACTATACGCAAATGCATCAGCCAATTTGCATATAATTAGGTCCCACAAACAGCAGTGAGGTAAATGATCAGATAATCTGTTTCAGCGATGTTAGTTGAGGGCTAACTCCCTTAAAACTCTATGGCCATATTTCACTGATGTATTTTATGTTGTAGAATGGGCAATGGATTAAGGGAATGCTATGATGCCGAAGGTGATGAATTTACCAGCTCTCCTGCTTCTCTACCTCTCTCTCCTCTAAGACACTTCATAAAATCTATCTCTTTGACTAAGCTTTTGGTTATTAATATGCCCTTATCTGGGTTGGTGTAAAATTTTGACTGAAAAAGCTCCTGTGAAGAGCTTTGGGAAATTTTACTACGTTAAAAGCACTATATGAATGCAAGTTGTTGTTGTTTCACTGATGACCTTCAAAGAAAGGAGTCTGCTGCCCTTACATGTGACTTTAGCCCACATTATGCCATACATGCTCACTATCAGTTCTTTAAGATGACAGTCAATGTTTCAAGTCATGTGGTAGGTTTTCAGTGTTTTGTAAGAAAAAAAAACATGGGATTGATGATTGTCAACCAATCAGAGCATTTCAAAGGCAGAATTAGTGTCTGTTAGAATGAATCGGATCGGCCATTTATTTTAAATCGGTTAACTCCTCTGTTGAAGTACTGGACAGAGGAATGCCATATGGACATATTAAGCATTAGTTATATCTACCCTTGTGATTTAAGGGTTTTTAAAATAGAAAGGGGGTAATTTGGGCCTTTGGCCATAGGGTAAAAGGTGCGATTTCGGCTTGGCCATCCCTTAAACATCTCTCCCGATTTTCTTTTCCATTGACTTCAATGAGTGGCCGAACCGATGTCGTGCATTTTAGACCATCACCCAAAGTCACAATTACCCCCAAAATGTTTGACCTGCACAGATTGATCAACATCTATAAAGAAGAAATCTTTTTTTTAATGTTTGAGTGTGACGCTTCATCAAAACTCAGTTCTCAGGTTTTGTTTGAATTCATTTGACTTACCCATATCTCTCTTGAAGCTACTCAAAAAATAAAAAGTTGTCTGTTTAAAACTCATTTTCCACTTGTCTCCGGGCTGCCATGGGATCTGGGACACAGAGACAGATGCAATTGTGATTTTTTTTTTGTCCTATTAATGTAGAATGCACTGCCACTTGGGATTACTGTAGGTGTGCATTGTAAAAGGTTTCATTTCACAAATTACCATGATGTATCTGGGGTTACAGTCCAAATGAAAAGAACTGGAATCTGTAAAACCAAGAAAGAAAAGAAAAATACCATGAAGGTCATGCAAAGACAAGGGAACAAGTACATTTCCAACATTTATTCAATATTACTAAAGAATTGCATAAACACAAAGGCAATACAACAAAAAGACTCTGAAAGACAAAGGAAATACTGCAGAGTAGAAATTAAAGTAAGAACGGTTCTCGTACGAATACCTCTTTGGCTGTCTATTGTAAGATTCTCAAAATTCACAGATCCCCAAAATTCGAAGACAAACCATAAGGAAAAAGACTTTGGACTCTTTTCTAACTATTTCAGGGTGGTGAAATGCATTGGGCCTAACCGAAGGACATTTTAGAGCAAAAACCAAGACTTGGTATTTTAAAAGACATGTCTGAACTTGTAAGGGAGAAAAGGCTGTAAAGGAAGGTGGGGTCAACCTCTGTAAAGACAGTTTGGATATTGGAGTTAATGGGAACTGTCTGGGGAACCGCATGACCTCGCTTGGAGTTAAATCGGCCCCTATCAGACATTAACATCCTAACAATAAACCCGAGGAAGAATAGTCTCCACCCAAATTACAGGACCCATCAAGACATGCATAAAACAGATCACTTAGACCCACTCTGTAGAAATCCCAGGCCCAGTCAAGAAACTCAAAACGTGAGAACAATCAGCTACAATCAAGCAAGCAGATCGACAGGATGGAACCATCCTGAAACCACTTCACACATTTACAAACAGGTTACTGTTACGAACCCGCCAAAATCTTACAATAACCCGGGACTGATTAGGAGGCCCCAATCAGTATAATTGAAGGCCTGTTTTCTCAAGTTCAAGGGTGGAGCAGTTACACAGTTACAACAGTTCGAGTTCTCGAGTACTACCGTACACAGTTCAGGAGACAAGCAGTTCAACAGTTACACAGCAGCAAGGAATTCAGCAAGCAGTTCAACAAGCAAGCAGCAAGGAGTTCAGCAAGCAGCAAGGAAGCAGCTCTCCAGTACAACCGTTCAGCAGTTACGTGTCCAGCCAGGAGGTCGACAGCTTGAAAACAAGACCGTTCAACAAAGGAGGCCAACAGCTCCAGAAGTAGGCCGACATGCAAGAAGAGACCAGAGCGACCGCCTCAGTGACCATCGGACACCTCGCGGCAACAAGGGCCTTACGAAACTTTTTACTTAAAAAGACTCTAAACCCTACCTCTAACCAAAGAAAAGTGGGTACTCACCCGATAAATCCAATCCAGCGAACCCCGAAACCGCGAACCAGCTCAACTGTCAAGGATTCGTTTGGTGAGCATTATCCCTGGTTCTCTAGAGCCCAACTTAGCTAGTGAAGTGGGATTGAGAGGGGTGAAGTATTCTTCTAATGTTATTTCCCTCGTATATACCGAAGTGTTCCCCATTTTATTAGAGTGTTAAGATTGTTGTGTTATATTTACTCTCTTGAATAAAGATCAAAAGTTCTTGCACCAAACCAGTTGTCCGCTGCACTTTTGTCACAACCCCCAAATAAGTCCAAGGTCTAGAACCAAGGACATGGGAGCGATTCGAACCGCTCAGAAGTCCGAGGTGAAGCTGACACAAAAACACCACCCCCTGCACTATTCATCATGAAACCTCTGCCACGATTGACTTGCTAAGCTGCTCTCTCGCCTCCATGCCCATCTCTCCCATAAGTCTCCGTTTGAATCTTTGAATTTTCCAGTCTGGCTTCCACCCTTCTCATAGCACCAAACAGCCCTAACCAAAGTCACAAATGATATTCTCTATGATTGTAACCATGGTGCATTATTCCATATCCTACTTCTCAACCTGTCTGCAGCGTTCAACTTGGTGGATCATGCCATCTTCTCCCAATCCTTTTTTAACAACTCTCCTCCATTGCCCAGCTCCATGGGACTGCACTTGCAGAATTCCAAATGCAGCAACTCCAGCGATAGCTTCTCTTCTCACTTCTGCATCGTCACTCCAAAAGTCCACAAATGATCTATCTTGAGCTCCCTCTTCTTGTTCATTTACATGCTGCCCCTTGCCAATATCGACAAGAGATATGGGGTCAGCTTCTACATGTACTTCAAAGACATCCAGCTCTCCCTCTCCACCACCTCTCTCAATCTGTCAAACTTTTTGCCTGACATTCAGTATTGGATGAGTTATAACTCCCTCCAAATAACAATGGGAAGACTGAAGCTCTTGTCATCAGTCTGTCACAAAGTGCCTTTTCACTGACTCCATCCCCATCCCTGGCTGTTGTCTCAGGATGAATCAGGTAATTTGCAATCTTGCCATTCTGTTTGACCAAGCTTAGTTTCAGACTCCATATACTCTCCATCATAAAGACCGCTTACTATCACTTCTGTAACACTGCCTGGCTCTGGCTCCGGCTCCAAACATCACTATTCCAGTGCACTTCTTGATGGATACCTTCTTCCTTCCTTCAGAAACCCCAACTTATCCAAAAACCCAGCTCCTATATTCTGTCCCACGTCACTCAACCATCACTCTTGTCCTCACTGACCTACACTATTTCCCCCAACAAATTACATTTAAAATCCTAGGTGTCATCTTCACATCCTTTAATGGTCTCATCTTGTCCCTACTTTGCAATCTCTTCCAACCCTACATTACTGCTCCAGACAGTCCATTCTGCTGACTTCAGCCTTCTGTGTTTCTTCCCCTCTCTTCACAGGGCAGAGCCTCAGTGGCTGGGTCCTACTCTCTGAAATCCCCTCTCTTCCTTTAAAATCCTGAAAACCAATCTCTGACAAAGGTTTTGGTCACCCTTTTTAATTTCTCCTTTCCTAGCTCAGTGTCTGTTTTCCTTACTCCTATCTGTGATGTGCCGTGGGATATTTTTCAATATTAAAGGTGCTGTGTAAAAGCTAGTTGTTGTTGAATGTTGAACACATTAACCTACGCTAAAATAGATCAGAGAAGAATTTGTTTTGAGTGCTTTAGCCATTTTTAAAGAACAGTCATTTCTACTCTTTTATGACATAGCCTGACAGTTGTAAAGAACAGATGTCTGGTCAACTGTAGACTTAGTTTAATGATCAGTCCATTGATACAGCAAAACAGGTCATCAAAGAGGGTGACATTTAACAGCAAATAAAAGGAGGACTTTGTGTACTAAATATAAAAGGCTAATAATGCATCTTGGAGTTATACTAAGCTAGTAAAGTCCCATTCAATGACAATAACCTATATTTCTTTAGTGCTATTCACTTACAGAGAGACATCTCAGAGTATTTTTACAGTGGAGAAAACTTTGCTTCTTGAACATGTCTGAATGTCTATTTAATTCATTCAGCTTTGTTTTTTTTATGTTGCTAGCTACTCCTGTTTTTCAGGCAGTCCTTCCTTCAGTTTAATTCTCTTGTCCAATGTCTTACCTTATTTGTGTTCAGTTTTCAAAACACACATGCACACTCTTTAGATCTACAGTAATAGCAACTGAGACTGCATTTACAGACCAGTTTCTCCTCTTCAGTTTCTCTGGGCATCTGTATCTTGTCACTTTTAAAGACCACTGGTGTCTTCCTTTAAATCCTGATGAATTTTAGTCATTTTCCCTTTTAGTCATATTCAGCAGTTGACTTAGTGCATCATTGTTGATCTTACTCATTGAATAGGACAATGCAATTCTATCCACACTGAATCCCAGGGAAGAAATCGGGTGTATTATAACCTGTCAAATATTGGACTTCATGGTGGCATGTTTATCTACATCATTGGCTAATATTGTTGAATAGCTATTGGTTAAGAACCACTTGGTGCCGATGTTACCGAACAAGAAGATAACATTTCCGTGGAGATTGCCCCATCTCTCGATGTAACTCCAGTGTACAATTGACAGAAGTCCTGGAAAAATGTCATAAATGGTTGTTTACACATTTTCTCTGGAGTTTCCACATATCTTCCACTGAGGTCATGGTGGGAGAACCGCCATGGAATTTACTGACAAATAACTTTATTTACAGACAATCCAGAACTAGTTACCAATTGAGCTTTCTGTCTACTGTAGTACAACTTACCTCACAGGATATCCTTATGCTTTACAAGATAATATAGATCAAAACCGTCTATTTCAAATCAAATTTAATGTAGCCTCCTGGTGGAAATTAGGGGCCTAAATTATAATGTGGATAACAGTGTATAAACTTCTTCTTAGGCAGTCCCTCGGAAACGAGGATGACTTGCTTCCACACTAAAAATGAGTTCTCAGGTGACTGATGAGTCCATTGCGGGACCTACAGTCTCTGTCACAGGTAGGGCCGACAGTGATTGAAGGGGCGGGTGGGTGGGGTGCTTGGGTTGACGTGAGCTCCTTGCGCTGCTTGCGCTTGGCTTCCGCTTGCTCCCAGCGAAGAGACGCGAGGTATTCGGTGCCTTCCCGGATGCTTCTCCTCCACTGTGTGCGGTCTTGGGCCAGAGATTCCCAGGTGTCGGTGGGGATGTTGCACTTTTTCAAGGAGGTTTTGAGGGTGTCCTTGAAGCGTTTCCTCTGCCCTCCTGGGGCTCTCTTGCCATGTCGGAGCTCCGAGTAGAGCGCTTGTTTTGGGAGTCTCGTATCGGGCATGCGGATGATGTGACCCGTCCATCGGAGCTGATCGAGTGTGGTCAAAGCTTCGATGCTGGGGATGAGCGAGAACACTGACGTTGGTGCACCTATCCTGCCAATGGATTTGCAGGATCTTGCGGAGGCAGCGTTGGTGGTACCTCTCCAGTGCTTTGAGGTGCCTGCTGTACATGTTCCATGTCTTTGAGGCATACAGGAGGGTGGGTATTACTACTGCTCTGTAGACCATGAGGTCCTGGTCTTGAAACACTCTCTTCCTCAGGCGACCGTGTGGTAGCTGGTGTGCAATAGCCACCCCATGTTAGAAGAATTCACGCACAGGCATCTTCCACCCTTTAGAATGAAGTTCGGGACCTGGAACGTCAGGACCCTCATGGACAACCCCAACAGTGACAGACCGGAACGCCGCACTGCTATCGTTGCCCGGGAGCTCAGACGTTTTGACATTGACATCACCGCACTAAGCGAGACCCGGCGGGCAGGGAAGGCCAGCTCAAGGAGCAAGGTGGTGGCTACACCTTCTTCTGGATGGTTTGCACCTGGGCAGGACCGGGACTAATGTCCTAGGGGGAGTGTTTGCTAGTGCTGTTGGGGAGGGTTTAAACTAAAATGGCAGGGGGTTGGGAACCTGTGCAGGGAGACAGAGGAAAGGGAAGCAAGGATAGAAGCAAAAGACAGGAAGGAGAAAAGCAAATTGGAAGGCAGAGAAATCAAGGGTGTAAATCAAACAGGGATACAGTAAATAATAATTCTAAAAGGACTAAGAGTGTTAAAAAAACAAGCCTGAAGGCTTTGTGTCTTAATGCGAGGAGCATTTGTAATAAGGTGGATGAATTAGCTGGGCAAATAGATGTAAACGGATATGATATAATTGGGATTACGGAGTCATGGCTCCAGGGTGACCAAGGCTGGGAATTCAACATCCAGGGGTATTCAATATTCAGGAAGGACAGGCAAAAAGGAAAAGGAGGTGGGGTAGCATTGCTGGTTAAAGAGGAGATTAACACAATAGTAAGGAAGGATATTAGCTCTGATGATGTGGAATCTGTATGGGTAGAGCTGAGAAATACCAAGGGGCAGAAAACGTTAGTGGGAGTTGTATACAGGCCCCCAAACAGTAATGCTGAGGTTGGGGATGGCATTAAATGGGAAATTAGAGATGTGTGCAATAAGGGCACAGCAGTTATCATGGGTGACTTTAATCTACATATAGATTGGGCTAACCAAATTAGTAACAATACTGTGAAGGAGGAATTCCTAGAGTGTATACGGGATGGTTTCCTGGACCAATATGTCGAGGAACCAACTAGAGATCAGGCCATCTTAGACTGGGTATTATGTAACGAGAAAGGATTAATTAGCAATCTTGTTGTGCAAGGCCCCTTGGGGAGGAGCGATCATAATATGATAGAATTCTTCATCAAGATGGAGAGTGAAGTAGTTGACTCAGAGACTAGGGTCCTGAATTTAAATAAAGGAAACTACGATGGTATGAGGCGCGAGTTGGCTAGGGTGGATTGGGGAGCATTACTTAAAGGGTTGACGGTGGATAGGCAATGGCAAACATTTAAAGATCGCATGGATGAACTACAGAATTTGTTCATCCCTGTTTGGCATAAAAATAAAACAAAAAAGGTGACTCAACTGTGGCTAACAAGGGAAATTAGGGATAGCATAAGATCCAAGGAGAGGATATATAAATTGGCCAGAAAAAGCAGCAAACCTGAGCATTGGGAGCAGTTTAGGATTCAGCAAAGGAGGACAAAGGGATTAATTAAGAGGGGGAAAATAGAGTATGAGAGTAAGCTTGTAGGGAACATAAAAACTGACTGTAAAAGCTTCTATAGATATGTGAAGAGAAAAAGATTGGTGATGCAAGCATAGGTCCCTTGCAGTCAGAATCAGGAGAATTTATAATGGGGAACAAAGAAATGGCTGATGAATTAAATACATACTTTGGTTCTGTCTTCACAAAGGAGGACACAAATAAACTCCCAGAGATGTCGGGGAACATAGGGTCTAATGAGAGGGAGGAATTGAATGAAATCAGTATTTATAGGGAAATGGTGTTAGGGAAATTGATGAGATTGAAGGCTGATAAATCCCCAGGGCCTGATAATCTACATCCTAGGGTGCTGAAGGAAGTGACCCAAGAAATAGTAGATGCATTGCTGGTCATCTTTCAAAATTCTATAGACTCTGCAACAGTTCCCATGGATTGGAGGGTAGTTAATTTAACCCCACTATTTAAAAAAGGTGTTAGAGAAAAAACGAGCAATTATAGCCTGACATCAGTAGTGTGCAAAATGCTAGAGTCCATTATGAAAGATGTAATAGCAGAGCGCTTGGAAAACAGTGACAGGATCGGACAAAGTCAACATGGATTTACAAAAGGGAAATCATGCCTGACTAATTTACTGGAATTTTTTGACGATGTAACTGGTAGAATAGATAAGGGAGAACCAGTGGATGTGGTGTATTTGGACTTTCAGAAGGCTTTCGATAAGGTCCCGCATAAGAGATTAGCGTGCAAAGTTAAAGCACATGGGATTGGGGGTGAGGTACTGATTTGGATAGAGAACTGGTTGGCAGACAGGAAGCAAAGAGTTGGAATAAATGGATCTTTTTCCGAGTGGCAGGCAGTGACTAGTGGGGTACCGCAGGGATCGGTGCTTGGACCCCAGCTATTCACAATATATATTAATGATCTAGACAAGGGAACTAGATGTAATATCTCTAAGTTTGCAGATGACACAAAGCTGGGTGGGCGTGTGTGCTGTGAGGAGGATGCAGAGAAACTCCAGTATGATTTGGACAGGTTGGGTGATTGGGCAGATGCATGGCAGATGCAGTATAATGTGGATAAATACGAGGTTATCCACTTTGGTGGCAAACACAGGAAGACAGATTATTATCTGAATGGCAATAGATTGGGAAAAGGGGAAGTGCAACGAGATCAAGGAGTCCTTGTGCACCAGTCGCTGAAGGTAAGCATGCAGGTGCAGCAGGCGGTTAAGAAGGCAAATGGTATGTTGGCCTTCATAGCAAGAGGATTCGAGTACAGGAGCAAGGATGTCTTGCTGCAGTTGTACAAGGCCTTGGTGAGACCACACCTTGAGTATTGTGTGCAGTTTTGGTCGCCTTATCTGAGGAAGGATGTTCTTGCCATGGAGGGAGTGCAGCGAAGATTTACCAGACTGATACCTGGGATGGCAGGAATGACGTATGAAGAGAGATTGGGTCGATTAGGCTTATATTCGCTAGAGTTTCAAAGAATGAGAGGGGATCTCATTGAAACTTATAAAATTCTAACAGGACTAGACAGACTAGATGCAGGAAGGATGTTCCCTGATGGCGGGGGAGTCCAGAACCAGAGGTCACAGTCTAAGGATAATGGGTAAGCCATTTAGGACTGAGATGAGGAGGAATTTCTTCACCCAGAGAGTGGTGAACCTGTGGAATTCTCTACCACAGAAGGCAGTTGAGGCAATTCATTAAATATATTCAAGAAGGAGTTGGATATATTTCTTAAGGCTAAAGGGATCAAGGGATATGGGGAGAAAGCAGGGACAGGGTACTGAATTTGGATGATCAGCCATGATCTCATTAAATAGCGGAGCAGGCTCAAGGGGCCGAATGGCCTACTCCTGCTCCTATCTTCTATGCTTCTATGCTTCTGGAAGGGCAAACCTGAAGAAGAACGCCACCTCCATGGGGTAGGCTTCGCCATAAAAATTTAACTTGTTGGGCGTCTCAGAGACTCTCTAGCGGTATAAACGAGCGCCTCATGACTCTTCGGCTCACCCTAGCCCGGAACCAGTGCGCTACGGTCATCAGTGCGTACGCCCCAACCCTGGAAGCCACAGACGAGACCAAAGAGGAATTCTACTCCAGCCTCGAACAATCCCTGTCCCGAGTCCCAACGGGCGACAAGCTGATCCTCCTTGGTGACTTTAACGCTGGAGTTGGAAAGGACACAGACCTCTGGGGAGGTGTGATCGGCAGAGAGTGGGTAGGGAAAGCCAACTCCAACGGTACCCTCCTCCTGTCGAAATGCTTAGAACATGGCCTTGTCATAACCAACACCTTGTTCCGGCAGAGAGATTAGTACAAGGCTTCATGAGAGCACCCTCGCTCCAAGCACTGGCATCTGCTGGACTACGTCATCGTCCGAGCGAGGGACTGCAAGGGCATCCGCATCACCTGCATCATGACAGGAGCTGATGACTGCTGGACAGACCACTGCCTAATCCTCTCTGTTATCTCCATCAATGTAGCCCCAAAACAGTGGCGGCAACAGAAACAATGCTGCAGGAAAATCAACGCTGGAGCACTCAAAGACCCCGCTAAGAAAGCCCTATTCAGCCTGCGCCTCACAAACAACCTGACGACTCCCAGTGACTCAGAGACACAGAGTGTCCACAGCGCCTGGTCTGCACTCAAGGCCTCCATAATCAGCACCTGTGAAGAGACGCTCGGTCACTCGACCAGGAAACACCAAGACTGGTTCGACGAGAATGACCAGGAGATCCAGGAGCTAATAAGCCGCAAGCGCAAGGCATTCCTGATCTGGAAACAGCAAAACAATTCGAGAGCAAGAATGCAGCTCTACAGACGCCTGAAGGCGGAGGTCCAACAAAATACTCGCGACCTAAAGAACAGATGGTGGGTGGAGAAAGCGCAGGAGATCCAGCAGCTAGCCAACAACCACGACGTGTGTGGATTCTTTAGCGCAGTCAAGACCACCTACAGCCCAAGCACCCAAGGTCCTACCCCACTGCGGGCCAAGAACGGAGAGGTACTCATCAAAGACAGGGAGGCAGTCAGTGCCCGCTGGAAGGAGCACTTCGAAGATCTCCTTAACCGCGCCTCTGTCTTCAACGCAAGTGTCCTCAACTCCATCCCGCAGCATGCTACCCGCTACCATCTCAACACAACCCCAGCCCGGCATGAGGTTGAAAAGGCCATCCGACAACTGAAGAACAACAAGGCCTCAGGAGCAGATGGAATCCCTGCCGAGGCACTAAAGCATGGCGGAGAAGCACTACTGGCGCGAATTCATGAACTAATTTCTCTTATCTGGAAGGAGGAGAGCATGCCAGGGGATCTCAGAGACGCCGTAATTGTGACCATCTTCAAGAAAGGTGACAAGTCTGATTGCGATAATTACAGAGGAGTTTCCCTGCTGTCTGCCACAGGGAAAGTCATCGCAAGAATCCTCCTCAATCACCTTCTCCCAGTGACTGAAGAGCTCCTCCCAGAGTCGCAATGCGGATTCCGCCCACTAAGGGGCACAATGGACATGATCTTCACTGCGCACCAATTACAAGAGAAATGCAGGGAACAGCACCAACCGCTGTACATGGTCTTCTTTGACCTCACAAAGGCCTTTGACACTGTCAACCGTGAAGGATTATGGAGTGTCCTCCTCAAATTCGGCTGCCCTCAGAAGTTTGTCACCATCCTCTGCCTGCTTCACGGCGACATGCAACAGTTCCACCACAGACCCAATTCATGTACGGACCGGGGTCAAGCAAGGCTGTGTCATCGCACCAACGCTCTTCTCGATCTTCCTTGCGGCAAACACTTGAGGGCTGACTTTAACATTCGGCAGTGACGGAAAACTAGCGGATCGACTGCCCACTATACCTCCCGCCCAATTGTCCTTTCTACTGAAGTCAATGAAAAGGAAAGTCAGGCGGGTTTTAATGGACAGCTCATCCACTACCACCCAGTTTCTGCTACCTCCGAAAGTTAAAATCATCTCTTTACTGTTTTCATCTGAAATTCCTGTCCTCTGATTTAGCACAATCATTAACCGCTTTAAAATAAATGGGTTAATTTCTCTGCTAAAAGAGTGGAGAGAGGAATTTCAGATAACCCGGCTGAGAACAATATCCTACAGCATAATTTCAAAGCTTAGGCTGTCTACCATTTGATCATCTGATCTCTTCATTTGATCCCTTTTTAGTACTGACATAACGGTACTGTAAATTTTCTTTTTTTGAATGAACTTTGCGATTAAAAGAATGGGGTTATAGTCAGCACAGCTGAGATCCGGAACTCACCTTATGGAGAATCATGATCATAAACTTCCTAAAATGGTTTGGCACGCATGTTAGCGATGGATATGCAGCAAAACCTCTGAACTGGAACAGTATGGATGTAGGTAAAATGACAGAGAAGGGAAGCAAGGAAGAGAGAGAGAGAAACAATCAACAGACACTGTGAATCAAAGGCAAGAAAGAGAAAAGCACAGATAACAGTGAAGCAAAGATGGGAATATAGAGGAAAGAAGGAAAGAATAAAAGAAAGTAGGAAAAACGAAAGAATGAAAGAAAGAAAGGAGAAAAAAAACTAACATTTATATAGTGTCTTTCATGACCTCAGGCATTTTACAGCCATTTGAAGCGTAGTCACTGTTGTAACGAAGGGGAATGCAGCCAATTTGCGCACAGCAAGGTTCAACTAAGAGCAATGAGATAATGACCAGATAAGCTGTTTTAGTGATGTTGGTTGAAGGAGAAATATTGGCCAGGACACTAGGAGAACTCCACGGCTCTTCTTCAAATAGTGTTATGGAATCTTTTACGTCTACCTGAGAGGATAGATGGGGCCTCAGTTTAACATCTCATCCGAAAGAAGATATTTTCGATAATGCATCTCTCCTCAGTAATGCACTGAAGTGTGAGCCTAGATTATGTGCTCATGTTTCGGGAGTGGGACTTCAACCCACAACCTTCTGACTCAAAGGCGAGAATGCTACCACAGAGCCAAGGTTAACAAGTGATTACAGTGAACAAATAGAACAGAGAAAAGAGAGAGGAAAACCAAAAGCAGAAAAGCAGAGTTTACTTAATTTTCAAAAAATAATTCTTGGAATATGGGCGCTGCTAGCAAGGCTAGCATTTATTGTCCATCCCTAGTTGCCTTTGAGAACATAAGAACATAAGAACATAAGAAATAGGAGCAGGAGTAGGCCAATTGGCCCCTCGAGCCTGCTCCGCCATTCAATAAGATCATGGCTGATCTGATCCTAACTGCCAATCTACTATCACAGAACCATCTCCTGAACCTAACAGAATTGGACACATGAAATAGGAGCAGGATCAGGCTACACGGCCCCTGGGCCCGCTACACTACCCACAAGGCCATGACCGATCTGAACCTAGACTCATGTCCAAATTCCTGCCCGCTCCCCGTAACCCTTAATTCCCTTTACTTCTAGGAAACTGTCTATTTCTGTTTTAAATTTATGTAATGATGTAGCTTCTACAGCTTTTTGGGGCAGCATACTCCATGGACCTACCACCCTCTGAGTGAAGTAGTTCCTTCTCATCTCAGTTTTGAAAGAGCAGCCCCTTATTCTAAGACTATGCCCCCTAGTTCTAGTTTCACCCATCATCGGGAACATCCTCCCCGCATCCACCCGATCCAACCCCTTCACAATCTTATATGTTTCAATAAGATCGCCTCTCATTCTTCTGAACTCCAATGAGTAGAGTCCCAATCTACACAACCTCTCCTCATATGTCCATCCCCTCATCCCCGGGATTAACCGAGTGAACCTTCTTTGTACTGACTCGAGAGCAAGTATGTCTTTTCTTAAGTATGGACACCAAAACTGTATGCAGTATTCCAGGTGCGGTCTCACCAATACCTTGTACAACTGAAGCAATACCTCCCTATTTTTATATTCTATCCCCTTAGCAATGAAAGCCAACATTCCATTGGCCTTCTTAATCACTTGCTGCACCTGCATACTAACCTTTTGAGTTTCGTGCACCAGGACCCCCAGATCCCTTTGTACTTCAGTACTTTCCAGTTTCTTGCCATTTAGATAATAACTTGCTCTACTATTTTTCCTGCCAAAGTGCATAACCTCACACTTTCCAGTATTGTATTCCATCTGCCAAATCTCTGCCCACTTACTTAGCCTGTCTATGTCCCCTTGCAGATTTTTTATGTCCTCCTCACTCACTACTTTCCCTCCCATCTTAGTATCATCTGCAAACTTTGATATGTTACACTCGGTCCCCTCCCCCAAATCGTTAATATAGATTGTAAAGAGTTGGGAACCCAGCACTGACCCCTGCGGAACACCACTAGTTACTGATTGCCAGTCTGAGAATGAACCATTTATCCCAACTCTCTGCCTTCTGTTAGATAGCCAATCCTCTATCCATGCCAGAATATTACCCCCAATCCCGTGATTTTTTATCTTAAGCAATAATCTTTTGTGTGGCACCTTGTCAAATGCCTTTTGGAAATCTAAATACACCACATCCATTGGTTCCCCTTTATCCACCCTATGAATTACTTCCTCAAAGAACTCCAGCAAATTTGTCAAACATGACTTCCCCTTCATAAAACCATGCTGACTTTGTCCTATTAAATTATGATTATCCAAATGTCCCGTTACTGTCTCCTTAATAATGGACTCCAAAATTTTACCTACCACAGATGTTAGGCTAACCGGTCTATAGTTTCCAGCCTTCTGTCTACTGCCCTTTTTAAATAAGGGTGTTACATTAGCAGTTTTCCAGAAGGTGGACGTGAGCCTTCTACTTGAACCATGCTGTCCATATGGTGAAGGCACTGCCATAGGGCTGTTAGTTAGGGAGTTCCAGGATTTTGGCCCAGCAATAATGAAGGTGATATAGATCCAAGTCAGGATGGCGTGTGACTTCGAGTGATGATGTTCCCATGCACCTGCTGCCCTTGTCCTTCTAGGTGGTGGAAGTCATGGGTTTGGGAGGCTGAAGAAGTTTTGGCGAGTTACTGCAGCCATGGTGCGCCGTTGATGGAGGCAGTGTATGTTAAAGGTGGTGGATGGGCTGCCGATCAAGCGGACTGCCTTATCCTGGATGATTCTTCTTAAGTGTTGTTGCAGCTACACCCATCCAGGCAAGTTGAGAGTATTTCATCACAATCTTGACTTGTGCCTTGTGCAGAGAGGCTTTGGGGAGTCAGGTGGTGACCCACTTGCCACAGCTGTCAGCCTCGACTCAGCAGTAAACACGGTTCTGGACCCACTCCAGAGACTTGAGCATATAATCCAGGCTGACACTCCAGTGCAGTACTGTGGGAGTGCTGCACTGTTGGAGGTGCCATCTTTCGGATGAGAAGCACTGCACTATTTCAAAGAAGAACAGGGGAGTTCTCCCCGGTGTCCTGGCCAATATTTATCCCTCAACCAGCATCACTAAAAACAGATTATCTGGTCAATATCACATTACTGTCCTGAAAGACGCTATATAAATGCAAGTTCTTTCTTTCTCTTGAATGTCCAGCCTCTGACGGGCTGTAGTAGCCACAGTAATTACGTGGCTCGTCCCGTTGAGTCTTTGGTCAATGGGGGCCACCAATGATATTAATGGTGGGGGATTCAGCGATGGTAATTTCATTGAATGTCATGAGGAGGTAGTTGGACTCTCTCTTTCAAGCTTTCTTTAGAGACAGTCAATTATACTTTGAAATTATTTGACCTTGTGTTCAAATTTCGCTGCGTTCATATAATTTCTTTTTAAGCTATTTTATTTAATAATGGATACCTGCACATGAGCTGCCAAGACATAATTTAACCCAGGCGAGATTATTAGCCACAAGCGCAAAGCCCGAATGTGCAGCGGATCACAGCCTTTACCTCAATCCAAGTCTGTTATTTCACATGATGCGAACTGTGTTATTTTAAGTAAAAATATAACATTTTCCCCTTTCTGCTTTTTGGAGTCCCTTGGTAATGTCCAAAGGAGATGATGTTCATTAAAGAGTATTACTCTCCTCTGTGGCATCATTACTGCGGTTTTATATCACCAAGTTCTGGTTTGCAGCAGACTACAGGAATATCCTGAAGTCATTATACATTATAATCAAATCAACATTTCCCTCTGCCAATATCAGGATAATTACTCACTACAACTATGTTCATACATCAGTGTGGAAGGTGGTTATGGAATCATCTGCTGCCTATTTTTATATGAGTGATGGTAATTGTATTACATCATTTCTTGATGGAGGACAGATTCCACATGCCTATACATATACCTGCTGTATTTCAAAATCTCATTGGTCCAGAAATAAAAAGAGAAAAGGCATCTGTAGTTAAAAACCATTAAAATTGCTGTATTGTTCAACTCTCCTGGGTGCCCACATCTCCTGTTCACTCTGCTCCTCAACTGAAGGGATGCTTCTTATTGTTGCTGGCAAAGAGTTCATTGCTTTAGCCAGATTTGTACGTGATTGGAAGTGATTTTATATAAGTCACTGGAAGCTGCAATGTGGCCTGATTTAATTGGATTCCCCCCCTCCTCATTCACACACACCCTTATGCACATCCACGCGCACACATTTAATGAGCTTAACTGGTATTTTGATGGCAGAATCACGAGTCCCTGCTAAAATTCACAACTTATGTCAGATGCTGAAATTCTTTGTCAACAATGACAATTTATTTGTTGATTCTGGGTGTCATTAGACCACCAGAATTTTTTACCAACACCACTCAGCCCCATATTTACTCCACATCAGCGTGGAAGTAGAGGACATGTGCGCAATTCCTAATGGTTAAGTGGGTGATGCTCGAGAGGGATGGAAGACATGATGCAGCCTACTGATGGGATGCATCTGATCCTTGGCACTCTATGGAATTAAGAAATATGTTTTTAATCTCTTCTGGTTTTACAAGGGTGCATGTGTGCAATCGAAGGCAGTCTAGCAAAGGGTGTGTGCCTCATATGCCTACTGCAGCAAGGGTGATGATACTTTCGTGATCAAGAACTTAAAATTATGCTGTTATTATATGACCACTTAATGCATTTGTATCATGTTCATTTGTCCACTATTTTAACTGAGGCAATGACCAATTTATTTAAGCATTCGTAGGCTAATACACAGCATTGTTTCAAGGCTCAAGTATCAGTGTATGTAGATCATAGAATCAAAGAATCTTACAGCACTGAAGGAGGCCATTCGGCCCTCTGTGTTTGTGCCAGTTCTTTGAAAGAGCTATCCAATTAATACCACTCCCCTGCTTGGCCTGTGACTTTGCGGGTGTAACCTACGTGTTGACCAATGAATCAGACTCCAAATGTATCCCAAAGTTGTGACCACAGTAATGGGCACCTTTGGAACAGATTGGTGATGTGAATATATTGAGTGATTAATGCTGATCTCATTATTTTGATCAGTTGCTGGTTTGTCTTCTCCCTGGGGATAGCTTGTGATGACACTACTGGTGATGATCTTGAATGTAACATCTATCAGGCTCAGACCCAGAACACCAGTTGCTTGAATGGTTCAACTAATGAATAGTTTGTCAGAAAATTGCCTTATCATTACACATTCCATGCCACACAGTGGCCGGAATTTTCCGGGGTGTCAGCGGGCGGGATCGGTGATGGGTCGGGTGGGAAAGTGTTTTATTTGACAGCGGGTCAGGAACCCGCCGCAACTTGCCTTTCCCAATGTTGGGTTTGTCAGCGCTGAGCAGACCTGACAGGCGGCGGCGGGCGACCCAATTAAACTTATTATAATGTACTTAGCAGACCCCTCACAGGCTTTTTTAACTTACTTTTTAACTTTAACTTCATGGCCACGGGACCACGCTGTTCGGGGACCACGTCTGTCAACCTGAGGCGGGAGTTCAGTGGCCATTGCTCCAGCTGATTACTTGACAGCTTCAAATGTACAGTAAAAGCTCCTACCTGACAGATAATCACTTTCCTCAGCCATAAGCTGTTTCTAAGTCCATTTCCAGCACAGATTCTGCAGGCTTTCCACTTTCCACTCTCCATGCACTCTCACCTCTTTGGAAGAACTCTCTCACCATTGACAGAATGCTTCTGTCATCTCTACTTCACCTGCCATCTATTCCATCAACATGGGTGCTCTTTATACTGTCTCACCTTGGTCCTCAGAATCCGACAACGATCAGCCCCAACACCAGCAGCACCAACAACAACACCAACATTCTCCGCAATCAACTGATGCTGCACAGGACAGAAGGCATCAGCACCCGAGCACATTGCTGCCCAGGAGGCCAGGGATAGCCGCACCATGGCCAGATTTACTTTACTAGATGCTATACACCGTGGCTGCCACATAATGCGCCAGGTTGGCACCACCCCACACCAGCACCATAAAGTATCCCTACAATATCCAAGCCATTCCTTTCACACTCACCACCATTGCGGGGGGTAGCCATTCCTTTCACACTCACCACCATTGCGGGGGGTAGCGTTAATGCTCATCATTCACTGCAACTCACTAAGCCACTTACAAAGGTGCACACAAATCTGTCCAAGAACAGAAAGTGTTGAAAATAAAGGTTTCAATGTTTGACAGCACATTAACAGAAACTTTACATGAACATTGGATAAAAGACCCAAGTGGTTACCCTTGTGTGTTGTTAGTTGGTATGATTGCACTAGGATGAGAGTGAGTGTGAGGGTTGGCTAGTGAGATGGGGATGTGATAATGTAGAGAGAGAGAGAGAGAGAGGGGGATGGTGGAGGTGCAAGGTAAGTTGGTGTGAGTAAGGATGTGCAGGAATAGGGTAGGGAAGGCAAAGTGATGGGGATGTGATGAGAGGCTGTGAAGGAATAAGCCATATAACCTATTTAGAAAATAACACTATCTTATGAAACAATTCTGGCCTTATTGAAACAGGACAAGTTGTTGGCCCTGAATAAATAACCTTATTGAAACAGAAGGTGCATGGCTCCGAGAGGCTGACTTCTAGGAACAAAACAATGGTACACCCTGGATAAGGTGTTTTAATTTAAACTTCGTAAAGATGGCACATAAGATAAGGAACATCTGCCCTCGTAAAGATGACATAAAATAAGGGACACCTGCCCTTCACACCGTTTTATATGGTGAACTCAGAACACCTGGAGATGCGACAAGATTCTGGAATATTACAAGCTGATGTAGCAGTAAAGAATTGCAGAGGTCAGCAGAAAGATGAATAGGGATAATTAACTTGGGTCGGCAGAAACCTTAAAGGAAATACAACTGTAAAAGGGTATATATATTGAAGTCTCAAATGGGATATCAGAGTCGCTTTAATCGGACAAAGCGATTCTCAGCTGCAGAGGCGGATCTGTGGTCTTCCACTCTTTGTACCTCGGGGATCAAAGGTATTTGATATTGATGGATATCCTGTATAGAAAACTTTAAGAACTGTAATACTGTAGCGAAGTTAAGATTTAAAAGTAAGATTCTCTGTTAAAAATATCGTATTTTATCTCTTTTTAGAACTGTTAACATTGCAATTGACTGATTCACCAACTGTAAATTGCATGTTGGTTCTTTTAATAAATCTCTATATATTTTTAGAATTGTCTCACATAAGTCTTCTGTATCAATAACTCGTGAACTCAATCTCTGTACACTCTTTGGTGAAGAGTTACAGAATTCTGAAGGAGTTCTCTGGACCCTCATAATATCCGAGACGTTACAGTCTAGCTAAACTTATTAAAAGCGCTATCTGGAGGACGGTAACATTCTCGGGTTGTTCCTTTCCTTTAGGAAGAGATAGCCTGGACCTTTAGACTGAATTAAGCGTCTTTAGGATTCAGCTACCTCAAACTTTAGTTGAAAGTGAACGTCTGAGAAATACGCCTGATCCGGGATAACCCCAAAGGGGCTAGGACTAGTAAATATCCCTTCAAGGCACAGGAAGATGAAGGTGAGTGTGGCTTTGTACTCATGTATCGTGATCTAATGAGATCATTGAAATGTTTGCATCATTGCACCCAGGTCCTCCTGACCACATCCCTGCTTGTGCCGTCCTGTTTAATGTGTAACCAGCCTGTTTTGGTCTCCTGGGGAGGTGTCTTGCGCCCATCGGAAGGGAAGAGAACCTCCCTGCGTGCTCTGACTCCCTCCACAAGCATATGGAGGGTGTCATGGGAGAACCTGAGTGCAGCCCTGCACCTCTGTGCAGTGCTTGTCAGTGTTTGCAGCACTTCAATGCTGTAGAACACTGACAGCACAAATGCCAAAAGAAATATGGCCATTGACCCTTTAAGGAAACCGACTGATGACGCATCATGAATGACGTCACCAGACACGCTTCCTCTAATTGGGCCGGGAAATGCGTTGGGCGGGCTTAACAAGCCCTATCAATGTAAATTCATTTTCCAGGGCGGGATGGAGCCAGCAGCAGGGCTGCGACCCGCCACCGACATCGCCCGCCCCGGACCCGCCGAGGTAAGGAAAATCTCGGCCAATGAAACTGACATGCCTACATACATTTCTAAAACATTGGGGGGGAAATATTTGTCCCCTTAGCGCCACCCGTTAGCGCCAGTAGATGGCGCTAATGCGGTGTTGAGAGCTGTAACGACAGCTCCTGTCGAATCCAGCGCCGCATGCCAAATCCGGACCCCCACTAACGCTGCCGGGTTTAAGTGTAACGTCAATGAGCTTGGGTTTTTAGACTAGATTTAAGACTGAAATCATTTTACTGAGCAGTGAGGACGAATTTTGCGTGCAGTTTAGACCATTTTCAGCAAATTCACCATTTTTAGTCCTAACACCGCCCATTCCGTGGCTGTAGCGAATTTCTAGCCCCTGCTGATGACTTTTTGTGTACTTACCAAAGGTGAGTGATGTTAGTGCTAAGGAAAGGAACACTCCTGATTTCAGGGCATCAGTGTCAGCAATGACTCGCAATTTTGGGCCAGCAATATCTGCCAACTGCTGAACATGGCTCCCTCTACTTTGCCCTAATAACAGGCCTTAATCCCAGCTGTACCAGTCTGACGACTTTCATTTCCTTGTGGGCTCTCCGAGGTTAATAATTACCAATTAATGCCATTTCAGAAGGAATCCTTTCAGCCAGTTGGGAGAGGACATCTTAATTCCACCAGTTTGAGTTGGATTCCAATGCAGGTGCAACAGGTGAAAGGACAGTATGAGAACCAACTGCCAGTCTGTTGCTATTTTGTTATCCTATAATCCCCCTAGACCTCTGCGCTCCACCTATTCTGGCCTTTTGAACATCTCCGATTTTAAATGCTACACTATTGGCGGTCGTGCCTTCAGCTGCCTAGGTCCTAAGCTATGGAGTTCCCTCCTCAAATCTCTCCACTTCTCTTTCCTCCTTTAAGACGCTCCTTAAAACCTACCTCTTTGATCAAGCTTTTGGTCATTAGCCCTAACATCTCCTTCTTTGGCTTGGTGTCAATTTTTTTTTTTTGATAACACTCCTCTGAAGCGCCTTGGGACACTTTATTACATTAAAGGGGCGATATAAATATAGGTTGTTGTTAGTCTAGAATGATTGTGGACAAAGTGGTGGACTAGCTGAGAAATGTAAAGATGCAGATAGCCCTAAGTTAGTCAGATTGCCAGTCAATGGTTTTTCACAGCCTACACAATTCAACTGAAAAAAAGCATAAATTGGACGTCATAATTTTCAGTGAGAAAAACATTTTGTTTATTCATGTTGTGAGGAATCATTCATCAAACATACAGAACCCTGAGTTTTACTAAAAGGTGAGCAGCACAACATACCACTGAATGTTCTCCCTATGTACATGAAGGTTTGATGTTCTGATAAACCAGCTGTCAACAGGTTATTGACTGGTTTTCCTCTTAATTGTGTGCATTATGCAATGTACTACCTATATTGTCAAATTTGGAGGATTGGCTTAACGTTCCCAGTTTGTAGATGGCATTAGCGCTAGATTGTTATTGGTACAGAACTGTCAACTGGAGAGCAAAGGGCTGGTTATTAAAAGAGAGGTTCATTTTTTTAAATGTCTGTATCTTATTATCCAGAGCCATTCATTCTTATGTTTTCCAATTCATTTTCATTAGCAGAAAAGGAAACATCAAAAGTCACCTCCTACCCCTGTAGCATCCTGCCTCTGGCTTTGTCTTAGCAGAAAGTGAAAACCTTATATTAGCTGTGAGGCTTCAGAACTTTGTATCTGATTTCCAGTCTTCCCATTGCACCATCAAATGATGGGAAATCCAGATTAAGTCAGTCAATGTTCCGACGCTCATTCTGTGACAACCATGCCAGCACATCTCACCTAACCCTCTAATCACCACAAAGGAGTTTGCTTGTTGGGCACTGTCAGTCTGTAGAAGCTGCTGGCAACAGAGGCAACTCCTGGTTTGGTTTCACAAAGTTGGTACGCCTTTTCTTGATTTAGATGATAAGAAGATACTGGGTTGCTCCAGTGCCATCAAACAAAAACAAACAAAAGTGCCCCCTTTGAAAGGGGCACAACTAATAGAAAACAAAATCATAAAAAAACAAAGGAAAGTTATAAAATTAAATAATAATATTATTACCCATGTCGACTGTGCACTCCAGTCGGTGGAAGGCCTCAAGTGTACCGGCGGATACCGTATAGTTCTTCTCCAGGGCCACCCGGGCGCGGACAAAGCCACCCAGGCACAGAAAAAGCCGCGGAAGTGAGGCAGGCAGCTAGAGTGACCACCCCCAAGGGCCGCAGTCCAACCTGGACCTATGGATGGCCACCTTGGCCAGGCCTAGGAGCAGACCCACGAGGCGGTTCACCGACTTGCCCGCCCCCCCCCCTTCTGCACCGAGTGGCCAAAGATCAGGAGCATGGGATTGAAGAAAAGTTGATATGCCAATCTGGGGTTTCAATTGGCTGGTTACTGTCTTCAATGAAAATATTTTTTTCTTGTTTATACCTCCAAAATGGATGGTGGGAGCAGGAACAGAAGAAAACTTAAAAGTAAGCAACAAAGGTTTGTATAGTTATAAAATTTAAACTGAAACAGAAAAAAAGGAAATTAGATGAAAAAGAACGATGGGGGAGCATGGGTAAAGTCTTTGGTCAAGAAATTGGACATAGCCACGAAACGGGCAGTGTTAAGACCAAATGATGTTAAGCTGCGCCACCTGAAAATGGTCTAGGTAGCACGCAAAATTCGTACTCACTTCTCATTAACATGATTATAGTCATGATTTCAGCGCTAAAACTGCTGCTCATTGGCTTAACGCTCAACAGGTGGAACAATATCGGGGCCAGTCTAATTCACAGTAAGGTATGGCACAGGCTTTATTCAGTACTTAAAGGGGAGGTGCATTGATGCTACAGCACTTCATTGTCAGGGCAGTTGGAACTACAGCTGCCCCAACAAGCAGAAGGAGAAGCACAAGCAAGAGTTGCAGATCAATAGCAATGGCAGATCATCGTAACAGGGAGAGAGCCAGGAGTTCTCCAATGAAGCTCTGGAGGCACTTGTTGTGGCCGTGGAGAGGATGTACTATACCCAAAAGTGGCAGGAAGCCCTCGCCGTATACCTCCCGTACCATGTAGCAGGAGATAGCCGACCATGTAACGGCGAGTACTGTCGTGCCACGATCCCCCATCCAGTGCAGGAAGAAGGTTAATGACACGGGTGGTCAAGGTGAGTTAAGGCTTCATAAAATGCCACATACCACCATCTGCACCACAAGCCTCACACACTGCTCAATGCACCACACCCCCAGTACTCACCTAACAACAATCTCTACCTATCACCACTCACACCTCACAATCATGGCTTCACTTCACCCTCACAACCTTACCACTGCTGAAACACTCACACCCACATCTTACACTTTGCACACACTGACAGCTATTCAACTATGCCAGGCACATCACCCAAACACATTGCACACTTCTCTTTCTCTTGAGGCCAAGCTGGCACATAAGTGGAGGGTGCAGCAGCAGACAGGTGGGAGGTAGGTTGAAATGTAAGACTTCAGCCAGCTTGCGGAGCGAGTTCTCCAGCTAATTGGGCGGCATGTAGTAGAGGTCATGGCAACCGGCGAGGCTGAACCCCTTAGGGGCAACAACGGTATGTTCATTCCTAATCCTTCTTCTCACATCCCACTTCCCCCTCATCCCACAATCTTTTTGCACTTTCAAGCTACTCATGCTGTATGCATGCATATCTGGCTGCCCTCCCCGCCTCCCCTCACCTAACCTGACTCTTGTGCCTTTCTACTTTCAGATAATCAACAAGCACCCGAGCCGCCTGTCCCTGAGGTCCTGGAAGAGAGCGAGGGGGGAGAAGAAGAGGAGGAAGAAGACACCGCGTCCCTGCATCTGTCACTCGCAGACACCAGCTCAGAAACTGGCACTACGCGTACTTATTAGAGGGGTCTGCACAGGGTGAAGCGCTGGGCACGAGTGGGCTGCAGCAAAGCCAGGCAAAAGGGTAGCTCAGCGGCCAGCTCTCCGGAGGGCGAGTTCGCGTGCGAGTTCTGCTGCGCAGGACTCGGATGAGGACCGCAAAGGGGCGGCCTTCAGAAGAAGGGTGATGGGCATGCACATCAAATTGATGGGTGCAATGGCAAGCCTGCCAGAGAGCATCTCGGCAATGTCAAGGAGCGTGGAGGAGTCCGCAGCCAACATTGCATGAGGCTCTGTGCAGAGCATGGAGCCCAGGGTTTCCAGCCTGGAAATGATGGTACACTCCCAGAGAGACCGTGCCAACTCGGACGTGATAGTGTGCATGATGGGCGATGTCACAGCTTCCATTGCAGCAGAGTCGGAGCAACCCAACGTCTTAGTGCTGCAGCGGAAGCTCAGACTGCTCTCATGCAGTCTCTGTTTGGTGCCATCAAAACTCAGACTGCTCTCATGCAGTCTCTGTTTGGTGCCATCAAAGCTCAGACTGCTCTCATGCAGTCTCTGCTTGGTGCCATCAAAATCAGACTGCTCTCATGAAGTCTCAGTGTGAAGCCACCCAAGCTCTGACTGCTACCATCGTGACTGGGTTTACCAGTGTTGAAAGGGGCTTGCAAGGTGTCACAGCAGGCCAGCAATCTGTCCTCCAACAGATTGCTAGGAATGCTGAGACACCGCGCTGGGGGAGTGGCAGTGGGTCAGTGGAGCAGGACACTGGTGTCCTCTCTCAAGATGAAAGTATTCCTGTTCCACCACTGCCACTCCGCCATTGCCCTTGCCGCTGTCTGTCAGCCTGCCAGCCCGGAGTGCTGCCGCCTATGCCAAGGTGGTGCAGTCTACAGCCAGGCCTTCTAGGGCCACAGCTGCTCGAGGTCGTCCTGCAAGGCCATCTGAAGTCTCTCATACAGAAACTCAGCAGCCTTCCACCAGCCATGCTGCAGCCACTGGGGGAGCACTTTGTAGGAGCACTAGAGTCGGAAAAGGCACATGAACGACAGGCACTAAGGGATTGCACAAGGGTGATTAGTTAATATTTTTCCTATAAATATGTGTCAACTGATTTTTGATCAATTTATTAATTTTGTTTGGAATCTTTTATGGTGTCTCTCATTTTAGCTTTGTGCCCAGGAGGACGCTGTGATATTCCGTGACACAGGAATAGTATGATGGGGATGTGGTGAGCAATCGGAACCTGGGGTTTAATTCATTAGAGTCGGAGTCTGATGAGCCGTTCACGGACAGCCTGTCCAGAAGGGCGAGTGGCTGCGTACCCCTGCCCTCCCTCCTCATCCTCTTCCTCCTCCTCATCCTCTCCCTTGTCCTCCTCCTGAGGTGGTGCCGCAATCCCTGGTGGCAAGGGCTGCACCCTCATGATGGCCAAGTCGTGAAGCATGCAGCAGACCATCACGAAATGGGACACCCGCCCCGCCGAGTACTGAAGGACTCCTCCCGAGTGGTCAAGGCAGCGGAACTGTTACTTCAGTAGCCCGATGGTCTGCTCGATGATGTTCCTGGTGGAAGCATGGCTCTCATTATATGAGTGCTGGGCATGAGTGTTGGGGTTGCGGAGGTGAGTCATGAACCAGGTGGACTGTGGATAGCCCTTGTCTCTGAGCAGTCACCTTTGAGTTTGCTGCAGTGGCTGGAAGATTGCTGGCACACCGGACTGATGCAGGATGAAGGCATCATGGCTGCTGCCAGGATAGCGGGCATTGACATTGAGGAATCACTGGGCATGGTCGCACACCAGCTGCACATTAAGTGGTTACGGAAGATCTCAGGATTGTTATGCGGTGCCCACAAAGCCACGTGGGTGCAGTCAATGGCACCCTGCACCATGGGGAAGTCCGCTATCCTCGCAAAGCCACATGCACGCTCGTCCTGCTTCTCTCTGCTCAGAGAGAAGACAACATAGACCCTTCTCCTGGCGTAGAGAGCCTCAGTGACCTCCCGGATGCAGCGATGGACAGCGAACTGGGAGATGTTAGCTATGTCTCCTGCTGCAGAATGGAAAGATCCACTGGTGAAGAAATTGAGGGCGATGGTGACCTTGACTGCCACTGGGAGAGCCGTGGTCGCCCTGCTCTCAGGCTGCAGGTCTGGTTGCAGGAGGTGGAAGAGTTCTGTGACCACCTCCTTGGTGAAGTGAAGCCTCCTAATACACTGCTCCTCGCTTAGGTGGAGGTAGGAGAAGTGCTCTCGGAAGACCCTAGGTGGGTAAGGCCTCCTGTTGAAAGCCTTCCTGGCCCTCCTCCTCCTCCCTCTGTGCCCGTCTTCCCATCTTCTTCGCCGCCTCCGCTCCCTCTGCCGAATTTCTGGAGCACGTGGTCGACTACCAATACAGCCCCATGACTGTGAGCAAAACCCTTTAAAAATAATGAAGGCATTCTGCACTTGCAACAACACTCCCTATTACCTTCGAACCTTGAAAGACATTAATAAAGCTGGTGGAGTTGCAGAATGTAGCACAGAGCCAATCAAACTGCATAAACATGTCAGGTGCAAGTGATTGCTGATGATCATTTTAAATACCACTGGTGGAGTCTCCTTCCGGCTTCTCAACACTTGCTCGGTTTGCCATTGTTAAGGCAGAAGTCGCACAACACCAGGTTATAGTCCAACAGTTTTATTTGAAATCACAAGCTTTCGGAGCTGCTGCCCCTTCGTCAGGTGAAGTGAAGGAATACGAATCGGCAAAGCATATATAGACAGAGAAAGCTTGTGATTTCAAATAAAACTGTTGGACTATAACCTGGTGTTGTGCGACTTCTCACTTTTGTCCACCCCAGTCCAACACCGGCATCTCCGCATCATTGTTAAGGCATGCCAGTAAGTGCCGAAGAGCTCCTCCCAGAGTCGCAATGCGGATTCCGCCAACTAAGGGGCACAATGGACACGATCTTCACTGCACGTCAATTACAAGAGAAATGCAGGGAACAGCACCAACCGCTGTACGTGGCCTTCTTTGATCTCACAAAGGCCTTCGACACTGTCAACTGTGAGGGATTATAGAGTGTCCTCCTCAAATTCGGCTGCCCTCAAAAGTTTGTCACCATCCTCCGCCTGCTTCACGATGACATGCAAGCCGTGATCCTGACCAACGGATCCACCACAGACCCAATTCACGTATGGACCGGGGTCAAACAAGGCTGTGTCATCACACCAACACTCTTCTCGATCTTCCTTCTCACCCTCAGTAAGCTCCCCGCTGGAGTGGAGCTAATTTATAGAACAAACGGGAAACCGTTCAACCTCCGTCGCCTCCAGCCCAGATCCAAGGTCGTCCTATCCTCTGTCATCGAATTACAGTATGCAGACGACGCTTGCATCTGCGCACACTCGGAGGTCGAACTCCAAACCATCGTCAACGCCTTCACCAAAGCTTACGAGTGCATGGGCCTTACACTAAACATCCGTAAGACAAAGGTCCTCTACCAACCTGCCCCCGCCACACAGTACTGCCCCCCCCAATTATCAAAATCCACGACAAGGCCTTGGACAATGTGAACCACTTTCCATACCTCGGGAGCCTACTGTCAACAAGGGCAGACGTCGATGACAAAGTCCAACACCGCCTTCAGTGTGCCAGTGCAGCCTTCGGTCACCTGAGGAAGAGAGTGTTTGAAGACCAGGACCTCAAGCCCGGCACCAAGCTCATGGTCTACAGAGCAGTGATACCCGCCCTGCTGTATGCCTCAGAGACATGGACCATGTACAGCAGGCACCTCAAAGCACTGGAGAAGTACCACCAACGCTGCCTCCGCAAGATCCTGCAAATCCATTGGCAGGATAGGCACACCAACATCAGTGTTCTCGCTCAGGCCAACATCCCCAGCATCGAAGCTTTGACCACGCTCGATCAGCTCCGATGGACGGGTCACATCGTCTGCATGCCCGATACGAGACTCCCAAAACAAACGCTCTACTCGGTGCTCCGACACGGCAAGAGAGCCCCAGGTGGGCAGAGGAAATGCTTCAAGGACACCCTCAAAACCTCCTTGAAAAAGTGTAACATCCCCACCGACACCTGGGAACCCCTGGTCCAAGACCGCACAAAGTGGAGGAGAAGCATCCGAGAAGGCGCCGAAAACCTCGAGTCTCTTCGCCGGGAGCAAGCGCAAGCCAAGCGCAAGCAGCGCTGGGAGCGCACGTCAACCCAAGCACCCCACCCACCCCGCCCCTTCAACCACCGTCTGTCCCACCAGTGACAGAGACTGTAGGTCCCGCATTGGACTCATCAGTCACCTGCGAACCCATTTTTAATGTGGAAGCAAGTCATCCTCGGTTCCGAGGGACTGCCTAAGAAGAAGAAGATGCCGGTAAGTTCAGCGGCAAAATCCAATGTTGCAGATCGGGCATCAAGTATCAGTAATGATGATCATGAATCTACTGGATTGTCGTAAAAACCCATCTGGTTCACTAATGTCCTTTAGGGAAAGAAATCTGCCGTCCTTACCTGGTCTGGCCTATATGTGACTCCAGACCCACAGGAATGTTGTTGCCTCTTAACTGCCCTCTGTGGTTCAAGAAGGCGGCTCACCACCTTCTCGAGGGTAATTAGGGATGGGCAATGAATGCTGGCCTTGTCAGCGAGGCCCGCATCCCAGGAACGAATAAAAAAAAAGTGTGTGTTGCACACTCACTGATGGCATGATCTGGTTAATTTCAATCACTTCAGTGATCGCGTCTATTGGCAGCGCTGCCAGCCATCCCAAAATGGCGGCTGCAACAGGACCCGCCGCCAGCTGGCTGAAGAGTGGCGGCTGCCATTTTTTTGCCCGATTATGGTGGTAACGGGTGGCGTTAAAACCCCGAATTTCTAGGCCTTTAAATATTTTTTATACAAAATGATGTTTTCGATATTTATTTTAGTTGTTTAGGTTTAATATTTGATTGATAAATATCTTCCTTATGTTTGAGTAGCTTTATTGGTGCAATATTAGAGTTTATCCCAGCATCACTAAGCGTGAGCCGAAAATAAACAAGACTGGTCGGCCCAGGGAGGCAGGAGTTTCCCCGAACCTACAGGGCAGTCTAAGGGTTAATTCTGATTGTGAAAAAATAATGCTGTGTGGCTGCTTACGTACCAACTAGTTTCATGTAGGCAAATGTTTTGCTGGAAAGTTGTTGACAAGTCTCAGAAAATTGTATGGAGATAAATAGAATGTGCATTGTGGAACTTGGGGAAATGAGTTATATTCACCTATTGTCAGTGACCTGATAGCTCACTGGCAATTGCACAACTCTTGCATTATCAAGTCAGCCCATTCTTGGGATAGTAATCACCCCCACAGCTCCTCAATATATATCCTCTATATGTGTAGTTCAAGACACCAAGGTTGTCTCGAACAAACATGTTCTAATGGATTGAAGATCAATTATGAAGAGAGAGAATCAGTGTAATGATTATAGCCTCTTTCTAAATGACACCTTTTATCATGCAGTGGTTCTGCTCTATTTCCTTCTTTAACATCCAGCTACATCTTGTTTTTTTAGAAAAATCAGGCTGTATAATTAACATATTATTCCTATTGTCGTGCAATAGGCTACGGTACTTGTTCCGGGTCATGGGTTATTGTGCCTCAAACATTAATTGGGTAATGTTATCTTAATCTACCTTTCATTGCTTTCAGGTTTGCTTGCTCTCATTGTGGGGTGAACGGGAAGGCTTGCATGACCTTTAATCAAATATGCATGTGCTGTTTGCAATGGGTTTGCGCCAGGAGGGAGTCAGCAGTGATTAGGGTAGGTGCTCAAGTGGAACAACCTTCTGTTAAGGGAGGCGAATTAAGCAGGTTCCAGAGGATATGAGCTTGCGTGTTATTGAACAAAAGATTTCAGTTGCATGTTTCATCTCAGCTCCCTTAATGAATTGAGGTGTCAAGGAAATATGAAAAGCCACTGCAGGAGAACAGGAGTGTAATTCAATATGACATGAATCATTTGTCGACCAAATAGTAGATATTTGATGGCACACATAATGAACTACATGTATAGATTGTGCGTGCGTATTACTGCAACAACCTTTGTTGCCACCTTACATAGGCTGTATTTTAAAACTAGAAATATATCTATGTACTTATTCATGTATTTAATTCAAGCAATAGATGTGAATATATTCTGTACAGCTCATTTAACTGGAATATACAAGCAGTCCGTGTACAGTGCAGCTCAGGGAACTTTATGGATCCAATTGAATCAGTTCTGCGCAACATCCTTCTTAATGCACATTAGTGTCACAATGTTCTTAAGTCAACCGTTTAACTGATATATGACCACTGGAGTGTGGGCTCCACTGCTCTATCACTTACCTGCATTGCTATACCTCTGATGTCAGCAGGCTTTATGTTTACTGTTTGTTTTAAAAACTTTCTTTTAATACTCTTTTTCTCCTCCCTCCAGTTTTCTCCACTGCTGTTCTGAAGGTGCACTTCCAAAGGGGCCAATACACTCCAGTACCTTGCCGAATGTCCATTTTTTTCTGTGCAAGCATAGACAATGAGTGCCGATGATTCAGTGTTTGTGGGGAACACCACATTCAAGTCCAGTCCTGTCCGTATCCATTTTCTACATGTGTACTTTCCATCTGGGTCACTGGGTAATGATCAGCAGTGACACCTTTTTACCCTCCCTACACCGGGCAGAGGGGAGACCAATTGCAGGACTCCAACTGCCACCAAGATAAGATCAGCTAACTCAACAAAGGCTGGCAATTGAACCTGCTACCTCTCTGGTCTATATGGTTCAGCCCCATCCTAGATCGTGCACTCAATTAGTAATAAACTTGCGGAATAAACTGCTGCAGAAAAGCCATTGTAGTGAAAAGTATAAATATGTTCAAAGGCAACTAGATGTGATTCTGGAGTGAGAAGGTTTGAGGGCTAGGATAGGTGGTACTGATATATCGAAAAGTAACAGGCTGTTGGGCCCAACAGCTTTTTAATGTCACTGAAACTTTATACGATTATTATTGCTGCTTGAAAATCTTGGGCTCCTCCCTTTGGGGAAAGGCCAGGTCAGTAAAGCATGCAGGAAATGATTGGTTTTCTTTCCCTTTTTTTTATACTTGTTTGCAAAGGTTGTTTGGTTGTGAATTGTTGCTGTTTTACAATATTCGAAACATTAGGTATAAGTGTGATGATAACTTTGCAAGTGTGACAAAATGTGATGAATTCAACCACGATGCTTTGAGCTGTGTTGGACACGTGTTAGACATAAGAATCAGAATTTTACAGCACAGCAGGAGGCCATTCAGCTTATCGTGCCTATGCTGGATCTCAGAAAAAGCTATTCACTTCATCCCAAGACTAGTTTATATACAGATATAAATCATCGCACCAATATTATCAGAAAGGTATCAATTTAGCATGGGTTATGAAGCTATTATTTGACTAAGACTGTGATAATACTGTCAGCCACTAATGTTTTATGTTCATATTAGCTGAGGCTATGCATTGCCTGTTGTACAAGGAGAGCTTCTGAAGCACTATTTATTAATGTGTTAGACAATGCAGTCTGTCTTCAAAACCGAACCTGTTTGTGAATTATTAAGCACAAATTGGTATTCTGCGTGACTTTACAAATATTTATGAAGCAATTGTCTGCACTCCCATCACTGTGACCTTCCTTTTAGATCATACTGCCTTTGGTTTGTGATCATAATTTCACTCAATGTAGAGATTTTCTTTAATTGATGCGTATTATAAATAGTTGCTGGTTGGCCTTGAAACACCCACAATTCATTTACTTGACTTGGCAAATGGATATCCCAGAATTACTGAAGTTGGTTTGCTACCAGACGATCAAGATTGTACCTCAAGTCATTGCCTGCTGAATAACTGATCAATGATGCCCAACTGCACAGCGCTTGGCAATAAAACAGCTGTTATTGACTGGCTGTTTCAGGTAACGAACATGGATTTCAATTCAGGGCAAACCAACCATATACACAAGACACAGAGCTATAAGACCATGGTACTGTATAGAGCACAGAAAGAGGCCTTTTGGCCCATTGTGCCTGTGCCGGCTCTTTGAAAGAGCTATCCAATTAGTCCCACTGCCCTGCTCTTCCCCCATAGCCCTTCAAATTTTTCAAGCACATATCAATTCCCTTTGAAAGTTACTATTGAATCTGCTTCCAACCCCTTTCAGGCATTGAATTTCAGATAAAGCTGCACACTGCGTAAAAAAAATAAAATTCTCCTCATCTCCCTTCTGGTTCTTTTGCCAGTATGTACTACAGGTATTACGCTTTTCTTCCTTGTGATTTTGAGGCTCTATTAAAGTATTACATAATACTGATAGATTTTCTTGGATTGCTTGGTTAGGACCTTGCTTTCTTGGTTCTACTGAGTCCCCCAAGGATTTCCCAGTCGTCTGAGGTAGTTACAGACCCCTTCCTTGTGCCTCATTTCAGGCAGAAGAAACTGCCCACCTCAGAACAGCAGGGGCCTAAATTAAATGGCAAAGTTGCATCCTGATGTTGATGACAAGGATGATGATCGGGACGTGGCAAACCATTTTAACCATAGGCCGATTAAGGGCCACACAGTCTTGGGGCCCATCAGCAAAAGCTGGTGGCAGCAAGGATCCTGACCTCAGCCGGCCCAGATAAGTAAGGTTTTAAAAAAAATGTTTTAAAGGTTCTTTGTGGGCTAGGAGGAGCAGGAGTGCTCTTCCTGGCCCCACAAAGATACCTTGGGCCTCCCCTGTGCTGGGCTTCCCCTCGATTGCAGAGTACCTCAATTTCCACCCCCCACCCCCCCAATATTCGTGAATGTTGTGCGTCTTGACACACTTCCCCACTCCCACCCCACCCCCACCCCCACCTCACCCACCGGTGGTGACGTTATTCTCGCCGGTTTCAGGCAACAGTCAGTGTCAGCATATGTTAATGGGAGTTAAAATCTCCCAGGTCTCACTCTCCAGGGGGCCGGATGATTCTCCGTTTGATTCGGCACCTGCAAGCACGCTACCCGCCCCGTGTAAAAAAAAAAATCAGGGCTTAAGACTCTCTTTAAAACCCACCTCTTCCACTAAGCTTTTGGTCATCTTCCTACTCTCTCCTTCTTTGTCTCAGCATTCATTTCCTTACACCTCTGTGAAGCACCTTAGAAAGGTTTTCTACATTAGAAGTGCTATATAAATGAAAATTGTTGTTGTTGATAAGCATGTTTGCAATTTCTATATTCTGCAACAGCTGAAACAGTTGGCCATTTGTCTTCAGGGCTTTCTCTACTAGTTTTAATCTGTGAATTAAATCCTTTACCTGAGGATGTTGAACATAAGATTAAGAATAAGAAAAGGCAATTAGAACGTTCACTCCTACAGTAAGACATTATTTCAGACCTGAGCTCCAGACAGATTATGCTTTCTCTACCAGTGTTAAGCCTAACATTCCATTTCATTCTTAATCAAGGCTATGTCCATTTTGTTTTTAATGGATTCTGTTTCAACTTCACTTACTGGTGCTTACCTCCCTGCGCCACCCTCCTGCCGGCCGTTATTTTAACCCCCAGGTTTCTGGAGGTGTGAGAGGCTTAACTTTTGGATACTAAGGGAACCGAGGGACATGGGGATAGTGCAGGAAGGTGGAGTTCAGATAGAAGATCAGCCCATGATATTATTGAATGGCGGAGCAGACTTGAAGGGCCGAATGGCCTACTCCTGCTCCTATTTCTTACGTTTTTATTTATGTTCTATAGCTCCCATTTGCTCTCCAGTAAGAAGTGCTGGCAATGTGAGATGAATGTGTTTGTACTTCTGGGAATTGGGGGCTGGGGGGTTGAGGACAGATCGGTAGTTGAGATGGCGGTCCCTCTGCTGGAACACCGTGCTGGCAAGGTGGTCTATCCTCAGTGTCAACCTGCTTTCTTCTACCAGGCTTCTGCACCCTGCTGGAGCCTGCTTCACTTTATCATTTCTTCACACTTACCTTTCTACCTACCTAACCCCAACTTCTTTAAGATATTCATATGCTCTTTGAGTCTCATATATGCTTTTTATTTCTTTCATTTCACTCATAACAAAAACAGATTATCTAGTCATTATCACATTGCTGTTTGTGGGACCTTGCTGTGTGCAAATTGGCTGCCGCGTTTCCCACATTACAACAGTGACTCCACTTCAAAAGTACTTCATTGGCTGTAAAGCGCTTTGAGACGTCCGGTGATCGTGAAAGGCGCTATATAAATGCAAGTCTTTCTTTCTTTCTATTATACTTCCTATTGTGTCATGCAAATATTTCAAGGCAACTGCGATGGCCATCACTGCTGAGTGCAATCCTGTCCTCCCCCGACATCTGCACACTTTCCACTAGGGGTCACTAGGTACAATCAGGAATTGGAACCCTGGCTCCTTTCTACCCTATCGAACCCAAGCGTATTCAGGCTAATTGTAATGCTCCAACTGGCAACCCTGCTTGATCTGCTAAGTCAGCTCAGCCTAAGGATTATCCTTCAGGCCCCCTTGATCAGCATTGCTCAGTTGCACATGTGTTGTCAGACTTGCAAACCGAGTGATCCAGGAAGCTTATTTAGCTCCTTAGAAAAAGTTCTGCAAAGTTTCTCCAAAGGTAAATCAAGCAGATAGAATACTTGAACAAAATCAAAATATTGCGGATGCTGGAAATCTGAAATACTAACAGAAAATGCTGGAAAGACTCAGCATTTGCTTTGTACAATCATACCTTTTGTCATTTAATCTCTCCTGCCTTCCACCCTAGCACAGACCTTCCCTTTTGTTCTTTCCTCCCCTCCCCCCTTTCCCTGCTTCTGCACTTTGATAAAACATGTTATATCTCTAACTTTTTCCAGTTCTGACGAAAGGTCATCAACCTGAAACGTTAACTCTGTTTCTCTCTCCACAGATGCTGCCTGACCTGCTGAGTATTTCCAAAATACTGCAGATGCTGGAAATCTGAAATAGAAACAGAAAATGAAGGAAATACTCAGCAGGTCAGGCAGCATCTGTGGAGAGAGAAACAGAGTTAACACTTCGAGTCAATGAATGCTTAGGTGATTTACACACGTAATCAGAGTTTCCACCAATCTTCAGCCAAATTTACAGTGGTGAAAGGATTTTGATATGACTATATTAAATGTTCATAAGATCATTTGGAAAGGGCAATTTTCTAACTTACGTTCTTACCAATTTTTATATTTTAAAGGTTATGCCGTTTCCCAGGTTTTCTGGGGTCAAAACATGGTTCCTTTCTTGGTTTTCCATATCTGAAGCAACAGGAAATTGGGAACTTTAGTTCTTAGTTGAAGACCCAACTGAAGTAAGCTCAGACAGAGTGGGGGTGAGATTTAGCTTCGGCGGGGGTGCAAATGCATGGCTGCCCATTTTACACCTCACTCAATATTCCTTTTCATTGACTTCGATCAGCTAACACCCACTTTACATCCACTTCGTAGTCAAATTTCACCCCAGTATGTTTAATATTGTTTCTGAATTCAAGGAAGCCTACCAACTATTAACAACTATGTCTAGCCACTGTATGAGTTAAAGGACACACACTGAAACACTTTGTTGCGAAGAATAGTGAAAGGCTAGTGGATTGGGAAATTTTTTTAAACCAGCAAAGGACGACTAAAAAAATGATAAAGAGAGAGAAGATAGCTTATGAGAGTAAGCTAGCAAGAAATATAAAAACAGACAGTAAGAGCTTCTACAATATAAAAAGGTTTCGGAGCGCTGCTCCTTCGTCAGGTGACGAAGGAGCAGCGCTCCGAAAGCTTGTGATTTCAAATAAAGCTGTTGGACTATAACCTGGTGTTGTGCGACTTCTCACATTTGTCCACTCCAGTCCAACACCGGCATCTCCACATCAATATAAAAAGGAAGAGAGTAGCTAAAGTAAACATTGGTCCCATGGAGGATGAGCCTGGGGAATTAATAATGGGAAACAGGGAAATGGCGGAGAATTTGAACAAATATTTTGTATCGGTCTTCACGGTAGAAGACACTAAAAGCCTCCCAATAATGGATAATCAAGGGGCTATTGGGGTGGCGGGGGGGGGGAACTTAAAACAATCACTATCACTAGAGAGAAAGTACTGGACAAACTAATGGGACTAAAGGTGGACAAGTCCCCTGGACCCGATGGCCTGCATCCTAGAGTCTTAAGAGGTGGCTGCAGAGATCGTAGATGCATTGGTTGTAATCTACCAAAATTCCCTGGATTCTGGAGCGGTCCCAGCGGAGTGGAAAACCGCAAATGTAACGTTCCTATTTAAGAAAGGATTGAGACAGAAAGCAGGCAACTATCGACCAGTTAGCCTAACATCTGTCATTGGGAAAATGCTGGAGTCCATCATTAAGGAAGTGATAGCAGGACATTTAGATAATCATAATATAGTCAAGCAGAGTCAGCATGGTTTCATGAAAGGGAAATCATGTTTGCCAAATTTGCTGGAATTCTTTGAGGATGTAATGAACAGTGTGGATAAAGGGGAACCAGTAGATGTTGTGTATTTGGATTTCCAGAAGGCATTCGATAAGGTGCCACATAAAAGGTTACTACACAAGATAAGAGCTCATGGGGTTGGGGGTAATATATTAGCATGGATAGAGGATTGGCTAACTAACAGAAAACAGAGAGTTGGGATAAATGGGTCATCTTCAGGTTGGCACACTTTAACTAGTGGGGTGCCGCAGGGATCAGTGCTGGGGCCTCAACTATTTACAATCTATATTGGGTGAAGGGACTGAGTGTAATGTAGCCAAATTTGCTGATGATACAAAGATAGGTGGGAAAGCAAATTGTGTGGAGGACGCAAAGAATCTCCAAAGGGATATAGATAGGCTAAGTGAGTGGGCAAAAATCTGGCAGATGGCGTTTAATGTGGGAAAATGCGAGGTTATCCACTTTGGTAGGAAAAATAAAAAAGCAAATTATTATTTAAATGGGGAGAGATTACAAAATGTTGAAGTACAGAGGGATCTGCAGGTACAGCAAGTAATTAGGAAGGCAAATGGAATGTTGGCCTTTTTTGCAAAGGGAATGCAGTATAAAAGTAGGGAAGTCCTGTTACAACTGTACAGGCCGTTGGTGAGACCACACCTGGAGTACTGCGTACAGTTTTGGTCTCCTTATTTAAGGAAGGATATACTTGCATTGGAGGCAATTCAGAGAAGGTTCACGAGGTTGATTCCGGAGATGAAGGGGTTGTCTTATGAAGAAAGGTTGAGCAGGTTAGGCCTATACTGATTGGACTTTAGAAGAATGAGAGGGGATCTTATTGAAAGATGTAAGATTCTGAAGGGGCTTGACACGGTAGATGCAGAAAGGATGTTTCCCCTCGTGTGGGAATCTAGAACTAGGGGGCATAATTTCAGAATAAGGGGGCATCCTTTTAAATTGGAAATGAGGAGGAATTTCTTCACTCAGGGGGTCGTGAATCTTTGGAATTCTCTTCCCCAGAGAGCTATGGAGACTGGGTCATTGAATATATTTAAGGTGGAGATAGACAGATTTTTGAAAGGTAAGGGAGTCAAGGGTTATGGGGAACGGGCAGTGAAGTGGAGTTGAGGCCAAGATCAGATCAGCCATGATCTTATTGAACGGCGGAGCAGGCTCGAGGGGCCAAATGACCTACTCCTGCTCCTATGTTTTATGTTCTTATTGAAGGCCAGGAAAAAACTTTACCACAGCAACACATTCTCAAATTGATGGCACTTCTGCCACAATGGATCAAAACACCTCATGAATGAATCAGAGAAATGGAGAGTTCTGCGTGGGAGGGAGGGGTTGTTGTAGTAGCGCTAGATTAGGTAACAGAGATAAGGAGGGGCAAGTCCGTGATGGGATTAAAACATGATGATGAAAATGTTAAATTGCTTGAGTTGTTAGACCTGGAGCCAATGTAGGTCAGTAAAGAAAGGAATAATGGGTGAGCTAGACTTCTTGTGTGATAGGATACGGGCACCAACGTTTTGTATGAGCTGCAGTTTACAGATTGTGGAACATGGGAGGCCGGCCAGCAGAACATTGAAGAGCCAAAATTGGGAGAGCTGTCACACAGACTAGTCAAGCAATAGCCTGACATAGTCATACTCACAGAATCATACCTTTATGCCAATGTCCCAAACTCCTCCATCACCATCCCTGGGTATGTCCTGTCCCACCGGCAGGACAGACCTACCAGAGGTGGTGGCATAGTGGTATACAGTCGGGACAGAGTGGCCCTGGGAGTCCTCAACATTGACTCCAGACCCCATAAAGTCGCATGGCTTGAGGTTAAACATGGGCAAGGAAACCTCTTGCTGATTACCATCTACTGCCCTCCATCAGCTGATGAATCAGTACTCCTCCATGTCGAACACCACTTGGAAGAAGCACTGAGGGTAGCAAGGGCACAGATAGTGCTCTGGGTAGGGGACATCAATGTCCATCACCAAGAGTGGCTCAGTAGCACCACGACTGACTGAGCTGGCCGAGTCCTGAAGGACATAGCTGCCAGATTGGTTCTGCAGAAGGCGCTGAGAGAACCAACACGAGAGAAAAACCTACTTGACCTCGTCCTCGCCAATCCACCTGTTGCAGATGCATTGTCCATCACAGTATTGGTAGCAGTGACCACCACAGTCCTGTGAGACGAAGTCCTGTCTTCATACTGAGGACACCCTCCATTGAGTTGTTTGGCACTACCAACATGCTAAATGGGATAGATTCAGAACAGATCTAGCTGCCCGGCATATCCCTCACTCTACCATTTCCATCAAGCCAGTGGACCAACACTGGTTCAATAAGGAGTGTGGAAGAGCATGCCAGGAGCAGCACCAAGTGTACCTAAAAATGAGGTGCCAACTTGGGGAAGCTGCAACACAGGACTTCATGTATGCTAAACAGCAGAAGCAGCATGCTCTAGACAAAGCTAAGCGATCCCACAACCAATGGATCAGATCAAAGCTCTGCAGTCCTGCCACATCTAGTCGTGAAAGGTGCGGGACAATTAAACAACTAACAGGAGGAGGAGGCTCCATGAATATTCCCATCCTCAAAGATGGTGGAGCCCAGCATGCGAGTGCAAAAGACAAGACTGAAGCATTTGCAACTTTCTTCAGTCAGAAGTGCCGAGTGGATGATCCATCTCGGTTTGCTCCTGAGGTCCCCGACATCACAGAAGCCAGTCTTCAGCCAATTCGATTCACTCCACGTGAGCGCACTGGATACAGCAAAGGCTATGGGCCCCGGCAACATCCCAGCTGTCATGCTGAAGACTTGTGCTCCAGAACTAGCTGCGCCTCCAGCCAAGCTGTTCCAGTACAGCTACAACACTGCCATCTACCCAACAATGTGGAAAACTGCCCAGGTATGTCCTGTCCACAAAAAGCAAGACAAATCCAATCCGGCCAATTACTGCCCCATCAGTCTACTCTCAATCATCAGCAAAGTGATGGAAGGAGTCATTGACAGTGCTATCAAGCAGCACTTACTCACCAATAACCTGCTCACCGATGCTCAGTTTGGGATCCGTCAGGACCACTCAGCTCCAGGCCTCATTACAGCCTTGGTCCAAACATTGGCAAAAGAAATGAATTGCAGAGGTGAGGAGAGAGTGACTGCCCTTGACATCAAAGCAGCATTTGACCGAGTGCGGCATCAAGGAGCCCCAGTAAAATTGCAGTCAATGGGAATCAGGGGGAAAACTCTCCACTGGCTGGAGTTATACCTAGCACAAATGAAGATGGTTGTGGTTGTTGAAGGCCTATCATCTCAGCCCCACGACATCGCTGCAGGAGTTCCTCAGGACAGTGTCCTAGGCCCAGCCATCTTCAGATGCTTCATCAATGACATTCCATCCATCATAAGGTCAGAGTGGGGATGCACAGTGTTCAGTTCTATTCGCAACCCCTCAAATAATGAAGCAGTTCATGCCCGAATGCAGCAAGACATGAACGACATTTTGGGCTGATAAGTGGCGAGTAACATTCGCGCCACACAAGTGCCAGGCAATGACTATCTCCAACAAGAGAGAATCTAACCACCGCCCCGTGACATTCAACAGCATTACCATCGCCGAATGCACAGAGTGGGTTTACAGCAGAGTGTGCTTAAACAGAGGGCATGAAATTCGGTTACCGCCCCCCGAGTTAAGGCTGGACATCTAGCGCAGCTAAATCCGGCTTACTGCCCCGCACAAGAAGTGGAACGCAATCTCAGGAGCTCCACTTTCTGGTGGGGTGGGAACCGAGGTCATGTCGAGGCGTGAACTGCAGCGCTCCACGGAGGGCTGCCACGTTTCGATACCCCTCCCCTTCAGTTAAAGGGGAGGGCCGCTGCACACTCTGCAGGGCCTCCGATGGCCCACACTAGGCCACCAGGGCTGCGTGGTGACGGGCAGCATGGTGCCGGGCTGCGCAATGGCGGCCACGACCACGCTTTGTGTTACAGGTAGATATTTAATTTCAGTACCCATAATTCCATGTTTGAATCCCTCCAATCAGGTTTCCGCCCCTGACACAGTACCGAAATAGCTCTCATCAAAGTCACAAATGTTCTCCTTTGTGACTGTGACAAAGGTAAACTATCCCTCCTCGTCCTTCTTGACTTGTCTGCAGCCTTTGATACGTTTGACCACTCCATCCCTCTCCAACACCTCTCCGCCGTGGTCCAGCTGGGTGGGACTGCACTTGCCTGGTTCCATTCTTATCTATCTAATCATAGCCAGAGAATCACCTGCAATGGCTTCTCTTCCCGCTCCCGCATCATTACCTCTGGTGTCCCCCAAGGATCTATCCTTGGCCTCCTCCTATTCCTCATCTACATATTGCCCCTTGGCGACATCATCCGTAAACATAGCGTCAGTTTCCACATGCACGCTGATGACACCCAGCTCTACCTCACTACCTCTTCTCTCGACCCCTTCACGGTCTCTAAATTGTCAGACTGCTTGTCCGACATACAGTTCTGGAGGAGCAGAAATTTTCTCCAATTAAATATTGGGAAGACCGAAGCCATTGTTTTTGGTCGCCGCCACAAACTCCATTCCCTAGCCACTGACTCCATCCCTCTCCCTAACATCTGTCTGAGGCTGAACCACACTGTTCGCAACCTTGGTGTCATACTTGACCCTGAAATGAGCTTCCGACCACATATCCGCAGCATAACAAAGACCGCCTATTTCCACCTCCTTAACATCGCCCATCTCTGCCCTTGCCTCAGCTCATCCGCTGCTGAAACCCTCATCCATGCCTTTGTTACCTCTAGACTTGACTATTCCAACGCACTCCTGACTGGCCTCCCACATTCTACTCTACGTAAACCTGAGGTCATCCAAAACTCGGCTGCCCGTATCCTAACTCGCACCAAGTCCCGTTCGCCCATCACCCCTGTGCTCGCTGACCGACATTGGCTCCTGGTTAAGCAGCGCCTCGATTTCAAAATTCTCATCCTTGTTTTCAAATCCCTCCATGGCCTCGCCCCTCCCTATCTCTGTAATCTCCTCCAGCCCCACGACCCCCTGAGATATCTGCGCTCCTCTAATTCTGCCCTCGAGCATCCCTGATTATAATCACTCAACCGTTGGTGGCCGTGCCTTCTGTTGCCTTGGCCCTAAGCTCTGGAATTCCCTGCCCAAACCTCTCTACCTCTCTTTCCTCCTTTAAAACGCTCCTTCAAACCCTACCTCTTTGACCAAGCTTTTGGTCACCTGCACTAGTTTCTCCTTATGTGGCTTGGTGTCAAATTTTTTGTCTTAAAATACTCCTGTGCAGCGCCTTGGGATTTTTTACAACGTTAAAGGCGCTATATAAATACAAGTTGTTGTTGATATTGTATAACTTAATTTAGATCAAGTAAGTAGTCAAGAAACTACACTGTAAACTAAGTTACCTATTTACAAATTTAATTAAATTTAATTAAATAAAACAAGTTCATATAGGGATGGCAGTGCAGGTGGAGTGCCGCAACTGCAGCATGTGGGAGTTTGTGGAGAGCATTGTGATCCTGGACAACCACATTTTCAGTAAGTGCCTGCATCTTGAGCTCAGAGTTTTTGAGCTGGAGTCTGAGGTGCAGACATTGCGGGGCATCAGGGATGGGGAGAGTTACCTGGACACTTTGATCCATGGGGCAGTCACACCCCTTAGGTTAGGTAGTGGAACAGGTCTGGTTAGTGATCAGGGACAGGAGGATGTAACTGCTACTCAGGCAGGTAAGGGGACCCCAGGTGCAGTGCTGGAGGAACCTCAGCCTTTGCCCTTGTCCAGCAGGTATGAGGTTCTTGCTGCCTGTGTGGATGAGGGAAAAGCCTGCAGGATGGATGAGCAAGCTGACCATGGCACCATGGTGCAGGAGGCCATTCAAGTGGGGGAGTGAAAGGGAATGTAGTTGTGGTAGGGGACAGTATAGTCAGGGAGATAGATACTGTTCTCTGCAGCCGTGACCGAGAGTTCCGAAGGTTGTGTTGCCTGCCCGGTGCCAGGATTAAAAACTCGCGGCTGGAGGAGAACTTGAAGCGGAAGGGGAAGGATCCAGTTGTCATGGTCCACGTAGGAACCAACAACATAGGTAGAACTAGGAATGAGGTTCAGCTGAGGGAGTTTGAGGATCTAGGATCCAAATTAAAAAGCAGAACCTCAAAGGTAATAATTTCTGGATTGTTGCCTGAGCCACGCGCAAATTGGCATAGGGACAAACAGATTAGAGGTTTAAATGCATGGCTCAAAGAGTGGTGTGAGAGGAAGGGGTTTCAGTTCATGGGGCACTGGCACCAGTAATGGGGAAAGAGGGAGCTGTTCCATTGGGACAGGCTCCACTTAAACCGGACTGTGACCAGTATCCTGGCGAACTGAATAACTAGGGCAGTAGACAGGGCTTTAAACTAATGAATGGGGGGATGGGAGGATTCAGGAAAGAGTAAATTTAAAAGCAGTGAGAGAAATGTCAAGGCTCTAGAGCAGAGTAGAGTATTGGGTAAAAATAAGCAGAGTGGGTCAGGAATGGACAGAGAGAGTAACAAAGGTAATAAGGCATCAGTGACTAAGGTGACAGCAGGGAAAAATAGAAATAAGTCAAAGCTAAATGCACTATATCTGAATGCACGAAGCATTCACAATAAAACAGATGAATTAATAGTGCAGATAGAAATTAACAGGTTTGATCTAATAGCCATTACGGAGACGTGGGTACAAAGTGGCCAAGGTTGGGAACTAAATATTCCAGGATACTTAACTTTTAGGAGAGATAGGCAAAATGGAAAAGGAGGAGGGGTAGCCCTGATAATAAAGGATGGGATAAAGACAGTAGAGAGAAAGGATCTTAGCTCCGAAAATCAAGAAGTACAATCAATTTGGGTGGAGCTAAGAAACAGCAAAGGGCAGAAAACATTGGTAGGAGTTGTTTATAGGCCCCCAAACAATAGTTGTAATGTAGGGCAGAGTATAAATCAGGAAATTAGAGGAGCATGTAATAAGGGTAATGCAGTAATCATGGGGGATTTAATCTACATATAGACTGGGCAAACCAAATTTGCAGTAATAGTGTGGAAGATGAATTCATGGAATGTATGCAACATAGTTTTAGATCAGTATGTTGAGGAACCAACTAGGGAACAGGCTATTTTAAATCTATTATTGTGCAACGAGAAAGGGTTAATTAATAACCTTGTAGTAAATGGGCCTTTAGGGAAGAGTGACCATAATATGATAGAATTTTATATTGAGTTTGAAAGTGATTCAGTTAAATCTGAAACTAGGGTCTTAAATCTAAACAAAGCAAACTATGTAGGTATGAGGGGCGAGTTGGCTAAGGTAGATTGGGAGACTACATTAAAAGGTATGATGGTAGAGAAGCAAAGGCTAGCATTTAAAGAATTAATACATAATTTACAACAAACATACATTCCTTTAAGGCACAAAAATCCCACATGAAAAGTGGTCCAACCGTGGCTAACAAGAGAAGTTAAAGATAATATTAGCTCAAAGGAAAAGGCTTATAATGTTAGTAAGTGGGTAAGAACATGGCAAATGGAATATAATGTGGAGAAATGTGAAGTTATGCACTTTGGTAGGAAAAATAGAAAAGCAGAGGATTTTTTAAATGGTGAGAGATTGGGAAATGTTGATGTTCAGAGGGACTTTGTACACGAATCACTGAAAGTTAACGTGCAGGTACAGCAAGCAATTCGGAAAACAAATGGTATGTTGGCCTTTATTACAAGAGGATTTGAGTATAAGAGTAAAGACGTCTTACTGCAATTATATAGGGCCCTGGTGAAACTACACCTGGAGTATTGTGTACATTTTTGCTCTCCTTACCTAAGGAAGGATATACTTGCCATAGAGGGAGTTCAACAAAGGATCAACAGACTGGTTCCTGGGCTGGGGGGATTGTCCTATGAGGAGAGATTGAGTAGACTGGGCCTATATTCTCCAGAGTTTAGAAGAATGAGAGGCGATCTCATTGAAACATACAAATTTCTTACAGGGTTTGACAGGGTAGATGCAGGGAGGATGTTTCCCCTGGCTGGGGAGTCTAGAACCAGGGGTCACAGACTCAGAATAAGGGGTCGGCCATTTAGGACTGAGATGAGGAGAAATTTCTTCACTCAGAGGGTGGTGAATCTTTGGAATTCTCTACCTCAGAGGGCTGTGGCGGCTCAGTCGTTGAGTATATTCAAGACAGAGATCAATAGATTTTTGGATATTAAGGGAATCAAGGGATATGGGGATAGTGCAGGAAAGTGGAGTTGAGGTACAGGATCAGCCATGATCTTACTCAATGGCGCAGCAGGCTCGAGGGGCCAAATGGCCTACTCCTGCTCCTATTTCTTATGTTCTTATGAATCCCCCACCATCAATATCCTGGGGGTCACCATTGACTAGAAAGTTAACTGGACCAGCCACATAAATACTGTGGCTACAAGAACAGGTCAGATACTGGGTATTCGGCAGCAAGTGTCTCATCTCCTAACTCCCCAAAGCCTTTCCACCATCTACAAGGCATAAGTCAGGCATGTGATTGAATACTCTCCACTTGCCTGGTTGAGTGCAGCTTCAACAACACTCAAGAAGCTCGACACCATCCAGGACAAAGCAGCCTGCCTGATTGGCACCCCATCCACCACCTTAAACATTCACTCCCTCCACCACCGGTGCACTGTGGCTGCAGTGTGTACCATCTACAAGATGCACTGCAGCAACTCGCCAAGGCTTCTTCGACAGCACCTCCCAAACCAGGGACCTCTACCATCTAGAAGGACAAGGGCAGCAGGTGCATGGGAACACCACCACCTCCCAGTTCCCCTCCAAGTCACACACCATTCTGACTTGGAAATATATCGCCGTTCCTTCATCGTCGCTGGGTCAAAATTCTGCAACTGCCTCCCTAAAGCACTACAGGAGTACCTTCACCACAAGGACTGTCGCAGTTCAAGAAGGCGGCTCACCACCAACTTCTCAAGGGCGATTAGGGATGGACAATAGAAACATAGAAACATAGAAAATAGGTACAGGAGTAGACCATTCGGTCCTTCGAGCCTGCACCGCCATTCAATGCGTTCATGGCTGAACATGCTACCTCAGTACCCCATTCCTGCTTTCTCGCCATACCCCTTGATCCCCCTAGTTGTGAGTGTTATATCTAACTCCCTTTTGAATATATTTAGCAAACTGGCCTCAACAACCTTCTGTGGAAGAGAATTCCATAGATTCACCACTCTCTGGGTGAAGAAGTTCCTCCTCAGCTCAGTCTTAAATGGCTTCCCCTTAATCCTTAGACTGTGACCCCTGGTTCTAGTTTCCCCTAACATTGGGAACATTCTGCCCGCATCTAATTTGTCTAAACCAGTCAGGATTTTAAATGTCTCTATAAGATCCCCCCTCATTCTTCTGAACTCCAGAGGATACAAGTTCAGTTGACCCAATCTTTCTTGATATGTCAGACCGGCCATCCCAGGAATCAATCTAGTGAACCTTCGCTGCACTCCCTCAATAGCAAGAATGTCCTTCCTTAAGTTAGGAGACCAAAACTGCGCACAATACTCCAGGTGTGGCCTCACCAAGGCCCTGTACAACTGCAGCATCACCTCCCTTCTCCTGTACTCAAATCCCCTTACTATGAAGGCCATCATTCCGTTTGCTTTCTTGACTGCCTGCTGCACTTGCATTCCCACCTTCAGTGACTGATGTACCATGACGCCCAGGTCTCGTTGCACCTCCCCTTTTCCTAATCTGCCACCATTCAGGTAATAGTCCGCCTCTCTATTTTTACCACCAAAGTGGATAACCTCACATTTATCCACATTGTACTTCATCTGCCATACATTTGCCCATTCACCCAACCTGTCCAAGTCACTCTGTAGCCTCCTAGCATCCTCCTCATTGTTTACACTGCCTCCCAATTTAGTGTCATCCGCAAATTTGGAGATATTACATTTAATCCCTTCGTCCAAATCATTAATATATAATGTAAACAGATGGGGTCCCAGCACCGAACCCTGCGGTACCCCGCTGGTCACTGCCTGCCATTCTGAAAAGTACCCATTTACTCCTACTCTTTGTTTCCTGTGTGCCAACCAGTTCTCAATCCACGTCAATACATTACCCCCAATCCCATGTGCTTTAACTTTGCTCACCAATCTCTTGTGTGGGACCTTGTCGAAGGCCTTCTGAAAGTCCAAATACACCACATCTACTGGTTCCCCCCTGTCCACCCTATTGGGAACATCCTCAAAAAATTCCAGAAGATTTGTCAAGCATGATTTCCCTTTCACAAATCCATGCTGACTTGGACCTATCATGTCGCCACTTTCCAAATGGTCTGTTATGACATCTTTAATAATTGCTTCCATCATTTTACCCACGACCGATGTCAGGCTGACCGGTCTATAATTCCCTGCTTTCTCCCTCCCTCCTTTTTTAAAAAGAGGGGTTACATTGGCCACCCTCCACTCCATCGGAACTGATCCAGAGTCTAAGGAATGTTGGAAAATGATCGTCAATGCATCCACTATTTCCAAGGCCACCTCCTTAAGTACTCTGGGATGCAGACCATCAGGCCCCGGGGATTTTTCAGCCTTCACTCCCATCAATTTTCCCAATACCTTTTCCCGTCTAATAAGGATTTCCCTCAGCTCCTCCCTCTTACCAGATCCTCTGACCCCTTTTATTTCCGGCAGGTTGTGTGTGTCCTCCACAGTAAACACCGAACCAAAGTACTTGTTCAATTGATCTGCCATTTCCTTGTTCCCCATTACGACTTCCCCTGTTTCCGACTGCAGGGGACCTACGTTTGTTTTTACTAACCTCTTTCTTTTTACATATTTATAGAAGCTTTTGCAGTCCATTTTAATGTTCTCTGCAAGCTTCCTTTCATATTTTATTTTCCCTGCCCTAATCAAACCCTTCGTCCTCCTCTGCTGAGTTTTGAAGTTCTCCCAGTCCCCGGGTTTGCTGCTACTTCTGGCCAATTTGTATGCAACTTCCTTGGTTTTAATACTATCCCTGATTTCCCTTGTTAGCCATGGTTGAGCCACCTTCCCTTTTTTATTTTTACGCCAGACCGGGATGTACAATTGTTGTAGTTCATCCATGCGATCTCTAAATGTCTGCCATTGCCCTTCCACTGATAGCCCCTTAAATATCGCTTGCCAATTTAACCTCACCAATTCACGCCTCATACCCTCAAAGTTGCCCTTATTTAAGTTCTGGACCATGGTCTCTGACTTAACTGTTTCCTTCTCCATCCTAATGTAGAACTCCACCATACTATGGTCACTCTTCCCCAGGGGGCCTCGTACCACAAGATTGCTGATTAGTCCTTCCTCATTACACAACACCCAGTCCAGGATGGCCTCCCCTCGAGTTGGTTCCTCAACATATTGGTTTAGGAAACCATCCCTTAAACACTCCAGGAAATCCTCCTCCACCGTATTGCTTCCAGTTTGAGTAGCCCAATCTATATGCATATTAAAGTCACCCATGATAACTGCCGTGCCTTTTTTGCACGCACCTCTGATTTCCTGTTTCATACCCTCCCCCACCTCACTACTGCTGTTTGGAGGTCTGTACACAACTCCCACTAACGTTTCTGCCCTTTGGTGTTCTGCAGCTCAACCCATATTGATTCCACATCCTCCAAGCTGATGTCCTTCCTAGCTATTGCATTAATCTCCTCTTTAACCAGCAATGCTACCCCACCCCCTTTTCCTTTTATTCTATCCTTTCTGAATGTTGAATACCCCTGGATGTTCAGTTCCCAGCCTTGATTGTTCTGGAGCCACGTCTCTGTAATCCCAATCACATCGTATCCGTTAACATCTATTTGCACAGTCAATTCATCCACCTTATTACGGATACTCCTTGCATTAAGACACAGAGACTTTAGGCTTGTTTTATTAACATCCTTTGTCCTGTTAGACTTATGATTTAGTATGGCTCTTTGTGTTTCTTGCCTTTGTTTACTCGGCCTTCCCCTATTGTTTCTCACCCTTCTAACATTTGTTTCTGACTGCATATTACTTCCCCCTGTTTCGCTACATAGGTTCCCATTCCCCTGCCATATTAGTTTAAATCCTCCCGAACTGCTTTAGCAAATATTACCCCGAGGACATCGGTTCCAGTCCTGCCCAAGTGCAGACCGTCCCTTTTGTACAGGTCCCACTTCCCCCAGAACTGGTTCCAATGCCTCAGGAATTTGAATCCCTCCCTCCTGCACCACTGCTCAAGCCACGTATTCAATCTCACTATCCTGTTCTCTCTATTCTGATTAGCACATGGCCCTGGTAGCAATCCAGAGATTACTACCTTAGAGGTCCTACTTTTTAATTTAGCTCCTAGCTCCCTAAATTCTGCTTGTAGGACCTCTTCCCGCTTTTTACCTATATTGTTGGTACCTACCTGCGCACCACGACAGCTGGCTGTTCACCCTCCCTCTTCAGAATGTTCTGCAGCCGCTCCGAGACATCCTTGACCCTTGCACCAGGGAGGCAACATACCATCCTGGAATCTCGTTTGCGGCCACAGAAACTCCTGTCTATTCCCCTTACAATTGAGTCCCCTATCACTATAGCCCTACCACTCTTTTTCCCGCCCTGCTGTGCAGCAGAGCCAGCCATGGTGCCATGAACCTGGCTGCTAGTGCCTTCCCCTGGTAGGCCATCTCCCCCAACAGTATCCAAAGCGGCATACCTGTTTTGGAGGGAGATGCCCACAGGGGACTCCTGCACTACCTTCCTGATATTGCCCTGCTTTTTGGTCACCCATTCACTGTCTGGCCTTGCCAGTGTGCCCACATCCCAGGAATGAATAAAAATACAAGTTGAGTCTGGAGGAGACAAAGCCATAGATGAGAGTTTTAGCAGCAAACGAGCTAAGGCAGAGTTGGAGGCAGGTGATGTTGCAGAGATAGAAGTCGGCATTCTTTATGATAGGGAGGATATGGGGTCAGCCACTCAGCACAGGGTAGAATAGTTCACCGAGTTTGCAAACAGTCTAATTCAACCTGAGACAGTAGCTGGGGTTGAGGGTGGTACTAGTGTCAGCCATGGCTCAGTGGGTAGAACTCTTGCCTCTGAGTCAGAAGGTTGTGGGTTGAAGCCCCACTCCAGAAACTTGAGCACACAATCCAGGCTGACACTCCCAGTGCCAGTACTGAGGAGGTCCTGCACTGTTGGAGGTGTTGTCTTTCAATGAGATTTTAAACCGAGGTCCTGTCTGCCCTCTCAGATGGCTATAGATATCACCATCTATCTGGGAAGTTTTATCTTATTGTGGATGAGGACAACTGCTGGTTTAGTTGGTTAAAACCTCTGGGACCTACGTTGAATCTCTCTCTCTCTTTCTGCCAAGTGTAAGGATCCTGCACAGAGAGTTTGAGTTCGTGGAGTTGAGTCCACAAGGCAAAACTACAAGCAATTGACCTTAAAGTGACTATTTTAATGGACTCCGCCAGGCGGATATGGGGCGGTAGCACTCCAAAAATCCTGGGCCTCAACTTACCGCCCTGTTCAGCTCCTGATCTGCCTGCCAACATTTTCATTGGGGCCTTCACATGAGCGGCCCAGACACCTGCCTGTTTTAGGCGGCAGCCTACTTGTAATATGCAGATCGGGGTCCTACGACATACCCCAACGCAATTTTGAGGTGCCAATATAGAGTACCCCACACATGGACGTCCATTAGCACAAAAGGTAGAGTGGCCTAACCTTAAAGGAACCACTGCAGGTTGCGTGTTTGAGATTTTTGTTTGCCAGGAGGGGCAGGAATGCATGAACGTTCCTACTGGTCCCACAAAAATCTTCCAGCCCACAGCCGGTCGCCACTCTCGCCCCACTCCCTTTAACATTGATCTTCCATCTCGGCTCTATGGTGGGGCCACTTTATATCCAGCCACCACCAACTGGCGAACTGCCCGTAATCCCTGATTCAGTGCTCACAGCTTGCCGACATTATGCAGATGAGACATAGCCATCAAAGGTTATCAGGTGGGCATCACAATCACGCAGTCTGCCACATGTCTACCCAAGGTGAAAAAACGGCCCCCAAATTGGCATTCTGAATCAAGACCGATCATAAGGATGGCCGCTATGTGAAATGATAATGTCACACTGGTGCACTAAGGGTGCTCTTCTCTGCCTGTGGTTAAGACTTAATTGGGCAAGGTAGAAGCAGCTTTTCTCTCAAACTGCCCCATGCTATACCTCATCCTAAAGTGCTTCTTTAGCAAAGGAACTCACCCAGCATGTATTTATTTGTAAAAAGATGCAGAAGTTGAAACATCTTCATTCTGAGGAAAAGAAGAAGTAAATTATCCTGCCCCAATGCCTCCGGTCCTTTTCATTTTTATTTTGGAGGAAGCTATTACAATTCTTTCAAAGCAATTTCAAAATTAAATTAAAAAAATGATATACAGTATTTACATTGTAGTTGGCTCTGTTAGTGCAAATTTTACATCTGAGTCAGACATTGTGGGTGTATATCCACCTACAGAATTTGAACAGGTAATCTAGGATGATATTCCATTATATAGAAGGTAAATGGATTGACGGTTAATGTACACATGGTCAATGTGATCTCCTGGGCTGGCTTCAATCGCCCACGGGGGCTGGAGAGAAATTTTTCTGATTTTTATTTCCCCCTTATTAGCCCCATCATTTTTGTATGTTTGCATTTCAGTGCACTACTGAGGCAGTGTTGCATTACATAGGATTATATAGGATATACAGCACAGAAACAGGCCATTCGGCCCAACCAGTCCATGCTGGTTTATGCTCCACTCGAGCCTCCTCCCATTTTTCCTCATCTAACTCTATCAGCATAACCCTCTATTCCCTTCTCCCTCATATGCTTGTCTAACCACCCCTTAAATGCATCTATACTATTCACTTCAACCACTCCCTGTGGTAGCGAGTTCAACATTCTCACCACTCTCTGGGTAAAGAAGTTTCTTCTGAATTCCCTATTTGATTTCTTGGTGACTATCTTATATTGATGGCCTGTAGTTATGCTCTTCACCACAAGTGGAAACATTCTCTCTGTATCTCCTCTATCAAAACCTTTCAGAATTTTAAAGACCTCAATTAGGTTACCCCTCATCCTTCTTTTTTAAAGAGAGAAGAGACCCAGCCTGTTCATCCTTTCCTGATAGGTATGCCCTCGCATTTCTGGTATCATCCTTGTAAATCTTCTCTGCACCCTCTCCAGTGCCTCTATATCCTTTTTGTAATATGACGACCAGAATTGTACGCAGTACTCCAAGTGTGGTCTAACCAAGGTTCGATACAAGTTTAGCATAACTTCACTAATTTAGCATAACTTCACTAATATGCAACTGTATTGTTGGAGGGGGATAATCCTTCAGATAAGACGTTAAACCAAGGCTCTGCCTGCCTGTTTCGGTGAAGATTAAAATCCCATGGCACGTTTTGAAGATGCGGATTGATTTCTCCCAGGGTTCCTGGCTGAACGCTGTTTCCTCAACCAACACCATAAAAACCCTGATAAACAGGTTTTACATCTCACTGCTGCAGGTGGGGTCTTATGCCAAAATGACTTCTGCACTTAACTATATAACAGCAGTCAATGTACTTCAGAGTAATTCTTATATTTTTATCTTGGGATGCAGGCAACACTCGCAAGACATTAAGGGGGCTAAGTTCGGTTATGGGCGCTAACAGGGCGCAAATCAACTAGCGCCTGGGCGTGGCGCCACTAACACCTCCCACAAAATTCATAGTGCCGCGCCGCGCTGCCGGCGATGACGTCATCGCCGTGTGCAGCGCCCCGCTCGCGGCCTGGCTGTAATATTGGATGACGTCCCCCGACTTACCACCGGACGCTATGTCCGCCGGGGTCAGGAGGGCCTACCTGCGGCCGGGGTGGCGCTAGTTAAAGGGGAGGTGGCGGGCGACCATTTTTGTTGCTGGTCGCCTGCCAGCACCTGCCTCCGTTGCTGTCCCCGGCTCCCGTGAAGCCCCCCCGCAGGGTGCCGGCTGCTCTCCATGAGCCCGGCACTCCTCTTGAGTACCGGGCTCGTTTGCCGGCACTCCCGATCCCTGGTGACCCAGCTGGGCACCGGGATGCGCTGCGCCAGGCCCCTCCCCTTTAATAAGGGGAGGAAGGCCTGCAGTATTGTGGCACGTAGCGCCGCAATGCTGGCTCGCAGCACCCCAACAGGGATGCGGGACGCTTCCAATAGCGCCCCTCCTCCCTCTTGGGGCGCTACCTGGGAAAATCGGCCGCGGGGGCGCTAACTTAGGGGGCGCTACCCAATTTTTACCCCTAAGTGTCAACCATATAGTGTGAGACTGGAGTCACATGTAGCTCAAACCAGGTGAGATTGGTATAGTTCTCTTCCTGAAGGACATTAGAGAAACAGTTGGATTTTTAAAACAATCTGGCAGTTTCCATGGTCATGTTCCTGGGGCCAACCCACAAATTACCAGATTTATTTAATTTAACAATTTGCCATGATGGGATTTGCATTCATGACCTCTGGATTACTCATCCAGCACCAGAACCACTCGACTACCTAACATTGATTATATGCAATTGTATTGTAGTCTAAAATTAATTGCATGTCAAGTGCTTTGAGACATATGGGAGATGTGCTATATAATTGCAAAGCGTTCCTTTTCTTATCACATTGAAATATCTCAAAGCATTGAATTACTTTTTACAATGCCGTGACTATTGACATATAACCAAAAATGGTAGCATTCTTCACCACAAACAGTAATGAGATAAATGACTACTCTATTTGATTTTTTTTTTGGTCTTTCTGGATGAGAAAGGAATGTTGGCCAAAACGCCAGAATAACAACTTGCTTTTCTTCAACTGTGGGATATTTAACATCCACCTGAACAGGCAGAATATCAATTTAACACCTCATCTAATGGACAGGCTCTCCAACAAGTTCGAACCTTCCCTCAACTGTGCAGTGAAATGTCAGTCTCAACTGTCTGCTCAAGAATGCAACCAACTGAACCAACCTTGCAGCTCAAATAATGTAAAATAGTTGATGCTGTGGTTCTACCAAATTCAGCCACAGTGTGGTGTAATAATGACCAAATCATTGGCCAGTAATTTCCTCAGAAGTGCACGTAAATGGGGTTTTCACCTGCACTTTCGGTGAAGCTATGGTGGCAGATCAAAAGCAGCTCCCAGAAAATTATCGACCATTGTAGATCAGGTTTTAGTCCATTTAAACTATGATTCCATTTTGTCTATTCATAAAATGAAAATGACAGGTAACGATTCCGCTTCTGCCTTTCAATTGGCTTTTAAGGTAATGATTTTCCAGTTTCTCCAAAACAATAGCAAAACACATTTTTTTGATCAAATCCATTTATATAGCGCCTTTAACATAGTAAAACATCCCAAGATGCTTCACAGGTGAGTTATCAAACAAAATTTGACACCGAGCCACAAAAGGAGATATTAGGGCAGATGAAAGAGGTAGGTTTTAAGGAGCATCTTAAAGGAGGAAAGAGAGGTAGAAAGGCGGCGAGGTTTAGGGAGGGAATTTCAGAACGTAGGGCCTAGGCAACTGAAGGCACGGTCACCAATGGTGGAGCGATTAAAATAGGGCTTGCTCAAGAGACCAGAATTCGAGGAGCGCAGATATCTCGGAGGGTTGTAGGAATTACAGAGATAGGGACGGGCGAGGCCATGGAGGGATTTGAACACAAAGATGAGAATATTAAAATCTAGGCTTTGCTTAACCAGGAGCCAATGTAGGTCAGCGAGCACAGGGGTGATGGGTGAACAGTGCGAGTTAGGACATGGGCAGCACAGGAAGCTGAGCTGTCTTTGTCTGCATGTGTCACAAAATATCCTTTGATGCATTCACATATTAAGACTATTAGGGAGTTCTAGTTGGTATAATTTAGGTGTTACCGCTAGACTTCACTGTTCCAATGCACTCCGGGCCATCCTCCCATGTCTACGCTCCATAAACGTGATAGAGCAGCCACTAATGGGTGGAAGGAGAGCGTGCAAGAAATGGTGTCAGAGAAGTGCAGGGCATGTATGGAGTGGTTTAGCTGGACCACTAAATTATAACAACAAGAACGCCCTAATAATCTAATAGGTGAATGCATCAAGCGATGTGTTGTGACACATGCAGACAAAGACGGCCCAGCTTCCTCTGTTCCTTAATTAGCTGAACTCAGCTGGAGTATGGATGCCACAATTAGATTCAGCACACCAGTGAGGTGTTCCTGCTCAATGAGTGTCGATATTGGGTGAGGCCAAATTGAGCTTATTATCTCCTTCCCAAGATCCACAAACAGGGCTGCCCTGGTAGACCCATCGTTTCAGCCTGTTCTTGCCCCACAGAACTTATCTCTTCCTATCTCAACACTATTTTTTCTCCCCTTGTCCAGTCTCTTCCCACCTGCATCCGCGACTCTTCCGACGCCCTCCGCCACTTTAACAGTTTCCAGTTTCCTGGTCCCAACCGTCTCCTTTTCACTATGGACTTCCAATCCCTCTACACCTCCATCCCCCACCAGGAAGGCCTGAGGGCACTCCACTTCTTCCTTGAACAGAGGCACAACCAGTCCCCTTCCACCACCACCCTCCTTCGCCTGGCTGAACTTGTTCTCACATTGAACAACTTCTTCTTTGACTCCACTCACTTCCTCCAAATTAAAGGTGTTGCTATGGGAACCCACATGGGTCCTAGCTATGCCTGTCTTTTCGTGGGATTTGTGGAGCATTCTTTGTTCCAGTCCTACTCAGGTCCCCTCCCTCACCTCTTTTTCCGGTACATTGATGACTGTATCAGTGCCATTTCCTGCTCTCGCCCCGAACTAGAAAATTTTATAAACTTTGCTTCCAATTTCCACCCTTCCCTCACCTTCACATGGTCCATCTCCGACTCTTCCCTTCCCTTCCTTGAATTCTCTGTCTCCATCTCTGGGGATAGGCTATTGACAAACATTCACTATAAGCCCACTGACTCCCACAGCTACCTGTACTACACTTCCTCCCACCCCGCTTCCTGTAAGGACTCTATTCCATTCTCTCAATTTCTCCATCTCCGCCGCATCTGCTCTGACGATGCCACCTTCGATACTCGTGCTTCCGACATGTCTTCCTTTTTCCTCAACCGAGGATTCCCCTCTACTGTGGTTGACACGGCCCTTGACTATGTCCGTTCTATTTCCCGCACTTCTGCTCTCACCCCTTCCATTCCCTCCCGGAACCACGATAGGGTTCCCCTTGTCCTCACCTTTCACCCCACCAGCCTTCACATTCAACGGATCATCCTCTGCCATTTCCGCCTCCTCCAGCGTGATCCCACCACCAAACACATCTTCCCCTCCCCTCCCCTTTCAGCATTCCGAAGGGACCGCTCCCTCCACGACATCCTGGCCACTCCTCTATCACCCCAACACACCTTCCCCTTCGTCCGGCACCTTCCCGTGCAAGCGCAGGAGATGCAACACATGCCCTTTTACCTCCACCCTTCCCACTGTCCAGGGCCCCAAACACACCTTCCAGGTGAAACAGCGATTTACTTGTACTTCCTGCAATTTAGTATACTGTATTCGCTGCTCATAATGCGGCCTTCTCTACATTGGGGAGACCAAACGCAGATTGGGTGACCGCTTTGCGGAACACCTCCGTTCAGTCCATAAGGGTGACCCCGAGCTTCCGGTCGCCTGTCATTTTAATTCTCCACACCACTCCCATTCTGATCTGTCTGTCCTCGGCCTCTTACACTGTTCCAACGAAGCTCAACATAAGCTCGAGGAACCGCACCTCATCTTTCGATTAGGCACTTTACAGCCTTCTGGACTCAACATCGAGTTCAACAATTTCAGACTATAACCTCTGCCCCTATCTTTTTTTTCATTTTTTTTTTCTCTCTCACATGGCAGATGTCGATAATTCTGCCATTGCCATTTACACTTCATCTAGGGTCATCTTTTGTTTCTTAACTTGTCCCATTACCATCTCCTTTTGTCTTGCACCATCATCCCTTTTGTCTCTTAATTTCTCCTGCCTTCCATCCTATCACAGACCTTCCCTTTTGTTCTTTCCTCCCCTCTCCCCTTTCCCTGCCCCTACACTTGCTTAAAAATCTGTTCCATCTCCAACTTTTTCCAGTTTTGACGAAGGGTCATCGACCTGAAATGTTAACTCTGTTTCTCTCTCCACAGATGCTGCCTGACCTGCTGAGTATTGCCAGCATTTTCTGTTTTTATTTGAGCTTACTATGTTGCTTTGCACGGATGCCTCAAAGATTGAGACTATCCTCCGATCCCTGACACCCACCTACCCCAGACATGTATCACTTTATATCCTCTCCACCATCTTCTCTTCTACCCTCCCTACACTCCTCCCGCATCTCTTCCATGATACCCTCCTCTGCTCCCTTGATCTTCTGCTCAGCTTACGCCTGATTAGTTAACTCCCTTTCCTTCCTCCAATACTTCCTGCCTGCTCCCTTTACTCAGGCATCATTCCTCCTCCCTTCAAAACTGTTGTCATCGCGGCCTTCTGTCTTCCCCCTCCACCACTCCATTTTAACTTTCCCTTCCTCTCTAAGCTCCTTGAGTGCATTGTCATCTCCCAGCTCCATTCGCACCTCACCCATAACTTCCTGTTTGAATCCCTTCAGTCCAGGTTCTGCACTACATTGAGACTGCCCTGGTCAAAGTCATCAATTTAATGGTGAATGTAAATAAAAATCAGGAAAGATGTAATATGGGCTGCTAACGCACTATCGCCCATATTACACGATCGGACAAAGCCAAAATTATCCCCCCGAATCTCTTAGAAAGTATTTAATAGATTAAATAAAGAGATAAATCTCCCTTAAGGATGAAACACTTTATTGTGTACGTCTTTAATTTAAAAAAGTTTTAAAATAGAATCTAGTCAGAACTTTAAAAAGAAATTTAAATTAAGGTTAACAGATTTTTTAAAACTCTCATTAAAAGCTGCAGTATCATTTTACAAAGTCGGTAATGTGATTTTGGGGCCAATTTAATAAGTTCCAAGATGGCATGGCAGCACCCCTATGGTTTGACCACGCTGGGGCTGCCTCTGCTAATTGTGTTATTACACTCTGTCGGGAGTGGCCCAGTTTCACATTTTAATATGCAACCCACACTGAAGTAGAAGGGAAGAGCACAAATCATATATTGGCTGCCGTCTAAGGGTTTTAAATTCTATACCATTAGTTTATTTACAAAAAAAAATCCCCGAGAGTGAAACAAAAATGATTGCTCCTCACCATATTTCTCTCCTCCTCCTCTCCTGAAGATGTTGACTCTGTGTTGGGATAAGATTCCATAGGCCTGGCAGCCAACAATTACCTTGCAGGCCCCCTAATGAGGAATGCCGACACATCCAGGTTGCTAAACTTCATATAAGAACCTAGATAGTGAGTGTTGGCAGGCTATTCATTCCTGGAATGCCTCAGATTCCAATCCTGACTTCAACCAATGCCCACACTACCATACTTTTCAATGGGGGCCATTTGACAAGTGATCAGAAGTGGAAACCATGGCCAATCATTTCCCTTCTGTAGTCCAGTGGCACATAGACCACTTATAGCACCTCAAATAACAACAGAAAATGCTGGAAACACTCAGCAGGCCAGGCAGCATCTGTGGAGAGAGAAACAGAGTTAACATTTCAGGTCGATGACCTCCATGGCCTTAAGCCTGCAAACTCTGCATAGACCCAGATTCAAACCAGGACCTTGTTGGCTCAGTTCCGGCTATTGTTCTTTTTTAATTGGATGAGAAAGTTTATAAAGAGTTGTCTGCCTTGTTACTTCTTTTGAACCAGTAGAAAATGTTCTATCACAATATATTTTTGTTGAGGGTGAGTACCTTTCATAGTATTTTTCTCTCATTTCTCTTCCTTGATCTCATTTTGGGCATTATTCGAGGCCGAGATAGTGCTCAAAGATGGTCTGCTTGACATTCAAGATCAGTCCTGGATTACTTTGCCTTTGTCTTTCCATCTCCCTCCATTCAGTGATTCCCTCTAACAACCCAGCCAAGATGAGGAACTCGCCGAGTTAGGGACCATGGCCATGCACCCAACATCCCATCAATACACTGGGCTCTGCTCTTGATGTTTAGATTATCGTGAAGACACTTCCTTGAATATCTTTGCTGCAGAAAATGGTTAATTGCCTTGGAATAATCATCCCCTTTAATGATTATCTTGAGTTTTAAGTATAAAAATTGCTGTTGGTGAACCATTCGTGGGTGTACTGTGATTGTTTAGTCTCCCACACAGAGAGACAGCCAATTGAAAGGGAGCAGCATTAATTCTATAAATCAGATGCAAAATTCAATTCCGTGACAGTTAAGCACCTGAAATAGCACTGATAAGGCAAAGCGAGCTGTTTCCTCAACAGAATTGCTGTAAAATTATATATTACTGAGTGGGAAACCAGGTTTACAGGACAGGAGCTGTGAACCCGTAGGGGGAAAAATTCAGTATCGACCATTTTGGGGCGCTAACATCGCCTGGGTGCAAACTTTAGCACCCGACGGTAATTAGCGCTGGTGACCGCAAAATTCAGTTTTAGCATCCCAAGAGGGACTAAATCAAGTGCTCCACTTCCTTCTTGGAGCACTAACCCCGAATATCGGGGCAGAGACTTCAGCAGCGCTACACACTGGTGTAAGGTTTCCAAAATTTGCAGATCCCCAAAACCTAAGGAAAAAGGACTTTGGAACTACCTCAGAGTGATAAAAATGCATTTGGGCCTAACCTAAGGAATTTAAGACCAAAAACCAAGTTTTGGCATTTTAAAAACATGTCTGGGCCTGTAAAGGGACAAGGAGGTGGGATAGACCTCTGTAAAAGCAGTTTGGCTATTGCAGTTAATTACACTGTCTGGGGAACCGGGATGACCTCACTCAAGCCCCAGCAGACATTAACATTTGCACAATAGACCCTGGGAGAAGACAGTCCCACCCAAAATACAGGCCCCATCAAAACCGATTACAGGGCCCATCAGAGACATGCATAATAAAACCAACTCAGACCCATTCTATAGAAAGACCGAGTCCAGCCTAGAAAACTAAACACGAAATCAATCACCAGTGATCAACTGAGGAGATCGACAGGATGCAAGCCATTCCAAAAGCCATTTGACACTTACAGAACGGTTACTGGTAACTAGCCCGCCAAAATCAGACAAAGAACCGAGCAGATTTGGCGCGCAGATAAGGCCATGTTCAATGGGTGAGATTGAAGGCCTGTTCAAAACCAGTTAACACGCTAGTAAAGTCGTTACCGTTAACGAACCCGCCAAAACCAGACAATGGACTGAGCAGATTTGGCGGGCAGATAAGGCCACTTCAATTTAGTATAATTAAAGGCCCATTAAGCAGTTCGAGAGTGAAGGCAGGTCGAGACAAGCGGGTCATCAGCATCACACACACAGTCGAGTGTGGAGACAAGGAGCAACATCACAGACCCAAGTCGAGCTGGAAGCGAATCGGCATCGCTCACCACTCAGACACACCTGAGTCCAGCTTGTGAAGATACCACCTCGATGGACCTCCAACAACGGTCCCAACACAGTCACCCGGAGCAACAAGCAGCAACAAGTCACCGACGGCTCCACGAGGTCGACCGACACACTAGACAAGGCCTAAAACCGTCGCGGAAACCAAAGGCCTCAAGAAACCAACAACCGCATATTACCCCCAACTGACCGGGTAATAACAGGCCACCGCGACCAACAAAGACCAACTCAAGGGAGGAAAAACCCGAAAAACCGCAAAGTTTCCACTCTACAATCTACTCTTGACTTACCCCTGGGTAAGATTTTCCCAAAGACTCTAAACCCTATTGCTAACCAAAAGAAATTGGGTACTCACCAGATAAATCCAAATCGACATCCTACCACATCAGCGGACTCGCAAAGACTGACCAGAGACCCAGGTGAAGTCCTCTACCGCGTATGGGGTACGGCAGACACTAACCACCATAAACAGCGAACCCCAAAACCGCGATTTAGCCCAACTGTCAAAGGATTGGTGAGCATTATCCCTGGTCCTTCAAAACCTAACTTAGCTAATAAAGTGGCGTTGGGAGGGGTGAAGTATTGTTCTACTGTCATTTCCCTCGCTTGTACCGAAGTGTTCCCCACCTTTAGAGTGTTAAGAGTGTTATTATTTGTGTTTTACCTTTTTAATAAAGATTGAAGTTCTTTCATCAAACTCAGTTGTCTGCTGCACCTTTTATCACAACCCCCAAATAAGTCCAAGGTCTAGAACCAAGGGAGTGGGAGCGATTCGAACCGCTCAGAAGTCAGAGGTGAAGCTTACACAAACCACCACCCCCTACACTGGGCCGTGCTGCGCTGCCGCATTCAAAGGCTCCTTCCTTCCCTTAAAGGGAAGGGTCATCGCTGCAGGCTCTGCAATTTAAAAATTACCTACCTGGCCCACCAAGGCAGCCACGATCCTGCGCAATCAGCCCGGCACTCAAGCAGAGTGCCGGGCTGATCGATTGTGGGCAGGACCCGCGAAAAAAACCTGAACAGGAAAGGTAATTTTTTTTTTACTTACCTCGGCCACCTCGCCTTTAATCATCACCCCCTAAGCGGCCGGCTGCCCAATGCACGCCTCCTGCAGCTGTCGGAGTTTTCGCCCGGCACTGCTGCAGGGTGCGGAAGTCAATTTCGGGTCCGGGGTGCTACCGGGGTGATGCACACGGCGATGATGTCACGATCTCTGGGCGAAGGAGATTGGGGCGCAACGCCGCAGCGCCACCGCAAAATGCCCGCCGAGTATGGCGGGAGTCGATGTCAGCGCTGCGCCCAGTCGCAAAGTCATTTGCGTCCTGTTAGCACCCCCAGGGGGCGCTAACGAGAAGCGCAAAGGCACCCAATTTCTCCCCCTTAGAGTGTTCATTTAATTTATTTGAATTGATGCCTGAGAATCATGGAATTATAGAATGATACAGCACAGAAGGAGGCCATTCGGCCCATCATGCCCATGCCGGCTCTTTGGTAGAACTATCCAATTAGTCCCACTCTACTGTTCTTTCCCCATAGCCCAAGTAAATAAAAATATCCCTTCAAGTATTTATCCAATTCTCTTTTGAAAGTTACATTTGAATCTGCTTCTTTTCAGGCAGTGCATTCCAGATCACAACAACTCCCTACATAAAAAAAATAATTACCTCATCTTGCCTCTGGTAACTGAGTGTTACACACATAACATTCAATCCTAACTCCAATTTTTTGGAATGTTGATCTGTTTTTGTTTTTCTTTTTTTAATACCAAGTGACTTTATCTCTCACTACTTCAAAACCTCCTTCCTTTTTTCCTGCTAATAACTTTTCACTATTTCATGAATCTTCTGTTTCAGCTCCAACAGTTTTTTTTTAAATTCCTCTCTCTACTCTCAGATCTAGATATTTCCCAGCCTCCAGTCATATCAGCTGATACCCTTCCCACTACTCCATTCAACTTTCCTGCAATTGTTGTTGGTCAGTTCAGATAGCGGCCGTGCCTTCCCTTTTCCTGGAGCTCAGTTTGCATTTCCCTCACTGTAGAACTTCTGTAAAACACGGTATGCCAGAGCTGGATGAGGGTGGATGTTTAGGCTGGTGGATTAGGGGCCGACCACTTTGTCATAGATGGTGTTGAGCTTCTTGAATGTTGCTGCAGCTTCATCCATCCAGGCAAGTGGTTGGACAGGCTAGGCTTGGATCCGCTGGAGTTTAGAAGAGTAAGAGGTGACTTGATTGAAACATATAAGATCCTGAGGGGTCTTGACAGGGTGGATGTGGAGAGGATGTTTCCTCTTGTGGGAGAATCTAGAACTAGGGGTCACTGTTTAAAAATAAGGGGTCGCCCATTTAAGACAGAGATGAGGAGAATTTTTTTCTCGCAGAGGTTCGTGAGTCTTTGGAACTCTCTTCCTCAGAGTGCGGAGGAAGCAGAGTCTTTGAATATTTTTAAGGCAAAGGTAGATAGATTCTTGATAAGCAAGGGGGTGAAAGGTTATCAGGGGTAGGCAGGAATGTGGAGTAATCAAATCAGGTCTTATTGAATGGTGGAGCAGGCTCGAGGGGCCGAGTGGCCTACTCCTGCTCCTAATGTGTATGTTCGTATGTATGGAGATTATTCCAACACACTCGTTGAGCCACCTTTCACCAAATACCCAGCACCTGACCTACTCTTGTAGCCATGGCTGGTGACTGGTCCATTTAAGTTTCTGGGCATTGGTGACCGCAGGATATTGATGGTGAGGTAGTCCATGATGGTAATATCATTGAATGTCAAGGAGAGTTGGTAAAAGAGTTGAAACCATTGAACCTGTGGAAAAATGCAATAGTGATCTCCTTAATATATCTATAGGCAGCAAACTAACTGATACTGCAGACCTCCCCGGTGCTAGTCCAGTACAAATATTGAGAGCCATGCTGATTTTGATGGGCATTGACAGTGCTGTTCAGGTGTTATTTATTGTGAACAGATCTTCCCGAAAGAGATGGCACAATGTCAATGCCTCCCTGGTAAACATCAGTATCCTTAGGCTCTCGCTGGGCCTTCTCTACTATGTACATTGCTAGTGTGCCATCGCTGTGGTGACCAGAAACATACATTGGGAAAAATATTTCAAACGGGCCACTTCAAAAGAAGACTTCAGTTTTATCTGTCCAGCCCTTCCCTCAACGCATATTTCATCTGGCCGAGATGAATACATCACAACAGCGTGTATTCCTGCAGCAATTTGGGGCTTAACCATCCAACCTGTCCCCTGGTTGCCAGAATGCCTGATTTGAAGATATTTGAACTTGTACTTCCTTTGCGCCCTCCAGTAACATCATTAGGATCAGGAAGCGTGGGGTGAGTGAGCACTGTACCACCCTGCAGCCACTATCACTGAGTCACCATCAGCATAATGCTTTACACTGACACGAATTTCTAAGCTCCATAAACTTACCAGATAATCACACAAAAAAATGCCACTAATAGGTTTTCCCATTATCATTCCCTCTTGAACTAGCCATCAACGGCAGCAATAAGGAGAGAGACAATATATTACACCACAGTCTGCATTGTTCATCCCGAGATAAGAATTAAGTTGATACTTGAGAAAAGGTCAGATGAAAGATAAGAGCTACCATGAATGATTTTCGCTGAGCGGTTTTCATTCCCTATATGGGCATGACAGAACATGCTGACAATTTCAATTCCAACATCTGTTTTCCCTTCATCCACTTGCTGCAGAAAACCTCAAGAGCAAATATCGCCTTCTCAACCACTCTGCCACCAATTAACAGGAGACTTAAATTAGCGAATCAAAGTGGCCTCCGTGCTCAGTCAATATAGTTTCAGGTGGTGGATCGAATCACCTCCAGCTGCAGTAATTCTGTCCCAGATTCTGACCTTTTCTCAAGCATCAAATTAATTCTCTTTCATCACCTCTGCGTATTCCTTGAGTATAAATAGAAAATATGACAGGGCCCCAAAATTTCTTGGCAGTTATAGTGTGATCGTGCCCAACACCATCCTCCAGTGCTGACCCCGCTGCAAGTGGTGGGGTCAGTGGGAGGACACCACATTAGCATTGCGCAGGTAGGCAAAGCGCCACTTTGGGCATTTCTCTGGCACTCGCCTATCGCATGCACATGGAAACTTTGGCATTGCTCCACCCACGGACAAGGGTTGCCCAGACCTCCTCCCCTGATCCTAGCAATCGTCCAATTACCACCCTTACATAGCGAGCCGATCTCCGAACAATTTTCCAGAATAGTCCTGGCTGTTATTTATGGTTCGAGGCCACTTGTATGGCATGAATCCCAATAGTGGAGCCCACATGCACCTTTGGAGAGGCCAGTACACCTCCATTCACTTAGGCATACCAGACACCACACAAGTGCTAAGTACCAACTGAGTCAAGAGCGGGAATTCCCGGCTTAGGAATTCGCAGCCCCTGGCCCCACCGCCTGCCCATTATTAGTCTTGTAAGGGATGTCCTGCACCTTATAATTCACGGAATAAACTCATGGAATTGTTGCAGACCTAACGCAACTAGGTCCCCACTGTTTCCCTGGGGGATCCACCAGTCTCCGAGTTATGGCAGGAGGCTGGTGGAGCCCCCACAGAATTTCAGGGCCTAGGAATTTATTGGAACAAATATTTATACAATGGAGGAGGCTCAACAAGAAGAGCAAGGGAGTTCTCTCGGTGTCCTAGCCAACATTTATCCCTCTACCAAAATTTTACATTTGTCTACAACACATCTATACTAATATGCCCACTTCCTATCAATGGCAGACACTTGCCTTTACTGTAGTAAGACGTAAAGAAAGAAGGACTTGCATTTATATCGCGCCTTTTATGACCTCAGGATGTCCCAAAGTGCTTTACAACCAATGAAGTAGAATCATAGAATTATAGAATGATACAGCACAGAAGGAGGCCATTTGAACCATCATGCCTATGCTGGCTCTTTGGTAGAGCTATCCAATTGATCCTACTCTCCTGCTTTTTTCTGATAGCCTGTAAAATTGTTTCCCTTCAAGTACTTATCCACTTCTCTTTGAAATGTTACTTCTAATCTGCTTTCACCACCCGTTCAGACAGTGCATTCCAGATCACACCAACTCGCTGCGTAAAATATGTTTCCTCATGTCGCCTCTGGTTCTTTTGCCAATCACCTTAATTCTGTGTCCTCTGGTTAGCGACCCTTCTGCCACTGGAAACAGTTTCTCCTTATTTACTCTATCAAAACCGTTCATGATTTTGAACACCTCTATCAAATCTCTACATAACATTCACTGCTCTAAGGACAACAACCCCAGCTTCTCCAGTCTTTCCACATAACTGAAGTCCCTCATCCCTGGTACCATTCTAGTAAATCTCCTCTGCACCATCTCTAAGGCCTTGACATTCTTCCTAAAGTGTGGTGCCCAGAAATGAACACAATACTCCAGCTGAGGCCTAACCAGTGTGTTATAAAGGTTTTGCATAACTTCCTTGCTTTTGTACTCTATTCCTCTATTAATAAAGTTAAGGATCCCATATGCTTTTTTAACAGCCTTCTTAACTTGTCCTGCCACGCTCAAAGATTTGTGCACATATACCTCCAGATTTCTCTGTTTTGCACCCCCTTTAAAATTGTAGCATTTAGTTCATTTTGCCTCTCCTCATTCTTCCTGCCAAAATGTATCACTTCACACTTCTCTGCGTTAGTTTGTCTGCCATGCGTCTGCCCATTTCACCAGTCTGTCTATATCCTCCTGAAGTCTGCTGCTATCGTCCTCATTGTTTACTACATTTCCGAGTTTCGTATCAGCTACAAACTTTGAAATTATGCCCTATATACCCAAGTCCAGGTCATTAATATATATCAAAAAGAGCAGTGGTCCCAACATTGACCCCTGGGGAACACCACTGTATACTTCCCTCTGGTCTGAAAAACAACCGTGCACCAGTACTTTCTGAAGCGTAGTCACTGTTGTAATGCAGGAAATGTGGCAGCTAATTTGCGCACAGCAATGTCCCACAAACAACAATGAGGTAATGACCAGATAATCTGTTTTAGTGATGTTGGTTGAGGGATAAATGTTGGCCAGGACACCGGGGAGACCTCTCCTGCTCTTCTTCTAAAATAGTGCCATGGGATCTTTTACGTCTACCTGCGAGAGCAGACAGGGCCTCGGTTTAACGTCTCATTCGAAAGATGGCACCTCCGATAGTGCAGCACTCCCTCAGTACAGCACTGGAGTGTCAGTCTAGATTTTATAATGTTTTAACAAGCATGCTAAATTAAGTTTGAAGGGCAGTGAAATAAAACCAGCTAATAAAGTTGATTAAGGGCTTTAGAAACATAGAAAGAAACATAAGAAAATAGGAGCAGGAGTAGGCCATTCGGCCCTTCGAGCCTGCTCCGCCATTCAATATGATCATGGCTGATCCTCTATCTCAATACCATATTCCCGCTCTCTCCCCATACCCCTTGATGCCTTTTGTGAATAGAAATCTATCTATCTCCTTCTTAAATATATTCAGTGACTTGGCCTCCACAGCCTTCTGTGGTAGAGAATTCCACAGGTTCACCACCCTCTGAGTGAAGAAATTTCTCCTCATCTCAGTCCTAAATGTCCTACCCCGTATCCTGAGTCTGTGACCCCTCGTTCTAGAGCCCCCAGCCAGGGGAAACATCCTCCCTGCATCCAGTCTGTCTAGCCCTGTCAGAATTTTATACGTTTCAATGAGATCCCCTCTCATTCTTCTAAACTCTAGTGAATACAGGCCTAGTCGACCCAATCTCTCCTCATACGACAGTCCTGCCAGCCCAGGAATCAGTCTGGTGAACCTACGCTGCACTCCCTCTATGGCAAGTATATCCTTTCTTAGGTAAGGCAACCAAAACTGCACACAGTACTCCAGGTGTGGCCTCTCCAAGGCCATGTACAACTGTATTAAGACATCCTTGCTCCTGTACTCAAATCCTCTTGCAATGAAGGCCAACATACCATTTGCCTTCCTAACTGCTTGCTGCACCTGCATGTTTGCTTTGAGTGACTGGTGTACAAGGACACCCAGGTCCCTTTGTACATCAGCATTTCCCAATCTATCACCATTTAAATAATACCCTGCCTTTCTGTTTTTCCTACCGAAGTGGATAACTTCACATTTATCCACGTTATACTGCATCTGCCATGTATTTGCCCACTCACTCAACTTATCTAAATCACCTTGAAGCCTCTTTGCATCCTCCTCACAACTCACAATCCCACCTAGTTTTGTGTCGTCAGCAAACTTGGAAATATTACATTTGGTTCCCTCATCCAAATCATTGATATATATTGTGAATAGCTGGGGCCCAAGCACTGATCCCTGCGGTACCCCAATAGTCACCGCCTGCCACCCCGAAAAAGACCCATTTATTCCTACTCTCTGTTTCCTGTCTGTTAACCGATTTTCAATCCATGCCAGTATATTACCCCCAATCCCATGTGCTTTAATTTTGCACACTAACCTCTTATGTGGGACTTTATCAAAGGCCTTCTGAAAATCCAAATACACCACATCCACTGGTTCTCCCTTATCTATTCTACCAGTTACATCCTCAAAAAACTCCAGTAGGTTTGTCAAACATGATTTCCCTTTCATAAATCCATGTTGACTTTGTCTAATCCCGTTGATATTTTCTAAGTGTCCTGTTATCACATCCTTTATAATAGACTCTAGCATTTTCCTTACTACTGATGTTAGGCTATCCAGGTTCATATATGAAGAATGACCACTTGAGAGCTGCTGGTACCTGAGCAACCACATGCCAGCATCAATTAGCAACTTAAACACAGGACAGCAGATAAGAAATTAAAATGAGGGAAACTTTTCTTTAAGTATACAACACCTGCAAAATCATTCCTGTAACTCACTCGATAGGGTGGTCAGAGTTGCTTTATGTTCTTATTGCAGCCGCATTGCAAGCTCAACAAGCATCACTTCCTGTCACGAAGTGGGATGGCACAGGTCACCATCAAAGTAAAAAAAGAAAGCAGAAACGCAATTAAAAATAGGAAGTGCCAGAAATAAACACTGAGTTAATTAGCATCTGAAAGAGAAAGAGAAAGTTTCAGGTACTGGGAATCTGAAACAGGAAAAAAAAACCTGAAAAATAAACCATAGAGCTCATGATCTCTGCGGGATTTCACAGCAGAATCTGCAGTTCACATTTAAGTAAGAGAATAGAAGTAATTAAGATGTGTTTGAGCAAAAAAATAGAAAGACTGAATATGTGAGCACTGGTATGTTCAAAAACAAGTAGAAATGGTGTTAAGAAATCTAGAGGACTTAACAACATCAGACGCTCACGCACATTGTTAATCATCTTATCGGCAAAGATCAAAAAAGCCTGAATATATGACAAGAAGGAGTCATTGTTGCCGATAGATCCATTAAAGAACACCCGATGGGCTTCTTTGATGGTTTAGTTGCTAAATGCACTGCCCATCGTATGGAACTGAACTATACAGGACAGATTTGATCCCTATTGTGCGCTTATTTAGCTGATCTTATACCACCCTTTTGCTACTCTGAATAATTTATCTCACAAATCCTCTGTTAGGGAGGGGAAGAAAACTATCTGGGTTCCCTTTCTGTTAGAAACCACAGTAATAAAACAAGAGTGACAAAAGCTTGGTCAGAGGTAGGTTTTAAAGAGGGTCTTTTTAAAATTAATTCTCGGGATGTGACTGTCGCTGGCAAGGATGGCATTTGTGGCCCATCCCCAGTTGCCCTGAGAAGGTGGTGATGGGCGTTCTTCTTGAGGTCTGAGACAACTGAGTGGTTTGCTAGACCACTTTAGAGAGAGTCATGGAGTCACATATAGGCCAGATTGGGTAAGGGCAACAGATTTCCTTCCCTAAAGTACATTACTGAACCAGTTGGGTTTTTACGACAATACAACAGCTTCATGGTCACTATTACTGATGCCAGATTTTATTTCCAGATTTTTTAAACTAAATTCAAATTTTCAAACTGCCATGGTGGGATTTAAACTCAAAGGCCGGGATTTTGCTCACTTCGGCGGGTCAGTGGCGGGTTGCGGCCCCACTGCTGGCTCCAGCCCGCTCTGTGAAATGACTTTCTGTTGATTGGGCGAGTTTCCCGGCCAATTACAGGAAGTGGGTCTGGTGATGTCATTTGATCATGCGTCATCAGCCGGTTTCCTTAAAGGGACCATGGCCAAATTTAGTTTGACATCTGTGCTGTCAGTGTTCTACAGCATTGAGTTGCTGCAAACACTGACAAGCACCGCACAAAGGTGCAGGACTGAACCTAGGCTCGCCCATGACTCCCTCCATATGCATATGGAGGGAGTCACAGCACGCAGGGAGGTCCTCTTCCCTTCCCATGGGCGGAAGAGACTTCCCCAGGAGATCAACACAGCCTGGTTGCACATTGCAGAGGAGGGCACAAGCAGGGATATGGTCAGGAGGACCTGGGTGCAGTGCCGCAAACCTTTCAATGAGCTCATTAGATCACAGAACGTTAGTACAAAGACACACTCAACCTCATCCGCATGTGCCTCTCATCACATCCCCATCACTCTGCCTTCCCTACCCTACTCCAGCGCCTCCTTACTCACACTAACTTACCTTGCACCTCCAGCCATCTCTCTCTATCTACATTATCACTTCCCCATCTCACAAGCCACCCTCACACTCACCCTCATCCTAGTGCAATCATACCAATTAACAACACACAAGGGTAGCAACTTGGGTCTTTTATCCAATGTTCATGTCAAGATTCTGTTAATGTGGTGTCAAACATTGAAACCTTTCACTTTCAACACTTTGCGTTCTTCAACGGATTTGTGTGCACCTTTGGAAGTGGCTTAGTGAGTTGCAGTGAATGGTGAGACATAATGGTATCCCCGCAATGGTGAAAGGAATGGCTTGGGCATTGTAGGGATGCTTTATGGTGTTGGTGTGGGGTGGTGCCAACCTGACGCATCATGTGGCAGCCAGGGTGTACAGCTTCAGGTGAAGTAAATTGGGCCATGGTGAGGCCATCCCTGGCGTCCTGGGCAGCAATGTGGTCGGGTGCTGATGCCCTCTGTCCTGCGCAGCATCAGGTGATTGCGGAGAAAGTTTGTGGTGTAGTTGGTGCTGCTGGTGTGCCTGGTGCTGCTGGTGTTGGGGCTGATCGTGGTGGGATTCTGAGGACCAAGGTGAGACAGTATAAAGGGCACCCATGCTGATGGAATAGATACTTGATGAATAGCTACGCTGAGAGACTCTGCCGTCGTACCTCTCGCACACTCCTCCACCATCTCGTACACCAGCTCTACAGCAAACGCCACAACCTCGAAACCAAGATAGAGTCCATGCTCTCAGCCTGTGCTCAGGACACAGCAGACCAGTTACGAGACACCACCAAACAGACGAGGCAACGGAACTACGCTGCCTACATGCGCATCAAGAAGAGGAAGCTTGAGAAACTCGGCATCACCACCAGCAGCAACCAAGCCTCCCCCGGTACCACGGCTGCAACCACAGGGAAGTCCATCGTCAACTTGTCCGACCATACCCTTCAACCAGACGAAATCAAAGTTCTCGCCCTAGGGCTCAAGTTCTGCCCAACCACCAAAATGGACCCCATCGGTCTCGCGGCAGACACGGAGGAATTCATCAGGAGAATGAGGCTCCGGGAATACTTCCACAAATCCCAAGATGTCAGCAACAAACCCAATGAGACAATCAATGATCCAGAACAGCAGACAGAGGGACTCGCAGTGCAGCAACCGAAGAAAAAAGAGTCAAACTGGACCCCTCCGGAGGGTCGCTGCCCCAAGCTTGACATGTATGCTCAAGCTGTCAGGAGATGCATCAACGCCAGATTCATCAGCCGCACTCACAAGACAGTCCAGAATGTTACCTGAGCACAACGCAACGCCATCCACGCTCTCAAGACCAACCGCAACATTGTCATCAAACCAGCGGACAAAGGAGGAGCCATCGTCATACAGAACAGAACGGACTATTGTAAAGAAGCATACCGACAACTGGACAACCAGGAACACTACAGACAGCTACCCGCAGATCCGACCAAAGAACACACCCGCCAACTCAATAGACTGATCAAGACCTTCGATCCAGACCTTCAAAACATCCTACGCGCTCTCATCCCACGTACTCCCCGCGTGGGAGACTTCTACTGCCTCCCAAAGATACACAAAGCCAACACACCCGGACGTCCTATCGTATCAGGCAATGGAACCCTGTGTGAGAACCTCTCTGGATACGTCGAGGGCATTCTGAAACCCATCGTACAGGGAACCCCCAGCTTCTGTCGCGACACTACAGACTTCTTACAGAAACTCAGCACCCACGGACCAGTTGAACCAGGAACACTCCTTGCCACGATGGACGTATCGGCACTCTACACCAGTATCCCCCACGATGACGGCATCGCTGCAACAGCCTCAGTACTCAACATCAACAACAGCCAATCTCCAGACGCCATCCTACAACTCATCCGCTTCATCCTTGACCACAATGTCTTCACCTTCGACAACCATTTTTTTACCCAAACACACGGAACAGCCATGGGGACCAAATTCGCACCCAAATACGCCAACATCTTCATGCACAAGTTCGAGCAAGACTTCTTCGCTGCACAGGACCTCCAGCCAACGCTGTACACCAGATACATCGACGACATTTTCTTCCTTTGGACCCATGGCGAAGGATCACTGAAAAGACTACACGATAACATAAACAAGTTCCATCCCACCATCAAACTCACCATGGACTACTCCTCAGAATCAGTCTCATTCCTGGACACACGAATCTCCATCAAAGACGGACACCTCAGCACTTCACTCTACCGCAAGCCCACGGACAACCTCACGATGCTCCACTTCTCCAGCTTCCACCCAAACCATGTTAAAGAAGCCATCCCCTATGGACAAGCCCTGCGAATACACAGGATCTGCTCAGACGAGGAGGAACGCGATGGACACCTACGGACGCTGAAAAACGCCCTCGTAAGAACGGGATATGACGCTCGACTCATCGATCGACAGTTCCGACGGGCCACAGCGAAAAATCGCATAGACCTCCTCAGAAGGCAAACACGGGACACAACCAACAGGGTACCCTACGTCGTCCAGTACTTCCCCGGAGCGGAGAAACTACGCCATGTTCTTCGCATCCTTCAACATGTCATCGATGACGACAAACACCTCGCTAAGGCCATCCCCACGCCTCCACTACTTGCCTTCAAACAGCCGCCTAACCTCAGAAGTACCATCGTTCGCAGCAAATTACCCAGCTTTCAGGATAACAGCGACCACGACACCACACAACCCTGCCATGGCAAACTCTGCAAGACATGCCAGATCATCAACACAGATACCACCATCACACGTGAGGACACTACCCACCAGGTACATGGTACATACTCATGTGACTCGGCCAACGTTGTCTACCTCATACGTTGCAGGAAAGAATGCACCGCGGCATGGTACATCGGCGACACCATGCAGACACTGAGACAACGTATGAACGAGCACCGCGCAACAATCGCCAGGCAGGATTGTTACCTCCCAGTCGGGGAACACTTCAGCAGTCAAGGACATTCAGCCTCGGATCTGCGGGTAAGCGTTCTCCAAGGCAACCTTAGAAACACACGACAACGCAAAATCATCGAGCAGAAACTGATAGCCAAGTTCCGCACTCATGAAGACGGTCTCAACCGGGATCTTGGGTTTATGTCACGATACATGACGTGATCCGGACTCATGATGGAATAGATGGCAGGTGAAGTAGAGATGACAGAAGTGATCTGTCACTGGTGGGAGAGGTAATGAGGTCATACTGGATGGAGACTTGTGTAAAGACTTGCAGCATGGTGAATAAGAACATAAGAAATAGGAGCAGGAGTAGGCTATTCGGCCCTTCGAGCCTGCTCCGCCATTCAATGAGATCATGGCTGATCTTCTGCCTCAACTCCATTCAACGGCCCTATCAACATATACCTTGATGCCTTTACTAGTCAGAAATCTATTGACTTCTGTTTTGAATATACCCAATGACTGAGCCTCCACAGTCCTCTGGGGTAGAGAATTCCAAAGATTCACCACCCTCTGTGTGTAGAAATTTCTTCTCATCTCAGTCCTGAATGGCCTACCCCTGGTTCTAGACTCCTCAGCCAAGGGAAAAATTCTCCCAGCATCCACCCTATCAAGCCCTGTAATAATTTTGTATGCTTCAATGAGATCCCCTCTCATTCTTCTGAATTCTAGAGAATACAGGCCTAGTTTACTCAATTTCTTGTCATACGACAGTCCCGCCATCCCACGAATCAATCTCGTGAACCTTTGTTGCACTCCCTCTATGACAAGTATATCCTTCCTTAGGTAAGGAGACCAAAATTGTACACAGTACTCCAGGTGTGGTCTCACCAAGGCCCTATATAATTGGAGTAAGACTTCTTTACTCCTGTACTCAAATCCTCTTGTAATGAAGGCCAGCAAACCATTTGCCTTCCTAATGGCTTGCTGCACCTGCACATTCACTTTCAGGACACCCAGGTCCCTTTGAGCATCTGCATTCCCCAATCTTTCACCATTTTGGAAATACTCTGCCTTTCTGTTTTTTCTACCAAAGTGGATAACTTCATATTTATCCACATTATATTCCATCTGCCATGTTCTCGCCCACTCACTGAACCTGTCGAGAGCCCCTTGAAGCCTCTTCACAACTGACACTGACACCTAGCTTTGTATCATCAGCAAATTTGGAAATGTTACATTTAGTCCCCTCATTCAAATCATTGATTATAGATTGTGAATAGCTGGGGCCCAATCTTCTGTTGTAGAAATGCAGTGACGAAGAACTTGTGGCTGAGGGAAGATATCTCTGTATGGTGGAGCTTTTACTTAAATTTGAAGCTGTCAACTGATTAAATGTCTGCTGAACTCCCGCCTCAGCTTGCTAGACGTAGTCCATGACCAGCGTGGTCCCCGTGGGCGAGCTGTCAAATGGACACGGTAAGCTGAAAATCATTCTTAAGTGGCTCTAAACAAGCCATGAATTACCTGAATTGGGTCCCCCGTTGATGCGTGTCGGGTCTGCTCAGCGCTGACAGACCTGACATTGGGAAAGGCGCACGGCGGCAGGTTCCCAGCGGGGTCCCGACCCGCTGGGGAAAAAAATCACTTTCCCACCCGACCTGCCACTGATCGCACCCGCTGACCCCCCTCAAAATTCCGGACAGATTCTCTGAATTATTAGTCCAGGCCTCTGGATTACTACTCCAGTACCATAACCACTACACTAAACTCTTAGAGAGAGAGAGGTGGAGAGGTTTAGGGAGAGAATTCCAGAGTGTGGGGCCTGGGTGTCGGAGGAATGAAGAGTACTGATGGGGCTGTAGGGCTGGAGAAGTTGACTGAGATAGGAAGAGGCAAGGCCATGAAGGGATTTAAACACATAGGGCTGGATTTTTCCAACCTCGGCGGGTCTGTGGCGGGCAATGTCCGTGGTGTATGGGGACCCCGCATCTGTCTCAATCCCAGCCTCCAACATGATTTTCTGTTCATGGGGCTTGTTAAGCCCGCCTTGCGAGGTTCCCAGCCAATTAATAGGAAACGGATCTGATGACGTCATATGATGACGCGTAATCAGCCGGTTTCCTTAAAGGGACCACGGCCACATTCATTTTGACAGTTGTGCTGTCAGTGTTCTGCAGCATTGAGGTGCTGCAAACATTGACAAGCCCTGCACAAAGGTGGCCAGCTGCACCCAGGCTTTCGCATGACTCCCTTCATATGCTTATGGAGGGAGTCACAGCACACAGGGAGGTTCTCTTTCCTTCCCATGGTGGAAGAGACCTCCCCAGGAGACCAACGCAGCCTGGTTGCACATTGCACAGGAGGACACAAGCAGGGATGTTGTCAGGAGGACCAGGCTGCAGTGGCTCAAACGTTTCTGTGATCTCAGTAGATCACAAAACATTACTGCAAAGCCAGACTCAACCTCATCCTGCTGTGCCACTCATCACATCCCCATCACTCTGCCTTCCCTACCCTACTCCTGCACATCCCTACTCACACCAACTTACCTTGCACCTCCACTCATCCCTCTCTATCTACATTATCACTTCCCCATCTCACTAACCACCCCTCATACTCACCCTCATCCTAGTCCAATCATTCAAACTAACAATACACAAGGGTAGGCACTTGTGTGCTTTAGCCAATGTTCGTGTAAAGTTTCTGTTACTGTGTTGCCAAGCATTGAAATCTTTATTTTCAACACTTTGCCTTCTTGGACAGATTTGTGTGCACCTTTGGAAGTGTCTTAATGAGTTCAGGTGAATGGTGAGACATAACATCCCCCCCCTCCCAATGTTGATGAGTGTGAAAGGAATGGCTTGGACATTGTAGGGATGCTTTATGGTGCTGGTGTTGGGTGGTGCCAACCTGGTGCATCATGTGGCAGCCAGGGTGTACAGCGTCAAGTGAAGTCAATCTGGACATGGTGAGTCCATCACTGGCGTCCTGGGCAGCAAAGTGCACGGGTGCTGATGCCCTGTGTCCTGTGCAGCATCAGTTGATTGCAGAGAAGGTTGGTGTGGATGTTAGTGCTGCTGGTGTGCCCGGTGAAGCTGGTGTTGGGGCTGATCGTGGTGGGATTCTGAGGACCAAGTTGAGATTTCTTCAAGGGCACCGATGCTGATGGAATAGATGGCAGGTGAGGATGAGATGACAGAAGCGATGTGTCAATGGTGAGAGAGGTTGTTTCAATGAGGTGACACTGGATAGAGAGTTTGCTCCAAATACTTGCAACCTGCATAAAGCTCAATCTGTCTTCCAAATGCAGTAAGCAACAGCTCTAACCTTGGAAAGTGAAGACCTATGAAATGGGAGCTTTTATAGAACATTTGCAGCTATCAGGTTAGTAAATCATTCCATGCTGACACAACATCCGACCTACTTACCTGACGTGACACCCGCTCTCCGGGAACCTCATTAAAAACCTGGTAAAATGGTAAGTACATGGGAAAATGGTGCTTTACTACCTTTTAATAAGCTTTTAACTACCTAAATTGGCTGACCCGCCGCTTGCTGTTGGGTCTGTTCAGGGATGACAGACCCGACACTTGGGAAACTGACAAGGACCCGCTGTCAATCTTTGTGATTTTGACAGCGGACCCGCCTCCAAGCCCACACTCTGAGCGCCGGTAAAATTCCGGCCATAGATGGAGATGGAGCGGACATTTGCAAGGATATATAGGTAGGAGGGTAGTAATGATGGCAGTTTTGAAGGAAGAGGGTCAGTCCCTGAGGAGAGAGCACCCTTTGAAACGTCAGTTAGCACGGGAGCTAGGAAAGAAATTTGGATGGTCAGCAGTTTAGTAAGAATGGGGTCAAGGAAGCAGGAGGTGGTTCTCATGGATAAGAACTTGAGAAGGCATGGTGTGCTTTGGGAGAGAAACTAGGGAGAGAGAGGGGGATGGGAATTCAGGTGGGGACCTGATGGGAGGTTTATATGCCAAGAAAGCTGAGCTATACCGCCCTCCACATAGCTTGTTTGGGCTTGGACCCGGTTTGCTCCAGGGACCAATTAGAGCATTGCGAGGATTAGAAGCTGGGTCTAGGCAACACCTCCCCCTGCCCCACCCAGACCACTGGGTGGCTGTACATCGAACAAATGGGACATGACAGTGATGGTCACAATCTTTCAGCAAGGCAGCTGCAACCAAGGTGGAGAAGGAGGAGTCTTAGAGACAGGAATTAAATTCCCATTACGCCCTTGAAGCATGCCGCTTGGCCCCGGCACCTAGACGAGCCTTCACCCAGCTGCTCCCTTGCGTCCTTCCCCAGAAACTCAAGACCAAAAAGGTGGAGCGTGGTGGAAAGATGCCGAGCTGATGAGGCGTGTGTCCGTGGTCGGTCCATGCTGATGGCCTGGACCAGGGCTGCTACTGTCTACCTCATAGGAGGGAGATCCAGAGCTGCTTCACGCAGCCAGCCATGTACAGGTGCACACTACCTGCATGCCACTGTGGTCTTGATCTACTGTCCCAATCAGCAGCCTGATAGCTGGAACAATGGCAGTCGTCAAGTATCTTAATGCCTCAGCAATAGACTGGAAGCCATGATTCATCACACTTTCTGGTCTATCACTTAAAGCCTTAAGGCCAGATGTCTGAGCTTCCATCAGCCTTGCCGGGGGACCTGCTGCATGTCCTAGTGCAGCAGCCACCTTGCAGTTGTTTGAATGTGCTACTGTACTGGTCTGCATCTTTCCGTGGTTTTTTTCTGCAAAGTCACTGATTAACTAGTTCCAGCTCAGGTACTTGAGTGTGGTGCTTATAGTGGACAAGGAATTATGGGAGAGCATGGTGAGCATCTTACCTTCCCTGCTCTGGTTAGGTCATTGAAATTTGGGAATAGGTCATGGGAAAGTGCACCATCGGAATTTCTAACTTCTTTTTATACACTTGTGGCATCTGAAGTAGACTTCTGGAGTGTGACACCTGAAGTATAATGGAAGATCTCAAAACCTTTACATAGATAGATGAGAAAGGTTAGTTTGACAAATTGACCCTGCTGCTTCCAATGCAACATAAAGAAGTTACACGGTCATGGAGCCAATGCAATTTATTTCCTTAGAGAGGTGAATAGACAGAGGCAACATTTTCAAGAGAAAGATCTGATATTTCTCTTTAACCATTGAAGGTAATTCCATGAAAATTCCAGGACGCCAATTTAACATAAAATTTCCATTAATCAACTGAGACTGGTAGTGTTCCACACATACCAGTCTCATGATCCTAACACAATTGGATTCATAGTGTTGCATAGAGTATTTAATTATCTATGCCTGTTCCACTGCCATTTTCTAAGCTCCAGTTTGTCATCTTAAATATGCTTCCTCTTTGTTGCATCTTCCTTTTGTTGAATTCATCCCTCCTCTCTCATTCTTTCCCAGGACGTCAAGACTGTGAAATGCCTTTCCTTCCTCCTAGAATGTATGGGCATTTGAAAACCCAAGCTTGGCGTCTTGTTTCCAATTCTTCACAACCTAGTTGGCATCCTGACTTAGGTCTTTAAGTAGGTTTCCCACTAAACAAAAGAAATAAGCATCGAGTCTCAACTTGCATTATCTGCCACTTTAGTATCTGAGGCTCTTTTAACTTTTATCTCTGGCATCTCCACTTTCATCATCCCAATCATTGCTATTTTTTTCAAATCTCTAACTGAGCTGAATCCAAAGCATTTTAGGCAATAAAAGGGTCCTGCCTTCTACGGAGGACAAAAATACAATGCAAATGATCCAGAATCACTTTACATCTTGGGTACTGTCCTAGATGTCAGCATACCTATAATATAAAATGTCTAGTAGAGGCTGAACAAAAAACAGAAATGAGAATAGGCACACTGAAGTGACACCTACGGTGTCATTATCCAATGGCGCTTTGTAAAAAGATGTTTCTGAATGTTGAGATCAATCCACTGACAAAAGGAAAATGTAATTTGAATGCTGTGAAGTGTCAGTAGACTACATACTAATGGAGCTGTGGCTGGTTGCAGTTTGAGCCGACTGGATGATTCATTTAGTAATTGTGAATGAGACAGTTGAAGTAGGGTTCCAACAGTGCTTTTCTTTTCATTGTGCCATTCACCATCCTCAGTTTAATCTGTATAAAGCCAGAGTAGCACATGTTTATATTGGGCTAGAAATTCATTATAGCCCAGGAATGGGCGGTATCTTTAGAAAAGTTTGAGAATTAACACCAGGTGCTCATGCTTTAGATTGCATGCAAAATTAATTCTCACTGCTCAAAGAAATGATCGGGGCCCTAAATCAAGTCTTAAACGCCTAGCTCAGTGGCGTTACACTGAAAGGGTGGACCAATATTGGGTGCAGTCCAATCTCAACTCATCATTGCCACAGGCTTTTCCCAGTACTTAAAGGGGAGGTTCATTGATACTGCAGCACCTCATTCTCAGCATTGCTGGCTGTGCAGCTGCCTCAGCAAGGAGAAGCACAACAAGGAAAAGGAGCCGGAGGACTGAAGCAGTAGTGCTCATGGCAGATCCACCTCAGTCGGGTGGCCAGGGTGATTCAATGCTTCAACTAATGCTACATACCACCATCTGTACCATAAGCTTCCCACACTGCCCAAAGCACCACACCCGCTGCGCTCGCCCACCAACAATCTCTACCTACCAACACTCACACCCACACCTCACGCCTTGCGCACAATGACAGCTATTCAATTATGGCAGGCACAAGGGTCATTAGTTATTAGAATGAATGTGATATGTGTGATATGTTTATGCATAAATTTATTAATGGAGTTTGCAATATTTTGTGGTCTCTCTTATTTCACCTTTGCGCCCAGGAGGACGCTATGATATGATTTGACACAGGGATTGTATGGTGGGCATGTGGTGAGCAAAAGGGATCTGGGGTTTAAGTCATCCTGGTGTGAGGCTGGAGGTCTGTTTGGAGGAGGTGGCAGAGTTCTGTGACCACCACCTTGGTGATGCAGAGCCATCTAATACACTGCTCCTCGCTTAATTGAAGGTAGGAGAAGTGCTGTCGGAATACCCTCGGAGGGTAAGGCCTCCTGGTGAAAGCCTGATGTCCCTCTTCATCCCTCTGCACACATGTTCCCATATTTCTCACTGCTTACACTCCCTCCACCATAGATCCTGGAGGGCGAGGTGGCATGCCAATGCAGCCCCCATTAATGTTTCCAAGTGTAGCAATTTGAATCTTTGAACAATAAATTTAGCTACTTTGCACTTGCCAGTAGACTGCTGATACAAAAGAAGTTTGAAATTACTCATACAAACTGTTCCACTGGGTGAAACTGACAAGAAACCACTGAAACTAACCTGCCCTGACAGCTGCAATTGATGAATGCTGATGCCTTTAAATAACGTCGCTGGAGTCAGCTTCCTGCAGCTGCACGCCAGCTTTCCCTGTCGCTGTCTGGTCGAGGCGCTAAGATAAGTGGCGACAATGAATTTTCCAGATCGGGAGCCCAGTGAGTGTTGCACATTCACTGATGTCACGATCTGCCTGGCGGTGAAGTCCTTGGTGGTACCTCATACCGGTGGTGCAATGGGGGGCGGCGGGGGGTGGGTGCTGGATTTGCCCTGCAGCGCTGGATTTGCCTCACCCCTGCGCCACTGCATCAGCGCCTCATTACCGCCATCTGCAGGTGTTAATGGGAGGCGCTAAGCTACTGAATTTCCCCCCAATAATTTCTGAGTTCAATGTCAATTCTGACTCAATGCCAATTCCACGTTTCGTATCCTCCATCCTGTACCAGTGAAAATTGATCTATTAACTAGAGAAATAGGCTGGACTCCTGTTTAGCAATTTTAGATATAGTCTATGTGATGCTGCTTGGGTTGGAATGTAAGAAAAAATGGATGAAGAAAAATAATTTAGCCCATCAAGCTCGCTCCTTCAACAGACCTTGTAAAATCTAGAAACATACAAAACATTAGGAACAGGAGTAGGTCAATCAGCCCCTCTGCCCTGACCCACCATTGAAATAGATCATGGCTGATCTGTACCTCAACTCCATTTTTCTGCCTTTGCTCCATATCCCTTGATACCCTTACCTAACAAAACATCTATCTATCTATCTACTCTATCGCCCATTTAACCTATTGAGAAAAGTTCTGTATAAATATTCCCTGGTCTCCAAAGGTAATTTATGATTCATTCATCTTCACATCCCAGTTTCTGTATTGGAATCAAAATGTATCCAAAATGAAATATTCCAGTGCAATCTTCCAGCCTGAGAACTTTTGAGATTAAGTTAATTAGCCAAATATAGAAGAGATGGATAAATATCTTGTTGGTACTGGGATTGTGGTTACAAGAAGTCATAGAGGGTTCTATGCATTGAACTCTTTCATTTCACACATTTGAAATTCAACAGTAACAGCATTCAGCTGATTAAGGCACCAGTCTTGTCCTAGCAAGACTGAAGTCGATGGGGCCAAAGGGAAAACCTTCCAGTGGCTGGAGTCATATCTGAAACAAAGGAAGATGGTTGTCATTATGGAAGGCCAATCATCATAGCTTCAGGACATCACTGCAGGGGATCCACAGGGAAGTGTGTATTTAAAGAAGGACCCTGTCAGCTTTGGGCAGGCAGCAAAGCTGTTCATCCAGAAGCCTGCATAAAAATTCCAATATTTGGGAGCTGTACGTTATGAGAGCAGGTAAATGACCTGGCTGATTTTAACTGTACCCCTGTCTGCTGGCTGGGTAGCATTAAAATCACCCCCACAATAATAGAACTGAGGTGTTAAGAATAGAGGACGTAACAATCTGTAAGTGAGTAATTGAAAGGGATCATTATAATATTGACAAGCTAAACTGTATTTATCTATTAGCATGTATCTATCTATTTATCCATAATATATTAAAAGTCTTGCTACACCTTAGCAGCTAAACATCACAACCATGCTCAGAATCTCAGACTACCCATGAACAATGCCATGGAGGATCAGGTAATGCTAACATAAGATGTAAAATAAATCTGACTCTGGGAACTTTGCTTGGATCAGTACCAAAACAGTCAAGCAGGCATAAGTCTAGTCTACAGCAATTATGCCTGGCCAGGTGTCCAAGCAAGGAGCCAAACAATTTTATTCAAATACAAGCATCTTGAGTGTTTTATTTGTATGTATGTTTTGTTGGCAGCTCTTTTTGTGTTCAGAAACACATGCTTAAATTCACTTTGTCATTTATTTGAAAAGTATTTCTAAACCTGCCTTGTTCAAATTGGGTAGTCCATCTGAAGCCAACAGATAGAGATAGATTGGCAGAGACAGAGACTTGGTGGACAGTCAGCAATAAACTGCCATGTAACTACTGTAAATCTACAATAAGCCATTGCTCCTGTTTATTTATCCATTTACTGTTTAGTAAATGTGTTTGATAGCCTAAAGTATAGTTTAGTGAATTATTTATTCTACTGCCTTCCAAAGTTGAGGAAATCAGCTGAGCGCACATAATATAACCATTAAGCTGAAATACAAAACAAAGGTTTCCCGTTCGATCCCTAGGCTGACTATAAATGACCCTGATATTGGGCAGGTAAAGGCACACACTGAGTCATATTGGGTCAGGTCTCAGCCTCTGCGATGCTGAACCTGAAAAAAAATTCTAGAATGAATTCTAAAAATGTGAGGCAATAACTATTGGTATTTTAATTTCCTTAACTTTGAATGATATCAGACAAGGGATCTCTATAAGGGGAGATATTAGTTCACGAGCTTATGCAGCCTATTCCTTGTTGTAGAATATAACAGTAAAGGCATGAAAATATGTTAGACCATTTTTGGTTCATTTTGTGTTAATTAAGATAAAAGATGCTGCATAAAGCTCATTCTATTGTGCAGTCGATGGAACTGAATATCATGTGCTGCATATAACGGGTGGCCGATCCGATACCGCCTGTTTTACGCCACCGCCCATGACAAATTTCTAGGCCAGGATCTTTATAGCCATCTAATCATGCATACTGTCCTAGATGATTCATTATGGCATGATAGTGTTATTGTGAACAAGACCCCCAGAAATGAGGTAGTTCCTCACAAACTCCAGATGGCCAATCTTGTTTATCAATAAACATGTAAATAATCATGTTAGTCCCATTGTCCCATTTCCTATCTCAATACTATCGTTTCACAAAATATTGACAAAACTTAGTCAACAGGCACAAATTAACGCATCCTGTACCTCAGCAAACAAATAAACAGCACAATCAGCTAACTTGTGCACTGATGCATTAAACCCTAAAGCATCCTGGGAATGAACAACTTAACCATTTCATTATTTCTAGCTACAGCACAAATCTACAAGCTATTTATAACTCAAAAAAGAAACCAAAGCCTTTAAGCATATGAGATTAAATCAAATCCTAATCCTACGAATATATGTATATAAGAATAGAGTATTTTACAAAAATGAAATAGATACTTTGTAGATTCAGAAGATTAATATCAATACCCAGTGCTTTATAGGCAAATAGAGAGTAAAATAGCATTGAGAAATACAAATCTGTTGAAAAACTTGATAACACAGGGGAAAAGTAAATACTGTAATATTTATAAATAAGGGATACTGGGGCAGGGAAGGCAATTTTGAGATACATTTATGTTATAGTTTGGGCTTTTTCTAACACTATTTTCTGGTACAAATGGCCATAACCATTTCTGCTAGCAGTCTGAATCCTTTATCACTGAAGGCTGTGTTATTGACTCTTTACTATACTGAGTTATCATAGCTCAGGGTTAACAATTATCCTATTTAGCCATAATACTGCACACTGGAACTTACATTTTATTGCTACTATGGCTCTTGTCAATCCGGAAGATGAAAAATATCATACACTAGATCCACTTAAATCTACTGATTTAAATTATTTACAAATACATGATGCACAGAAGGGAAGATATTGACAGATACCGCATAGCACAATTAGTAGCTTTCAACACATAACACTAGGATGATTGTTCAAAGGAGCCTGATCCTCCCAGCAACTTCAGACAAGCCCTTAAGACAGCATAGTCTTCTGTTACAATATGTAAACAGCTGTTTGCGGGGTTTGGTGCACACAATTACATACCAGCATTGGAAACAGGACTAATAAATAACAGTTAGCCCTGGGACATTTACCTATCTACTCTCCTTTGACGTAGGATGAATGATACATCTCCAGTCCGTCTGACTCAGCTGATCTCAGCTGGTGGTGGTGATGGGAAGTGGGTCTGCAACTGGGCTCAGCTTCCCTTGATTAGGGATGGGGAAGTCATTCAGTGTTTCTACTTCTGATTGCTAACCAGCAATCCTGTTTGAAAGTATAAGTGTCGACATTGCATGAGGACAGGATTAGGCAAGGCTATTTATACAGAATATAATGTCGTGGTTAAAAATTAATGAGGAAACAAATAACAGATATTCAACAAAATTTAAGGAAATTAGGAGACTAGATGGAGGAACTGTAGCTTTTAAATCTTAAAGCGCTTATGACCAAATAATTCATTTTGGTGGAATTGCTTATCCGGGTTGCTGAAGAATTGTCCCCTTCTGTGGTCTTTCACCTTTGAAATTATTGGGGGTAATTTTAACTTTGGTCGATAGTATAAAATGGCCGATATTTAATGTGCTGCCCAGAGCAGCGGCGGCAGCGGCGGCGAGCGGACCTGCGAGGGAGCGGCGAGGCGGCGGCAGGTACAAAAGGCGAGCCTGAGGCAGGTAGGCTTACCAATCCAGGTTCCGGGAGAGGGAAGCAAAAAGTAATCGAAGTGTGACGTCACCAAAAAGCAGGTAAGTGATTGGTTGGTGAGTATTTCTTTCTCAATTTTTCTAAACGTAAATTTTGTGGTTTCTAAGGTCTCTGTTGTGTAGCGGGGACTACTGTTAAGCAAGGGCCCTTGAGTATATCATTTAATTGCAGTGTAATTGGTGGGATTCATTTAATTTAATTTGAATTAATTAAAGGGTAAGTCATGGCAGGACAGCCCGGCCCCGTGGTATGCTCCTCCTGCGCTATGTGGGAAATCAGGGACACTTCCTGCGTCCCTGTTGACCATGTGTGCGGGAAATGTATCCAGCTGCAGCTACTGACAGACCGCATTGTGGCACTGGAGCTGTGGATGGATACATACTGGAGCATTTGCGATGCTGATGACATCGTGGATAGCACGTTTAGGGAGTTGGTCACACCACAGGTAAAGGCTGTACAGGCAGGAAGGGAATGGGTGACCACCAGGCAGAGTAGGAGGTGCAGGCAGGTAGTGCAGGGGTCCCCTGTGACCATCCCCCTCTCAAACAGATATACTGCTTTGGATGTTGTTGAGGGAGATGGCTTATCAGGGTAAGACAGCAGCAGCCAACTTCCTGGCACCGTGGGTGGTTCTGCTGCACAGGATGGGAGGAAAAAGAGTGGGAGAGCTATAGTGATAGGGGATTCTATTGTAAGGGGAATAGATAGGCATTTCTGCGGCTGCAAACGAGACTCCAGGATGGTATGTTTCCTCCCTGGTGCAAGGGTCAAGGATGTCTCGGAGCGGCTACAGAGCATTTTGGAGGGGGAGGGTGAACAGCCAGTTGTCATGGTGCATATAGGTACCAACGATATAGGTAAAAAATGGGATGAGGTCCTAAAAGCAGAATATAGGGAGTTAGGAGGTAAATTAAAAAATAGGACCTCAAAGGTAGTAATCTCAGGATTGCTACCAGTGCCACGTGCTAGTCAGAGTAGAAATAGAAGGATATTTCAAATGAATATGTGGCTAGAGGAATGGTGCAAGGGGGAGGGATTCAAATTCCTGGGACATTGGAACCGGTTCTGGGGGAGGTGGGACCAATACAAACTGGACGGTTTGCACCTGGGCAAGGCTGGGACCGATGTCCTAGGGGGAGTGTTTGCTAGTGCTCTGGGGGAGGGTTTAAACTAAAATGGCAGGGGGTTGGGAACCTGAGCAGGGAGACAGAGGAAAGGGAAACAAGGATAGAAGCAAAAGACAGGAAGGAGAAAAGCAAAGGTGACAGTCAGAGAAATCAAGGGTTTAAATCAAACATGGCCACAGTAAATAATAATTCTAAAAGGTCTAAGAGTGTTAAGAAAACAAGCCTGAAGGCTTTATGTCTTAATGCGAGGAGCATTCGTAATAAGGTGGATGAATTAGCTGCGCTAATAGAAGTAAACTGATACGATATGATTGGGATTACGGAGACATGGCTCCAGGGTGAACAAGGTAATTCAACATCCAGGGGTATTCAATATTCAGGAAAGACAGGCAAAAAGGAAAAGGAGGTGGGGTAGCATTGCTGGTTAAAGAGGGGATTAACACAATTGTAAGGAAGGATATTAGCTCTGATGATGTGGAATCCGTATGGGTAGAACTGAGAAATACCAAGGGGCAGAAAACGTTAGTGGGAGTGGTATACAGACCCCCAAACAGTAATGCAGAGGTTGGAGATGGCATTAAACAGGAAATTAGAGATGCGTGCAATAAGGGCACAGCAGTTATCATGGGTGACTTTAATCTACATATAGATTGGGCTAACCAAATTAGTAACAATACTGTGGAGGAGGAATTCCTGGAGTGTATACGGGATGGGTTCCTGGACCAATATGTCGAGGAACCAACTAGAGACCAGGCCATCTTAGACTGGGTATTATGTAACGAGAAAGGATTAAGTAGCAATCTTGTTGTGCGGGGCCCCTTGGGGTGGAGCGATCATAATATGATAGAATTCTTCATTAAGATGGAGAATGAAATAGTTGACTCAGAGACTAGGGTCCTGAATTTAAATAAAGGAAACTACGATGGTATGAGGTGCGAGTTGGGTAGGATAGATTGGGGAATGTTACTCAAAGGGTTGATGGTGGATAGGCAATGGCAAACATTCATAGATCGCATGGATGAACTACAGAATTTGTTCATCCCTGTCTGGCATAAAAATAAAACAAAAAAGGTGACTCAACCATGGCTGACAAGGGAAATCAGGGATAGCATAAGATCCAAGGAGAGGGCATATAAATTGGCCAGAAAAAGCAGCAAACCTGAGGATAGGAAGCAGTTTAGGATTCAGCAAAGGAGGACAAAGGGATTAATTAAGAGGGGGAAAATAGAGTACGAGCATAAGCCTGCAGGGAACATAAAAACTGACTGTAAAATCTTTTATAAATATGTGAAGAGAAAAAGATTGTTGAAGTCAAATGTAGGTCCCCTGCAATCAGAATCAGGGGAATTTATAATGGGGAACAAAGAAATGGCAGACCGATTAAATAAATACTTTGGCTCTGTCTTCACAAAGGAGAACACAAATAACCTCCCAGAGATGTCAGGGAACATAGGGTCTAATGAGAGGGAGGAACTGAATGAAATCAGTATTTGTAGGGAAATGGTGTTAGGGAAATTGACGGCATTAAAGGCCGATAAATCCCCAGGGCCTGATAATCTACATCCTAGGGTACTTAAGGAAGTGGCCCTAGAAATAGTAGATGCATTGTTGGTCATCTTCCAAAATTCTATAAACTCTGGAACAGTTCCCATGGATTGGAGGGGAGCGAATGTTACCCCACTGTTCAAAAAAGGTGAAGGATCACTGAAAGGACTACACGATAGCATCAACAGGTTCCATCCCACCATCAAACTCACCATGGACTACTCCTCAGAATCGGTTTCATTCTTGGACACACGAATCTCCATCAAAGACGGACGCCTCAGCACTTCACTCTACCGCAAGCCCACGGACAACCTCACGATGCTCCACTTCTCCAGCTTCCACCCTAACCACGTTAAAGAAGCCATCCCCTATAAGAACATAAGAACATAAGAAATAGGAGCAGGAGTAGACCAATCGGCCCCTCGAGCCTGCTCCGCCATTCAATGAGATCATGGCTGATCTGATCCAACCTCAACTCTAAAGAACACAAGAAGTAGGAGCAGGACCAGGCCACTCGGCCCCTGGGCCCGCTCCGCCACCCGCAGGGCCTTGACCGATCCGAACTCAAACTCATGTCCAATTTCCAGCCCGCTCCCTGTAACCCCTGATTCCCTTTACTTCTAGGAAACGGTCTATTTCTGTTTTAAATTTATTTAATGAAGTAGCTTCCACAGCTTCCTGGGGTAGCAAATCCCACAGACCCACTACCCTCTGAGTGAAAAAGTTTCTCCTCATCTCAGTTTTGAAAGAGGAGCCCCTTATTCTAAGATTGTGTCCCCTAGTTCTAGTTTCACCCATCATTGGGAACATCCTCACCGCGTCCACCCGATCAAGCCCCTTCACAATCTTATATGTTTCAATAAGATCGCCTCTCATTCTTCTGAACTCCAATGAGTAGAGTCCCAATCTACTCAACCTCTCCTCGTATGTCCACCCCCTCATCCCCAGAATTAACCGAGTGAACCTTCTTTGTACTGCCTCGAGAGCAAGTATGTCTTTTCTTAAGTATGGACACCAAAACTGTATGCAGTACTCCAGGTGCGGTCTCACCAATACCCTATACAACTGCAGCAATACCTCCCTGTTTTTATATTCTATCCCCCTCGCAATAAAAGCCAACATTCCATTGGCTTTCTTGATCACCTGCTGCACCTGCATACTAACTTTTTGATTTTCTTGCACCAAGACCCCCAGATCCCTTTGTACTGCAGTACTTTCCAGTTTCTCGCCATTAAGATAATAACTTGCTCTCTGATTTTTCCTGCCAAGCTCTGCGAATACATAGGATCTGCTCAGACGAGAAGGAACGCGATGGACACCTACGGACACTGAAAGACGCCCTCGTAAGAACGGGATATGACGCTCGACTCGTCGATCGACAGTTCCGACGGGCCACAGCGAAAAACCGCATAGACCTCCTCAGAAGACGAACACGGGACACAACCAACAGTGTACCCTACGTCGTCCAGTACGTCCCCGGAGCGGAGAAACTACGCCATGTTCTTCGCAGCCTTCAACATGTCATCGATGACGATGAACACCTTGCTAAGGCCATCCCCACGCCTCCACTACTCGCCTTCAAGCAGCCGCCTAACCTCAAAAGTACCATCGTTCGCAGCAAATTACCCAGCTTTCAGGAGAACAGCGACCACGACACCACACAACCCTGCCACGGCAACCTCTGCAAGACATGCCAGATCATGGACACAGATACCGTCATCACACGTGAGGACACTACCCACCAGGTACATGGTACATACTCATGTGACTCGGCCAACGTTGTCTACCTGATACGTTGCAGTAAAGGATGCCCCAGAGCATGGTACATCGGCGAGACCATGCAGACACTGAGACAATGTATGTACGGACACCGCGCAACAATCGCCAGGCAGGAGGGTTGCCTCCCAGTCGGGGAACACTTCAGCTGTCAAGGGCATTCAGCCTCAGATCTGCGGGTTAGCGTTCTCCAAGGCGGCCTTTGGGATACACGACAACGCAAAATCATCGAGCAGAAACTGATAGCCAAGTTCTGCACTCATGAGGACGGCCTCAATCGGGATATCGGGTTCATGTCACGCTACAGAACGTGACTTGACATCGTTGCCGGTCTTTCCAGCTTTTTAAAAAAACAAACACAAGAGACAAACACAAGAAACAAACCCAAATGGAGAGGATATGCAGCCAGCAGGTGTTTTGACACGTTGGACCCCCTGGGACACATCTCATTGTCTTGGCTGTGCTCTTAGTATGTCTTTGATGTAGGGATAGATTGAATCTCTGCATTTTCTCTATGTTTATATTCTGTGAATTCTGGTAGATTGTCTCACAGTAACTCTACCTGAGGAAGGGGCGACAGCTCCGAAAGCTTGTAATTTTAAATAAATCTGTTGGACTACAACCTGGTGTTATGCGACTTCTCATTTTTGTCCACCCCAGTCCAATGCCGGCATCTCCACATCATTCAAAAAAGGTGGTAGAGAAAAAACGGGGAATTATAGACCGGAAAGCCTGACATCGGTTCTGGGGAAAATGCTAGAGTCCATTATAAAAGATGTAATAGTAGAGCACTTGGAAAACAGTGACAGGATTGGACAAAGTCAACATGGATTTACAAAATGTAAATTGTGCTTGACTAATCTACTGGAATTTTTTGAGGATGTAACTGATAGAATAGATAAGGGAGAACCAGTGGATGTGGTGTATTTGGACTTTCAGAAGGCTTTCGATAAGGTCCCGCATAAGAGATTAGCGTGTAAAGTTAAGGCACATGGGATTGGGGGCAAGGTACTGACTTGGATAGAGAACTGGTTGGCAGACAGGAAGCAAAGAGTTGGAATAAACGGGTCTTTTTCCGAGTGGCAGGCAGTGACTAGTGTGGTTCCGCAGGGATCGGTCCTAGGACCCCAGCTATTCACTATATATATTAATGATCTAGACGAGGGAACGAGATGTAAATCTCCAAGTTTGCAGATGACACAAAGCTGGGTGGGCGTGTGTGCTGCGAGGAGGATGCCGAGAAACTCCAGTATGATTTGGACAGGTTGGGTGATTGGGCAGAAGCATGGCAGACGCAGTATAATGTGGATAAATGCGAGGTTATCCACTTTGGTGGCAAAAACAGAAAGGCAGATTATTATCTGAACGGCAATATATTGGGAGAAGGGGAAGTGCAACGAGACCTGGGTGTCCTTGTGCACCAGTCGCTGAAGGTAAGCATGCAGGTACAGCAGGCGGTTAAGAAGGCAAATGGTATGTTGGCCTTTGTGGTGAGAGGGTTTGAGTACAGGAACAAGGATGTCTTGCTGCAGCTGTACAGGGCCTTGGTGAGACCACACCTTGAGTATTGTGTGCAGTTTTGGTCGCTTTATCTGAGGAAGGATGTTCTTGCCATGGAGGGTGTGCAGCGAAGATTCACCAGACTGATACCTGGGATGGCAGGAATGATGTACGAGAAGAGATTGGGTCGATTAGGCTTATACTCGCTGGAGTTTAGAAGAATGAGAGGAGATCTCATTGAAACTTATAAAATTCTAACAGGGCTAGACAGACTGGATGCAGGAAGGATGTTCCCGATGGCGGGGGAGTCCAGAACAAGAGGTCACAGTCTAAACATAAGGGGTAAGCCATTTAGGACAGAGATGAGGAGGAATTTCTTCACCCAGAGAGTGGTGAACCTGTGGAATTCTCTACCACAGAAGGCAGTTGAGGCCAAGTCAGTAAATATATTCAAGAAGGAGTTTGATATATTTCTTAAGGCTAAAGGTATCAAGGGATATGGGGAGAAGGCAGGGACAGGGTACTGAGTTTGGATGATCAGCCATGATCTCATCGAATGGCGGAGCAGGCTCGAGGGGCCGAATGGCCTACTCCTGCTCCTATCTTCTATGTTTCTATTATACATCTCGCCCGGTTTTCAGTTCCAATGATTTGAATCTAATGGGGAGAGAGCGGGAATATGGTATTGAGATAGAGGATCTGCCATGATCATATTGAATGGCGGAGCAGGCTCGAAGGGCCGAATGGCCTACTCCTGATCCTATTTTTCTATGTTTCTATTTTCTAAATGAAAATCGGGAGTGTTGTATAACGGGCGGCTGATCCAATATCGTCTATTTTACACTATCACCCAAATTCAAAATTACTCCCAATGAGTTTCATCTGTTTCTCACTGATAACCGGGCTTTCAAAATGGCTGCATCAGAAGCCTGATTTTAACTTTCTGACTGCCCACAGTTCAAGGAAACGCTTGTGCCCTGGGCCAACTGCTTTTGTTTCATTTCAGTACAACATTGAAATGAATATTAATATTACAGGAATAAAGCTACTCAAACTTCAGAAATGGCTTTGCCATTGTAATATTAATCCTAAACTACCAACGTAAACACCTAAAGTAGAATTTTACAAGGTTTTGCTTATGTCCAGTCTGTTGTCTCTTCTTTCCTTTAGTTCTCATTTCTTCCCTCTTCTCCATTTTTAAAAAACTTCAATTTCACTTTTTTTAAACGCATATCCTACTTATTGCAACTGCCACTATTTTTTCACTTTAAAATAATTCACATGCCTGCTTCTTTCTGACTTCATTTGCTCAGGTGAGAGCAACTATTAAAAATGTTTCAATTAATTAGCACGGCTGAATTAGGGAGAGAAACATGAGCCAGTGTCCCAGCCCCTGATCGCTATCCATCACTTCTGTTGGCAAGCATTCATCTGCAGACAATAGGTGAGGATAGAATCAGACCGATCTTACCAACCCTACAAGGTGAAATGGTTTGACAACACTCACTACGTAGGCTCACAAATAAAGGCTATCCACTTGGTCTAGGTATTTATTTTTATTCGTTTATGGGATGTGGGCGTCGCTGGCAAGGCCAGCATTTATTGCCCATTCCTAATTGCCCTTGAGAAGGTGGTGGTGGTCCACCTTCTTGAACCGCTGCAGTCCGTGTGGTGAAGGTACTTCCACAGTGCTGTTAGGGAGGGAGTTCTAGGATTTTGACTCAGCGACGATGAAGGAACGGCGGTATACTTCTCAGTCAGGATGGTGTGTGACTTGGAGGGAAACTTGGAGGTGGTGGTGTTCCGATGCGTCTGCTGCCCTTGTCCTTCTAGGTGGAAGAAGTCGCGGGTTTGGGAGGTGCTGCTGAAGGAGCCTTGGCGAGTTGCTGCAGTGCATCTTGTAGATGGTACACACTGCAGCCACAGTGCGCCAGTGGTGGAGGGAGTGAATGTTTAAGGGGGTGGATGGGGTGCCAATCAAGCGGGTTGCTTTGTCCTGGATGATGTCGAGCTTCTTGAGTGTTGTTGGAGCTGCACTCGTCCAGGCAAGTGGAGAGTATTCCATCACACCCCTGACTTGTGCCTTGTAGATGGTGGAAAGGCTTTGGGGAGTCAGGAGGTGAGACACTCGCCACAGAATACCTAGCCTCTAGTGGAAGGTAATGGAGGGTATCTGGCAGCTCCTTATCTTTCAGTCTTCCATTCCTCCTATGAGCTGCATACTTTAAAAACCCAAACTTGCCATCACATAACAACTAGCTTGGCTCAGTTGGTAGAACTCTGACACATGCGGAAATGCATCCTTGTGCTAAAAGTCTCCAAACCACATCACTGAGAAATCTGTTTTTACACTCTCCCTTCACGTATAGACTGCATTTATTTTAGTCCAGATAGTTTAAGCATAGATTAGCAAGAGGAACGGCTTAGGGACCCTGGAGTGTGCAGCTTACCAACATAGAACATTGATAAGCTTCTTGCCACTTGTTCAGCCATGAGCATCCTATCTGTCAGTGCATTGGATTACTGTTGTTATCTGGAGTCCCAGGGACAGGTTTATCCTTCCAGGCCCTATTAATCAACCAGCCTGCTGGTCAATCATCAACAGTGCCCTGGAGTACTACAGACACGCCTGCTTCAGGAGCTGGGCAGTGTCTTGGAGTACGACAAACCTGCCTGCCTCAGGTGCTGGATTACAAAGCGTTGACTTGCTTTCAATCTTCTCTGGCCAAGTGCATCACCTTAGAGCCAATTCAACCCCAAGGAGATTTTGATTACTTCCCGCAAAGAGGACAGTCACCAAATGGTCAACTGGCAAGCAAGGGCTTGAATTGTCACCGGCAGATACCGGGAACTACTCACAAGCAACACGATCAGCAGCGCAGCTGACCATAAAATAGTTGATTGAATTGCCACCATCCTCCTGCCCACAGCATGGGCAAACTCCATCCTCCTTTGAATGGTATGTGTACCAGTTGGAGTTTCAGCAGCAGATGTTTGCCTCTGTGTAGCTGGTACTAAACCCTGGATATATGAACATATTTTGCCAGACCTGCTTTCAAGGTAACATCTTATATAAAAAAAAAGAACTTGCATTTATGTTCTTTCATGTCCTCAGGAGATCCCAAAGTGCTTCACAGGCAATTAATCAAAGTATGGTCACTGTTGTGTAAGCAAATGTGGCTCCCAATTTTTCACACAGCAGTGCATCTACGATTGCAGACTCTGGTTGGATGTATTCTCGGAACGTAGGAACAGGAGTAGACCATTTAACCCCTCAAGCCTGTTCTGCCATTTAATCAGATCATATCTATGATATGATTCTGTACCTCAACTCTATTTAGCTGTCTTTGATCCATATCCCTTGATACCCTTACCTAACAAAAATCTATCGGTCTCAGTCTCAAAAATTTCAATTGACCCAGAATCAACAGCATTTTGGCAGAGAGAGTTCCAGATTTCCACCACCCTTTGTGTGCAAAAGTGCTTCCTGAGTTCACTCCTAAATGGTCTAACTCTAATTTTAAGATTATTCCCTTTTGTTCTGCATTCCCCCACCAGAGAAAATAGTTCCTCTGTATCAAGCTTATCGATTCCCTTTATCATTTTAAACTCTTTGATCAGATCACCCACAATCTTCTAAACTCAATGGAATACAAGCCAAGTTTATGCAACCTGTCCTCATAATTTAACCCTTTAAGCCTGATATTCTGGTAAATCTGCACTGTAACCCCTCCAAGACCTTCCTGAGATGCGGTGTCCAAAACTGAACACAGTAGTCCAGATGGGGTCTGATCAAAGCTCTGCACAACTGAAGCATAACATTCGCTCTTTCTATACTTCCCCCTCCTTGATATAGCCAACATTCCATTAGACGTCTTGATTAATTTTTGTTCCTGTGCACTTGCTTTTAGTGACATGTGTACATGGACACCTAACTTTGCTCCTGCACAGTTCCTAGGGCTAGAAATTCGATACCATAGGGCGCTAAGTGCTTATCGTCCAGGCGCGGCAATTTCAACGCTGCCCGTGAAATTTAGTTGGCATTTAGCGCCAGCACTAATACTTATCACCTGGCCCTCTAGCGCCACTCAGACCGTGACGTCAATGAGTGTGCAATGCCCTGTTAGCGCCCGGATGCGAAATTCAGTCGCTTCCCCGACTTACCGCCTGGCGCTGAGAACGACAGAAATAGCAGGCGTTGATACCTGGGATTGCCGCTCCCAGGCGTTATTTAAAGGGATCACTTACTGGTTCATTGGGAGATCAGATTCATTGCTGGTTTGTCAGATAGCGTTTTGGCTGCGTTCACATTTTCCCATTTTTTGCTTTGTTGCTGTTCTAACAGTTTTTTCACTTGTATTGCGCTGAACATTTCTACGTCCTCTTTTCTCTCATTTATGGGGGCTGTACTGGTACTCCACCTTGCCCCCCGGCAACTACGTCGGAGGCAACGAATGCAGAGACAGAGATTGCCAAATGTGGCCAGAGGTAGGAGAAGGGCCGACAGACTCGCAACAGGAGGCCTGACCCTCCCAGGGTTTTCCGGGAGCACTTCTCCTACATTCATCTCTCAGAGGAGCAGTGTCTTAGAAGGCTCTGCTTCAGCAAGGAGGTAGTCACAGAGCTCTGCCACCTCCTACAGCCAGACCTCCAGCCTCAGCTCAGGACCAGGATGTCTCTCTCAGTGGCAGTTAAGGTTACAGTTGCTGTCAATTTCTATGCCAGTGGCTCCTTCCAGGCTTCAACAGGGGATATTGCAAAGATTTCACAGTTCGCCGTCCATTGCTGCATCCAGGAGGTAACAGATGCTCTACAGAAGGAGAAGGGAGTACATCTCATTCCCCATCACCAGAGAGAAGCAGGACGATGCTCATGTGGCTTTGCAACAATAGCGGGCTTCCCCATGATTCAGGGCGCCATTGACTGCACCCACGTGGCATTGCGGGCACCTCATCACAGTGCAGAGGGTGTTCCATAACCGCAAACGCTACCACTCTTTGAATGTTCAGTTGGTGTGTGACCACAGACAGCTCATCCTCGCCATCAATGCCCGCTATCCTGGCAGCAGCCACGATGCATTCATCCTGTCCCAGCACTGTTCCACCCACCACATGAAGCTCACGGCTGGCTGATGGGTTATGACAAGGGTTATCCACTCGCCACCTGGCTGATGACACTCCTCTGCAACCCCAACACTCCTGCTCAGCATGCATACAATGACAGCCATACCGCCACCAGGAACCTGATCGAACAGACTATTGGGGTGCTAAAGCAATGGTTCGGCTGCCTTGACCGCTCTGGAGGAGTCCTGCAGTATTCCCCTGATCGAGTCTCCCTTTTTATCATTGTGTGCTGCATGCTGCACAACCTGGCCATTCTGAGGGCCCAGCCATTGCCACCAGGGATTGAAGGTCCACCTCAGGAGGAGGAAGAGGGAGAGGAGGAGGAGGATTAAGAGGAGGAGGAGCAGCAGCAATGGAGGAGTGAGGCACTCAATCTTGCTTCTGCAATTGATGTTCCTGAGCGCCTCATTAGACAGCGCTTCCAATCAATGATATAGCACATGGCGTTTGCGCAGCACAACCACATCATTACATCCAGCTCGCAGCCCCTATCACCGGGCAAAGGTCAAATGTAAAATATCACAAAATGTGCAACATCAAATTAACAATTTATTATCGAACACAACTCTCTCTTATGAAACACAACTATTCATAAACAAACACAACCTTTTATCAACAAACACAATTCTTTCTTATCAAACTGAACTATTTGTTACCAAACACAAATATTTATTTACAAGCATAACTATTTGTTCACAAACACAACAATATATTTACAAACACATCAATTTATTAACACACACTACCTCCATTTGCTACTAAAATATTCCTTACTCTCCCTTCTTCAATGATCTCCCTCCCCTTTGAGCTCCCCCCTCCCAACCCTACTGCTCCTCCGTAATGTGGCCCCAGTGGCTGCAGCAAGGCTGGTGGAAGGCTGCTGAGTCTGGGAGCCAGAGACTGCAGATGGCCTTGCAGGATGCTCTCGATCAGCTCTGGGCCTGGAGGGCCCGACTGCAGACTGCACCATGGGCGGCAGCAGTCTGGGCTGGCTGTGTTACAGGCTGTGGCAAGTGCAATGGCAGAGTGGCAGTGGTGGGAGCAGGAATGCTGTCATCCTGAGAGAGGACAGCACCTTCCTGCTCAACTGACACACTGCCACTCCCCCAGGGCAGAATTTCAGCATCCGGAGCAATCTGCTCGAGCACAGATTGCTGGCCTGCTGCGGCACCGTGAGATACCCAGTGGACAGTGGTCGACCCAGCGACGATGGCAGCTGTCAGCGCTTGCGTGACATCAATCTGAGACTGCAGGAGAACACTCTGAGATTGAATGCCAGCAACCACTAACTCCATTACAGCACTAAGCCATTGCGTTGCTGCAATAGCTGCTACCACTTCGTGTCGTCCGCAAACTTGGATATACAATTCTCTATTCTTTCATCCAATTCTTTGATATATATGGTAAAAAACTGAGGCCCCAGTACAGATCTCTGGGGAGCAACACTTGTCATAATCCATAGTTGTCACATTCCCTTTATCCCTACTCTCTGTCTCCTAACTCCCAAACAATTATCACAAGGTTATCTTCAATTCCGTATGCTTTTATTTTTGCTAATAATCTCTTGTGTTTGCAAATACCTTCTGAAAGTCGATATAGACAACATCCATAGACATTCCACTATCCACCATGTTAGTGACCTCCTCAAAAAATTTAACTAGAATAGTCAGATGCCCTTCGTAACGCCATACTGACTCTCTTTGATCAGCTCATACTTGTCCAAGTGCTTAGTCATTCTGTCCCTGATGATAGATTCCAGTAACTTCCCTACATTTGCCCACACGACGTGACGCAAGACAAAATGAGGCACGATGAGAGAATTTAGGGAAAGAAAAAGCTTATACCAGATCCAGAGAATGTGTGAATTGTTAAATCAGGTTAGCTAAGTTGGTGGGGTGAGATATGAAAACCTGGCAAAGTGGGGCAGACATCTGGTGGAAGAAAAAGGCTGCTCAACACCAGGGGTGAAGACCACCCTGCCAGTGGTGGACCGCTGGGCTACCCCATCCCAAACATTAATGTGCAAGTTCAAGGAACAGCACCTCACCTTTCTATTAGGCACTTCATAGAATCTTACAAATTCATGGCACAGAAGGAAGGCATGCGGCCCATCGTGTCTGTGCCAGCCGAAAAAGAGCTATCCAGCCTAATCCCACTTTCCAGCTCTTGGTCCGTAGCTTTGCGGGTCATGGCACTTCAAGTGCATATTCAAGTACTTTTTAAATGTGATTAGGGTTTCTGCCTCTACCATCCTTTCAGGCAGTGAGTTCCAGACCCCCACCACTCTCTGGGTGAAAAAAGTTTGCAGCTATCTGGCTTTAATATTGACTTCAACAACTTCAGACCTTAACCACAGCTCCCATTTTCTTTCTGACATTAGGTTTTGGTAATGAAGGATGGATGTAACAGCTAATCTGCTTTAACAATTCACCCATTGTCTGTATCTCATATATGCCTTTTATATCTGTAATTTTTCTCATAATGCCCCTTTTTGTCTTATACCATTATCACTTCTGACAGCCAACCATCTCCTGTTCTCCATTCAATCAATTTAACAGCTCATCTTTTTTCTTTTCTTGTGTATCTGGGCTTTTCCCACCCCCCGCATCTACACCACATTTCCCTTGCTCCATTTCTTCATGTAAGCGATTCATCTGTAATATTTTCATGTTCTGATGAAGGCCAGAAACATTAACATTTTCTTTTCTTCACAGGCACTGCCTAACGTGATGAGTGTTTTCTGTTTATGTTTGAAGTTTTCAGCACTTGCAGTATTTTGTTGTTTGCTTACCAGTCGCAGTAAGAAAGAGTTGGAATTTGTATTAAGTAGGCTGGGAATTTCTTCGTGGTTGGTCCTGCTTTGTTGCCGACACTTCATTGAAGTAATGGCAGTGGGGCGAAAGCAACTATGGTGAAATTCCAGGCCATTCCTTGAAATGAGAGGCAGTGAATGGCTGGGATCCTATCAACAGAAGACAGCTGAACCCGCAGATGCTGAAGCACCAGGGAGGCGGGTATGATGGTGGGGGCGGGAAGTGAAAGTACAAACGGACGCAAGCGCGAACGCAAAGTACTGTACTCGCGAGTTGTTAACAGCAGTGCCCGGGAGATCATTCCTCAATTCCTGGAGACTCCCAGATAATACGAACAGGTTGGCAACGCTAACTATTAATGCCGGCCGGGTGGAAAATCACCTTCTCTGCCTCCGATAATTTATTCTCCTTTCAATTTATCGAAGCCATACTGTTGCCAGTAAGCCCTAGCATGTCCATTATTGCTCTGTTCTAGAATTATTATAACAATTTCAGGTCATTTGTAAGACACACACTTATTTCAACTGTAACCAAAAGTGCAATTTTAAAAACAAATTCGACGAAATTGAAATCATAGATTTTCTTTTACTCATTCTCAGGAAGTGAGCATCACTGACAAAGCCAACATTTATCTCCTATCCCGAGATACCCTGAGAAGATGGTGGTGGGTTTCTCTTCTTGAACTGCTGCAATTCTTCTTTTGCAGTCGATTGGTACAACTGAGAGGCCTGCTTGGTAACTTTCTACAACAACCAGACAGCTTCAGGGTCACCTTTACTGATACAAGCTTTTCATTTCTTTCCAGATTTTTATTTTTAAATTAAATTCAAATACTACTGTGTTGGGATGTGAACTCAGTTTCATCTGAATTACCAGGCCAGTAACATAACCACTACACTACCATACCCGTGTTGGAATCGTGATTTAATGTGGCCATGAAAGCTGCCTTACTCCTGCTACATTGCTGACAGCTTTTTTTTTTATTACTAAGTGCACTGCACTACTATATTTAAAATGTCTGCAGACTTTATAGGCTTCAGGGTCAGTGAGATCTTTCTTGCAGCTGAACATCTTGTCCTTATCAATTGTAGAACCGAGACCATCAGCCATTTGGTCTTAGCAGTCACCTTTTATCATAAGACCAGCATTTTGCCCAAGGCAGTTATGAGCTGCCCTCTTGATGTACAAAGTAACCAGCCAGAGTCCAAAGTTTCATAGAATCACTGAATCTTACTGCACGGAAGGAGGCCATTCGGCCCATCTTGCCTGTGCTGGCTCTTTGAAAGAGCTATCCAATTAGTCCCACTCCCCTGCTCTTTCCCCTTACCCCTTCAAGATTTTTCTTTTCAAGCACATATTTAATTCCCTTTTGAAAGTTACTATTGAATCTGCTTCCACCACCCTTTCAGACAGTGCTTTCCAGATCATAAGAACTTGCTGCGTAAAAAAAAAAAATTCTCCTCATCTCCACTCTGGTTCCCTACTGACATTGAACAATACAATTGGAAAGCAAAGGATGTGCTGAGCTGCTCACAGCTGCATCATTTGCGGTGCTGCTCTGAACCCGATGTCAATGACACGTATTTGGAAAGGAAGGAGAAAGTACTGCTGCTGGAGGGATTTGCACCATCTTTGATGCTCCAGGCCTGACATATTCCAATCACCCAAAATGATCAGTGACAGTTACGAACCGAGGCCAACAGAGACATACTTACAGTTCTGAGGGTCCTCTCAGCATTTTACTTCCTTAGTTTTGTGCAGCTCTTTTGCTAGACCGAGAAAGATACGTAGAGAAAACAAGTGAATGTGCATTTGAGTTCTTTTATCAGATGATCTTTCACAAATTTAGAAGATGTGTAGGGGGTGGTGTGTGGGGTCAGCCTTCACCTCTGACTCAGTGAGCGGTTCGAATCGCTCCCACGCCCCTGGTTCTAGACTTTGGACTTATTTAGGGGTTGTGAACAAAGATGCAGTAGACAACAGGTTCTGATGAAAGAATTTTGACTTTATTAAAAGAAAAAGGTACCAAACTTAAAACACACTTAATGCTTAAACACAGGTTGGAGAACACACGGTACATGCGAGGGAGAATGACAATATGCAAAAAGCCCTTATCCCTCCCAACCCCACTGTCTAGCTAGGTTTCAATTTCAAAGGATCAGGGATAATGCTCACCAATGACAATTCTTGACAGTTAAGGTATTTCGCGATTTCGGGGTTCAATAAGGTTTTTGATTGTTGGGACCTGCCGTACCCCGGACGTGGTAGAACACTCCAGGTCAGTTTGGGTCTGTCCGCTGATGCGGTAAGGTGCGTTTTGGATTCTATCAGGTGAGTACCTGATTTTCTTCCTTAGAAGTAGGGTTTAGAGTTTTTTTAAGGGAAAATCTTACCCAGGGGTAAGTCAGGAATAGTTTGTACAGTGTAAACTTGCGTGTCCTCGGTTTTTCCCTGGTGTTGGTCTGGCTCTTGGTCATGGTGGCCTGGTGGTTGGTTGTTGCGCGGGGCCTTGGTTTCCGCGGGACTTTCAAGTGTCGGTTCACCTCGTGGAGCCCTTGGTGGCTCTGGTTGTTAGTTTGTTGCATTGGAGGCCTGTCGGGGCGGTACCTCCTGGAGCTGGACCGTGGATTGAGCGATGCTGACTCGCTCCCAGCTTCCAGTGGCCTTGGCTAGTGCTTACTAGAGCTGGACCGTATGTTGAGCGATGCCGACTCGCTCCCAGCTCGTGGTCTCAGTTCTAGCCCTTGGCTGGCCTTGTCTGTCCCTGCCTCCGATCTCGCCTCGGGTCTGCCTCGTGGCCTTGCTGCTTCTTTCCTCCTCCTGCTCGTGTCGTGTGGCTTGTAGTGTCTTGCTGGAACCTGCTGCAACTCGAACTGTGTCTTTCTTGGGGGATTAGGCCCCCAATTATACTGTTCAGGCCCTTTGTCTTTTTCGCGCCCAAAACCCCTTTACTAAATCGGTTTCGTGTTGGAGTGATTTAGGTTTCAGTTGAGGCCTGTTCATTCCATTGTCTTAGGTTTTGGCGGGCTTGTTAAGTTTTGATGACTTTAACTTGGTGTTAAATTGTCCTGATGGCTTCCGATGTCTCCCATTTAGGCAGGGCCTTTATCTACGCGCCAAATCTTGTCCCTATTGTCTTAGGTTTTTGGTGGGCTTGTAAATCTGTCCCTGTAGATACTTGGTTGATTGGTTTTTGATGAAGTAATGGGGGTACTAGATGCTTTATTGTTTTCAGGCTTCTGGTATCCTGTTTGGGCCTGGGAATTTCAAAAGGGGTCTTGGATTATTCATATTTGGATATGTGTGTGAGGTTTTGGGTTTGTCTCTTCCTCCTTGGTTGGATTGCAGTGTAAACAATTCCCAGACAGCTTGACTGGGCCCCAATACCCAAAGCTGTCCACTGCCTTGCCCCACCCCTCCGCAGCCTGTCTTGTGTCTGTGAAAGGTGGCTTTCCCAACAGTAAGATTCAAAAGTCTTTTTCCTCAGGGTTTTTCTTCCCTGATCTTTAAAATGTCCAAAACTGAGGTTTTTACCTCAAATCACTTCACTTAGGTCCCACCATCCCAAATTTGTATGAAAAATCCAAAAATCACCCCCTTTAGGGTTCTGTTCAAGTTTCTGGGGGATTTTGCGAAGCCTACAGATGGCAACAGATATTTCCATTTTTCTGGCAAACCCTGAATGAAGTGAAATCTTTCAAGGCTGTAGAAATACAAAATTGCCGATCCTGGGGATGTAAGATCTTCCTTTATTTGATACAGACAGATGTTCCACTGTGTCACATTGTAATACTCTGCTTCTTTTACCAGCAGTGGCAGTAAATACAGCAGAAGGGTCAGGATTTTACAATGAAGTTGTAGATTAAACACAGCAAGGCACATACGATAAATCATTACAGGATTAAATAAACGGTTTGTTGCAGCAGAACACCACAGGAATAATTTAGACAGTAGAAGAAGCAGGGCTTACAGAATGGGCAGAATAAATCGCTGCACTCAATGCAATGATAGATCAAATACACAAGATGAACACATAAATGTGGATCATTTGGATTGTATTGTGAGCATGCAACCTAAGTACATTCCTGAGGGTAGACACAGAATAAAGAAGATGATCATTTGAAGGACACATACTAGTGATTATACGCAGCAGTGACTCTCGAACAATTTCCAGATGATTAAGGCGGCATTACTCTTTGGTAAAATGTGACTTGCAAGACACCTTACCGGGGACGTAAATAGTAAAGTGAGTAATGATGTTTTGGTGCAATCACACAGCATTCGCATCAGCGAGCGTTTTTACAATTTGAACTTTATATAATCTAAAATTAAAGCAAGTAAATATATAGTTGTTATTTACACTGCTGTAGCATCTACTGCAACATCAGCTTTTCCAGAGGGTCAAGGTATAATTTTGAAATAGTTTTTCTTTTCCTTTGCTACTCCAGAACTGAGTCTGTCCACAGATTCTCCTAAATGGATCTGCTCTAGCAACGCTGTCTGTTGGATTGATACTAAGTAGGACTGACTCTAGAGACAAGTTAATGTTCAAGATTTATTGAACATATGTGTGATTACAAGCAAGAAAATACATCTATTATACTTACAAGGGCTTTCCAGACTCCTCTCCCCTTATTAGAGTGCTTGGATAACTCACATATTCCTTCATCACATTCGAATAGTTACAAGACTCAATCACTCCTATTGACTCGACTTTAAAAGCTTCCATAGATTTATATCCCTCCAACTGCGGTACCGCCACCACAACAGGTATTGCCCCCCATGTATTCTCAGATAGGCTGCATGGGTTTTTAGTGTCTCGCTTTACACCAATCTTGAAGTTTACTGCCTGGACGTCGATTGATTAAATGGCTTTCCTTCACAAAATTACGCAGTTTATTATTTCTATATAATTTAATTCCATTTGGATCTCATTCAATATAAACCCTCCATACATGGCACACATAATTGCTTTTGACACCTTCTAGTCCTGATTTTTTTTTTATTCGTATATGGGATGTGGGCGTCACTGGCAACGCCAGCATTTATTGCCCATCCCTAGTTGCCCTTGAGAAGGTGGTGGTGAGCCACCTTCTTGAACCGCTGCAGTCCGTGTGGTGAAGGTACTCCCACAGTGCTGTTAGGGAGGGAGTTCCAGGATTTCGACCCAGCGACGATGAAGGATTGGCGATATACTTCTAAGTCAGGATGGTGTGTGGCTTGGAGGGGACCTTGGAGGTGGTGGTGTTCCCATGCGCCTGCTGCCCTTGTCCTTCTAGGTGGAAGAGGTCGCGGGTTTGGGAGGTGCTGCCGAAGAAGCCTTGGCGAGTTGCTGCAGTGCATCTTGTAGATGGCACACACTGCAGCCACGGTATGCCGGTGTACTGATATTCTGCATTGATTAATCATTTCATTGATCTTAATCCTTCACCTTGTACATGGCAACGACTATTTCCCTCACTGATAACACTGTTTTTGGTCTTTCACTTATAAGGTCCCCACTTTGAGTGTTCATCCCCTTCAGTAGACCTTTCAGCTGTTTCTGCATTGCCTCATCATGCTCCCATAATAATTCAATGTCCACTTGGTTGCAGGTTCCAGTTCCTGCCATTGCTTCTATAGCTAACCATTCTCCCAATATCTCTCTTATTTTGTTTTGCATTCAAAATTGTAGGTCATGGTTCATCTAAGTCTCCACCTCCGTTTCCCTGGTTAAACTAAGGCACAATTTCCGGAATCATATCAATATAAAAATGTTCATACAGTTACATGGGTTACATGGCCTTTTGTCATGGTTACAGCTGATAGATTAAAACCCACTGGTACAATCTCGTAACGCACATCATTGCACAATTCTTGGTCTCAGCCGTGGCTTAGTGGTAGCACTCTCAACTCTGAGTCAGAAGGTTGAGGGTTCAGGACCCATGCTCAGCCAACTTGAATATAAAATCAGACTGACACTTAACTGCAGTACTGAGGGAGTGCTGCAATGCCAGAGGTGCGGTCCTTCAGATGAATTGTTAAACTGAGAACCTGTCTGAACCTCTCAAGTGGATGAAAAAAAACCCACGGCAGTATTTCAAAGAAGAGCAGAGGAGTTCTTAACAGTGACCTGGCCAATATTTATCCCTCAACCAACATCACTAAATAACAGATTATCTGGTCATTATCAGATTGCTGTTTGTGAGATCTTACTGTGCGCATTGTGGCTCACTTATACATGCCGTGGTGGGGAACCATCTCCCATGAATTCACAGTTTTACCTTTCACTTGCCCTTCTTAATTTTCCAAAATTTTATTTTCTGATTCTCCAGACTATGGGGTAAAAATTCACTTGGTTGCGCCACCCGTTAGCGCCTTAAGAGGGCGCTAATGGGGCGCAAAGCCGCTAACGCCCGGGCGCAGCGATGTTTGCGCCGCTCGAGAACTTAACTTGAGATTGTGCGGCGGCGCTAAAACTTACCGCTGCGACCACCTGCGCGCGCAGATTGTGACGTCATTCCATGGTGCAACGCCCTTGGGGCGCCCCGTAGCGGAAATTGAGTGGCGCCCCCTGCCTTACCGCCTGGCGCTTCCAACGACCAGAAGACTGGAACGCTATCAATCGCTGTGGGGCTGGGGGGGGCGCTATTTAAAAGGGGCCTCTTCCTGTCTTTTATTGTTGGTGGCATTTTTGAACTACGCATTCTGAGAGAGAGAGGGAGAGACTTCTGGAGAGATTCAACGTTGTGTGAAGGAGTTTTGGGTACTGAGCAGCACTTTGCAGGTTCATTTTGATTTGCCATTCCTTGTATCGATTTAGCAGAGACCGTGGGAGCTGCACTCTGAGCTCTTTGCCCGGTGCTCTCCATTGTTCTTTCCAGCACATTTGATGTGCAAGTCTCTCCAGGCCGAGATTCAAGGCAGCAATGAACAGGATGTGGATGGAAAGCAAGATTAACCATCCCCTTTAAGAACTGGCCCGTGCCATTGTGTGTGTGTTCCATTGCTGACTGACATTACATGAGCTTCGCCAGCGCTCTGAGGTAGCGCCTCGCTCCTCGGCCTTTGCGCCTTAAGACAGGTGTGAAGCGCCTGATTTAACGCTCCAATCACCTCCAGGGGCGATGAAAGTCAAGTTTGCAGTCGGTGGCGATAATCAGCGCCAGGCGCTAATCTTTGCGCCCGGCCGATAATTGCGCCCCAAATGGGGCGATACTGATTTTCTCCCCCAAAGGGTGGTAAAAGTTTTGGGGAGAAAAATTCAGTTGGTTGCGCCTCCCGTTAGCGCCTTAAGAGGGCGCTAATGGGGCGCAAAGCAGCTAGCGCCCAGGCGCGGCGAAGTTTGCGCCGCTCGCAAAATTAACTGGACATTTTGCGGCGGCTCTAAACACTACCGCCACGATCTCCTGCGCCGGCAGATCGTGACGTCAGTCGAGTGCGCAACGCCCCGGTATCGCCCCGGAGCGGATATTGAGTGGCGCCCCCTGCCTTACCGCCTGACGCTAGCAACGACAGGTTGAGGGGAGCATTCTGTAGTCATGAAGGGAAAGGGGGAGCGCTATTTAAAGGTGACTGCTTCCTGCCTTTTATTGTTGGTGCCATTTTTTAACTATGCATTCTGAGAGAGAGAGAGAGAGACTTCTGGAGAGATTCAATGTTGTGTGAAGGAGTTTTGGGTACTGAGCAGCACTTTGCAGGTTCATTTTGATTTGCCATTCCTTGTATCGATTTAGAAGAGACTGTGGGGGCTGCACTCTGAGCTCTTTGCCTGGTACTCTCCATTGTTCTTTCCAGCACATTTGATGTGCAGGTCTCTTCAGGCCGAGATTCAAGGCTGCAATGAGCAGGATGTGGATGGAAAACAAGATTAACCATCCCCTTTAAGAACTGGCCCGTGCCATTGTGTGTGTGTTCCATTGCTGACTGACATTACATGAGCTTCGCCAGCGCTCCGAGTTAGCGCCTCACTGCTCGGCCTTTGCGCCTTAAGAGAGGTGTGCAGCGCCTGCTTTAGCGCTCCACTCACCTCCCGGGGCGGTAAAAGTGAAGTTTCCCATCAGTGCCGATAATTAGCGCCAGGCGCTAATATTTGCGTCCGGACGATATTTGCGCCCCAAATGGGGCGCGACCTAATTTCTACCCCTATCAGTCATATTTATATGAATCGCTCATATTAATACGGCTGGATCCCCATCTCGCACCATCACCTTTCAGATAAAGGCTACTCTGTAAATCTCTGGAACTGCCTTCATGTAAAAGAAATACCCTTGGTTGTCCTCCAGCACTGCCATTAAAGCAGTCCTGAGAATCACAATTATCTGTAATAAAGGTCACAAAAGATGATCCATTGTGACCTGGGGCATTCTTCACCTTCAGAATACCTGCTTGACGAGGACCTTAGCCATGGAGATAACTGAGATGATTCCCAATCTCCCTCCTCCTCCACGAGCGCTCAAATGCGTGAGGTACTCATGGTGATTGTCTAGGAATGCTTCCTGTGGATTTATAAAAATTACTGCAATCAATTTAATGTAAAATAACTTTGCACAAAGATCCCAATACCCTGAAGTCACAGGTATGATTTGCCTAATCAAGTGCATATGAATTCTGCCAAATACATTTTGGCCTAAATGGATCTAGGTTACTCATCTTTAATTACAAACACTGTTAGTGAAGGCACTAAAGCTTTCCCAATTTCTAACATTGCTACATTAAATGACAGAAGTCGCACAACACCAGGTTATAGTCCAACAGTTTTATTTGAAATCACAAGTTTTCGGAGCGCTGTTCCTTCGTCAGGTGATGAAGGAGCAGCGCTCCGAAAGCTTGTGATTTCAAATAAAACTGTTGGACTATAACCTGGTGTTGTGCGACTTCTCACATTTGTCCACCCCAGCCCAACACCGGCATCTCCACATCATCACATTAAATGACAGCACCATAGGTTGTCTGTATAGCTATACAAGTAGAAGGGTTCCACAATTGAAGAACTTGCATCGTTAGGAAATGCAAATCTGTTAAAACGAACAGTTGATTAATTACATTATCACTATTGTTACCCTTCATATTTTGGTAAACCCGTGTAGCACAACAGGAATATAGGAACAGGAGAAGGCCATGTTGCCCCTCGATCATGTTCCGCCATTCAATGAGATCATGGCAGATCTGTGACCTAATTCCTTTGCCCCATATCCCTTAATACCTTTGGTTAACAGAAATCTATCAATCTCAGAGTTAAAATTAACAATTGACCTAGCATCAACTGCCATTTGTGGGAGAGAGTTCAAGGGGGAGAAATTCAGTATCGCCCCATTTGGGGTGCAATTATCGGTCGGGTGCAAAGATTAGCGCCTGGCGCTAATTATTGCCACCGACTGCAAACTTGACTTTTATCGCCCCTGGAGGTGATTGGAGCGCTAAATCAGGCGCTTCACACCTGTCTTAAGGCGCAAAGGCCGAGGAGCGAGGTGCTACCTCAGAGCGCTGGCGAAGCTCATGTAATGTCAGTCAGCAATGGAACACACACACAATGGCACGGGCCAGTTCTTAAAGGGGATGGTTAATCTTGTTTTCCATCCACATCCTGCTCATTGCAGCCTTGAATCTCGGCCTGAAGAGACCTGCACATCAAATGTGCTGGAAAGAACAATGGAGAGTACCAGGCAAAGAGCTCAGAGTGCAGCCCCCACAGTCTCTTCTAAATCGATACAAGGAATGGCAAATCAAAATGAACCTGCAAAGTGCTGCTCAGTACCCAAAACTCCTTCACACAACATTGAATCTCTCCAGAAGTCTCTCTCTCTCTCTCTCAGAATGCATAGTTAAAAAATGGCACCAACAATAAAAGGCAGGAAGCAGTCACCTTTAAATAGCGCTCCCCCTTTCCCTTCATGACTACAGAACGCTCCCCTCAACCTGTCGTTGCTAGCGTCAGGCGGTAAGGCAGGGGGCGCCACTCAATATCCGCTCCGGGGCGATACCGGGGCGTTGCGCACTCGACTGACGTCACGATCTGCCGGCGCAGGAGATCGTGGCGGTCGTGTTTAGAGCCGCCGCAAAATGTCTAGTTAATTTTGCGAGCGGCGCAAACTTCGCTGCGCCTGGGTGCTAGCTGCTTTGCGCCCCATTAGCGCCCTCTTAAGGCGCTAACGGGAGGCGCAACCAACTGAATTTTTCTCCCCAAAACTTTTACCACCCTTTGGGGGAGAAAATCAGTATCGCCCCATTTGGGGCGCAATTATCGGCCGGGCGCAAAGATTAGCGCCTGGCGCTGATTATCGCCACCGACTGCAAACTTGACTTTCATCGCCCCTGGAGGTGATTGGAGCGTTAAATCAGGCGCTTCACACCTGTCTTAAGGCGCAAAGGCCGAGGAGCGAGGCGCTACCTCAGAGCGCTGGCGAAGCTCATGTAATGTCAGTCAGCAATGGAACACATACACAATGGCGCGGGCCAGTTCCTAAAGGGGCTGGTTAACCTTGCTTTCCATCCACATCCTGCTCATTGCAGCCTTGAATCTCTGCCTGGTGAGACCTGCACATCAAATCTGCTGGAAAGAACAATGGAGAGTACCAGGCAAAGAGCTCAGAGTGCAGCCCCCACAGTCTCTTCTAAATCGATACAAGGAATGGCAAATCAAAATGAACCTGCAAAGTGCTGCTCAGTACCCAAAACTCCTTCACACAGCGTTGAATCTCTCCAGAAGTCTCTCCCTCTCTCTCTCAGAATGCGTAGTTCAAAAATGGCACCAACAATAAAAGGCAGGAAGCGGTCACCTTTAAATAGCGGCTCCCCCTTTCCCTTCATGACTGCAGAATGCTCCCCTCAACCTGTCGTTGCTTGCGTCAGGCGGTAAGGCAGGGGGCGCCACTCAATATCCTCTCCGGGGCGATACCGGGGCGTTGCGCACTCGACTGACGTCACGATCTGCCGGCGCAGGAGATCGTGGCAGTAGCGTTTAGCGCCGCCGCAAAATGTCTAGTTAATTTCGCGAGCGGCGCAAACTTCGCCGCGCCTGGGCGCTAGATGCTTTGCGCCCCATTAGCGCCCTCTTAAGGCGCTAACGGGAGGCGCAACCAACTGAATTTTTCCCCCTTTGTGTGTAGAAGTGTTTCCTAACTTCACTCCTGAAAGGCCTGGCTCTAATTTTTAGGCTATGTCCCCTAGTCCTAGATTCTCCAACCAGCAGAAATAGTTTCTCTCTATTTACCCATCAGTTCCCCTTAATATCTTGAAAAATTTGATCAAATTACCCCTTAAACTTCTAAATTTCAGGGAATACTAACCTAGTTTGTGTAATCTCTCCTTGTAGTTTAACCCTTGGAGTCCGGGTATCATTCTGGTAAACCTATGCTGCACTCCCTTCAAGGCCAATATATCCTTCCTAAGGTGTGGTACACAGAACTGAACCTTTCTAAGCAGTGGTGCCCAGAACTGGGCTTTGCATAGCAGTAGCATGACTTCCAAACCCTTGTATTCTAGTACTCTTGATATAAAGGCCAGCATTCCAATAGTCTTTTTAATTATTTTCTGTACCTGTCCATGACATTTTAATGATCTATGACTTAGGATCACTAAGTCTCTTTGGACCTCCATTGTTTTTAGCTTTTCACTATTTAGAACATAAGAACATAAGAATTAGGATCAAGAGTAGGCCAGATAGCCCCTCGAACCTGCTCCGCCATTCAATAAGATCATGGCTGATCATCGACCTCAACTCCACTTTCCCACTCAATCTCCATATCCCTTGATTTCCCCTAGAGTCCAAAAATCTATCTATCTCAGCCTTGAATATACTCAACGATTCAGCATCCACTGCCCTTTGGGGTAGAGAATTCTAAACATTCACAACCCTCTGACTGAAGAAATTCTTCCTCATCTCAGTCTTAAATGGCCGACCCCTTATGCCCCCCAGTTCTAGACTCTCTAACCAGGGGAAACAACCTCTCAGCATCCACCCTGCCATTCTCCCTCAGAATCTTGTATGTTTCAATGCGATCACCTCTCATTCTTCTAAACTCCAGAGAGTATAGGCCCACTCTACTCATTCTCTCCTCATAGGACAACCCTCTCATCCCAGGGATCAATCTAAAGAACCTTTGTTGCACCACCTCTAAGGCAAGTATGTCCTTCCTCAGATAAGGAGACCAAAACTGTGCACAGTACTTCAGGTGTGGTCTCACGAAAGCCCTGTACAATTGTAGTAAGACTTCCTTACTCTTGTACTCCAACACCCTTGCAATAAAGGCCAATATGTCATTTGCCTTCCTAATTGCTTGCTGTACCTGTATGCTAACATTCTGTGTTTCCTGTACAAGGACACCCAAATCTCTCTGAACACCAACACTTAATAGTTTCTCACAATTTAAAAAATATTCCGTTTTTCTATTCTTCCTACCAAAGTGAATAACCTCACATTTCCCCACATTATACTCCATCTGCCAACTTTTTTGCCCACTCACTTAACCTATCTATATCCCTTTGCAGGCTCTTGGTGTCCTCCTCACATCTTACTTTCCCACCTAGCTTTATATCGTCAGCAAACTTGGATGCATTACACTCGGTCATAAGAACATAACATAAGAAATAGGAGCAGGAGTAGGCCATTCGGCCCTTCGAGCCTGCTCCGCCATTCAATGAGATCATGGCTGATCTTCTGCCTCAACTCCATTCACCGGCTCTATCACCATATCCCTTGATGCCCTTACTAGTCGGAAATCTATCGACTTCTGTTTTGAATATACCCAATGACTGAGCCTCCACAGCCCTCTGGGGTAGAGAATTCTAAAGATTCACCACCCTCTGTGTGAAGAAATGTCTTCTCATCTCAGTCCTGAATGGCCTACCCTTTATCCTGAGACTGTGGCCCCTGGTTCTAGACTCCCCAACCAAGGGAAACATTCTCCCAGCATCCACCCTATCAAGCCCTGTAATAATTTTGTATGCTTCAATGAGATCCCCTCTCATTCTTCTGAATTCAAGAGAATACAGGCCTAGTTTACTCAATCCCTTCTCATACGACAGTCCCGCCATCCCAGGAATCAATCTCGTGAACCTTTGTTGCACTTCCTCTATGGCAAGTATATCCTTCCTTAGGTAAGGAGACCAAAATTGTACACAGTACTCCAGGTATGGTCTCACCAAGGCCCTATATAATTGGAGTAAGACATCTTTACTCCTGTATTCAAATCCTCTTGTAATGAAGGCCAGCATACCATTTGCCTTCCTAATGGCTTGCTGCACCTGCACATTCACTTTCAATGACTCATGTACAAGGACACCCAGGTCCCTTTGAGCATCTGCATTCCCCAATCTTTCACCATTTCGGAAATACTCTGCCTTTCTGTTTTTTCTACCAAAGTGGATAACTTCACATTTATCCACATTATATTCCATCTGCCATGTTCTCGCCCACTCACTGAGCCTGTAGAGATCCCCCTGAAGCCTCTTCACATCCTCTTCACAACTGACACTGCCACCTAGCTTTGTATCATCAGCAAATTTGGAAATGTTACATTTAGTCCTCTCATCCAAATCATTGATATAGATTGTGAATAGCCGGGGCCCAAGCACCAATCCTTGCGGTACCCCACTAGTTATAGGCTCCCAACCAGAAAATGACCCGTTTATCCCTACTCTCTGTTATCTGTCTGTTAACCAATCCTCTATCCATGCTAATATGTTATCTTGAACCCCATGAGCCCTTACCTTGCATAGCAACCTCTTATGTGGCACCTTATCGAATGCCTTTTGGAAATCCAAATATACTACATCCACTGGTTCCCCTTTACCTACCCTGCTAGTCACATCCTCAAAAAACTCTAATAAATTTGTTAAGCATGACTTCACTTTCATAAAACCATATTGACTCTGCCTAATCATATTATGATTTTCTATGTGCCCTGTTACCACTTCCTTAATAATGGATTGCAGCATATCCCAATGACTGATGTCAGGTTAACTGGCCTGTAGTTCCCTGATTTTTCTCGAATAGTGGGGTTACATTTGCTACCTTCCAATCTGCTGGGACCATTCTAGAATCTAGGGTATTTTGGAAGATCACAACCAATGCATCCAATATCTCGCAGGAACCTCTTTTAGAACCCTAGGATGTAGGTCATCAGGTCCAGGGGATTTGTCAGCTTTTAGTCCCATTAGTTTCTCAAGTACTGTTTCTCTACTGATATTAATTACTTTAAGTTCCTCACTCTCATTAGTTCCCTGGTTCCCCACTATTTTTGGTATGCTTTTTGTGTCTTCTACTGTGAAGACAGACACAAAATATTTCTTTAAGGTCTCTGCCGTTTCCTTATTCCCCATTGTAATTTCTCTGTCTCAGCCTTTAAGGGACCGACACTTACTTTTGCTACTTTCTTCCTTTTTGTACTCGTAGAAGCTCTTACAATCTGTTTTTATATTTCTTTTTATAAAGAAAGTACGCTGATTTACCTTTTTGTCCAAAGTGGATGACTTCACACTTGCCTATATTGAAATCTATTTGCCACAGTTTTGCCCATTCATTAATCTATTAATATCTCTTTGTAATTTTATGCTTCCATCTTCACTGCTTACAATGCCTCCTATCTTTGTGTCATCAGCAAACTTGGAGATGTGGCTCTCTATCCCATCATCTAAGTCGTTAATAAATACAGTGAGGAATAAATACAATCCTGTTGTGGAAGACAAAACTTTTGTTAATGTAGTTTAAAATGAAAAATTGTGTTTTCCAACACTGTCTCATGCACATACAAGGGTATGAGTCCTTAAATCTCCCAAGATTTTGGGGCACTGTATTAATTTGAAATGAATCCTCCTAATGCATAATTTTTGTTCATGCATTGTACTTTATCTAGGTTTTCTTAGACACCAACTATATTCACATTCTTCAATATTTAACATAACAACTCCAGTTACCTTAATTATACTGAACAGTTACTCCTTATTTACGCTGATACAGCTAAAATTATTGATTCCCTGTTATGGGTGATGAATTTAGAAGTGCCAATTGTTACGTGATAAATCCGTGTTGTGAACCAAAGAATGTTCACGTAATTTACTTAACTAATTGTTCAATAAATCTTGAAAGCTTGCTTGTCTCTAGAGTTGACTTTCTTAGGACTGGACTGGATATCCTACACGGTATCGGTCCAATCTAAATGTCAACCATGGCAGAAGCAAGGTAATCGTTCGCATCGTGATTTATGCACCCTCAGACTAGAACCCCAAACAATGCGTTGATTTTAATGGGGAAGGAATTGTAATCCACTGGCTGCAGGGTGCTGCCGCAATGGTGAGCAATATACTTATCTATAAACTCTCCAACCCCTTCCACGATTACAGTTCTTTCTCCATGAAAATCAACGTAATGTTTGGGGTTCTAGTCAGAGGGTGGATAAAGCTCGGCCCGAACTGTTTGCTCGAGCTACTCCCAGCACTTTTCCACTAGGCCTGAACTTTGTGTCCATGGCAGTGCTCTAATTATTTGCCCAAGACAGTACTTTTCACCCTTTCACTATCAAAGTTATGTGATCTATAAGTTCCATCTAAGTTAAGCACCCTACTTATCTATAACTAGGTTTAGCCAGTATTGTGGCTAGTTGCCTTCGGTTTTGCTTCCATACCTTAGCTTGCTCAAGCTGTCTGCTTTGCACAGAGATGTCTCCGACTTGAAGGTCGGCCTGAATCTCCCTGCCAGCATACACGCTGTACTGCATATCCTCTCTCTCACTCTCTCAGCTCTCACTGTAGCTCCCTAGACTAATTAACCCATGATGCTCTTTAACTATACCAGGCTGCTAACCTATTACATACACGCTCTCCTACATTGTCTTGTCGATATTTGAGATTCGCTCATGGGACTAGTGGAAATTATATTATTCTATGCTTGCGATTCATGCAGGAAATTTAAACAAGTAGAAATCTGTATTTGATCTTCCTGCTTAAACTGCATGCAAGAACATCTGCAAGATGCAGGAGTCATGGATGTTGGCAACTCAGTTCCAGTTATCAGCCAATGCTGCTCTGTAACATAGCGCATTTTGTCATGCTACCATGTGAATTTTAAAGAATGAATAGTTTACATGTTACGGACGATGATAGAGTAACCACACGTTGCAAGCGTCCTGATTGTAATTATGGGCCAGAAATTCGGCTCTTGTCGGGTGAGTACGCAATGTGTACTCACCCGTAAGGCCACCTGAAGTGCCGGTTTCACACATGCACTGCGCATGCGCGGGAAACCGGAACTTCCGTTCCCCTGAAGGAAGGGGTTCAGAAGTCGAACGCGTTCGCGGGAGAGGCAGCGCGCACGTAGCGAACTTCTTTTTTTTTCAGGTTTCTCCGTGAGGGTAAGTATGGAGAAGCTGCACATTTAAAAAGGAGGCGCAAGGCCTGTTTTTAACAAGGTAAGTGGTTAATTAAGTACAATTTAAGCATGTTTTCAACAGGTTTATCTTTTTTACATACTTTAAAGAAAGGTAAGTTTATTTTTAGCACCGTCAAAAAGTTTAATTAATTTTTTCAAAAATTTTAATTTTTGTTTAAAGTAGTTAATTTATGTAATTTATAGTTATTTTAAAAATGTGATTGTTTTTTAAAAATTTATTTGAAGTTTTAGTGTGGTTTTGGGGCCGGTCTCTATTCATAGATTTGACAGGTCTTCCTGTCAAATCTATGAATGAAAATTCCCTGCTACGATTGGCTCTCCATGGCCCACGTGATCCCAGGGGACGCTTCGAACTAACTGCGCCCCTGGGATACGCAAGCACTGAGCGCCGGCAGCCGCAGGAGGCCCAGGACCTGAATTCCTCGTGGGCCCGAAGCACAATGGCAGGCGCGATAGGTAAGTACGCGCGCGATGCTTGCACCCGCAGGAAGCCGGAGAGCCGAACTTCTGGCCCTATATCAATTTAAGTAAGAACTTGGAAAAAGTCCCTTAGCGCCATTAAGTACAGCATCAATGCTGCATTTAAGTAAACATGTAATTAGACAGTCTGCAAGATTGAGTTTTTAATTAATAAAGTTGTTTTACTATAATAAAATGAGTTGTAAATCTTTTATCATTTGATGGTGGGTTATTAGGAACCATAATAATACATTAGGAGAATACAAAGCTGATTTCAGTCACGGGTGACCTTGTAATGTCTGATCGATATCACACCATCCTTGTGTGAATTATATCACTGCGTCATACACTTCGAATCTGCTTTATAAAAAGTTTAGTTAGCTACTTTTCAATATAATAAGATCCTTTTAAATCTTACCTTTCTATGCCTGTGAAATGGGTCGTAATTTCCGATAGGAGGCATCCTGCGTGCGGATGCCTCCTGTTGGTAAAAAATCTACGCCCTTACCTGAGGGCTCCCGAGGTCTGGACTCTTCCGATCCTGGGCCTCTCCTGGTGCGCGCACGCAGAGGCCCAGGTATCCCAGGCGCGCAGGCAGTTCACAAGCGTCCCTGGGATCACGTGGGCCAGGCGAGCCAATGGGAGAAGGGAATCCCCCTTCATACTTTTGACAATGGGGATCACTGAAATAAGACACTACAACATTAAATACATTTTTTTTTAAATCACGTTTTTAAAATGAGTTAAAATTACATTAAATTAAATATTTTAAACAAAAATTTAATTTTTTGAAAAAAATAATTAAAGTTTTTTACGGGGCTAAAAATAAACTTACCTGTTTTAAAAGTATTTTTACATTATAAATGAGTGAAAAAAATTATTTTTTTACTTTTTTAAACTCTTATGCTGGTAAAAGCAGGCCTTACGCCTGCTTTTACCAGGCGTAAGATTTAAGTGTTTTCAGCGGGCGGAGGTTCTCCAAAAAGCGGAACTCTCCACCCGCAGAGGCCCTTCTCTAGGGCAGGCGTCCGATCTGTCAAGAGGATTCTTGACAGATCGGAAGTGCCGGTTTTCAGCGCATGCGCTTCGCATGCCTGAAACCGGCACTTGCGAGGTCCCTACGGGTGTGTACACAGCTCGTACACACCCGTAGGCATCGGAAAATACAGGCCAATAACTTACTAATTTATAGGTGATTTAAAAAAAACATGGGCTATTCAATAAAGTGAAAGTCAAATTTCTGTACAAAACATAAACTGGTTTATAACCCAACTTTTAGGTCAAGTAACCTTAAATAAACACAATATTCAGTGGAGATAGCAGTAAGTGCGCAAGCTTATCATTCGAACTGTTCAAGTTATGTTTTATTACTTTGTTTTCAACCCTGTTATTGTCTATGGGGATTCTGATGTTTGTGTATAAAATGTTTTTTTCTTCCCATTCTCACTTGATAGCTTTCTGAAACACAGCTTCACCAGAACAAACAACTATTTGACATGCTTTTTCAGTCTATAATTATCACTTAAGTCACACCAGAGGTCAGTGCACACAGTACCAGCATAGCTGAAGACAGGCTTTCATGGCTTTTGATTTATTTTAGCGTGTTTTAAAAGGGAGGTTGGTAAAGCTTTTAGGAGGAGGGGAAGAAACAGATCCTTGGTTAGTTATTGTACTTAGTCAGAAAAAAAAAACCTATTTATATAACAAAATGTACCCTTTCCCCTTAGAAGAATGGATCTCTTCCTGACCCTCACTTAGTTTCACATTTACATACTGGCTCTCTTTTTCTTAACTGTGGAAATTTTACATCACCAGAACACTAAACTAGCCCAAAGATTAATGAAGTTCTGTATGGATAACAGAAGCCCATTCACCTCCTACTGCGTCTCTAGTCCATCATAGCCCTGACCTCCTTTTAGTTACTGGATTCCAAATGGAGTGTTGGAGACAGTTCACACAAACAAAACTAAACACCAGAAAAGTGGGTTGTTGTTACGTAGCCATGCAGGTTAGTTCTTTAGACCAATATCATGTCAACAATAGCTTGTGGGATGACCTGGTGTATCCCCGCTGTCATGAATAAAGCCGTCTCACAGAGTTGCATGACCAGCAGTGGAGGAGTGCTACAATGAGTACATGCCTCTATCAGAGTGATCATCCAGAGGTTCATCAAAGTCTTAAAGGAACGCTTTTGCTGCCTTGGCAGGTCTGGAGAGGCTTTGCAGTATTCTGCTGTTGATGTGTTCTGCAGAGTTGCAGCCTGCTGTGCCCTGCACAACTTTTCCATACAAAAAGGTTTGAACATGGACATTGCTGGGGAGGTGGCCCTAGTTACTTTGGTGGTAGAATTACATGGACGAGAACATCAGGGTGACTGTCACTTGGAGGACTCTTCAGTGATGGCTGCAAGGGGCATCAGAGCACAACTGATCAGTGAAGTGTTTTTTAATTGGTACTTTGGATGTCAGCAACAGTGGCAAGACAGTATTTATTGCCAATCTCTAGTTGCCTTGAGGGCATTAAGAGTAACCAAGTAGCGTGGACCTGGAGTCACATGTAGGCTACACTGGGTAGGGATGACAACTTCCCTTCTTGAAGGACATTAGTGAACGACAAAAATCCGGCAGATTTCATGGCCAGCACATATTGGGCTCGGTAGTGTCCGTTGTTTTGGCGCTAAGGATGCCGTTTAGGGACCACTTCTGCCATGAATCGCACTGGACACCTTCTTGGTGAAGGCGCTAGCACGCATGCAGCTAACATCCGCCAGAAATATGCATAGGAACTTGGGAACATAGGTATCATTCTGGTAAACCTACGCTCCCTCCAAGGCCAATATGTCCTTCCTAAGGTGTGGTGCCCAAAACTGCTCACAGTTCCTCCTTCTCTCCCCATAAAGGAGCATTTCTTTAATCTTGTACCCATCCTAGAACATTGCAGTACATCTGACTCCTTTGCTCGTATGTCACTAAACCAATAAGAGTCACCTGATTGATTAAGTCAGCACAAAATAAATGCACCGTTTCCTATATTACAATGTTCACGAATAAAAAAAGCACAATACAAGTGCACATTCTCCTTTATTGCAAAAAGCTCCAGAGTGAGCAGAAGTTGACTTACACTTTCCTAACACTGTGTGACTAAACATTCTTTCTTTCTCCAATCCTAATGCTTCTTTTAGGTGCTGCTGAAGGCCAGCATCGCAAGAGATAGATAGCTAATCCTGTGTTACAAAGGCTTATGGGACTGAGGTGGACCTCCACCCAATGGCATCTTGCTCCAGAGAGGGGGCCGCTGCTGGTTGGTCTAGTGGCAGTTATCAGATATTGAAAGAATGGAGAGATAACAGCCTACATCCCAGCCCCCCAGTGTCTCGATGTAGGTATGCACGGTCTCCGACTGCCCCCGACTGCCTCTCATTGGGGTTGAGTTCTTTACTGTCGGGGCTACCCCTCTGATGTCCTGTACAATTTTCTCCTGCAATAGGATCCAGTGAATAAGGTGTAGGCTAGCAATTAAGGAATGTCTTCTATGTGGCGTCAGATAGCTGATGTAAGAGATCTGCTGGTATTACCCTGTTAAAGTGGATGAAGGGTACGATCCTGCGTTAGTGACCCCTTAACCAGAATGCAGTGTGAAGGGTTATGTGAAGCTCTTGATTTTAGAGGGTAAAGAGCATGCTGGCACCAAAAGTGCCTAAGGAAGAAAAGGGAGCATGGACATTGTGTTACCTTGTCTGACCTCATCATATCATTGAACTTCTTGTGGCACTGGTTTATAGTTTGGGAGGTGAGAGAGTTGGCACTCAGTTCCAGGGCCACCTCCCTCCGCATGGCATGAGTCAGATTTTTTGTGGCTTCCTTCCATGGAGACCTTTGAAAGTTCCTCGTTCTCCTTTGTTGAATCCCCTCAAAGAGGTTTTGCAGGTTTTTCTCATTTGAAAGAGTCCAGTTTCATTTTGTTCCTCTTTGCAATGCACTTGTTCCTTCTTTGGCTGTCTCTGCCAGATCGTCCAGTGGAAGACACTCTTGGAAAGTTGGAATAAATCACACATGAGCCATAAAGTCCAGCTACCTAACAGTCAGCTGAGTGAACCAAGCATTTCCCTATGCACCTGCTACTCCCCCAGCCTACTGCTGCAATCTCAGCCAGAATTGACTTTTTAAAGGCTGCACTCTCATTTCCGAGCACCCCCAGCACGGTACTCCTGTTTTACATGGGATATGGACTCAAGAACCGCAAATGGATATTTATATGAGCTCACCCCGCAAGTCATGGTGGCTTCACCTCTGCAGAAAATCAATGGCTCATTGGTGCAACTGTGGCACAATTGACCGTATGGAATTTCAGGGCTTGAGTCTCCATCATCTTAATAATCATAATTTACAATTAGAAATAAGCACCTTTGCTCGTTTTTACTTTATTAATTTATTTTAGTACCAAATAAGGAAGGACACCAAAATGTATAGCTAAGCGCCATTGCTCTGAAGGTTGTCCAGCTTGTGTAATGTCCCAGGAAGGTATACATTCGATAATATAGTCAGGTGTACATGCACGTTAACTCTGAATGGTTTAGCCCCCTCCCTCAAATTCTGAGGAAGGGGCTCTACCATGAACTTAGATCCATCGTTCCTCTCCTCTGAAGCTGAGCATTACCACTGCTGTGCATTATCGGCATTTACTTTTTTTTATTTCAAACTTTCTGCATTTGTCTTATTCTCCTTTAATCTCATCACCAGCTCGCCATTCTATTTTTGCTGTTGATTTTAGAAGGCACTTTCTGCTGAATTTTGGCGTGTTCACACTGCACGTTAATATTTAGTTGATAAAGTAGTCTATAGAAAGTGGCTCCACTTTCATAAATTATTACAACATCAGTGTTTTTAATAGAAACGCAACTCAGTCTTTAGCACTGGGTGTATGCTGTTGGGAGGAACTGGAGTAGCCAGCTCTGAATTATGCAAATTCAGTAAATCAATGTATTGAAGCACTCAGGGCCATATTGAACTAATATTGAACGCTGAGTGATATTAGTAATGAATGCACCAATATACTGACATAAAATTCCGCTGTCAGCTCTATTAACAAAAGTGTTCATTAATATAGTGGATCAATTTAACACCAATGTGTTATTCCTAGTAGTGCACCATGGCCTAGAAATTGGATCGAGCTGTGCCCATTTTACAGGCGTAAAATAGGTGCCTAAGAGTCCAATATGGTGAGTGGAGTGCGGGCGCTCATTCCCCGCCCGCCATATTGGTTAGGGATCCTCCGTAGGCATCCAGGGTGTACACCTGAAACTGTTTCAGGCCCCTTTACAAAATGGGACTGCGAATGACCGCAGTATCCGCTGTGCATGCTGCCATCAGTTTTGGCAGGCACTCAGCAGCCAAACCAGGGGTCCTTAAAGGGACCACTGGAGGCTGCTACTTGAAAGGTAAGTTAAAAGTTTTTTTTACTTACCTTATTGTGGAGCCAGGAGGAGCAGGAGTGCACCTCCTGGCTCCACATTAAAACTGTGGGCCGCTGCCGGCCTTCTCTCATCCCACTCCCAATCGCCTCATCCCACCGGACCCGCCTGAGACCCTCGGCTGTGTCCAAGCCACCTCTATTGGCATGAATTGTGCCCGCAGCTCGTCTGTACTATACTAAAAAGGGCGGTAAATCAATTAGCCATGGTCCTGCTGCTGACCTCATTAGGTGCCTGCAGCATTGACCCGAATTGGTACTGCGTTCAGGGCGAACCAACTTGTTCAAGGAGGCACAAAACAGGTGTTGGGCCCATTATTTACTTGTGCAAAGGGTCTAACGCCTGTTTCGGGCATGGGCATGGGATGCCTCTTTGATTTTATACTAATAGGGCGGGTGGCGCACTTCCGGCTCATGCACATATGCCACCTCCCATATTGGATGCTTTGACGCCCGTTTTATGCATGTAAAATGGGCAAAGCATCATCGAGTTTCTGGGCCTTAGTGTCATCTGCAAACTTGGATAGACAACTCTCTATTCCTTCATCATTAATACATATGGTGAAAAGCTGAGGCCCCAGTACAAATCCTTGGGAAACACCACTTGTCACATACCGACAATCAGAGCACAAACCATTTATCCCTACTCTCTGTCTCCTACCTCCAAACCAATCCTTGTCCTCATCGATACGTCACTCCACAGACTCACTCCTCGCTATCTCTGCAACTTCCTACGGTCCTATGTGCCAGATTGCGTCATTGGCTCTTTTGGCAGTCCTTCTTTGTATCTGCTCTCTCTCTGCTTCACCTTCAGCTGTTTGAACCCCATGTTCTGGAATGCTGTCCCTAAACTCTTCCACCGTACTACCTATCTCCCCTTCAGCAAATGGCTACTCAAGCCTTACCTCTTAGACAATGTTTTCAGTCACTTCTCTGTTCGCAGTCCTTTGACATGTCAGCCATGGCTCAGTTGATAGCTCTCTCTCATAAATCTAGGCTGACACTTCAGTGCAGTGCTGAGGGAGTACTGCACTGTCAGAGATGCTGTCCTTTAGGTAAGGCCTTAACCGAAGCCCTGTCTGACCTCACAGGAGGACATAACAACAATAACAACTTGTATTTATATAGCGCCTTTAACGTAGTAAAACATCCCAAGGCGCTGCACAGGAGTATTTTAAGACAAAAAATTTGACACTGATCCACCTAAGGATAAATTAGTGCAGATGACCAAAAGCTTGGTCAAAGAGGTAGGTTTTAAGGAGCGTCTTAAAGGAGGAAGGAGAGGTAGCGATGCGGAGAGGTTTAGGCAGGGAATTCCAGAGCTTAGGGCCCGGGCAACAGAAGGCACGGCCACCAATAGTTGAGTGATTATAATCAGGTATGCACAAGAGGGCAGAATTAGAGGAGCGCAGATATCTCGGGGGGTTGTGGGGCTGGAGTAGATTACAGAGATAGGAAGGGGTGAGGCCATGGAGAGATTTGAAAACAATTTAAAAGATTGTGGATTTAAAAGAGCCTATGGCACGATTTCGAAGAAGAGCAGAGGAACTTCCTGCCAATATGTATTTTCCCAACCAACACCACTAAAATAGGTTATCTGGTCATGAGCACATTGCTGTATGTGGAACCTTGCTGTGCACTAATTGGCTGCTGCGTTTCCTACATTGCAACAGTGACTATACTTGAAAAAGTATTCCATTGACTGCGAAGTGCTTTGTGATGTCCTGAGGTCATAAAAAGCACAATAAAAATGCAGGCCTTTATTTCTTTACCTCTTGCTACCTAAAGGCAAGTTGCTGCCGTTGATAAGAAGTGGACATTTTATTATAGATGTGTTGTAGACAAAAAAAAAATTCCCAGCGAGAACTTCAAATGCCCACGGAGAGTAAAATATGGAACAAATCCAAGTCCTTCATCTTGCATGGTTCCTGCTGTCAGCAGTATCAGCTGCGCTCCCTTCCATTCCCGACCTCTGCCCTTCACTTTGCATTCGACTCAGATTTTTCTGGGTTGGTTTCAGTGTCTGGAGGAAGGCTACTGCCCCGGGGAAAATTTGGACAGATGTAATCTGCTAAGAAAATTGGTCAAAATAAAAAGGGGAAAAAAAAGAAATGTAAAAAAAAAATTGACATACACACAATATTACGTCTCTGCCCCTTACAACTACCCCACCTCAAGGAACAAATCATTAGCTGTTAATGGCTTCCTTGCTACAGCATAAAAATGTTTTCATATGCAAAGAAAACATCAGGTGGTCTGTGGATGCAAAGTAATTTTCCTGTACCTGTCAGCGTTGATTGATGGCACCCACAAAGGCACTGCAGGACACCTGACAACTCCTTCCAACATGTTCCTTACTGCACAGGCATCCTCCATAAAATGGTATGGAGATTACCAAAGATGTACGGCTCCAGCACTTCCTCACCAATATAATTCAGCCTCATCTACTTCCCCCACCCCCATCGCTATCTGATAGCTGTAGCATGAAGGTGAAAACCTAAGAGAGTGGAAAGGGCAAAGATAGAAAGAAAGACTTGCATTTATATAACACCTTTCATGACCACTGGACATCTCAAAGTGCTTCATAGCCAATTAAATACTCTCTGAAGTTGTTGTAATGTAGGAAATAGAGCAACCAATTTGTGCACAGCAAGCTCTCACAAACAGCAATGTGATAATGACCAGATAATCTTTTTTAATGATGTTGATTGAGGAATAAATATTGGCCAGGACACCAGGGTTAACTACCCTACTCTTCTTTGGAATAGTGCCATGGGATCTTTTACAAACACCTGAGAGAGCAGGGGGGCCGGGGATGGCTGGAAAGCCGTCGGGAAGCCCAGGGCCTAGTTAGTATTTGGAATCACGGTTTAATGTCTCATTTGAAAGACGGCACCTCCGTCAGTGCAGCATTCCCTCAGCACTGCACTGGAGTGTCAGCCTAGATTTTTGTGCTCAAGTTTCTGGAGTGGGACTATGAACCCACAACCTTCTGACTCAGAGGTGAGGGTGCTACCCACTGAGTCACAGCTGACACAAAAGATCACAGATTTCTTATGGACTTTAAACAGGAATGTAAATTAATGCTGAACAGGCAAGAATAGTGTTCACTACTATAAAGATGCTCCATATCCATTTCTTAAACCAGTGAAAACAATATTGTTGCTTTTTAAACAGTAAAATTGAATAAGCAGATTTTTTTGGAGCCTTCCAATTTTGTCCCCTCCTCTGCTGAAGGCACAGACTTATCATGGGGTAGGTTCAGAGTGCAGAGTCTCCATGCTAACTTCCCCAAATGCCCATGCTTCATGTGGGAACTGAGACAATGACCGGAATTTTAATTTGGAGGCGGGAAGGGAGTGGTGGGTGGGCGCGGGGCTGGGGATGGCTGGAAAGCGGTCGGGAAGCCCAGGGCCTAGTTAGTATTTGGAATCACTGTTTCCTGTCCACAGCCAGCCAGATGGAGAGGAAGTCTGACTCCCAGGTGGGTAGGCCTGCGGCACCAGGCCGCAGAGAGGGGAGAGGGAGTGATTAGAGGTCGGAGGGGGATTGGGGGCCGGAGGGTGATCGGGGGCCGGAGGGGGGAGGTTGGAAGGCGATCGGGGTCAGAGGGGGAGGTTGGAAGGCCAGAGGGTGAGCAAGGGCCGGAGGGGGAGGTCAGAGACTGATCGGGGGCCGGAGGGGGGAGGTTGGAAGGCTGGTGGGGTGATCGGAAGCCTCATTCCAGTGGGAGGGAGTGGTGGGGGGGGGGGGGGGGTTCGGAGGCCTCAGTGAGAGCTCAGGGGGAGATCAATAGGGTCGGGCGTGTGTCTGATTGGGGGAGGTTGGCGGGGCAGGAATGCTGGATCTAGCTGGCAAGTGGAAAGGCACTTGTTCCATCAGACCTCGCCTCCCTTTAGCAGATGGGTTCCCTGAGGCCCGGGAAACCCGACCAGCCAGAGTTAAATTTAAAATGGTGGATTACCATGAGGCACGGAGCCTCATTATAATGTTTAAAGTGCCAACACCCTTCCTGCCATTGGATTGGCTGCTCGACCCGTCCCGCATCCTTTAAAACCGGAAGTGGGTGGGTTGGAAGTGGAGTCGGGATTCAGATTTTTAACTCTTTAACCTCCCACCTGAACCCAACCCACCTGTTTTTGGGGGTTAAAATTCCCCTCAATGTCTGTGTTAGCCTCCATCACACAGAATACAAAGATATTAATGCGGACTTCTGTCTTGTAATCCCACATTCTACACTGCAGGGTATTGAAACATGGAAACATCAGTGCCAATCCAATTCTTAAAAAGTTCAGCTAAAAATACACACGCCACACACACATGCACACACTCACACCATTCACAAACACGTGTAGACACACACACACCATTCACATACATGCACACCATTCACATACATGCACGCACATGCACACCATTCACATACATGCACACACGCACAGCATTCACATACATGCACGCACACCATTCACGTGCACATGCACACACATCATTCACATACATGCACGCACACACACACCATTCACATACATGCACGCATACCATTCACATCCACGCACACCATTCACATACACACACAACATTCACACATGCACGCACACACACATGCCCACTATTCACATACACGCACACACATGCAAACCATTCACATACACACACACCATTCACATACACGCCATTCACATACACACACCATTCACATACACACCATTCACATACACACACCATTCACATACACACACACACACCATTCACATACACGCATGCACACACACCCACTATTCACATACACGCACGCAAACATGCTCACTATTCACATACATGCACACACATGCAAACCATTCACATACACACACACACCATTCACATACACACACACCATTCACAAACATGTACACACACACACCATTCACATACATGGAAACATAGAAACATAGAAGATAGGAGCAGGAGTAGGCCATTCGGCCCCTCGAGCCTGCTCCGCCATTCGATGAGATCATGGCTGATCATCCAAACTCAGTACCCTGTACCTGCCTTCTCCCCATATCCCTTGATACCTTTAGCCTTAAGAAATATATCCAACTCCTTCTTGAATATATTTACTGACTTGGCCTCAACTGCCTTCTGTGGTAGAGAATTCCACAGGTTCACCACTCTCTGGGTGAAGATATTCCTCCTCATCTCTGTCCTAAATGGCTTACCCCTTATCTTTAGACTGTGACCTCTTTTTCCGGACTCACCCGCCATCGGGAACATCCTTCCTGCATCCAGTCTGTCTAGCCCTGTAAGTTTCAATAAGATCTCCTCTCATTCTTCTAAACTCCAGCGAGTATAAGTCCAATCGACCCAATCTCTCCTCGTACGTCATTCCTGCCATCCCAGGTATCAGTCTGGTGAATCTTCGCTGCACACCCTCCATGGCAAGAACACCCTTCCTCAGATAAGGCGACCAAAACTGCACACAATACTCAAGGTGTGGTCTCACCAAGGCCCTGTACAGCGGCAGCAAGACATCCTTGTTCCTGTACTCAAACCCTCTCGCTACGAAGGCCAACATACCATTTGCCTTCTTAACCGCCTGCTGTACCTGCATGCTTACCTTCAGCAACTGGTGCACAAGGACACCCAGGTCTCGCTGCACTTCCCCTTCTCCCAATCTAATGCCGTTCAGATAATAATCTGCCTTTCTGTTTTTGCCACCAAAGTGGATAACCTCGCATTTATCCACATTATACTGCATCTGCCATGCATCTGCCCAATCACCCAACCTGTCCAAATCATACTGGAGTTTCTCGGCATCCTCCTCGCAGCACACACGCCCACCCAGCTTTGTGTCATCTGCAAACTTGGAGATATTACATCTAGTTCCCTCGTCTAGATCATTAATATATATAGTGAATAGCTGGGGTCCTAGGACCGATCCCTGCGGAACCCCACTAGTCACTGCCTGCCACTCGGAAAAGACCCGTTTATTCCAACTCTTTGCTTCCTGTCTGCCAACCAGTTCTCTATCCAAGTCAGTACCTTGCCCCCAATCCCATGTGCCTTAACTTTACATGCTAATCTCTTATGCGGGACCGTACCGAAAGCCTTCTGAAAGTCCAAATATACCATATCCACTGGTTCTCCCTTATCTATTCTATCAGTAACATCCTCAAAAAATTCCAGTAGATTAGTCAAGCACGATTTACCTTTTGTAAATCCATGTTGACTTTGTCCAATCCTGGCACTGTTTTCCAAGTGCTCTGCTATTACATCTTTTATAATGGACTCTAACATTTTCCCCACAACCGATGTCAGGCTTACCGGTTTATAATTCCCTGCTTTTTCTTTACCACCTTTTTTGAACAGTGGGGTAACATTAGCTACCCTCCAATCCATGGGAACTGTCCCAGAGTTTGTAGAATTTTGGAAGATGACCAGCAATGCATCTACTATTTCTAGGGCCACTTCCTTAAGTACCCTAGGATGTAGATTATCAGGCCCTGGGGATTTATCGGCCTTTAATGCCTTCAATTTCCCGAACACCATTTCCCTACAAATACTGATTTCATTCAGTTCCTCCCTCTCATTAGACCCTATGTTCCCCGACATCTCTGGGAGGTTATTTGTGTTCTCCTTTGTGAAGACAGAGCCAAAGTATGTGTTTAATTGGCCTGCCATTTCTTTGTTCCCCATTATAAATTCCCCTGATTCTGACTGCAAGGGACCTACACTTGACTTCACCAATCTTTTTCTCTTCACATATTTATAAAAGCTTTTACAGTCAGTTTTTATGTTCCCTGCAAGCTTACGCTCATACTCTATTTTCCCCTTCTTAATTAATCCCTTTGTCCTCCTTTGCTGAATCCTAAACTGCTCCCAATCCTCAGGTTTACTGCTTTTTCTGGTCAATTTATATGTACTCTCCTTGGATCTTATGTTATCCCTGATTTCCCTTGTCAGCCATGGTTGAGTCACCTTTTTTGTTTTATTTTTATGCCAGACAGGGATGAACAAATTCTGAAGTTCATCCATGCGATCTTTGAATGTTTGCCATTGCCCATCCACCGTCAACCCTTTGAGTAACATTCTCCAATCTATCCTAGCCAACTTGTGCCTCATGCAATCGTAGTTTCCTTTATTTAAATTCAGGACCCTAGTCTCTGAGTCAACTATTTCATTCTCCATCTTAATGAAGAATTCTATCATATTATGATCGCTCCGTCCCAAAGGGCCCCACACAACAAGATTGCTAATTAATCCTTTATCTTTACATAATACCCAGTCTAAAATGGCCTGGTCTCTAGTTGGTTCCTTGACATATTGGTCCAGGAAAACATCCCGTATACACTCCAGGAATTCCTCCTCCACAGTATTGTTACTACAGGAAACTCTTTATTAACCGGCACCCAAATATCCGGAAATCTCTCTTAACCGGCATAATTCTTGAGTAGGTAACAGGGGTTTTCCTTCATCTCTCGTTTAAAATTAACTTAAAAAAAAAACCCGAGGCGTTTGCCTTGTATCGGAGCGTGTAGATTGGGAGGGGAATGTGCAGCCCGGGTAGGCAGCGGACACGACAGATGGTCAGCTGGCGGTCCCCGGGGAGACGGAGCTCCGAATGCAGGCGCATGTCAATGTGTACGGGGCTCTCGTACGTTGGGAGATATAACTCTCCGTTATCCGGACTTTTTGATTAACCGGCACCACGCCGGTCCCATCGGTGCCGGTTAATAAAGAGTTTCCTGTAATTTGGTTAGCCCAATCTATATGTAGATTAAGTCACCCATGATAACTGCTGTGCCCTTATTGCACGCGTCTCTAATTTCCTGTTTAATGCCATCCCCAACCTCTGCATTACTGTTTGGGGGTCTGTATACCACTCCCACTAATGTTTTCTGCCCCTTGGTATTTCTTAGTTCTACCCATACGGATTCCACATCATCAGAGCTAATATCCTTCCTTACAATTGTGTTAATCCCCTCTTTAACCAGCAATGCTACCCCACCTACTTTTCCTTTTTGCCTGTCTTTCCTGAATATCGAATACCCCTGGATATTGAATTCCCAGCCTTGGTCACCCTGGAGCCATGTCTCCGTAATCCCAATCAAATCATAGCCGTTTACCTCTATTAGCACAGCTAATTCATCCACCTTATTACGAATGCTCCTCGCATTAAGACATAAAGCCTTCAAGCTTGTTTTTTTAACACTCTTAGACCTTTTAGAATTATTATTTACTCTGGCCATGTTTGATTTAAACTCTTGATTTCTCTAACTGTCACCTTTGCTTTTCTCCTTCCTGTCTTTTGTCACACACACCATTCACGTACATGCATGCACACACACCATTCACATACACACACATCATTCACGTACATGCACGCACACACACCATTCACATACACACACATCATTCACATACACGCACACACATGCAAACCATTCACATACACACACCATTCACATACACACAGGCCCACTATTCACATACACACATGCACACATGCCCACTATTCACAAACACGCACGCACACACGCCCACTATTCACATACATGCACACACACATGCAAACCATTCACATGCACACACACACCATTCACACACACGCATGCACACACGCACACCATTCCCATACACGCATGTTCACACACACCATTCCCACACACACATGCCATTCACATACACGCACACATGCACGCCATTTACATACACACACGCACACACCATTCATACAGACACACACCATTCACATACATGCACCAGCAGCAGGGGTCACTGGATAGTGCTCAGGAACAGGAGGATTTTTCCACTGTGCCTATCGAAGAGGTGGTGAGGCCAAATGTAGCACTCCACTGTTGTCACTGCTGAAAAAAATGAGAAGTCGCACAACACCAGGTTATCGTCCAAGGGGGAGAAATTCAGTATCGCCCCATTTGGGGCGCAATTATCGGCCGGGCGCAAAGATTAGCGCCTGGCGCTGATTATCACCACCGACTGCAAACTTGACTTTCATCGTCCCTGGGGGTGATTGGAGCGTTAAATCAGGCGCTTCACACCTGTCTTAAGGCGCAAAGGCCGAGGAGCGAGGCGCTACCTCAGAGCGCTGGCGAAGCTCATGTAATGTCAGTCAGCAATGGAACACACACACAATGGCGCGGGCCAGTTCTTAAAGGGGATGGTTAATCTTGCTTTCCATCCACATCCTGCTCATTGCAGCCTTGAATCTCGGCCTGGAGAGACCTGCACATCAAATCTGCTGGAACGAACAATGGAGAGTACCAGGCAAAGAGCTCAGAGTGCAGCCCCCACAGTCTCTTCTAAATCGATACAAGGAATGGCAAATCAAAATGAACCTGCAAAGTGCTGCTCAGTACCCAAAACTCCTTCACACAACGTTGAATCTCTCCAGAAGTCTCTCTCTCTCTCTCTCTCAGAATGCATAGTTCAAAAATGGCACCAACAATAAAAGGCAGGAAGCGGTCACCTTTAAATAGCGCTCCCCCTTTCCCTTCATGACTGCAGAACGCTCCCCTCAACCTGTCATTGCTAGCGTCAGGCAGTAAGGCAGGGGGCGCCACTCAATATCCTCTCCGGGGCGATACCGGGGCGTTGCGCACTCGACTGACGTCACGATCTGCCGGCGCAGGAGATCGTGGCGGTAGTGTTTAGCGCCGCCGCAAAATGTCTAGTTAATTTCACGAGCGGCACAAACTTCGCCGCGCCTGGGCGCTAGATGCTTTGCGCCCCATTAGCGCCCTCTTAAGGTGCTAACGGGAGGCGCGACCAACTGAATTTTTCCCCCTTGGACTATAACCTGGTGTTGTGCGACTTCTCATTTTTGTCCACCCCAGTCCAACACCGGCATCTCCACATCATGGTCACTGCTGAGATCAACTAACCCTGTACAGACTGGGGATAGAGCCTGGGGCTTTCTGTTCTGTATGGCTCAGTACCACATCGGACAGTGTGATAACCAATTGAGCTACTGGAGGAACTATTTGCGATGCAGTAAGTTTATTAAACATCTGTTGGTATTATTCCTGGCCTTGAGCCAGGTTTTCCCAAAGGTTAATGAATATCTAGAATAGACTCCTAGAGAAAGGAGCTGATTCAGATTCAGCAGACACCTTTATGAGGGAGCTGGATCGATATCAAAGAATGATACAGCACAGAATGTGGCCATTTGGCCCATCATGTCAGTGCCGGCTCTTTGGTCGAGCTATCCATTAGTCCCACTTCCCTGTTCTTTCTCCATAGCCCTGTTAAATTTTTCCCTTCAAGTATTTATCTAATTCCCTTTTGAAAGTTACTATTGAATCTTGCTTATTGAAGGGGAAATTCTGAAGAAAATGATTATTTTTGTTTAAATAGGCAAAATGGTTGGAGTACTTTGATTTCACTGCTCCCTACTGTGTAACAATCTTGCATTTTTTAAGCAGCCATCCTTTGACCTCTCTGAATGAGATGGCCAATTAAATGCTAATTGTTGTCAAACAAGGGGTTGTTTAATGCTGTGCGCCATGTCTACAAGGAACTGGGTTGGGACTGCCCAAACTAAATTTATTTCACATGGAGCCTGTAAGAGTTCCGATGAGTTCTCTGTTCGTGAATTGATTCGTACGCTTCTCTGTTCTTTTGATTTAGAATTATTTTCCAGTTTAAATAACAGGAACTCTGAGACCTATTCCTGCTTTTCCGAGGCCCTGTCTGCCCCCTCAGGTGGACATTAAGGATCCCACGGCACTATTCGGAGAAGAGTAGGGGATTTCTCCCCGGTGCCCTGGCCAATGTTTGTCCCTCAATCAACATCACTAAAAGCAGATTATCTGGTCTTTATTTCACTGCTGTATATGAGACCTTGCTATGCGCAAATTGGCTGTCGCTTTTCCTATATTACGACAGTGACTACATTTCAAAAGTACTTCAGCTGTAAAGCGTTTTGGGATGTTGGCAGAAGGTCCAAAGGTGACATGAGGAAAAACCTTTTTACACAGCGAGCGTTTAGGATCTTGAATGCACCTCCTGAAAGGGTGGTGGAGGCAAACTCAATCATGGCTTTCAAAAGGGAATTGGATAAGTACCTGAAAGAAAAAAAAAAGCAGGGCCATGGAGAAAGGGCGGGGAAGTGGGACTAGCTGAAGTGCTCTTGCAGAGAGCCGGCACAGGCTCGACAGGCCGAATGGCCTCCTACTGTGCTGTAACCATTCTATGATTCTATGAACCGATCTCATGAGCACTGCATGTAATGGGATGTATCAGTGTGTTTATCAATAAAGATTATTAATCAGAATTCATCTTTAGTCCATATGTCTGTATTATAAGGGAAGGATAGTGAGTATCCTAAACCTAACAGAAACATTATCGCCTGTCTACAGACTAGACTTTCACCCTATCAATTCAGGCTGGATTTGAATCCAGCTTCCAGGGCTGAAAGGTCAGTGCACTGCCCAGTTCCTCAAATCCATTGCATAAGTTTAACAGTATATTTTTTTATCGCAGTTAACTTGGTTACATTTATGATTAATTTCAGGAAGTTATAGCTCAATGTTCTTTACAATCGTTCACATGTTAAAAGTAGATTGACGTTAATAACTGCAGTTAATTAATCACTGTAGTAATTGAATCATATTAAATACAATGCCATTCAAATTAGTTATAATTTAAATTGCAATAAATTATAATGCACATATAGAACATTAATCACCAGAGATCACGGGTCAATTGTGATAAATCATTTCAACCGAATATCATTTTACTTGGAACTAATTAGATTTTTAATTAAGTGATAAAACTGTACAAAGGCCTTTACCTTGTGTGCTCTTTGCTTGTACACTTTGATCTATTTTGCAGTTTCAGTCTGATTCTACTTCACATTAACTGATATTTCATTATCTTTCCCTGTCTATCATTAATTTCACATCCCATCCTGTCTGCATGTTCCGTCTTTCTATTGGATTATGCAGTTTAGATTATCTCTCTCTTCTCTGCTCCTAGTTGACTCTTTTTCTTCCATGGAGGAGAAAATCTTCTTGAACAAATGTTTGTGGTCCCATTTTTTTCTCTTCCCCCTCAAATTGCCTAAATCCATTTCTCTCTCTTCATCTTGTTCTGACTCTGCCTTCATTCTGCTCTCTCTTTCTCCCTCTAACGCTCCACCCATATTTATTTCTCTTTTCTCTTACTCTGAGTCTCCACCTTTGCTTTCATTCCTTTTTCTGTCCTCACTCCCTGTTTTTTTTTCTCCAATTCTCTCCTCTCCTCTCCTGAAGGCATGGATTCCCTAGCTGGGGTACAGTTTAATGGTCACCCTTTGATACCTACCCCATGTAGCAGTTGTTCATATGTGACCTTTTATAGTGAGAGTAGAGGAACTATTCGACTTTGAGAACATCACAGCTGAGCCTGATCCTGTCCCTAATCAATACACACATAGGGACGCCTTGTATATTGAGCAACAGGGAGTAGTCCAGTGGATTTCCCTTTCCCTAATCCAAGACTCTCTCTTTAACTTGAGAAACTGTGGTGGAGAGCCAAGGCCCACAGTTCAGATCACCACCAGGTTTGAGAGGAGTAGGTGCGTGGATGGAGTAAATTAAGAAGCAGCATTAAACTTGGGTTTCAGTTGCCTGTGGATTGTAAGGAGAAAGACAATCGTGGCATTCACAGCCTCTGCCATGGAATAATGGTGGTAACACCTTCCCTCAGGTTTCAGTTTGGCCGCATCGTCTGGGGTTTGTTTCACCGGGGAAGAAAACTTTGTATTTATCACATCTCTTATAAATGTCTCAAAGTAGTTCACATGCAATGAACGGAAGTGACTGTTGCTATGCATGTAAACACAACGTATATTTTGTGCATGGCAGAAATTCTGGAGAAACGGCATAAACAGCATTTACAGTGTTTCTCCATGGTTCCTGTGGGTCTTCCACCAAAGTTATGGCAGACAATTGGGAGAAACACCCCTCCCGCCCCCCACCCCCTCAGAACCCCCCACAGAAATTCTACCCCATAATATTGCTTTGGAGTCAATGTTAACCCGGAGCGGGTTTTGGGAGGGCAGGAGACAGGGCGTGTGAAAAATGCACTCATTGGCCGACATTTCAGGCCCTGGGTATTTTAACTCCTGGGCCTTATTTAAATGCTGGCGGTCCACTTCCCACCCAGAAAAGGCTGGAAGAGAGTGCAAAGCGATTGCTGGCTAGGGAAAATCAGGCAATCCTTGGCCACCAACCGGCTTGCAGGTAAGTGGTTGGGGAAAGCATTTCAGGAAGGTTTTGTGGGAGGGAAGGTGTGCGGGAGAGGGGAGCGGGCGGCGGGGGGGAGGTGTCCGGGGCAATAGAATTCATGAATTTCCTTCTGGGGCCCAGAGGAGCATGCCTGCTCATCCTGGCCCCTTATGGATTTTTTTTTTTACCTGAAGGTCCTCTTTGTCCTTCCCACCAGCTGCCAACCTGCTTCAGCCTGGCAGCACCCCCCCCAGTTAAAATGCCTCATCCGCTGTCAAAATCAGCGGCGTTAAAATCATTGATCAGTGGGTACAGAGCGGGAAATGGAGCCACTCCTTTGCCACTGACCTACAATTCTAACACCACCGATCTACGATTTTAACTGCTCGCTCGCCCTGTTCCCATCCAATGGGAAGAGTTAAAATTCTCCCTTTTGCTTGTCGAGTCTGAAAAATTTACTTTTAATAGGTTTTTCAAAAGTGAAAATATACCATATTACCTGCTTTGATTCCAGCGGTCTCTCTTTATTCCTCTGAATCTAGATTCTCCTTTGCGCCAGTGAATCACTATTTCCTTTCAACTGTGCTCTCTGCTTTTAATTCTCTACCTATGCTAATATGCATCCCTTTCTTCCCAAACCCAGAGTTCTCCAGCTCGACCACAGATGATCGTTTTCCTTCTGTCTGTATTTTTTTCCTCGCTCTCCTGATTCCTAGGTGTATTATTTTTTCTCTCTTCTTCCTCGTTGTCTTCACAACATCTGATTCTCAACCTGCACTGCTGTCTCTCTGTCATGTCGTTTTCTGCATCTACTATTTTCTCTCTTTCTTGTTAGTCTCTTATTTTCTCCATCAGCTAATAATGTGATCACGCATCAAAGTAATTCATTGTACTTGAGATCCTTTAGGATATTTCTGAGAGATGTGATAAGGTGCTGTATAAATGCAAATCTTTCTTATCTCATTATCCAGGTCTACCACTTTCTCTTTTTCATCTGTCTCTCTCTCTTTCTCCATCACCTAACTCGTCAGGTCAACTGCTGTCTGTTTCTGCTTATTTCTCTTTCTCATTCTCTTGCTGGTATTTGTCTTCAGTTTATTCTCATTTCTTTCTCTCTATCTATTTTTCTGTCTATCTCTCTGTCCATCTCTCTGTCCATCTCTCTGTCTATCTCTCTGTCTATCTCTCTGTCTATCTCTCTGTCTATCTCTCTGTCTATCTCTCTGTCTCTCTAGTTATCGAGCTATCTAGCTATCTATCTAGCTATCAGTTTATTCTCTGGCTCTCCTGCTGTGTGTAGCTTTACTTTGCATCCTAACTCTCCCGCTCTGCTTCTATTTAAGTCCTACCTTTCCACCTCTCCTTTCCCAGCTGCTTGACATTGTTGCTTTTTTTCACGTATCTCCTGCTCTCAGTCTCCCTCGGATGCTTCACAGAAACTGTCACCTCCTCCGCGATCGCATTTCTATGAAAAATCCACAGCAGTGACAATGTTATTTCAGAGTTCACTTCAGACTTGATCTGTCTTCACCACTGATAGAACTGGCAAACTATTGCTTGGCCCGTTGACAGAGTCTAAATGAACATCTGCAGCTGGTGGGGATTTAAAAAGGAATCCTACCTGATGTTTCAAATCAAATGGAGGCAGGCATCGTAGAGTATTATTCTTATTTGCCCTTCAGATTTAGTCTCCCAGAAAGATGGATGGTGGCTAAATGGAATTTGCAGCAGATAAATGGCTCAAAAGGGAGAAACATTCTAACACAAGACTTCCTCAGCTAATGCCCAGGTTGTCCACAATTGGATTGATCAATCAAAAGCACAACTTTCCAAGAAATATCCTGGGAAAAAACAGTTATGACTAAAATAATGAATTCCTTTAGTAAGCATATGGATAATTATTTGGCTGGGAATGGGACTGTGGTATTGGGAATAGTAATAGACTGAAATGATCAGATCAGATGGTGCTGGTGGAGTAACATAGAAACATAGAATCTAGGAGCAGGAGTAGGCCATTCGGCCAGTCGAGCCTGCTCCACCATTCAATACGATCATGGCTGATCATCCAAATCCAGTACCCTGTCCCTGCTTTAATCCCCACAGTACACATATCCCACCCTACCCCCGTAACCCCACGTATTTAATTCCCCCTAACATATCCCATCCTATCCCCATAACCCCACATATTTAATCCCCCCCTAACACTAAGGGTCAATTTATCATAGCCAAATCAACCTAACCCGCACATTTTTGGACTGTGGGAGGAAACCGGAGCACCCGCAGGAAACCCATGCAGACACGGGGAGAATGTGCAAACTCCACACAGACAGTCACCCGAGGTCAGATTCGAACCCGGGTCCCTGCCGCTGTGAGGCACCAGTGCTAACCACTATGCCACCGTGTTGCCCCTTCTCCTTTGCAGCTGTACAGATAGAAAAACTAGGCAGAAACATCCTTGAATGTAATTGTACAGTACTGGCAGAATACATTGTTGGCAGCCAGCCTGTGCTGAACAGTGGAGGTGAATGAATATTCTGGAGTTTTGCTTGATTACCATTGGGATCAGGGAGTATTTTACTTCAGGAGATTAAATGGAAGGAGTAGAGTTCATGATAAGGTAAACATACATGATCTGTGGGAGGAAGGGGCTTGATGTGCCCAATAGCCTTCTTTCATCCCATGCTTTGTTATGTTCACTGCACTTCATAGATACATAGATACATAGAAGATAGGAGCAGGAGTAGGCCATCCGGCCCTTCGAGCCTGCTCCGCCATTTAATGAGATCATGGCTGATCCTCCAATTCAGTATCCCGTCCCCGCCTTCTCTCCGTAACCCTTAACCCCTTTTGCCTGTAGAAATATATCTAATTCCCTCTTAAATATATTTAATGAGCTGGCGTACACTGCCCTCTGTGGCAATGAGTTCCACAGGTTCACCACCCTCTGAGTGAAGAAATTCCCCCTCATTTCTGTCCTAAATGGTTTAGCCCTTATCCTTAAATTATGTCCTCTAGTTCTGTTCTCACCCGCCAAGGGAAACATTCCTTCTGCATCTAGTCTGTCTAGACCTGTCAGAATTTTATACACTTCTATGAGGTCCCCTCTCAATCTTCTAAACTCCAGTGTGTACATCTTTGATATATCACCCAGAAACAGATTGGGGCCAAAATTGAGCAAGAAAAGCCTTCGACTGCAAATTCAGGGCCATAATTGAGAATACAATTCTAGCTCAGTACTGCACTGATGTTCCAGCTTAAATTTTGCACTCAAGTCAAAGCAACACAATGCCGTGACTCAACTCTGCCTAATCCAACAGTGCAGGGTTTACTCAAACACATTGAATAAAAAATTACAGCTCCATCACATTACAGGCAAACAGCACTTCCAACAATGTATTCTGCCAGTACTGTACAATTACATTCAAGGATGTTTCTGCCTAGTTTTTCTATCTGTACAGCTGCAAAGGAGAAGGGAAAGGGAGAGAAGGAAAGAAAGAGGGAGAGAAAAGAAAGAAATTGCTTTTAGATAGCATCTTTCATGTCCTAAGGATGTCCCTAAGCACTTCCCAGTAAATGAATTACTTTTGAAATGTTATCACTGTTGTTATGTAGGCAAATATGGCAGCAAATTTGTGCATAGTGAGGTCTCACGAACAGCAAATTACCAATAAATGTACTTTTGGTAATGTTGGTCGAGGGATAAATGTTTGCCAGAAAAACTCCCTGCTCTGCTTCAAATAGTGCCACGGGATCTCTTACACTCACTGGAACAGGCAGAGGGACCCATGTCTAACATCTGACCCGAAGACAATACAGAACTCCCTCAGCACTTTACTGAAGTATTAGCCCAGAGATTGTGTTCAGGTCCTGGAATGGGACTTGAACTCACAACCTTCTGATTTAGAGGTGAGAGTGCTACCGCTACCAAGCTGACGCATCAAGAGGAAACAAAAAGGGAATTTAAAAAAAACTCGCTGAAGGGAAGATGGTCAAGAAGTAAAGTATAGAATACTTCAAAGAAAAGCCAAGGATGTGCTGGAAATATACAGCAGATCTATTGTATCTGAAAAGAGGTTAACCCTTTGTCAGGCCAGGCTATGTTTCCATTTATAGTTTTGCCCTATTCAATAAAAAGGCAACAGTAGGGCTTATCAGGCAGCATGTTTCTTAAGCATTTTTCTCCTCTGTTTTAATGCAATCCAAGGTGGTTCACCCAGCCTGGTGAGATATTAATCCCTCTGTTTTCTGTGCTGTGCAAATCCACAACTATCCTTTTAGAATAATATCAGCACTAGCTTCTGTCTTTGTAATATTTTCACATTCTTCAAGACTGTATCTGGAAACAGCCTGTTAAATCTCTTATATTATTAACATTCTAAAGATGTCTAGTCTGTTTCATATGCACTGAATCTTGTGCAATGGATTTTACCAATGGGTTTAAATTTAAGCCTTTTTGCTTATTTTAAGGTAAAAAGGTAAGCTGAACCTTTATCTCCTTGATAATTTATTTTCAGAACTGGAAAAGCTTTAAGAACATATGAACATATTGAAAGTCCTTTAGCTGGTGAGCATGAGCCCAAAATAGCACTCCATGCAGAACTCAGTCCATTTTGGACCAAAAAGAGATAGATAAGAGTACTTTCTAAATGGTGAAAAGCTAGAAACAGTGGAGGTCTAAAGAGACTTAGGGGTCCTAAATCATAGGTCATTAAATTGTCATGGATAGAAAATAATCAAAAAGGCTAATGAACGGTTGGCCTTTATATCAAAAGGACTAGAATACCTAAAGGACTAGAATACAAGGGGTTAGAAGTTATTCAGCAGCGATACAAAGCCCTGGTTAGACCACACCTGGAGTACTGTGTTCAGTTTTGGGTACCACACCTTAGGAAGGATATATTGGTCTTGGAGGGAGTGCAGCATAGATTTACCAGAATGATACCCGGAAACCAAAGGTTAAATTACGAGGAGAGATTACAAAAACTAGAGTTGTATTCCTTGGAATTTAGAAGATTAAGGAGTGATTTGATAAAAGTTTTCAAGATATTGAGGGGAACAGATAGGGTAGATAGAGAGAAAGTATTTGCGCTGGTTGCAGAGTCTAGGATTAGGGGACATAGCCTAAAAATTAGAGCCAGGCCTTTCAGGAGTGAAGTTAGGAAACACTTTTACACACAAAGGGTGGTAGAAGTTTGGAACTCTCTTCCGCAAATGGCAGTTGATGCTAGGTCAATTATTAATTTTAAACCAGAGATTGATAGATCTTTGTTAACCAAAGGTATTAAGGGATATGGGGCAAAGGTGGGTATATGGAGTTAGGTCACAGATCAACCATGATCTCATTGAATGGTGGAAGAGGCTTGAGGAGCTAAATGGCCTACTCCTGTTCCTATGTTCCGAAGTCATTCCATTTATTTTTATTTCAATAAAACAGAATGGTCCATATTTTGCTGGAGCGGGGCATTTTGCAGTGTGCCCCGTTCGTATGACTTATTTGTGCATGTTTAGGTTTTAAAAAAATTTGTCTACAAAGTTGCAGGAAGTGCGAGCTGATAACGGTGCACTGAGGGTAACATAGCAGCGGGGACCTTGGTGAACAACGGGACAAACAGTTTATCTCCATAACAAATGAGATTTAAGGATTGAGAAATAAAGAGAGGAAGGACTGAGAAGGCGGGTGAATTAGAGTGGGTGAATTCAATGTCAAATCAGGTACAGAAAGAGAAATGAAGAGAGGGAACGAAAGATTGGATTAAGAGAGAAAAAAAAAGGTAAAGTAAGACAAAAAATTAAAGAATTTAAAATTCGACATTTTTAAAATCTCCAACAACAATTCACAACCTGAAGCAATGGGACTCCACACTTATAATTGATTACTTTCTGGCAGGAGAGGTTGATTGGCAGTCATTAACAATTATCACATCATTAAAAGGGTGCTTATGCTGCTAATTACTAGATGTAACTTTCTGTGGTGAGTTTAATGCGCAATTAATGTGCAAATGCAGCAACTTCATGAAAATCACGCGGAGGTTAAGTGCAAGATGCCATTTTCACCAGCAACTTGTGGCAGTTTGTAATTCATGGGATATCATTTCCTCGCTACATGTTGCTGGCCGATTTGTGCATTAATAACGGTGTCAGTCGTTCAGACACTGATAATTTATCAAAAAAATCTGGCTGAACGAGTCAAAAATAAAAATGTAATGGCCCGTAATTTGCAGTCAGCGGCGAAGCAAAGGTATTTGCCGCTGGCCCCGAAGTAAGCTTCGCACAAAGATCTTGCAATCTCTGGGGTGAGAATTTTGGGTTTTCCGATGCATAATTCAAATCAACGGAAGTTAATGGGGATTCCCAGTAAAGAGCTGCTGTGATGTCAACAAGCTGTCCAAGCAGCCAATCAAAATGCAGAATACAGCGAACCAGGAAGTGGTTAAGCTCCTTTGATTCTAACTTTTTTTAAATGTTAGAGAGTGAAAAAAAAAGATTGGGGCTCTCACATGGGGAAAAGACAAATCTGAAATAAAGATGAACAAACTTGAGAATTTTTTAAATCTTAAAATGGATAAATTTGACACTCCACAAAATTAAAATTAGTTTTTCAGGGCCATAACCTTTGTTTAGCAGTCAATACGCTGTTAAAACCCCAGTTACATCGAATCCAAAAGGGTCTAACTTTTAAAGGGGTATTTAACAGCGGTATTACTGCGGAAGAGTCAAAGTTTTCGTCAGTTTCCATGATTTGACAGATTACACTGATTGCCGGCTCTATGGGGGCACAGCGCAGCCCGTGTCAGAGCAGTGAATGACAGACCGCCACTTCAGGATTTCCGTGTTAGGCTGAGCGTGCGCTAAATCCTGAAGTTATGGTCAGTTTCAAAGGCGAAATGATGGCGAATGCTGCCAGTTCGCCGTCATCAGGACCATACATTCCGGGCCAATGAGGTTTGGGAGATATATAAAGGTCAGTCAGTGAAGATAACTAAAATGTGTCTTAACAGTAGAATGGGGATTGCTGACAGGATCAAGAGATAATTTTGTTTAAGCTATGTAGGAAGAAGGTGTACCATTAAAGATCAAATCATTGCAGCCAATGATGTTCCACCCATTAATTTAAAATCCATCAGGAAATTTTAGTGTAAATCGCTGACGGCAAGATTGGCGTAAATTTTGGTGTAAATTTTAGCGTAACTTGCCGGCTACAAAGACATTCCAGGCCAATATATTTGTATTCTCAAGGCTCGTGAGAAGTTCTCCCATCTTGGGCTTTTAAGCTCCTTTTCCATTGGCTTTGTGTCACACTTCCTGATGCATGGGTCTCACGCAGCCCATTGCAATACCAAAGTAAACTTGGATTCCTTAAGCCTTTTCAGACTTTTTGCATCTCTTCACTTTGTACCCACTTTCCGGAGAAACTTTGCATAAGAGGAGGAAATTGCGGTGTACCAAGGAAGGCCTACAGTTGCAGGCCAGATGAGAGGATGCAGAGGCCGTAGGAGAATTAGGATGGGGAGGGACAAGGAGAGTTTGGAGGCGTTCCTGAGCTTAGTGATGGTACTTTTGCTTCTTCATCTTCCTCCCCTCCTCACTCACTCACTCAATCACTCACAGTATCACACAGGTTACAAATGGTCTTCTCTGTTGTAAGATCAGGATATCCAGTATTTCACCGAAAGACTGGAAGAAGCAGAAATTTGTGTTACCAGGCTCGCGGGCTGTTGGAGCCGCTTTGCTAATTTTTCATGCTTTCCTTTCCACCTGTCTATCCTTCACCCCTTTAAGCTGTTTATACGCTCTGTGTCTCGTATATGTCTTTCACTTCTCTCATTATGCCTCCTATTGTCTCATGCTAATATCACTTCTGTCATTTAATCATCTCCTGTTCCACACTTAAGCACTTTGCAGGTCATTCTATTTATTTTGCTGAGTTTATTCCTCCCCTTGCCACGGTTCTTCTTTAAATGTTGTTCATCGGTGATATCTTCCAGTTGTGACGAAGGCTCCACACCTGAAACGGTAACTTGTCCGTTTTCGCCACAGATGCGGCCTGAGCTGCTGAGTGTTAGCAGCATTTTTTGTTTCGAAATTTGCAGTACAAGGCTAGTAATTATAGAATGATAGGTTATGAGAGCAAGACTTTTGCTACAATAATTGTGGAGTACTCTAAACGAAAAGGAATAAGCCAATTTTCATTCCGGTGTAAGGGCAAAAGCGATGATAGTGATTACCCAGCTGATAATAAAAAAATCTGATGGCTATTAATGGGGAGGATTGTTAGTATTTATCAATTATGCTGCAGCTTTTGTTTTGGTCAACCATGTGAAACAGTTTATGTTGTTATTAATGAATTTTCTAAGCCTCTAGTTGCTTGTTAAAAGCTTGTATCAAGCTCAGTGAGCAGTGATTGAACGATAACAACAAGCACAACTTGCATTTATATAGCGTCTTTAATGTAGTAAAATGTCCCAAGGCATTTCACACGAGCGTTATAAACAAAATTCAACACCGAGTAACATAAGGAGAAACTAGAACAAAAGCTTGGTCAAAGAGGCAGGATTTAAGGAGCGTCTTAAAGGAGGAAAGAGAGGTAGAGAGGCAGAGAGGTTTAGGGAGGGAATTCCAGAGCTTAGGGCCTTGGCAGCTGAAGGCATGGCCGCCAATGGTTGAGCGTATAAATCGGGGATGCTCAAGACACCAGAATTGGAGGAGCGCAGATATCTCGGAAGATTGTATGGCTGGAGGAGATTACAGAGATAGGGAGGGGCGAGGCCATGGAGGGATTTGAAAATAAGGATGAGAATTTTAAAATCGAGGCGTTGCTAAACCGGGAGCCATTCTAGGTGAGCGAGCACAGGGGTGGTGTGTGAACGGGACTTGATGCGAGTTAGGACACGGGCAGCAGAGTTTTGGATGACCTCAAGTTTACGAAGGGTAAAAAGGGGGAGGCTACCCAGGAGTGCATTGGAATAGTCAAGTTAGAGGTAACAAAGCCATGGATGAGGGTTTCAGCAGCAGATGAGCTGAGGCGGGGCGTAGTTGGACGATGTTACGGAGGTGGAAATAGGCGGTCTTAGTGATGGTGTGGATATGTGGTTGGAAGTTCATCTCGGGGTCAAATATAACACCAGGTTGCAAACATTCTGGTTCAGCCTCAGACAGCTGGCAGGGAGAGCAATGGAGTCAATGGCTAGGGAACGGAGTTTGTAGCAGGGACCGAAGACAATGGCTTCGGTCTTCCCAATATTTAGTTGGAGGAAATTCCTGCTCATCCAATACTGGATGTCAGACAAGCAACATGACAAATCAGAGACTATGGAGGGGTCGAGAGAGGTGGTATTGAGGTAGAGCTGGGTGTCATTGTCGTTGGTGGAAATTGACGCTGTGTTTTCAGATGATGTCGTCGAGGGGCAGCATGTAAATGAGAAATAAGAGGGGGCCAAGGATAGATCTTTGGGGGACACCAGAGGTAACAGTGCAAGAGTGGGAAGAGAAGCCATTGCAGGTGATTCTCTGGATAGATAAGAATCAAACCAGGCGAGTGCAGTCCCACCCAGCTGGATGACGATGGAGATGCGTTGGAGGAGGATGGTGTGATCAACCATGTCAAAGGCTGGTAACTTTGATAATAGCTGTTTCAGTACTGTGGCAAGGGTGGAAACCTGATTGGAGGGATTCAAACATGGAGTTCCAGGAAAGATGGGCACGGATTTGGGAGGCGACAATACGTTCAAGGACTTTGGAGAGGAAAGGGAGGTTGGAGATGGGGCGGTAGTTTGCAAGGACGGAGGGGTCAAGAGTTGTTTTTTGAGGAGAGGGGTGATGACGGCAGATTTGAAGAAGTAGAGGACAGTACCTGAGGAGAGAGAACTGTTAACAATATCAGCTAGCATGGTGGCCAGGAAGGAAAATTGGACGGTCAGCAGTTTAGTGGGAATAGGGTCGACAGAGCAGGAGGTGGGTCCCATGGACATGATGAGCTCAGAGAGGGCATGAGGGGAGACAGGAGAAAAGCGAAAGAAAAATTAGTTCAGGGCTAGGGCAGGGGGAACCTTAGAGGAAGTCTGGCCTGGTGGGCTAGGGGAAGGTAGGAAAGCAGCAGAGGCAGCTGAATGGATGGTCTCAATCTTAAATAAATGGGCCAGTTTGAGACAGGAAACAATGCATATCTTATCGCATCTTAACCTCTGTAGAAACCACTAAAGGGATGTGAAGGAGCCAGAAGCAAAAATAAACAATGGATGAAGATCCAGAAGTTCAGATTTTACTCATTTGTAAAATCTTGCATGATTGTAATGGAGCCTGTCTGACTTTCTATCCAATTATATAAATGGATGGAAATGCTGACCAACCAACTTTCCTTTCTGGTCCCCATGCTAGCTGACATTGTAAATGGTTCCCTCTCCTTAGGTACTGTTCCTCTCAAGTTCAAATCTGCTGTCATCACCCTGCTCCTCAAAAAACCTACTTTCGACCCCTCTGTCCTTGCAAACTACTGCCCCATCTCCAACCTCCCTTTACTCACCAAAGTCCTTGAATGTATTGCTGCCTCCAAAATCCAAACCCATCTTTCCTGTAACTCCATGTTCGAACTTCTCCAATCAGGTTTCTGACCCTGCCACAGCACTAAAATGACCCTAATCAAAGTCACAAATTACATCCTCTGTGACTTTGACCATGGTGTATTATCCCTCCTCATCCTTTTCAACCTGGCCTTGCCCCGTTTCTGTGTCATCGTCCAGCCCTACAACCCTCTGAGATCTCTGTGTTCCTCCAATTCTAACCTCTTGTGAATTTCCCACTTTTTCCGCCCCATCATTGGTGGTTGTGGCTTCAGCTGTCTTGGCCCTAAGCCATGGAATTCCATCCCTAAATTGTTCCACCTCTCCACCTCGCTCCTCTTTTAAGATGCTCCTTAAAACCTATCTCTGTGACCTCACCTGTCCTAATGTCACCATCTTTGGCTCAGTCTAAATTTTCATCGGCTTACTCTCCTGTGAAACGCCTTGGAACATTTTACTACATTAAAGGCGCTATGTAAATGCATGTTGTTATTGTTGAAGTAGAAGACTCCATTACAGGCATTCATCCTCCCCAAACGATCTTCATAATCTCGGAGTTGCTGATGATACATTTGAAGCAAGAACTCAACAGCTACTGATGAATGTAAAGAGGAATGAGGAGAAACTCCTTAAATCAATGCCGAGAAGATAAAAATCATGTGAATGGTGGCAAACCAATGGATATTGTGGCAAGTGGCACATCTTTGAGCATCTTGTGGCCCTGAAGATCAACTCTGAAGGGAATTGCAAACATTAATTGCAATAGCCTGGAAAGTTTTCAATGAGAAAGATGTTTACTGGTTTCAGGAGGAATGCCAAAGTAAGTGTCCCTAACTACTGTTGGGGAAAGGAAAGCATGAGGGACTTAGAAGGTTAAATTATGAGGACAGGTTGCATAGTTTGTATTCCCTTGATTATAGGAGTATAGGTGATTGAGAAGTGATCTGATCCAGTGCATAAAATATTAAAAGGATATGATAGGGTAGATAGAGAAATTAATTCCTCTGATGGAGGATTCAAGAATGAGGGGACATAACCTTAAAATTAGAGCTAGGCCATTTAGGAGGGGAATTAGGTTGTACTTTTTCCATACAAAGGCTAGTAGAAATCTAGAATTCTCTCCCCCAAAAGGCTGTGGATGATTGCATAATTGAAGCTTTCAAGACTGAGATCAATAGCTGTTTGTTTGCCAAAAGTATCAAGGGATATGGAGCTAAGGCGGGTAAATGGGGTTGAGGTCCAGATCAGCCATGATCTAATTGAATGGCAGAGCAGACTCGAGGGGCTGAATGGCCTACTCCTTTCTATGTTTCTAAATGTACACAGTGAGCTGCTGCACCCTCAGGGACATAGCACTGCAAAGTATGGAGATAACCTATTCCCTTTTCTCAACGAGCTTCATTAATTAGTCCTTTACTGCTCGCAACAGCTGAGACTGGTTCAATCTGGTTTTGACCTGTGCAGCTTTAATTTCCAATCCTGCTTGATAGAGGATGGATTAACAGAGAGAAGTGTCTATTTTACTTAACCTGGAATTGCAAAACTGAGGACAGAACTGGCAGGGCACAAGTATGATCAAATATTAGGAACAAAGTTTAAAATTTTGCTAGCTGGAAAGTCTGTATTAACTATTATTTATTTGTTTCTTTAAACTTTTTTGTGTTCTTCAAGATGAGGGATGTTAGTGCGAGGAGACAGAATGCTTCAATTTCAGACAGCCAGCGCCAACATCCAGTACTTCTGGTCAGGTATGACATGGATAGATGTGGAGTAATGTTTCTGCTGCTCTCACATTACTGCAACATTGTGCCTCGATCTCAACCTCAGAAAAGCATTTTTCACTATACTTTCTTTTCTATTTCCCATACCAGCCAGCTTATGACATCTGAGATTGCCAATTACTAGCAGTTTTGTGCTTTGGACATATGCTGACTAGGAACAGGAGTTTGACTGCCAAAACTCATTTGGTATAAGACCCAACAAAGGAGACTATGATTTGGGCTCCAGAAGTGAAAGGTCAGCAGTTAGCACACCCACCAACCAGCCTCCAACTAATTTAAAATAACAACACAAAATGCTGGAAACACTCGGCAGGCCAGGCAGCATCTGTGGAGAGAGAAACAGAGTTAACGTTTCAGGTCTGTGACCCTTCATCAGAACTGGAAAAAGTTAGGGATGTAACAGGTTTTAAGTAGGTGCATAGGCAGGGAAAGGGAGGGGGGTGAGGGGAGGAAGGAACTAAAGGGACGGTCTGTGATAGGGTGGAAGGCAGGAGAGATTAAATGTTGCAAATGGGGATGGCAGAATCATCAACAGCTGCCGCCTGAAAAAATGGGGGCAGGGGTTATAGTCTGAAATTGTTGAACTCAATGTTGAGTCCAGAAGGCTGTAAAGTGCCTAATCGAAAAGTCTGAGAGCATGTCACTTCCTCCCCATTCTCAGATGAAACACATGACATGAAGAAAAAGAAATGAGGGAAAATATCTTTAGAAAAGAGAAAATGAAGGAACTTTAAAGAACAAAATTCATAATTTAGAACTAAATATTTTTTTTAAATGAACATGAGAAAGTATTGAGTGAAGAAAAGATTATTTGCATCATCGAGCCCACTTTTTCCACAGACTATGCGCAATCTATCCAATCGTGGAGTCTATCCAACTCGTTCCATCTCACGAGAAAATTTGGCAAAATCCTCCCTGATCCTCTAAGGTAATTAAGCCAAATTCATAAATACCGATTCAACCTCATGACCTCTATCTTGGTTAGTCAATTTCAATAGAAGACCTTTCCTTGGAGCCCATCGCACATCGTGTTTAATGGAATTTTATGACCATCATACTATATACTTATCCCCATAACGTTTAATTGTATTTCCTACCACATTTATCTGCCTATTTTTTAAAGTATTAATTGATATAGCATTAAATACTTCTGCTGTGAAGTTATTTCATAATTCTGTAAAAATATTTCTCCTAATCTCTAGTCTCACTTGAGGCTTGTTAATTTTGTAAGTGGGCTTTTCACAATCTAAGTTAAGTAACCTTCACATTTCCAAATTATTACATAAAATACATAGAATTTACAGCACCGAAACAGGCCATTTGGCCCAGTTGGTCTATGCCGGTGTTTGTGCTCCACAAGAGCTACCTCCCCTATCAGCATAACCTTCCATTCCTTTCTCCCTCATGTACTTCTTTAGCTTCCCCTTAAGCACATCTATGCTATTCACCTCAACTACTCCATGTCATAGCAAGTTCCATGTTTTAACCAATCTTTGTGTAAATATTTGTTTTCCTTGTTTTCAAATCCCTCCATGGCCTCGCCCCTCCCTATCTCTGTAATCTCCTTCAGCCCCACAACCCCCCGAGATATCTGCGCTCCTCTAATTCTGCCCTCTTGAGCATCCCTGATTATAATTGCTCAACCATTGGTGGCTGTGCCTTCTGTTGCCTAGGCCCTAAGCTCTGGAATTCCCTGCCTAAGCCTCTCCGCCTCGCTACCTCTCTTTCCTCCTTTAAGACGCTCCTTCAAACCTACCTCTTTGACCAAGCTTTTGGTCACCTGCCCTAATTTCTCCTTATGTGGCTTGGTGTCAAATTTTTTGTCTTATAATACACCTGTGCAGCGCCTTGTGACATTTTATTACGTTAAAGGCGCTATATAAATACAAGTTGTTGTTGTAAATAAGTTTCTCTATTATATTTATTTTTTGAATTGTATATCATTATCTAAGCCACTCAACATATTAAAGATTTGGTTCATGTCATTCCCTCATTTTTCTTTTTTCCAAACAAGAGCAAGTTTAGCTCTGTATATATCTTAAATGTGATTCCTAAATCCAGAATCATATTTGTTCGTCGTGTCTGAATTCCTCAATGAATGTCGGTACGGCAAAACTATAGTGTCAAATGTAGCATCACCAAAAGTCTTTGCTAATTTTAAATGGCTTGTAGTCAAATGCAGACAATATTACAAGATAGAAAAAGATAAGGAAGGCCAGTCGGCCTATCCCCGCTCACCATAGGATCAGGAGTAGACCATTCAGCCCCTTGAGCTTGCACTGCCATCGCATTAGATCATGGCTGACCTGCACCCGAACTCCATTTACCTGCCTTTGCTCCATATCCTTACCTAACAAAATTCTATCGATCTTGAAAATTTCAATTGGCCCAACATCCGCAGTCTTTGCTGAGAGAGATTGCCAGATTTCCAGCGTCCATAAGGAACCTTCAGTCCTCCCATCATAGTATCCAACTATTTCTTCGATGTTTATGATGTGTCTTAGTGCTTGATTAGCTGTCTTACCATGAAGGTGGAGTGTATCCTAATTGAAATGCATAAGAAAATAATTCATAATTGGGTGATAGCTGTTGCTCTTTTTTCCCTCTCTCGCTTTTAATTAAATAGAGTGTGAGCACAGCCGGTAGAAAGGAACTCCATCACCTGTCTTTTTAATGGGCTGCCAATTAAACAACAATGAAACGACCCAACAGAAAGCCTGTTTCATCTATAAATACTTTATTGCAGTGCTGTTGGAGCATGGTAATTGAAGAGGACTCACATTGTGCTTGATTTAATTACGTATGAGGTTGTTTTAATGAGACTTTTTTTAAACATATTATCATAATCCTCTACTCTTACTATAAATAAAAATGATAAATCATTTTTGCAGTTTAATTAATTTTAAAAAAAGGTCTTGGAGTATGTGAAATGAATCCAAACAATAGATTTACTCTATAATTTGAAGTTTCAAGTATTACTTTTTGAGTTTAGACACCAAATACCTTAATAAATAGCTGGCAAAATAACACACTGAGTGCAGGCAAAATACAATAATTAAGCTGTGTGAAGGCACTGGATAAATTAATACTGCGAATAGCTCAGAGCCAAAATTAAACATTCAAACCAAAGCGTTATCCATCTTATCTACTAGTTAGCTTACAATAATTAAAGATTCAATGTAGTTTATTTCAATTCCAAGCTTGATTGGATTCCTAAGCGTCATATATTTTCAATCAGCCTCAACTAAATCGCTTTTGTAGTTAATTAGGTCTGAGAAACTTATTTCTTTCTGAATACAATTTTTTTTGTCAAAGGGAAACTCATTGAATCTAGAAGAACTTTATTAAAAAAGGTTCCGACGATGGGTCTTTATATTACTGCCATTGCAAATTATTTAGAACTGGAAAAGAGTCCTGCCTCTAAAACTTTGTTAAGCAATCAGTAGCTCTCAGAATTCTTGCTAGAAGACAGGAGGTCTGGATGCTCTTAACAGACAAGCAGGACATCCCCGTGTTCTTGTTGGAGAGCCAGAAGATCTGAATGTTGTTGATGGAGAGGCAGAAGATCTGAGTGTTCTTGATGGAGGCATAAGGAGTCTGAGTATTCTTGACGGAGAGGCACGAGGTTTGGATGTTCTTAATTGTAGAGTTTGAGGATCTAGTTATCCTTGATGGAGAGGCAAGCCATTTGCATGTTCTTAATGGAGAGGCTGGAGCACTAGGTGTTCTTGATAGATAGGCAGGAGGTTTGGGTGTTCTTTATGGACAGCAAGACATCTAGCTGTTCTTGAATGGAGAGTCAGGAGATCTGGCTGTTCTTGATGAAGAGGTAGGACGTCTGGGTGTTGATGGAGAGTTAGAGAGTCTGAGTGTTCCTGATGGAGGATAGGGGTCTGAGTGTTCCTGATGGAGGATAGGGGTCTAAGTGTTCCTGATGGAGGATAGGGGTCTAAGTGTTCCTGATGAAGGATTGGGGTCTTAGTGTTCCTGATGGAGAAATAGAAGATCTAAGTATTCTTGAAGGAGACATTGTGTTCTTGAGTATTCTTTATGGAGAGGCAGAATTTGGATGTTCATGATTGGAGAGGCAGGACATAGAAACATAGACATAGAAACATAGAACATAGAAGATAGGAGCAGGAGTAGGCCATTCGGCACCTCGAGCCTGCTCCACCATTTAATGAGATCATGGCTAATCATCCAAATTCAGTACCCTGTCCCTGCTTTCTCCCCTATCCCTTGATCCCTTTAGCCTTAAGAAATATATCTAACTCCTTCTTGAATATATTTAATGAATTGGCCTCAACTGCCTTTTGTGGTAGAGAATTCCACAGGTTCACCACTCTCTGGGTGAAGAAATTCCTCCTCATCTCAGTCCTAAATGGCTTACCCCTTATGTTTAGACTGTGACACCTGGTTCTGGACTGCCCCACAATCGGGAACATCCTTCCTGCATCTAGTCTGTCTAGTCCTGCTAGAATTTTATAAGTTTCAATGAGATCCCCTTTCATTCTTCTAAACTCAAGCGAATATAAGCTCAATCGACCCAATCTCTCCACATACATTATTCCTGCCATCCCAGGTATCAGTCTGGTGAATCTTCGCTGCACTCTCTACATGGCAAGAACATCCTTCCTCAGATAAGGCGACCAAAACTGCACACAATACTCAAGGTGTGGTCTCACCAAGGCCCTATACAAATGTAGCAAGACATCCTTGCTCCTGTACTCGAATCCTCTCGCTATGAAGGCCAACATACCATTTGCCTTCTTAACTGCCTGCTGCACCTGCATGCTTACCTTCAGCGACTGGTGCAGAAGGACACCCAGGTCTCGTTGCACTTCCCCTTTTCCCAATCTATTGCCGTTCAGATAATAATCTGCCATCCTGTGTTTGCCACCAAAGTGGATAACCTCGCATTTATCCACATTATACTGCATCTGCCATGCATCTGCCCAATCACCCAACCTGTCCAAATCATACTGGAGTTTCTCAGCATCCTCCTCACAGCACACACGCCCACCCAGCTTTGTGTCGTCTGCAAACTTGGAGATATTACATCTAGTTCCCTCGTCTAGATCATTAATATATATATAGTGAATAGCTGGGGTACTAGCACTGATCCCTGCGGTACCCCACTAGTCACTGCCTGCCACTCGGAAAAAGACCCGTTTATTCCAACTCTTTGCTTCCTGTCTGCCAACCAGTTCTCTATCCAAGTCAGTACCTTACCCCCAATCCCATGTGCTTTAACTTTACATGCTAATCTCTTATGCGGGACCTTATCGAAAGCCTTCTGAAAGTCCAAATACACCACATCCACTGGTTCTCCCTTATCTATTCTACCAGTTACATCCTCAAAAAATTCCAGTAGATTAGTCAAGCACTATTTACCTTTTGTAAATCCATGTTGACTTTGTCCGATCCTGTCACTGTTTTCCAAGTGCTCTGCTATTACATCTTTTATAATGGACTCTAGCATTTTCCCCTCTACCGATGTCAGGCTTACCAATCTATAATTCCCCGTTTTCTCTCTACCACCTTTTTTAAATAGTGGGGTTACATTAGCTATCCTCCAATCCATGGGAACTGTTCCAGAGTCTATAGAATTTTGGAAGATGACCAGCAATGCATCTACTGTTTCTAGGGCCACTTCCTTAAGTACCCTAGGATGTAGATTATCAGGCCCTGGGGATTTATCGGCCTTCAATCCCGTCAATTTCCCGAACACCATTTCCCAACAAATACTGATTTCATTCAGTTCCTCCCTCTCATTAGATCCTATGTTCCGCGACATCTCTGGGAGGTTATTTGTGTCCTCCATTGTGAAGACAGAACCAAAGTATGTATTTAATTGGTCAGCCATTTCTTTGTTCCCCATTATAAATTCCCCTGATTCTGACTGCAAGGGACCTACGCTTGACTTCACCAATCTTTTTCTCTTTACATATCTATAGAAGCTTTTACAGTCAGTTTTTATGTTCCCTGCAAGCTTACTCTCATACTCTATTTTCCCCCTCTTAATTAATCCTTTTGTCCTCCTTTACTGAATCCTAAACTGCTCCCAGTCCTCAGGTTTGCTGCTTTTTCTGTCCAATTTAGATGTCCTCTCCTTGGATCTTATGCTATCCCTAATTTCCTTTGTTAGCCACGGTTGCGCCACCTTTTTTGTTTTATTTTTATGCCAGACAGGGATGAACAAATTCTGTAGTTCATCCATGCGATCTTTAAATGTTTGCCATTGCCTATCCACCGTCAACCCTTTAAGTAACATTCCCCAATCCATCCTAGCCAACTCACACCTCATACCATCGTAGTTTCCTTTATTTAAATTCAGGACCCTAGTCTCTGAGTCAACTACTTCACTCTCCATCTTAATGAAGAATTCTATCATAGTATGATTGCTCCTCCCCAAGGGGCCTCGCACAACAAGATTGCTAATCAATCCTTTCTCATTACATAATACCCAGTCTAAGATGGCCTGATCTCTAGTTGGTTCCTCGACATATTGGTCCAGGAAACCATCCTGTATACACTCCAGGAATTCCTCCTCCACAGTATTGTTACTAATTTGGTTCGCCCAATCTATATGTAGATTAAAGTCACCCATGATAACTGCTGTGCTCTTATTGCACGCATCTCTAATTTCCCGTTTAATGCCATCCCCAACCTCAGCATTACCGTTTGGGGGTCTGTATACAACTCCCACTAACGTTTTCTGCCCCGTGGTATTTCTCAGCTCTACCCATACAGATTCCACATCATCAGAGCTAGTATCCTTCCTTACTATTGTGCTAATCTCCTCTTTAACCAGCAATGCTACCCCACCTCCTTTTCCTTTATGCCTGTCCTTCCTGAATATTGAATACCCCTGGATGTTGAATTCCCAGCCTTGATCACCCTGGAGCCATGTCTCCGTAATCCCAATTATATCATATCCGTTTACATCTATTTGCGCAGCTAATTTATCCACCTTATTGCGAATGCTCCTCGCATTGAGACACAAAGCCTTCAGGCTTGTTTTTTGAACACTCCTATTCCTTTTAGAATTATTATTTACTGTGGCCCTGTTTGATTTACACACTTGATATCTCTGCCTTCCACTTTTGCTTTTCTCCTTCCTGTCTTTTGCTTACATCTATGTATTCTTGATGTAGAGGCTGTAGTTTTGAGTGTTCATTGGGAATGCAGGACTTAAGCAGACCGACATCCTCATTTAACTTTACGATTGATAGATGAGCTCATTTGCCAAGCACAGTGGCCGATGCTGCTGAAAAATGAAAGTGAAGTACAACAGGCCAGTGCACCAGACACTTACTGAGCCTCTCAAAATGGCTGTTGCCCATCTACTGTCACATTTCATATCACCAGCAAAACTCCCCTGGCCACCAAGCACAAAGCAATCAGTACCACAAAAACATATCCTCTTTCTTCCATGTTTGGCTCTTGAGCCTTACTCCACGTTCCCCTTCCGCTGCGCTCCTGGCTCAAGCATCTAAACTCAGTGCACTTCCTTTTATTCCGGGTGTGAATTCTGGGCCTTATTCTCTCCAAACTCAGATTCCTGCTCTAGCCTCAGAAGCATGATATTTCCACCGCTCTAAAGGCCACTGTTTCAATTTGTATATCACTTCCATGTGTTGCAGTAGTCCTGGATTCACTAATAACAGGGCTGCAGTGCCAGATCCACCATTCCCTCAGGTGAGGACACAACTACCTCTTCCAACAGTGCATGTTTTAGAACCTTCTCAATAGTCTCTCCCCACCTGCCCCAGATCAACACCTCCAACTGGGCATAATTGCTCTCACCTTGCTCGATGGGCTAATCTTTGAAAAAGGTAAAAGATACAAAATTCAGAAAATCAGTGAAGGAATACATGATAGGCATACAGATATACAAGAGAGGAGACAGAAAGAGAGGAGACAGAAAGAGTTGTAGAAAAGAACAAGCATAAAGGTGAATGGTAGTATATTGGTTATGGTACTGAACTAACAACCCAGAGATGCTGAATTCAAAGCCCACAAAGTTGTGCAATTGAATTCAATAATGCTGGGAACTTGTAAGCCAGCACCAGTAAAATGATCATGGAAGCTGACGGATTGTTGTAAAAATTCAACTGATTCACTAATGGCCTTCAGGGAAGATAACATGTGACTGAAGTACCACTCTACGTGGTTGGCTCTTAATACTTCCAGGAAAGCTAGGGCAATAACTGCTGCCACGTCTCAAGAACACACAGGAAAAAAAAGATATAGGGACATCAATAAATGTGTGAGAGGGTTAGTGATTGGAAGACAAATAGACACAACAATGGAAACAGAAAAGATTTTAAGAGTGGGTCATAAACACAGTTACAAGAAGAGAGAGACACTATTTTATTTTTTGTTCCTGAGTAACACCATGGGGGAACAACTATTTTAAATTAAAAAGAAATGCAACCGTAAACATTCAGGCATTTTGGAATGTAGTCATTAAAGGCTCGCAGAGATGACCATGAGCTGTCAAGAACCAGAGGTCATAAGTTTCCTGGTTCTGCAGGTTGAATTAATTTCTAACAGACTGAGTAACAGATTAAGTTCTTGTTTTGATCTGCAAAACTGTCCCTCAAGTGAAACGAATAGGACTTTTAATCTCTTCCTTGACTGCATATGTACTCAACTTTACCATCTGCAGTTGAGATGCTATTTAATTTTTCACTTAGCCCATCCAAAATCCTGCAGTGTTTCAAACCCCCCAGATACTGGGGTGAAAGTGTCTCTGAAATAGCTGAGCAAATGAAGGGCATGAGTATTTGTACATTCAGGAAAAGCCCATATAGTTTAATAAGCTCAGCCCTTTTTGTAGTTCTTGGCCCTATCTACCTTCTTCGCAGGATATTCCTCAATCGCACGCATTTAACTCCTCTTAAATCCTTTTATGCCACCTGATTCAATGTTCCTTCTTGGCAACTTGGTGGTGGGGTCAGAGGCAGGCAGGTAATATTGCAGATAAGCAGTCTTAGTGATGGATAAAATAAAGGGTTGCAGCTCAGCTCTGGGTTGAACAGGATCCCAAGTTTTCACACTGCCTCGATTACCCTAAATGAGTTGGCAAGAAGGGAGATAGAACCAGAAGCAAGGGAGCTGAGTTTGTAGCCAGGGCCAAAAGTGATGGCTTTGGTCTTCATTTGGAGGAAATTTGAGCTCATCTACAACCCAATGTCAGACAGGTAGACGGGGACCACAGAGGTGGTTGTGTGGTTAAGGGAAGTGGTGCAGAGGTACGGCAAGGTTTGGTCAGCATGCATATGGGTGATATCACCAAGGGACAGTATTAAGATAAGGAAGGGAAGGGGGGACAAGGCCTTATCTGTGAGAACTCCCAAGCAATTATGCCTTTGGTAGAAATGCAATGGGACAAGTAGGAGTCCCATGGGGCCGGACAGTAAAGGAGAGGCTATGGAGGAGAATGATGTGGTCAACGGTGTAACTGAAGGAGAACAAGAAGGGCCAACAGTGAGGATCAAACCTTCAGCCTTTCTGATCTGTATGATTTTAGTATTGTACAGGGCAGTGCACTTACTGGCACTTTGCAAGTCATTGGAGGAGAATTTATTACTATCGTCTTCAAAAACCAATGTAAAGTGATAACATAAGAACATAACATAAGAAATAGGAGCAGGAGTAGGCCATTTGGCCCTTCGAGCCTGCTCTGCCATTCAATAAGATCATGGCTGATCATCTACCTCATCTCCTTTACTGAACTATCCCCATATCCCTTGATTCCCTTAATATTCAAAAATCTATCGATCTCTGTCTTGATTATACTCAACAACTGAGCCTCCACAGCCCTCTGGGGTAGAGAATTCCAAAGATTCACCACCCTCTGAGTGAAGACATTTCTCCTCATCTCAGTCCTAAATGGCTGACCCCTTATTCTGAGACCGTGACCCCTGGTTCTAGACTCGCCAGCCAGGGGAAACATCCTCCCTGCATCTACCCTGTCAAGCCATGTAAGAATTTTGTATGTTTCAATGAGATCACCTCTCATTCTTCTAAACTCTAGAGAATATAGGCCAACTCAATCCTTAGGTAAGGAGACCAAAATTGTACACAATACTCCAGGTGTGGTCTCACCAGGGCCCTATATAATTGCAGTAAGACAACTTTACTCTTATACTCAAATCCTCTTGTAATAAAGGCCAACGCTGGCTCCTGCCAATGTTAAATATAGGAACTTAGAAATGTTTAGAATCATAAAAGACTTCCGTGGTCCATCTATCCGGTTTTCAATTTGTCCATGCTTTCTTCTCTTTGTTTCCTGACGAGACTGACTTTTGCCCACAAAGAGTTACAAAGTGCAAGTAATTGTATCACCACCGGATTTGACACTAAACCATACAGGTCAGGAAGGCCACAGGTTTGATCCTCGGTCTGTGCTGAGTTAGCGGATCTCAGACAGAGTTGCATTTAGAGTCCTTGGGTTAAGGAGAGGGATATAAAATAACAGCCAACATTTCCACTCCTGATCATTGTCTAGTGACCCTTGCTGGAAATTGCATATGGTCTTATGGGTATCAGCATCACCTTATCCAAGTGGTCATTCTGCATATCTGAGCCCAGAGAGAGAGCATCAGTAGGATATTTAATCATTTTTTTCAAAATACCTATCCATTTCCCTCTTCTTCATGTGCCTCACTGGACAAGTGTTCTATATAAGGAGTGTGATGGAATATTCTCCACTTGCCTGGATGAGTGCAGCTCCAACAACACTCAAGAAGCTTGACACCATCCAGGACAAAGCAGCCCGCTTGATTGGCACCCCATCCACCACCTTAAACATTCACTCCCTCCACCACCGGCGTACCGTGGCTGCAGTGTGTACCATCTACAAGATGCACTGCAGCAACTCGCCAAGGCTTCTTCGGCAGCACCGCCAAAACCCGTGACCTCTTCCACCTAGAAGGACAAGGGCAACAGGCGCATGGGAACACCATCACCTCCAAGTCACACACCATCCTGACTTAGAAGTATATTGCTGATCCTTCATCGTTGCTGGGTCAAAATCCTGGAACTCCCTCCCTAACAGCACTGTGGGAGTACCTTCACCACACAGACTACAGCGGTTCCGTAAGGCAGCTCACCACCACCTTCTCAAGGGCAATTAGGAATGGGCAAGAAATGCTGGCCTTGCCAGCGACGCCCACATCCCATAAACGAATAAAAAATATATATATCACTGCCCTCCATGTAAAGTAGTTGAATCGGAGTAGTCTGTTCACCTTCCTTCTTCTAAGCTTGATTCTGACCAATTATACAATTTGCAATTATTCCAAACTAGTAGTTGTCAATTTAACTATACCTCTTAGAATTGTGAATATTTGATCTCATCTGAGCCATCTTTTCTCCATTGTACACATTCCCACTTGCTATGATTGCTCTTCATAGCTAAGGTGCCTAATCCAAGGTCCTTTCCTGCAGTCGCTCCAATGCTGGAATAACCCTACTCCAGGGCAGTGACTCGAACTGTACCCAAACTCTAGCTGGGTCCAGATAGTGCTTTGTAGATATGCAGTGGAGCTGATTTTAACTCTTGTCAATGGACAAAAGATGGGTGAGAGCGGATCAGCTTACCATTTTATACCTTATCCAATTTTCTTTTTGCCTGGTGATAAGTTAAAATTACCCCACTTTAAGGGACTTTATGCTCTATTTCTCTGGTTATACATGCTAAGATCTTATTTTCTTTTTTTACAGCTGACCTGAAGTTGGGAATTCTTTTAGCAGGAGGGATGTTTTGAGAACTACAAAGTAAGTTCAGCACATACAGGAACTGCAGAAATGGTCCTGGTTTAGAATTCACTTGGACCCCTTTGAGCACTGACCTCTCTGCCTGATGTGACACAAGGCCTCAGCTTAGACTGTTTCCTTGCATGGTCTTCACTCCCCATTCAGGTTGGGTCAGTACCAGAGCAGGTCAGAGCACTTCATTTACAATGCAGACTTTTGGGGTTCCTTTAAAATGTCTCTTTCATCATACATTGGAAGAGTTGTGAAGGAACAGAAGTGTTGGAATATGAAAAGAGGTAGTGCTGATACTTCAAAGCCAGATAAACATAATTACCAAAGTTGGCAAGAATTTCAAAGCCATTTTAAGGCATTCTTTAACTCATGGATGGTTTCTTGGAACTGGTGGTTCCTTTTAGCACCTGGTAAGTTGTACAGGCAATTAGGAGGTGAGAATCTCTGGAACTAAGATAATTACAAGAGCTAAAAGAAAGAAAGATTTGCATGTACATAGTGCCTTTCATGACCTCAGGATGTCCCAAAGCACATTACAGCCAATGAAGTACTTTTGAAGTGTAGTCGCTGATGTAATGTAGGAAACACAGTAGCCTTGTGTACAGCATTACGATCATGACCAGTTCATCTGTTTTAGGTGTTGTTTGAGGTATAAATGTTGGCCAGGACACCGGGGAGAATTCCTCTACGCTTCTTGGGAATAGTGCCTTGGGATCTTTTACGTCCACTTGAGAGGGCTGACGGATCCTTGGTTTAACATCTCATTCAAAAGACGGCACCTCCGACAGTGCAGCACTCCCTCAGTTCTGCACTGGAGTGTCAACCAAGACTTTGTGCTTAAGTCTCTGGAGTGGGACTTGAATCCACAACCTCCTGACTCAGAGGTGAGAGTGCTATCACTGAGCCATGGCTAGCTGTGCACTCTGAAATAGTTCTTGATTCCAAGTTTTGGTTAGCTTAATATTTTTCTCTGAAGGATGTGAATGAATGGAGAGACCATGGGGATCAACTATATAAGAACATAAGAACATAAGAAATAGGAGCAGGAGTAGGCCATTCGGCCCTTCGAGCCTGGTCCGCCATTCAATGAGATCATGGCTGATCTTCTGCCTCAATTCCATTCACCGGCCCTATCGCCATATCTCTTGATGCCCTTACTAGTCAGAAATCTATCGACCTCTGTTTTGAATATACCCAATGACTGAGCCTCCACAGCCCTCTGGGGTAGAGAATTCCAAAGATTCACCACCCTCTGTGTGAAGAAATTTCTTCTCATCTCAGTCCTGAATGGCCTACCCTTGATCTTGAGGCTGTGGCCCCTGGTTCTAGACTCCCCAGCCAAGGGAAACATTCTCCCAGCATCCATCCCATTAAGCCCTGTAATAATTTTGTATGCTTCAATGAGATCCCCTCTCATTCTTCTGAATTCAAGAGAATACAGGCCTAGTTTACTCAATCTCTTCTCATATGACAGTCCCGCCATCCCAGGAATCAATCTCGTGAACCTTCGTTGCACTCCCTCTATGGCAAGTATATCCTTCCTTCGATAAGGAGACCAAAATTGTACAATATAATTCCCTGAAAGTGCAAGTATAGGCAGACAAGCCCATAAATAAGACCAGTAATATTTTGGGGGTTTTGGTAATGGGGCATAAAGTGCCAAAGTACTTAATTGGCTGCAAAGCGCTTCAGAACGTCTTGTGTTTGTGAAAGGTGCTATATAAATGCAAGTTCTTTCTTTCCAAAGGAACAATGATAAATTTGTACAAGGTGATGGTAAGGCTCTAGTTAGATGTTGAATTTTAAAGCCACAGAGAATCAACAGCATAGATCCACTGGGGCTATTCCAGGGATGAGAAACAACAGTTATGAGGAGAGACTTCAGGCACTGGGGATATTTCCACTGGAGCTGACAGGACTAAGAGAAGATTCAATAGAGGTTTTCAAAACTAATGATGGGTTTGGTGAAGTGAACAGTAAAAGACTATTTACACTGGGTGCAGAGGAAGTGAAACATCAGTTTCCCAGACCCTTTTTATTCTGCTTTACACCTTCTCTGGAAGCAAAGGAGAAGAAAATCATCTGCTAGTGTAAACCTCAAAAATGGAACATAAAGAGAAAGTACGGTGGAAAGTGATAATAGACTGGATTATATGTTGGAGTTTTGTCTGTGATCTGCCTCTGTCCGAATTAAGCACCAATGCCTCTTGATCAGCTTTTCCAATGCAAGGCTAGGAGGATCTGTTGAAGCTGCAGCATGCAACTTTTCTTCGTATGTTTTAGCTTACAGGTATAGAGATTTCATCGCTGTATTCCAGGATCTACTGTACAATTAGTTGTAGCATGCTGGAAAAATAAACTGTAGCTGTTTCTCTCCTGCCTTCTCCAATCCCTCTCACTACTTGTTGCCTCTCTGCTTTGGAATTCTCTGCCCCAGAGGGCTGTACTGAAGGGATAATTACTAGTCCGAGCCCCTTTAGGGCTATCCCAGATCAGGCGTATTCCCCAGACGTTCACTTTCAACTAAAGTTTGAGGTAGCCGAATCCTAAAGACGCTTAATTGGGTCTAAAGGTCCAGACTATCTCTCCCTAAAGGAAAGGAACAACCTGAAGATGTTATCGTCCTCCAGATAGCACTTTTAATAAGCTTAGCTAGACTGTAATGTTCCGGATATTATGAGGGTCTGGAAAATTCCCTCAGAATTCTGCAACTCCTCACCAAAGAGCGTACAGAGATTGAGTTTGTGAGTTTGATACAGAAGTATTGTGAGACAATTCTAAAAATATATAGATTTATTAAAGAACTGACATGTATATACAGTTGGTGAGTCAATCGCAACATTAACAGTTCCAAAAACAGAAATCTTACAATTCTATTATCAGAAATCCTTATTCTCAAATCTTAACTTCGTTACATTTTTACAGTTCTTAGTCTTATTCCAGGATATCCACCAAAATCAAATACAGTACAATACCTTGATCCCCGAGGTACAAAGAGTTGTAGACTTACAGAGCTTGCCTCTGAAGCCTGAGAATCGCTTTGCCCCTTTACAGTGAATCTATCATCCCATTTGAAAGTTCAATATTTGTATCCTTTCTCAGTGGTATTTCCTTTGAAGTTTTCTGCTGATGTAAGCTAATTATCTCTAGTCATTTTTCTGCTGACCCCTGCTATTCTTACAGTCAGTTCAGCTGGTAGCAATGCAGACTCATGTCTCTCCTTTAGGTGTTCGAAACTTATCATAAAAAACGGTGTAACAGCAAATGCATCTATTTGATGTCATTCTTACCAAGGTCTTCTGTTTGTGTCTTTTTACGACGTATAAATTAAAACACCTCAACCGGGTGCACCATTGTCTTCTTAGTTACCTCAGCTGGTTGCAACACAGAATCGTGTCTCCTGTGTTTCATTTGATGTCATTTTTACGAAGGCATATGTTTCTTAATTTTCTGTGTTTCTTTCCCAAGTGTAATTTAGAACACCTTAACAGGGTGTACCATTGTGTTCTTTCCAAAGCTTCAGACTTCAGGAGCTCCCAACCTCCTGTTTCTATAAGGTTATTGATTCAGTGTCAACAACTTATCTTATCTCAATAGCCTGTATGCTGTTTACAGCTTCTCCATTGTTAGGTTTTTAGATTTTCAAGCCCAGTTTGTCATGTTACAAAGGCCAGAATTCTTTCATAGAATGGTGTATTTTTCTGAATATGGCTTATTCCTTCACAGTGCATGCTGTGTCTTTGAGTATATTCAGGGCTGAGATAGATAGATTTTTGGACTCTAGGGGAATCAAGGGATATGGAGACCAGGCAGGAAAGTGGAGTTGAGGTCAATGATAAGCCATGATCTTATTGAATGGCGAAGCAGACTCAAGGGGCCGTATGGCCTACTCCTGCTCCTATTTCTTATGTTCTTATGTTCTTTGCTCCCTTTTTCCTCAAAATTTGAATGTGCAAAGCTATTTTTCCGCATTTCACCAGAGAGGGGCCAGTGTAAATGGAGCCTTTCAACTTAGATTTCAAAAATCAATTCCACCAGATCCAATCAGGGGCGCTGCCCCTGGTCCTACCCACAATCCCAGCACACAAGTAATGTTAATAATTCAACTGCATATCTCAAGCTGCAGTAAGTGGAATACTACAGTAAATCAATTTGCTTGCAACCGTTGACAATCATCCAATTTAAGCAGTAACACTGTCCGTTTTAACCAGCTGCTTTACTATTGAACACTATCGGTTTGGCGTGGGATTTGCAATTTTGTCTAAAGTAACTGATTTTCCATGACATCTACATTTGGCATAAGTGGAGCTGAATGTAGTCAGAACAAAAGGACTCTGATTGGATGACTGAGTTCTGTGAATTGAAAGAAGAACAGAATATCAATGTGTAAGAGAAGAATACATCAGAATTCAAAAATAAAGGACAATCAACCCATCCACCTCATCCTGCCCTCTGGGACCTATATCAGCATCAGTATTTCTTCGTTCCAGCATCTTAAATAGATGCAAAAATAACCCATTTATGATTTATCTAGAAATGCTGACCAGAGGAATCTTACAGATATTTTTTACAATGTCGCTATGCATAGCCATGAGAGCAAATTATTCCCACTGTTCAATCTTTCATCTTTTTCCTCTCCCAAACCCTGGTCCCTCCACCACCTGCTGAAATAGGAACTGATCCAATTCTCTTCTGAACGCTTCAACTGAACTAATAGTTTCTGCAGGAAGGGACGTTTATGATATAAATTCTTGACTCTGAATGTGAGGAAGGTCCATTGTTAATTTTTATTTTCTAGGGGATTCTAATGAGGGTCTCTGAGGTTGCTTATTTGCTATTGCTGAAAAGTATCTCACTGCAGTGATCCTGTTAATCCCCAATTGTTTAAACACTTGGATGAATTTCCCTCACAGCTTAGAGATCTAAAACCTGGAATCCTTTCTGTTCTCCTTTTCTGAATCCCCTTCAGATAAAGTGGAGAAAGAAGACTGAATCCAAAGAAAACATGGAAAAATAGACAACAGCAAGGAATTCTGTCCCACTACAAAGTCAACATGATGTTATATCTATTTTATATATTAAAAGTCTTGCATATGTGCACACTTCCTAATGTGTAGCATTTACTTCCTGTCACAACATGGTTTTGCTGTTATGCTTTGTTGACTGGCTCAAAGTAAAACTGCAGCAAATTAGTATTATACTCAGGTGAATTTATACGTCGAAAGTGAGGAAAGTGGCTAGGAAAGTCTTGATGAGAAACTACCAAGGAATCAATTCTGAATGACCAGTAAGGAGAACTTACCAATAAAAGAAAGAAAGTGAACCAATTAAATCAATCAGACATCTTTTGGGGGAAAAACATTAATCTGCCAATTTTTTCTCATTAATTGAAATTTCTATCATCAAAGCTAAGTTTTTGAACAAAATAAAAATGTCAAAATATTTTATAGCTCACAACGACATTATTAAATTTACCCACTGAATTGTCTTTTGTCTGTCACAGTACCTTAGTTAGTATCTTTACTTCGAGGCCTCAACCAATCTCAAAAGCTAAGAGTTTGACAGAATATTTTTCCTCAGAATAGTTGACGGGATTCACCGATAACATCTGTGGATTCTGAGCATGTGCAGATTGCAAAATCTCCCGGCATACTTCACTCTTTGAGGATTTGTTGGTTTCTTTGCTTTTTCCAAATTAGAAACAAACTAGAGAGTGAATTTTCAAAGCTTTTTCTCAGCCATGGTTCACACTTATAATAACAACTGCTTGCTTTCTGTTATCAACAGCTCAATATTTGGCCCACATACAGTTAGACAACACCGGTGATTTATTTTGCTAGCATTTATAACTCAAGTCAATGATCTTTTATTGAGAATGTATTGATTATTCTCAGTGGAAAAGCACTGGTTGCTATCCATGTTAATCACATCAAACCTTTTCTATCTTCATTTTGGCTCCAGATTCAATTAAACTGATCTTTTGTGAGAAAGACAGCAAACCATTTTAAGGGTTTATTGATAATTTTGTTTATAAAAACTTTAAAATGTGCAAATAATGAACATTTTATTTATGAGGTAATATTTGTTTATTTGTGGCAACTTATGTTTATTATATGACAGAAAATGCACTCACAGTGCACTAAGTGATTAAAGGCAGAAACTGGCTTACTTAAGGGAAAAGCAGTGGGTCACAGCCAGATAGCCCAAGATAGGCCACGGATGAGGCTGACGAGGGAATGAGGTTGGGGTGGGGCTTGATGGCTCAAAGGGAGCTAAGGGCAGTTCAACCTCATTCTTCTGGGCCCCCTCTCCCTCATGGTGCCAGAATCTGCCTCCCCAATACTGTCAGACGCTGGGGCCCAAATGCTCCCGCAAATTTCATGAGATGTATTCTAGCTGAAGTCCAGTGGCATTGGTCATGGTGAGTTGCCGGTTGTGTAACAGGGCTGCTACACAACAACAACAACTTGCATTTATATAGCGCCTTTAATGGAGTAAAACGTCCTAAGGCGCATCACAGGAGCGTTATCTGACAAAATCTGACACTGTGTCACGTAAGGAGATAGGTGACCAAAAGTTTGGTCAAAAAGGTAGGTTTTAAGGAGGAGAGATAGCGAGACAGAGGGTTTTCCAGAGCTTAGGGCCGAGACAGCTGAAGGCATGGCCGTCAATGGTGGGGTAAACAATTTCAAGATTGCACAAGAAGCCAGAATTGGAGGAACGCAGTTTTCAGAGAGTTGTAGGGCTGGAGGAGGTTACAGATAATTCTGGACACCACACTTTAGGAAGGATGGCAAGGCCTTGGAGAGGGTGCAGGGAAGATTTACTAGAATGTTGCTAGGGTGAGGGACTTCAGTTACGTGGAGAGTCTACAGAAGCTGGGATTGTTCTCCTTAGAGCAGTGAAGATTATGTAGAGATTTAATAGAGGTATTCAAAATGAAGAGGGGTTTTGATAGAGTAGATAGGTAGAAATGGTTTCCACTGGCAGGAGGGTCGGTAATCAGAGGACACAGATTTAAGATAATTGGTAAAATAACTGGTGGGGATGGGGGGAGCGGAGGGGGTGTGGAGATAAGGAAAAACTGTTTATGCAGTGAGTTGTTATGATCTGGAATGCATTACCTAAAAGGGTGGTGGATACAGATTCAATAGTAACTTTCAAAAGGGAATTGGATAAATACTTGAAAAGGAAATATTTGCTGGGAAGAAGCATGGGAGTGGGATTAATTAGATAGCTCTTTCAAAAAGAGCCGACACAGGCATGATGGGCTGAATGTCCTCCTTCTGTGATCTACGATTCTATGAATGGGTTCCGCTTCAGTCAGCGGAGCGAACCCCCAGGTATTTCTGGGTCTTGGTGTTTCCCCCAACAAGCTGTATACCTACACTTAGACACACACATCTTGAATCTGAGGAGTTAATGGGGATATTTAACTCATCCAGATCCTAAACTATGACAATGCATTTAATGACAGAATAAGTATTTTTCCCAAATTACCAAGAAAAGCCTGATGTATAAACGTTTCCAGAGAGACATGAGGACAGCGATGGGATGACTGAATTCCGAAATGTTCAGCACATCAATACAGTGAGAGGCTGTCTAAATTCATTGTTTAATAGGTACATCAATAAAGAAAAAATGCTGTCTAAATTCATGATGCATGTAAGCATTGAGAGACTGTCTGAATTCAGGAGTATTAGGTACATCAATAATTAAAGGAAATGTCAGAATTGAGGAACTATAAAGTCTTTACAGCTGATGATGATGTTATTCTAATTCTGCCAGAGGTCTGAATTTCTGTCTGCTTGTTGCCTCCTCCGCCCATGCATGCCTCCTCACCGCCCATGAGGACAGCACCCCTGATGAGGCAGTCTTTTATTTACAGGAAAAAGAGTCACCATAGAAGAATGTTGCCAATTCTCTTGTTTACTTTTAATGATTTTTGATCAGGAATAGGAGAGAACACTTCAGGGGGAAAAGTTCTGAACTCTTAAATGCATTTCACATTGATTTCTAATCCCACTACATAAATGGCAACATATAACAAAGCTGTAAAAGAAAGAAAAAAGGACTTGCATTTGTATAGCGCCTTTCATGAACTCAGGATGTCCCAAAGCGTTTTAAGTAACATGACAGCCATTTTGCGCATACCATGGTCCCACAAACAGCAATGAAATAATGATCAGATAAACTGGTTTTGTGATGTTAGTTGAGGGATAAATATTGGCCAGGACACCGGGGAGAACTCCTCTGCTCTTCTTTGAAATAGTGCCATGGGATCTTTTATGTCCACCTGAGAGAGCAGATGGTTTCATGTCTCACCCGAAAGATGGCACCACCGCCCTGATGGATGGATTGATGGCAGCAGCCGGATCCCACTAGGCCTCACTGGCACACTGAAAACCACCAGGCATCGTGTCCTCCAGTCTGTCTCCAAAGGCCTGAAGAGCAGATGTCTGAGTTTGGGGGCCCTGGCTTCTAATTCACCAACCCCTTGCAGGGGACCTGCCGGATATCCCAAGGCAGCAGTCAAGTGCTGCATGGGTACCTGCACTTGAGCTGCCACCTATGCAATACTGGTGCAGATCACCGCAGCAGTTTCTGACACCAGGCCGGCAAGGTTGTCCATGTTATTGTTGGAGCCCAGGGACCTCATCCCGCTCATCCACCTCCACCTCCTCCGATTCATCCCCTGCCAACTCCTCCAAGGCAGCAGTCAACTGCACCGTCCCCTGTGTAATGCTTCTGAAAATCACCGCAGCAGACTCTGACACAAGGATGGCAGGGTTAGAATTCTTGCCACGGAGGAGGGAGGGAAGGGGATGGGGGTCGCAACCCTGAGCCACTGTGCTGTACAGAAGAGTTGAGAAGTGTTCAAAGGGTAGGTGCTCACCGGGTTGTGGACTCTACCCACCCACCTCTGCCGCCACCACAGCCACGATGGTGCAGTTCCCCAGCAGCTCCACCACCTTCTGCTCGTGGAGATCAATGTCCAGAGGTTTGTGAAACCCCCACCACTCCTCAACCTCACCTGTGCATTGTGCACATTCTTGCCCTGCAAAGCCAAAAGGAAAAGATCAAAAAGTGTTAAGAGCTACTGTTGTGTATCTGTTGGGAGGAGGGATTTTGACCTCTCCGACAGGTCACTGTCTCAGTTGCTTTGCCTTTTCCTGACAGATTGGGCATGGCAGAAAGTACGGGAAATAAAGTTCTTACCTTCCCTGACCTTGTCAGGTCGTTCAACTTCTTGCGGCACTGGCCCGCTGTACTCTGGACTATGGATGAGGCACTGAGTGCCTCAGCCACCACCGCCCATGAGGACAGCGCCCCTGATGAGGCAAGCAGCCGCCCCTGCTGTGCCTTAACCTTATCGAAGAGGGCTTGAGAGTTCTTCTCTGTGAAGCTGAAGGCCTCCTCCAGGCATCGTTCTTCTCAATGTCAATTATCTGCAGGAAGGGAAAAGTTACAAATACTTTCAGACTGTTCAGAGTGTTGTAAATAAATTACTGTGTAAAGTTTTAAAAGTTTGCAGGACAGAGATAAGTGCTGCTTACCTTGTGGCCTCTAGCCTCACCCTGAAGGGGACAATTTTTACCCTTACCTTTTACACTATCCCACTGCTCAATTTTCCAATTGCGCCCCTAGCGGAAAGTCAAGGCCGTAATGTTTAATCTTCAATCAGGAGCTGCTGGGTGGGCCATTTTTTAAATTATGGAGCAGCTGTGAGGTGTTGGAAGGGGGAAGGGTTTGACACGCCAGTTCTAACTCTGTTATATTTCAAATTCCAACTAAAAATATGTCCGAGATTCCGAGAGACTCAGAGTAGAGAACCAAATGCATATTTCTTACATTGCTGTGGCTTAAATTACCTCAGACTTGCCTTGAAGCATGTTGAGTAATACATCGTGCTCTATGTTTAGGAATCTCAATGTAATTTCATTTGATGTAAAATGTAATTTGTAGCTTGGTAATTTTCATTGTGTAGCATGAGGCCTTATGGCCACTCATTTTCTACAGGTGTGAGTGTCAGCAGTACCTTATTTCCAGTGCTTCAACATATTTCACAAGCCACCAGGAGCACTTTTACCTTAATCCTTGCTCTGTCGCCCTTTCTCAAACCTGAATGCTCTCATCCTGAATTATTCCCCAAGAAAAAAATGTAATACCTGAGCAATTTCAAAAAATCATCAGCCAAAAGTCTTCATTGTTATATGAGGCAATGTCTGTTATTGTGATTGATTAATCACTTCACTGAATGACAGTAATAGAACCACTCTGCTGTGATCTTTCTATGCTGAACTTCATGACTGAAAATGAATAAGCTTTCATTGTCGAGGGCCAAATCGTGCTGGAACGGGGCATCTCGCGGCATACGCCATTAATTAGACTATTTCCTGCACCCATCAGCTCAGAATGTTTTTGCACCATAACTTGCTGGGCGGGCGAGCTGATAACGGTGTGCCGATGCCAACGGGGCATCTAGGACCTTAGTGAATGGCGGGACCAACAGTGTATCTCCTTAACCAATGAAATTTAAAGATTGAGAAAGAAACAGATGGCGAAGGATGGTAAACTAGAGTCAAATCAGGTACAGAAAGAGAAATAAAGAGTGGGGAAGAAAGATTGGATGGAGAGAGAGAGAGAGAAAAGGAGACAAAGGTAAAGTAAGAAAAAAATTAAAACGTTTAAAATTTGAAATTTTAAAAATCTCCAAGATCAATTTACCATCTGAAGTAATGAGACGCCACAGTTCAAACTGTTCCCTTTCTGGGCCAGAGCCATTGATTGGCATTGTATTAACAATTACCACATCGTTAAAAGGGTAGTTATGCTGTTAATCATCCTCCACAGTGAGTTTAAAGGGCAATTAATGTACAAATCCAGCAAGTTCTTAAAAAGAATGGGAAGGCTAAGGGTGAGATGTCATTTGTTGGAAGCATTATTTGTGAAATAACAGTGCGCTGAGAGATTGCTGCATTGATGGTGGTACTGACTTTCCGATCATCGAACAGTACAGCATTCTCTCAGTACGAACTGAAGTTTCAGTCTAGGTTATGTACTCAAGTCTCTGGAGTGGGACTTGAAACCACAAACATTCTGACTCGGAGGTGAGAGTGCTACAACTGAGCCACGCCAGACACCTACACAAGAATTCATGAGTTATTTGCAGTACCGAAAGCTGATCTCAATAACTAATGGATCAATTACATTGAACCGAATCTTGCTGAAACAATAATGGCATGTTAACAATGCACATAGTTATTACACAATGCTTCACCCAAATGGCATCTCGCCCTTAGCCTCCCCGTTATTTTTAAGAACTTGCTAGAGTTGCACATTAACTGCCCATTAAACTTGCCACAGAAGGTGGAGGTCCTGGTGCCTGGTCATTAAAACGAATGGATAGGAAATGATGAGCAAAACACCCTGATTTTACAGTATGAGCTGGTAGCAAAGGGAGGGATCTCACCAAGTTTTTTTTAATTATAATTCATTCTTGGGATTTGGGCGTCGCTGGCCAGTCCAGAATTTTTATTGCCCATCCCTAGTCGCCCGTGAGAAGGTGGTGATGGGCTTTCTTCTCAAACTGCAGCAGTCCGTGAAGGTATCATTGCCATTACAACAGTGACTACACTCCAAAAGCACTTCATTGGCTGTAAAGCGCTTTGAGACATCCGGTGGTCGTGAAAGGCGCTATATAAATGCAAGTCTTTCTTTCTTTCTTTATCCCATAATGCAGTTAGATAGGAAGTTCCGAGATTTTGAGTCAGTGACAATGAAGAAATCGTGATATATGTCCAAGTCAGATTGGTGTGTGTCTTGCATGGGAACTTGAAGGTAATGATGTTCCCAAGCGTATGCTGCCTTTGTGCTTCAAGGTGGTAGAGGTTGGGGGTTTAGGAGGTGCTTCCTCTTTCCTCTGATCAGTCAATTTTATATCCATTTCAGAAGCTCTCTCCACTCTCTCCTCTCCAATTCCACACTTTCAACCTTCTGTGCGGTCTTCGGTCAAAAACTTTACTAAAACCATAATACTGTTTCCCTTTCAAATTCATTAATTCTTTGAAGAACTTCATAGATTTGTAAGAGATATTTCCACATCCTCCGGGGCCCCCCCCCCCCACCGCCCGCCCCCACCCCCATCCCCCAAGAAAATCACGCTGACCCTATGATCGCTATTCCCAACTTCAGGACAATCTCTAAAAGGTCATCTGCTACAGATGACCTGCTCACTAACCTGAATTGCCAGGATTATTCTTTATAGCTTTTTTACATACTTGTATTATCTTTGTCCTTTTCAAATCCACAGTTACCACTCCTGTTTCCCAAGATTCCCTAAAGATACCTGTCAGAACATGACCACATTCATTGGCTGCTTCCCCAGTGAGCAATCCATTTGGACAGGTTGTCCGGCAAGGCATTTATATATTTATGAAAATGTTTTCACTACTTTTTTATATTCCTTTCTTACGTGTTAACTCCTGTCTGAGGTACAGTTCCACAGGCACCAGCCACCTTTCTGTACTTCACTGAAGTTGCCATTACCATGACAGGCTTTTAGAGCACATAAGACATCAGGCGCGATCTTGCCAGCCCTGGGAGGCGGAACTGCCGCGAAAATGGCAGAATCTGGGGGCGGGTGCCCAACTCGCCCCCATGCCATCTTGCCAGGAGGCGGGTAGCCGACCTGCGTCAGGTCCTATCTCCTTGGAGGCGGGAAGGGGATTAGTGCCACTTATCTGCCTGTTAACAGGTAGTTAACAGGCAGATAAGAGGATTTTCCCCATTTTACCCACACAAGTGCGGGCTTCCCGAAGGTTGCGAACCCCGCCAGGGTCACCGAGGCGAGCAGTGTGTCTGCGGGGGTCGGAGGGGTGCAAAAGTGCGCTGTGAAGGTAAGTGATGCGTGCAAGTGTGGAGAGGTGAGTATGTGAGGTAAGTGGAAAGTGTTAGAAAAAGTTTACTTACCTTTGTTTCTTCCTGCAGGCGTCAATCGGTGGGTATGCGGAGAGTCTCGCACCTCCGCGGCAGAGATGACAGATGGCCGTTGCATTCTCCAATGCAACAACCATCTAATTTCTGCTAAATAAAGAGGTTTGATGAGTCTTGAATTCAAGAACTCATCAAACTACAGAGAATGTCAGTGTTTGACAGCTTCACAGAGCTGTCAAACAATGACAATTCATCTGTCAAAAATTTTTAACAGATGAAACGTCATACGTTGACGTTCTCTGTAACCGGCTTTCCCTTAATTGGCCTGCTAAGCCCGCTGGGCGGGCTTAACAAGGTCAATCAAGGGAAAATAGCGTGGGTTGGCCAGAAGTCGATGGAGGCAGGACTAAAACCCGACAAGTGGGAGTCCCGCCTCCAAAAGCTCCCCATTGGCAAAATCCAGCCCATCGCAACGGTGTCTATATCTGACACGCACACAATTATCAGGCCCAGGACCCCAGGCTGATTTGCCCCTTTTTATCCCAAGGATATTGTGGTCAATTGTTATACTCTAGATGTAACCAGCACAGACCAGGGATTGATTATGGGATTTTTATAAATTTAGGGAAGAAAATGCAATGTAATCCAGAAGGAGACCTTGAGACCAGTGAAGTATTTACATATCCACCACTATTTCATGCATCTCTTCCTTATAATGACAAACTATATTGGTAATGGATAACACTGCATAATAATTACACCACTGTTCTGCACAATGTGTAATTAATCTTGATTGCAGTGCCACTTCATCACAGGATAATCTACCTGGTTACCTTGCACTGTCGTAATGCGATTGTCTCCGATTACATTACACACTGAGTAGCTTTTGACACTGTATTTAGCAGCAGAGAACAAGGAAAGGTGTGGAAATATGGGGGAATAATTAGCCATTGTTCAGCACTTAACAGATTGCAGCTGTAGTTGGTTAAAAACTTCTATTGCCAATTAATTGTAAAGCAATTAGTTCTTCATCCTATGATATCTGATTGGGACATCTTTTCTCAGGAAGATAAACAAACTGACAGCTCTGGGCAGCTTATTTGACCTCCTGCTATTCATATCAGGAATAATCAAATGTTAAATTCAAAAGAAAATGCATAATGGTGCAATCAAAAGAAAAACTTAGAGCTCGGTCTATGGTTAATTACAATTTTTTTTAATGAAATTTATCTTTGGTAGGAGCAAGAGATTAAAGGGGCACTGTCTCCATGAAAAAAAACATTTGTAGACAAACAAAAGAGGTTTGTCAAACCAATTACTGGATGATGTATGGTGCATTGGGTTTATTTTCTTTGGGGGAAAAAAGAGATGGTTTTCAAGATTAAAAGAAGTACAATTTCCATTTGTGCAGCGGGCATTCACAGTGAGGAATGTCAGGAAAAAATAGAGTATGGACTGAAAACATGAAGGAAGGAAAAGGTTTTGAAAGAATTGAGAGGAGTGTTGGGACAGGGTGGTTTAGGTAGAGAGTTGTACATGGCATGGATGTTACGACTGGCGGATCAGCCATCAATGGTAGAAGCACTGTAGGGAGAAGGGGAGGAGTAGTGAGCCAGAGTCAGAGGAACGGAGGCCACATACTGGAACATGAAAGTTGGAGGAGATCACTCGAATAGGGAGAGATTTGAAAATGAGTAATAGGGCTTCAAAATCAATCTGCTGGGACACAAGGGCCAGATGGGCCATAGAGTTTTGAATTAAATGGGTTTGTGAAGAGTGAGGAAAGCTAGTGAGCAAGGCACTTGAGAAGGCAGTCCTCTATGTACTGAAGCCATGAGTTACACTTTTAGTGGAAGAGGGAGAGAAAGGTAGCGGCATAAGCGGACAATGTTCCTGAGGTGGAAAATATAGTTCTTGATAGAGTGTGAGATATGAAGGTCAGTTTGGCGTTAAGTCCAAAATCAAGGCTATGAAGTACCTAATCCAGCTGGGAAATAAAAAGAATGGCTCTCGTTTTTCCAACGTTGAACTAGAAGAAATGTTATTTGTGTCAAACAGACATATGGAAAGTTCCATAGCAGTCTTAGCAGCTGATGAAGAGGTAGAATTGTGTGTCATTAGTATCCATGTGAAATCTAATGCAATGTTTACAGATGATCCCAGTAACATGTAGATCATAAATTGGAGGTGATCAAGTAAGATGCTATGGGGGACACCTTGAGTGACCAATTGGGCATGGAAGGAGAAACTGTGTGAAGGGAATTAATCCAGACAAATTGTTCACTATAATGAGGGGCTGAAATACTGAGGGATGCAAGTTAAAAGTTAAGAAATTAGGAGTAAGCAGGGAATTCAGGTGAATTATGATACCCACAGTTCACTGAAGTACATTGAAGTGGGTGGTATGAATGAGTTCAAGACAATCAGATTCATTTTTGGAGAGAAGAGATTGAGGAATTGGTGGTAAGGTAGGTGCGTGGGTGGGGCTGATCTATCAAAAGTCAATGGCCCCAATGGTCCTAACAAGTTTCATCTATTCCTAAATGTTCTTATATTATTTATCATGTCACTTGGGCTTGGCATTATTATGCTGCAAACAATTCATGGTCCTTCTGACTCTTCTTCCTCCAAAAGCAACCAAATGGATTGTGACAAGTGCCTTCCTTATTAAGATATTGTCCATTTAAATATGGTACAGGTATTTTAGTAAGACATATGAGCCTCAAAATTACGGTTTGTGATAACAGTGGACAAACATTAAACGTGCTCATAACATTTCTCCATCTGCTGTTGTAACGGTTGAGTAAACCTATTTATGTTCAGTAGGTTAATTGCTCCATTTCAGGAGTGAACAGAGGACTATAATATGAATCATTGGGGCAGTTTTTCCTCTTTTTTGCTTGGGCGTTAAATAATCACCTAGGCAGACCGAAAAGAGGAAAATCGGGTGGGGCGGATTACATGCCTGTGATAGAGCCCACCCAATTTTCTGTATGTTTTAACGGATGGATAGTAAATCAGGTTGGCTCTGTTACAGGCATGCAATCCTCCCCACCCAATTTTCTTCTTTGTACTAGGAACATAAGAATCGGAGTTGGCCATTCAGCTCCTCGTGCCTGTTTTGACATTCAATTAGATCATGGTTAATCTGTAACTCAACCCCATTTACCCATCTTTGTTCCATATTCCTTGATACCCTAATCTAACAAAAGTCTATCGATCTCAGTCTTAAAAGCTTCAATTGACCCAGCATTCACAGCCTTTTGGGGGAGAGAGTTCCAGATTTCTACTAGCCTTTGTGTGAAGAAGTGCTTTTTTGATTTCACTCCTGATTGACCTGCCTCTAATTTTAAGATAAGGGCTCCTTTTTTTGGATTCCCTCACCAGAGAAAATAGATTATCTTTATTACCCTATCAAATCCTTTAATCATTTTCTCTAGGATGTTCTATACTCAAGGGAATACTAGCCAAGTTTATGCAACCTTTCATCATAATTTAGCCCGTTAAACCCCGATATCATTCTGGTGAATCTGCGCTGCACCCCCTCCGAGGCTTATATATCTTTCCTGAGATGCGGTGCTTAGAACTTAACGCAGTATTCCAGATGGGGGAGATACTCTGCCGAAGCAGTATCTAACTCTGAAATGCAGCATGTTAGCATTGCCAAAAGTCATATCTAATCTAAAGGGTGCACTGGTTAATATGCCCACATAAAATCCCTTGGACTATATTTTCTGACAATTGCTGTTTCTGTGTGAACAGCACAAGCAACAGAAAGTATTCGTATGGGAGTAGCGCCGATTGGAAAAGACACCATTGTATGGGCAATTTTAAAGCAGGTGGGTTAATGACTACATTAATAATCGCAAAGAAATTTCACACAAACCTGTTAACCAGCGTACAACCAGAGTGTCTTCTCCTGCCAGTCACAATGGTACACTACTTGGGAAGGGTCACTGGACAGCGATCATGAGCAAAAACACTGTTGTGTATTGAAACACAGTGCAGATGTTAGCAAATAAGTCTTATGTCCCAATGTTATGAACATTTAATAAAATGCCAACATCTCCCTCACCATAATTTACATGGACAGTAAAAGATATCTGGAAGGAAATTACAAGGCAATAATACAATTGAGTGCATTCAAATGGGGTCATTAACTGCAAAGGAGAAGCTCAAGTGGTTTGTACAAGTTGTGTGAACCCTGAAATGAGGTTACTGCCTTTAACTGCCTTGTACTTATTACTTTTTACAATGCTGTGAATATCATTTTGATTTAGATTTGTAGATATTAAAAACATCCTAGAATTCAGACCTCAGCCGTAAATCCTTATACTGTGGACAATGTGTCAGTGCTGACACATCAATGACCAGTCTGGTGATGTACACAAAGGTATCACATGATTGGTAGAGAGGTATTACAGGTTGTTTTTGCCATAGAGAAATTGGCCTTAAGGTCCTTCCATCACATCATTCAACTGGAATGAATCCAATATTTTTGCCTCCGCTATTGTAACTGTAAGTGCTGTTCACTTTGTGTGTGCAAAAGTTCTTCTAGATATCTCTGCTGAATTGACTTGTAACAGCTTATACCCCTCTTGTTTTGCTTTCTTGGCTTACCTTGACTAGAGCTCTGGATTTAACTTTTCTATACCATTTAATATCTTCTGTACCTCTATAAATTCTACTGTCAGATGCCTCCTTTCATGAGATCATGGGATTCTCAAAAAGATGAAGGCGGCCATTCAGTTCATCTTAATTTTTTCCATTCAGAAGAACCATGCACTCCCCTATTGCTGTATCTAGTTGTTTCTTATATGCTGCCAGGGTTTTCACCTCCACAGTCTGCCCAGCAGTCTATTCCAAGTTTTAATCACTTTGTGCATGAAGAAGAACCGCTTGATATCAATCCTAAAGTTACCTTTTACCAGTTTGAACCTGTGTCCCATTATCCTACTCCCACTGCTTAATTTGTAGTAGTAACCCCAATTAACCTTTTTCATACAGATGTCTCCTTTTCATGCTGAAAAACTCAAGTCTCTCCAGTTCTTCATTCATAACTCAAACCCCTGACACTGGAATTAGCCGAGTGGTGCTTCTCTGCAGTGCCTCCAGTGGTTGAATGCCTCCTTGTTTCTTGGTGCTGAGAACTGCACATAGTATTCAGGTGTGGTCTGACCAGCTTGATCACAACTTCCTCTGACTTATCTTCTACTGTTTTGGCTATATAGTTCAATATTCTATTGGTTTTGTTGATTCCTGCTCTGCGTTGCTAGGACATGTTGCGCATTGAGTCTACTAAGACACCTACTTCTCTTTCAACCTTCCAAATTAATGAGTCCCAGTTTCTCCAGTTTTTTTAAATCATTAATTCAATCCTCTGATGCTAGGGGTCAGCCCTGTGGGTCTTCTGTTTACTTGGGTTAACTGTTGACTAAAAGTTAATTGGGGCTTGGTAAGGTGATCCAGCAGTGCTATGTATCTGCCTCATGGATATCTAAGCCTTTATAGCACGGAAAAGCAACAGTATGCGTGCATCAAGAAATGTTACTTCAGATCTAGTACGTAGTACGACAACTTCATTTTATCATGATTATCTAAACACACGAGTCACTACATAAACTGCCTCTTTTGGGCGATAATCAAATTTCTTTAAAGAATTGTAACTTACAATCCACAAACTACAATGTGGTCAGGTTGTCTATGTTCCATCATCAGATAACCATGTTCCCTCTATACTGGTATCAATTATTACAATGAATGTTGTTTTTTCCACTTAACCTTTAGGGATGAAGGTATCTGCCCCTTAATGAGAGGCATCATTATCCTTGTACATTTTTCCCCTTTCAGCTGCCATCAGGGAAATGATGCACTTCTGCAGCCAAGAGGACAGCAGCACATTCAGCTGTCAGACTAATGCCTATCTCTCTTGGTTTGGCCACAGGATACACAGGACTGTGGTCTGGTGAGGACTTCCTTCTCCTCTACACTGCCATATTTACCTAAATAACAACAGTGACTACACTTCATGAAAAGCATAATTCATTACATGTAAAGTACTTTGGGACATCTTGAGGACATGTTTAGGTGCTATGTAAGCGTTGCTGTTTTCTTGCTTTCTTTTCATTCTCTTTCTTTCCCTGCACATGCTGAAGCACACATGTAAAGCTCTGCTCACTGCTGTCACAACGGTGATGAAGTTCTTTAAAGTTCGAAAAGAGCTGACTGTAGTGTTCGCTCTTTCATAACAGATGAATATGAAAGATAGTCCAGTGCATCACTTGGGAGATAATTAAACTATAAAATTATGTATTGAGCTAGGACTGGGATTTGGGATTGGATTCAGCTATGATGGGGTGGTAACTCACCTGGAAAACTATTCTTTATTTGTGAGTGTCATCAAAATATTCAACACTGGAGGTAGCCTCACTGCTGAGTCAGACCCTGTCCTCACTGACAACCACAAATGCACACTTTCCATAAAAGTGTCAGCCACTGGGTAGCTCTAGGAGTGTGGATGCAAGCAGTTTTTTTCCCTCTCTTTTATCCAGGGCCGTAGAAAATCTAAAAAGATCACCTAATACAAGAGAGCTCATGGATTGAACCTGGGACATCCCAGATCTGTATGGTTCAGTGCAGCACCACATACCGCATTTATCCACAGAACCACCAAGATGCTCTTTTCAGGTTCCTCCATTGGACTATCATTAACATACATGTGGGTTTAGTTTCGAATAAGAATTCACAAAGTTCCCACTAAGTGATCGGAGCACTTGGCAACTATCAAGTCGTCAATCCAAATTTTATACCATGCATGATGAAGTCCTTTCCGTTAAATATTTTGTGTGCATCATACAAGTAACATTATCAAACCACATCTGTTTATTGAAACTACCTTTAGACTTGAAAATCCATCAGTTATGTTGATAAACATTTACTGTAAACTTCATTAGGAACATGTATATAGAATTTAAAACATATTCTCAAGATGTTTCAAAGTGCTTCACATCCAATGAATTATGCCTATTTGCGAAGTGTAGACACGGTTGTTATGTAGGCAACTGTGGTATCCAATTTTCCCATGGTAAGATCCCAAGTCCTTATCCGCTGTGGGTGAAATCTAACTTTAAGGTTCTTCACCACCACAACTATTGTGGGATTAATAATATATGACCACACTCAAGTCAAATGTAAGAAACACTGGGAACGATGCAAAGAAACAGCAACTTGAATTTATACAATGGCTTATTATAATTCTCAGAAACATCTCAAAGCATAGAAATGCATAGAATGTACAGCACAGAAACAAGCCATTCGGCCCAACTAGCTTATGCTAGTGTTTATACTCATAAAGTCTCCTCCCATTCCATCTACCTCATCTAAGCCTTTCAGCATATTTTTCTATTCTCTTTTCTCTCATGTACTAGTTTCCTTTTGAAAACATCTAAGCTATTTGCCTCAACAGCTTCCTGTGGTAGCGAGTTCCATATTCTAACCACTCTCTGAGTAAAGAAACTTCTCCTTATTTCCCTATTAGATATATTAGTAACCATCTTGTATTTATGGCCCTTGGTTTTAGATTCTCCCACAAGTGAAAACATTCTCTCCACATCTACCCTGTCCAACCCATTCACCATTTTAAAGACCTCTATCAGGTTTCCTCTAAGTTTTCTATTTTCTAAAGAAAAAAGCCACAACCTGTTCAATCTTTCCCGTTGGCTGTAATCTCTCAGTTTTGGTACCATTCTTGTAAATCTTTTTTGCACTTTCCCCAGTCCTATGTCCTTTTTATAGCTGTGCACAGGTCTCAAAGTGTGACCTGATCAAGGTCCTATACAAGTTTGACATAACTTCACTATGATTGAATTCTATCCTCCTAGAAATAAATCCTAGTGCTTTGTTAGCATTTGTAAATGCTTTGCTAACCTGCGATGCTGCTTTTAATGATTGGTTCACCTGTATCCCTAGAACCCTTTGCTCTTCTACTCCATTCAGTTTCTTATTTTCTAAGGTATAGATGATGTTTCTGTTTTTCCTACCAAAGTGCATCACCTCACATTTATCTGTGTTAAAGTTCATCTGCCACTTAACCGCCGAGTCTGCGCTTCACGTACAATTAATTAATTTGAAAGTAGTGACTGTTATTGCATAGGAAGCCATTTTACAAACAGCAATGAGATCAATGACCAGTTAATCTATTTTTGATGGTGTTGTTCGAGAGATTAATGTTGTGCAGGACTCTGGGAGAACTTGTTGCTCTGTTTTAACAGTGCCAAATTTAATGTTTACCTGAATCACTGGAACAATCAGAGGGAGCTTCAGTTTAACATCTCATACAAAATATGGCACCTCCAACAAGGCAGCACTCATTCAGTACCATAGTGAAATGTCTGCCTACATTAAACAAACCGCCAGTTAGGCCACAACCAAAAAGGTAAGTTTTTAAAATATACTTACCTGAATGGGAATCTATTAGAATGAGAAAATAACCTGTTAGGAGAAATACCTGAACTGTCGACCTCAATTACTCATGGACTCAGTCGCAAACCTGTGCTATCTGCTGCAAGGTGACCTGTAGTCAACCCGCAGAATAGGAAAGACACTGCCAGTGGCAGTCAAAGCCACCATTACCCTTAACCTTTCTGCCTCTACCTCCTTCTAGAAAGGCATCTTCAGTATCAGCCAATGATCTGCTCCCACAAATCTCAAATAGATGATTGATGCTTCAACAGTGTGGCCAGCATCTTTATCTCTGTTCCTAATGAATCGCTATTGGAACATGACATGGCTGCCCTGCCATGTCATTGCACGGTTTTATTTCCCCAAGTTCAGGGGTCATTGAAAGCAGCTCCGTGGCCATCCACATGTTAGGATACTGCTCCTTCTCTGTGATGTTTGTGTGGCTGTGTGTGGGAGAAGCTCTTCCAATACTGGCAAAATCTTGTAAATGCTTCCATTGCAATGGGCTTTCTCATATTTTTGCAGACATTCATCTCCATTTGTGTGTAATCCTCTGCAGGAGTGTGTGCTGCAGGACCATTATGCATGGTAAGCCATGTAAGATCTGTCAGCTTGTGTCAGGACTTGGTGTAGACGAGCAGTAAATGTGGAACAGGTTACCTGACAACACTTTGCAGCATAAACCATGGACTTGAGCCATCTACCATGGCAGCTTCCTTAAGGCGTGCAATCTCTATTTCTGTTCCCAGCTCCATCAGGTAGTGTACATAAAGCACTCTGCACTGCAGAAGGTTCACTGGTGTGCCAAACGATGGGAATGCTCCTTGCACCCATCTCATTGCTGAAGCATGTTCCTCTTTGTTAGTCATCAAACAGTGGATTTGGGTGCTGCAGCACTCCCTTCAGTTGCTCACAGATTCCACCTTTCATTTGCCCCATGCATCCTTTGGAAAGGCTGAAAAAGAATGTGTCCCCATATGTGGCCATTCCCCTTTAAGTGGCTGCATCCATTTAATTGTGGCGTGCAGCTGTTCAGGAGCTGATGATGTGCTGGGTTTCCTGAACCTCACCCTTTTGGCACAAGGTGCTGGCCAGGATGGGAGCTCACCTTCAACACAAAATGAGAGCCAATGCTGAAAGACCCACCATGGTCAGCTCGTGCCAATGAAAGAATCACAGTGCTGCATTTCCAGCATCGCAGCAACATACTGAGAAAATGTACCCTTATATCTAAGCTAGCTGCGTCAGTACAGCAAAGCACCTTGCAAAGTAAGTATTGTTTTCAAATCCTTTCAGGATAGCGCTCCATCCTCCTTTTGTGATCTTTTCCATTCACTATGCCTGCAACCTCCGAATCCGGCTTACTGTTTGTCTCCTACCCTCTTGAATTCTCTCCCAAAAAAAACCCGCTTGGTGGGATTCTCCTCCCGTTGACCACTTTACAGCGAGGCGTGTCATCTGCCCGCTGCCCTGACCCCGTTGTAAACACAGCTTATTTTCTGGACTGGGGCTGATTGGTCATGAAAGGTCAGAGTTCCAGCCTGCTACTGTCATGGCGGAAAATTCTAGCAGTGCGGCAGCGACTTGGCCGCAGTGGCACCAGAAGTGGCAGAATAACCCTGAAGAGGAAGGCAAGATTTTTTTTTTAGGCACTGGCCAAGACTGAGGCCTATAAACATAAATGTGTGGGGCCTATATGGAGGGAAAAGAGCCCATTACTAGATCCTCACCCTTCATACAGCAGCATAGGGTGCATATTGCTGTTACCCAGGGACTACCGTCACCTTTCACCTGGAGATCTTTGGGGTCGGCAGAGACAGTGGCGGTAAGCACGGAAATGTAGCGGCTTGCAAGGCCCTGCCTCCCCGCCAGCATTTACATGTGGAAGACGGTGAAGGGGAGAAAGCTTGCGATGAGCTGCCTCACCGCCTGATTTTTCCCCACTGTTTCCGCTTCTATCTCACCCGGTTTGGGGGCAGGATCACAGATCCAACCCTTTTCTTAATTCCTTTCTCCCAACCTTCAAACCCCGCCCCCCCCGAACAAATCATCCTGCCTTTGACCGTGCCTTTGGGACACCCCACATTGCTCCCTTTACTAGCTCGCTCACTATCTATTTTCTTTCCTAAGTGCTCTATGCATTTTTGTAACACAGTGAATGTGATACAAATATGATACCAAAATTCAACACAGATAAATGTGAGGTATTGGGCCAGATTTTCCGACCCCCACGGGTGTGTACGCGCCCGTAGGGGCCGCGCAAGTGCCAGTTTCAGGCATGCGAAGCACAAGCGCTGAAACCCAGCACTAGCGATCTGTCAAGAATTCTCTTGACAAATCTTCGCCTGCCTGGGAAAAGTGCCTCTGCGGGTGGAGAGTTGCGCTTTTTGCACAACTTCCACCCGCTGAATGCCTGTCAAATTCTTACGCCTGGTAAAAGCCGCAGGATGTATTTCTGAGTTGAGTAAGGATTGAGGAATATAATGAGAAGATAGATGAGTGGGGTTGAACTATCACAAAGGATAGCCTTAAGAACCTAAGTTTAGGTTTGAAGTTCAATCTTAAGCTTAAGTTTAATACTGGTGGAAGGAAGGTGTGTCAGTTGCCTCTGGTGACTTTAACTATATGATCAGCCATGATCTCATTGAATGGCGGAGCAGGCCCGAAGGGCCAAATGGCCTACTCCTGCTCCTATTTCTTATGTTCTTATTAGTCTGACAGTACAAACTATGCTATACAATCCTGACCAGTTATATTCCACAAATGACACTTCCATGGGTCTGGCCCCATGACAATCACTGTGTTTAATGAGGTATTTGATTGTCAATGACAAATTTGGAAATGTTACATTTAGTCCCCTCATCCAAATTATTGATATAGATTCTGAATAGCTGGGGCCCAGGGATAAAATCCGGGGATATTCATTTGATTACTTCCAGAGATCATGAAAGGTATGAAACTCTTTAATTAGGAGTAAAGCTGTCCCATTTGTAATGTTACTGGAGCAGAATTTCCTGGTGTCACCTCAGGAGGAGTTCTACACAAAACAGTCATCCTTGTGAATGATGAAGTTCATGTATGAACACTGAATGCGCTGGCGCTACTCTCCTGTATGCATTATCTTTAGGCAGGCTTTAACTCATTTAAGATAAACAGGTTAAAGCCAGTGCAACAATAGTATGTGCAGAAATGTAAGTCCTGAACTTCCAACACTCCTCTCCGGAGTGGAGTCTTGCCTGTTCGGAGAATTGAGTGTGGAGATCAATGCACTCTATTGCAGCATTCCTGATTTTCCAGTCTTAATGCGAGGAGCAGAGTCTTGCAATTTCTCTGTACAATGATCTTGGACTGTAGTACCACTGGATAAAGTATTCATACATTTCATGATCTCTGGAAGTAATCAAATGAATATCCCCGGATATTATCCCTGGGCCCCAGCTATTCACAATCTATATCAATGGTTTGGATGAGGGGACTAAATGTAACATTTCCAAATTTGTCATTGACGATCAAATACCTCATTAAACACAATGATTGTCATGGGGCCAGACCCATGGAAGTGTCATTTGTGGAATATAACTGGTCAGGATTTGTAGGGGGTGGTGGTTTGTGTCAGCTTCACCTCTGACTTCTGAGTGGTTTGAATCGCTCCCACTCCCTTGGTTCTAGACCTTGGACTTATTTGGGAGTTGTGATAAAATGTGCAGCAGACAACTGAGTTTGATGAAGGAACTTCGATCTTTATTCAAGAAAGTAAAATACAACACAAACACTCGTAACACTCTAAAGGTGGGGAACACTTCGGTACAAGCGAGGGAAATAACATTAAAAGAGTACTACACCCCTCCCAATCCCACTTCACTAGCTAAGTTGGACTCCAGAGAACCAGGGATAATGCTCACCAAACGAATCCTTGACAGTTGAGAGTTAGGGTTTAGAGTCTTTTGAATAAAAAGTTTCGTAAGGCCCTTGTTGCCGTGAGGTGTCCGTAGGTCACTGAGGTGGTCGCTCTGGTCTCTTCTTGCGTGTCGGCCTACTTCTGGAGCTGTTGGCCTTCTTTGTTGAACTTCTTTCTGTTGAACTCTGCCTCTGTTTAAACTGTCTTCTTCCGAGCTGTGGAACTGCCTTCTTGCAGAACTGTAACTGTCTTCTTCCGAGCTGTGGAACTGCCTTCTTGCAGAACTGTAACTGTCTTCTGCCGGACTGCTTGCTGAATTCCTTGCTGCTGTGTAACTCTACTGGAGAACTCGAACTTGAACTGTTGTAACTGCTGAACTGACTTCTTGAGAAAACAGCCTTTCAATTATACTAATTGAAGCTTCCTATCAAAACCAAATCAAATCCCGGTCATTGTAAGATTTTGGAGGCCTCGTTAACAGTAATGACTTTACTAGCGTGTTAACTAGTTTTTGGGATGGCTTGCATCCTGTTGATCTCCTTGGTTGATTACAGTTGATTGGTTTTGTGTTTGGTTTTCTAGGCTGGACTCGGTCTTTCCATAGAAATGGGTCTGAGTGATTTGTATTATGCATGTTTCTGATGGGCCCTGTAATCGGTTTTGATGGGGCCTGTCTTTTGGGTGGGACTGCTCTTCCCCTGGGTCTATTGTTCACATATTCATGTCTGCTGGAGCTTGAGTGAGGTCATCCCGGTTCCTCAGACAGTGCAATTAAATGCAACAACCAAACTGTTTTTACAGAGGTCGAACTCACCTCCTTGTCCCTTTACAGGCCCAGACATGTTTTTAAAATGCCAAAACTTGGTTTTTGGTCTTAAATTCCTTAGGTTAGGCCCAAATGCATTTTTATCACTCTGAGGTAGTTCCAAAGTCCTTTTTCCTTAGGTATTTGGGGATCTGCAAATTTTGGAAACCTTACAGTCCCTGTAGGGGGTGGTGGTTTGTGTCAGCTTTACCTCTGACTTCTGAGCGGTTCGAATCGCTCCCACTCCCTTGGTTCGAGACCTTGGACTTATTTGGGGGTTGTGACAAAAGGTGCAGCAGACAACTGAGATTGATGAAAGAACTTCAATCTTTATTCAAAAGGTAAAACACAAAATGACAACACTCTTAACACTCTAAAGGTGGGGAACACTTTGGTCCAAGCGAGGGAAATGACAGTAGAACAATACTTCATCCCTCCCAACCCCATTTTACTAGCTAAGTTAGGTTTTGAAGGACCAGGGACAATGCTCACCAATCCTTTGACAGTTGGGCTAAATTGCGGTTTTGGGTTCATTGTCTGGTTTTTGGCGGGCTCGTAAATCGGTAACGATTTACTAGCGCGTTAACTGGTTTTTTAACAGGCCTTCAATCTCACCCATTGAACATTGAACGAGGGAACTAGATGTAATATCTCCAAGTTTGCAGATGACACAAAGCTGGGTGGGCGTGTGTGCTGCGAGGAGGATGCCGAGAAACTCCAGTATGATTTGGACAGGTTGGGTGATTGGGCAGAAGCATGACAGATGCAGTATAATGTGGATAAATGCGAGGTTATCCACTTTGGTGGCAAAAACAGAAAGGCAGATTATTATCTGAACGGCAATAGATTGGGAGAAAGGGAAGTGCAACGAGACCCGGGTGTCCTTGTGCACCAGTCGCTGAAGGTAAGCATGCAGGTACAGCAGGCGGTTAAGAAGGCAAATGGTATGTTGGCTTTCGTAGCGAGAGGGTTTGAGTACAGGAACAAGGATGTCTTGCTGCAGCTGTACAAGGCCTTGGTGAGACCACACCTTGAGTATTGTGTGCAGTTTTGGTCACCTTATCTGAGGAAGGATGTTCTTGCCATGGAGGGAGTGAAGCGAAGATTCACCAGACTGATACCTGGTATGGCAGGAATGACGTACGAGGAGAGATTGGGTCAATTGGGCTTATACTCGCAGTAGTTTAGAAGAATGAGAGGAGATCTCATTGAAACTTATAAAATTCTAACAGGGTTAGACAGACTGGATGCAGGAAGGATGTTCCCGATGGTGGGGGAGTCCAGAACAAGAGGTCACAGTCTAAAGATAAGGGGTAAGCCATTTAGGACTGAGATGAGGAGGAATTTCTTCACCCAGAGAGTGGTGAACCTGTGGAATTCTCTACCACAGAAGGCAGTTGAGGCCAAGTCAGTAAATATATTCAAGAAGGAGTTAGATATATTTCTTAAGGCTAAAGGTATCAAGGGATATGGGGAGAAGGCAGGGACAGGGTACTGAGTTTGGATGATCAGCCATGATCTCATTAAATGGCGGAGCAGGCTCGAGGGGCCGAATGGCCTACTCCTGCTCCTATCTCCTATGTTTCTATGTTTCTATGGCCTTATCTACCTGCCAAATCTACTCAGTTCATTGTCTGGTTTTGACGGGCCTGTTACCAGTAACTGCTCTGTCAGTGTCAAATGGCCTTTTGGGATGGTTTGCATCCTGTCGATCTCCTTGGTTGATCACTGGTGATTGATTTCGTGTTTTGGGTTTCTAGGCTGGACTCGGTCTTTTCTATAGAATGGTCCTGAGTGATGTTTTATTATGCATGTTTTCTGATGGGCCCTATAATCGGTTTTGATGGGGCCTGTATTTTGGGTGGGACTGTCCCTGGGTTTATTGTTCAAATGTTAATGTCTGCTGGGGCTTGAGTGGGGTCATCCCGGTTCCCCAGACAGTGCAATTAACTGCAATAACCAAAACTGCTTTTACAGAGGTCCACCCCACCTCCTTGTCCCTTTACAGGCCCAGATATAGTTTTAAAATGCCACAACTTGGGTTTTGGTCTTAAAGTCCTTAGGTTAGGTCCAAATGCATTTTTATCACTCTGAGGTAAATCCAAAGTCCTTTTTCCTTAGGTTTTGGGGATCTCCAAAATTTTGGAAACCTTACAGATTGTGTAGCATAGTTTGTAATGTCAGACTAAAAAGAACACAAGAACATAAGAAATAGGAGCAGGAGTAGGCCATTCGGCCCTTCGAGCCTGCTCCACCATTCAATGAGATTATGGCTGATCATATAGTTAATGTCACCAGAGGCAACTGACACACCTTCCTTCCACCAGTATTAAACTTAAGCTTAAGATTGAACTTCAAACCTAAACTTAGGTTCTTAAGGCTATCCTATGTGATAGATCAACCCCACTCATCTATCTTCTCATTATATTCCTCAATCCTTACTCAACTCAGAAATACATCCAACTGTCTCTTAACCCCAATGGGCTCAAGTTTACGCTAGTAATATCAACGCAATCTGGGCGGAATAGGCCGAACCAGCGCAAAAATTCAGAAAATTTTAAACATTACCGAATTATGGCCAATACCACTTACACTCGTGTTTTCGCGACTTTTTACACTGGGTCAAGATTCAACATGCCCGTATCAGGCCCCGCCCATAAAACTGGCCATGGCCCCTGTCACAATTGCAAGATTCTGCCAATTATGCTGGTTTGGGGAGACTCAATTGTGCTCATTTTTTTTAGAATACAGGCATTAGTAAGCACGTTATCAAAGTTTTTTCATACCAAAAATATTTAGGGGGTATTCGGTTGATTTGCGCCTCCTGTTAGCGCCCTAAGAGGGTGCTAACGGGGCGCAAATCAACTAGCGCTTGGGCGCGGCACCACTAATGACTCCCGCAAAATTCAGCGGAGGTTAACGCCGTTAGCGCCGCACGGCGCTGCGCTGCCGGCGATGACATCATCGCCGTACATAGCGCCCCACTCGTGCCCCGGCTGTAATATTGGGTGGCGCCCCCCGACTTACCGCCGGACGCTATGTCCACCGGGGTCAGCGGGGCCGACCTGCGGTCGGGGCGGCGCTAGTTACAGTGGAAGTGGCGGGCGGCCATTTTTGTTGCTGGCCGCCTGCCAGCACCTGCCCCCGTTGCTGTCCCCGACCCCCGTGAAGCCCCCCCCGTGGGGTGTTGGCTGCTCTCCGTGAGCCTGGCACTCCTCTTGATTGCCGGGCTCGTTTGCCGGCACTCCCGATCCCTGCTGGCCCAGCTGGGCGCCGGGACGCGCTGTGCCAGGCCCCTCCCCTTTAATAAGGGGAGGAAGGCCTGCAGTACTGCAGCACGTAGTGCCGTGATATTGGCTCATAGCGCCCCAAGAGGGACGCGGGGCACTTCCAGTAGCGCCCCTCCTCCCTCTCGGGGCGCTACCTGGGAAAATCAGCCGCGGGGGCGCTAACTTTTTCGGAGCGCTAAAATTAACGCCCCGGCGAAGGTAGCACCCCAAAGGGCGCGCTATCCAATTTTTACCCCTTAATTTACTAAGAACTGACTAGTGTACACCAATGAAACTATTAAATGGTTCAGTATAGTTTTTTTTTAAGTAATTTTCAGTGATTTTACTCACAGGTGGAGGACTGGACACCAATGTTCCCTCTAATTTATTTTGGGCCGTGCGGCCCATTCAAAAATCCGCGCATGTGGATTATAATGTTTCAATGCCCTTCCCTGAAAATTCCAAGGTCATTGATCCTTTGAGTGCCACTTGATTACCATTCTTACTCTGAACTTAATTTTTAACCAGTGACCCTGGTATTTAAAACCTAAATAATAATAAATAATAGCTGGAACCACTTTATCAATTCCCTTCTAAATCTTAAACATAAATGAGGTCACCTTGAAGTCTTTTTTTCCCCTCATGAAAGTGAGCCCAACTAACATGGGCTTTACCCACAACTAAAATTCCTGAATCCTGTAATTGTCTTCATTTTCCTATCTGTGCCAACAATGGGTAGACGACCACGTGATAAGCCGAGCATTGGTGTCCAGTCCTCCAAGGCCGCCATCAGGACTGCAGAGAACACATGGAGCACACACCACTCACTAAAACAGGAGGGGGAACTCGCAGCAGAAGAGTTTTTAAAATTCATTCTCGGGATGTGGGCGTCGCTAGCGAGGCCGCCATTTATTGCTCATCCCTAGTTGACCTTGAGAAGGTGGTGGTGAGTCTTCTTGAACCGCTGCAGTCCGTGTGGTGAAGGTGCTCCCACAGTGCTGATAGGTAGGGAATTCCAGGATTTTGCCCCAGCAACGATGAAGCAAGAGTGATATATTTCCAAGTCAGGTTGGTATGTGACTTGGAGGGGAACTTGGAGGTGGTGGTGTTCCCATGCACCTGCTGCCCTTGTCCTTCTAGGTGGTAGAGGTCACGAGCTTTGGAGGTGCAATAGCACCTCATGCGTGACACAGATTGGTTCAGATCATTTCAGGCTTGGATCTCACTCCACGCTGTACGCTGGTGAGCAATTTTTTCAAAAGCTGTTCAATGCTTATATGCGTTGTAATATTCTTTTACTAGCCAAATTAATTATTGTAATTTAAAAAAAATCCCCTCTGCAGGTTTCTTCCCCCTTCTCCCAAATGCCACGAATCATGCCAAGGTTCGGTTCCACAGGCACTAGCAGTTCTCTCAGTACCTCATCCAAGTGGTCATTCAAGTGTGAGCCTCGACAGTGAATACTGACAGAGACTGTTTTACCATGAGAGACAGAGATCCATATGCGTACCCCTTGCAGCAAGGGTCACTGGATAGTGATCAAAAATGCTTGATTTTTCCCTTCCGTAGCTCCAAAGGACATTGTGGCCAATTTTAGCACTGCCAAGTGCTCCTCTGCCTGAGATCAGTTAACTCAGCGAAGTCCAGGGTTTCAATCTAGAACCTTATTGGTCTGTATTCTCAATTCCACTCTGGAGAATTGCATTTATGCTATTGAGCCACCGGGGGAGCTATTGACAAGTTTTTAAAGGGCAATTCATTTTCATCAAGAACCAATGCAAGATTATAGTAAAGTCGTTAGAAATGACAAAAACAAAATTACATAAATAAAAGCAGAAGCCAGAATGTGAATAAGAATGGGAGAAGAGACAAACAAAGCTTTTAAGCTCGATTTTAATTTTAATTTTTCTAACTGCTTAAAGAGTTAATAATAGAGTAATGGGGCTACTCCCAGCATTATTGTTACTTTATTCGAGGTTTTTTCAGTATCCCTGTCCACGAGCATTAATCACAATAAGATGGCAGGCCCAGGCAGCCCAGAATTCCTAGGGGCTAAGAACAACTGGGGACCAAAATTGCTCAGGGCCATGATAGCAGCACAACTGCCAGAATCGTGCCCACCAGTGGCCTCTGCTAGTCACACTGCTAGAGTATGCAGTATTAGTGGGAGGTCACTCTATCTGCTTGGATCTAGTGGGCGCCCATACCACTAAGGGCACTTCTTCGGCACCCATTTTCCCCAGGAGAGTGCAAAATGCGGCCAAGCCGGGGGAGGGGGGTTGGTGAGCAGTCCACCTTTTCCCCTCCTGCAAATGCCCCTGCCCCCCGCAGCAACCGTGCCAAGGGATTCACTCTGAATATGTTTACAAAATGTCGTGATCCCAGACTGGATCCTGCTGTGGGGCCCACTGCTGCCCATCAGTATGCCTCTTCTGACTTGCTGTATCAGCCTCCAAACTTAAGTTGAGTTCCTGTAAGGCTGAGAATCCCTGGCCTTGGCCCCACCCTCTTTGGGGTGGGCAGAAAATTTAAGTGCAAGTCTGGGCCTAGCGTATCTGGGTCTTGGCAAAGTTTGCGGCCATTCCCGCCAGAGTTATTCCGGAAATGGCCCCCAAAACTGCCAAGCAAATTCATCCCTTTAATGTTTAGCAATGTACTTCAAAGCAATAATGGATACAAGAAAAAATCTTGGCTGATAGGAGATCCATCCAGCCTCCACCTTAACAGAAGTGATTCTGTAATCCAGCACTCACAGTGGGGGAATGGCACTTACAAGCTTGTATGCCTGCAATTTGCCAAGATTCACTCCCTGTGAGCCCCACTCCCTTTGGGGCATTGGATCCTGAAATCACCCCATGCTGCCCCCAACTTGTCTTTCTTTATTTAATCAGTACTAACATGGTTAATGCTCTTCTGGAGTTTGATCTCTTGTTCCTCAAATGTACCATCTTGCACCTCTTCCTCTTTCCTGTGTCCTTATTGTGTTGAAATCAAGATCCATTGCATTCTAACTTAAACATTCCCAGACCTCAAATCTGTAAAATTTCTTAACTTCCCCCAGCCATCTCCTCTTTCTTCAATCCACAGGCTTTTAAAACTCAAGCTTAATGTCATCCAAGCATTACTTTGTTGAGGCTGCCGCGAAACACGAATGGAGGCTGAATCCATATGTGGAAAACAAGAGACTTTAATTCAACTGCATGGCACAAAAATGGCTGACTCGTGAGTTCCCAGAATTCTCTGAGAAAGCCCTGAGGCCCCGCCCACTCCTGCCTTAAAGGGAAGGTGCTCGATATTTGTCCACAGACGGAAGAGTGGATTATGCCCGTTTAGGTGGCGATCCGCCACACAGCTCCCCCCAGAATCTGCTTAGGAGGTGTGGACGAGACAGTGCGACGGTCTGATGGGCCGGCCGGAGCGGCTCTTGTAGGACGCCGGTGGACGTGGAACGGCCGGGTGTGGAGCAGCCGGGTGAACCAGCTTGAGCGCAGGTCGGCCGCGTGGAGGTGGACGAGCTACAGGGACCTGCTCCCCGGGCTCCGAGTGTGCTGGCTTGAGTCGGTCAACCAACACTTTTTCGGTCCTGTCGCCCACTTGCAGGGTGAAAAATTTGTCCCCAGCCTATAGCACCTTGTAGGTCCCGTCGTACGGGGGTTGAAGGGGTCCGCGGTGGGAGTCGTGCCGGACGAAAACAAATCGTGCCTGGTGCAGGCTTAGTGGGACGTGTGAGGTGGCTTCGCCGTGTCGGGCAATGGGCACCGGGGCGAACTGCAGCGCTGGTGCGGTGAAGTCGTGGCGTTGCTGGTCGGCTGACCAGGGTGTCGTGGCGGTGGGGAGGAACTCGCCAGGTACACGCAGCGGCTGACCGTACACGAGCTCTGCTGCCGATGCGTGGAGGTCTTCTTTAACCGCGGTGCGCAGGCCGTGGAGGACCCACGGAAGTCGGTCGGTCCAGGCGCCGTCCTGGAGGCTGGCTCGAAGAGATGCCTTCAAGGATCTGTGGAACCGCCCACACAGTCCGTTGGCTTGGGGGTGGTACGCTGTGGTGCGGTGAATGGTCACCCCAAGATTGCGTGCGACGGCGGTCCAGAGTTCAGAGGTAAATTGCGGACCTCTGTCTGACGTCATGTCGGAGGGGACGCCGAACCGTGCGACCCAGGTGCTGACGAAGGCTCTGGCGATGTCGGCGGTGTTGGTAGAGGTCAGTGGAATTGCCTCGGGCCAGCGTGTGGTGCGGTCAACGATGGTCAGCAAGTGCGTGTGGCCTTGCGACGGCGGCAGGGGCCCGACGATGTCCACGTGGATGTGGTCGAATCTCCGCGAGGGGACGGTAAACTCTTCGAGGGGTGCTTTCGTGTGTTGCTGTACCTTGGCCCGTTGGCAGGCTAGGCAGGAGTTGGCCCAAGTACACACATCCTTGCGAAGGCCGCGCCAGACGAAGCGGTTGACTACCAATTTGATGGATGCGCGGGCGCCGGGGTGGGAGAGGATGTGGAGAATGTCGAATACCCGGCGGCGCCAGGACGCTGGGATGACGGGCCGAGGTTGACATAGGGATATGTCGCACTTGACCGTGACTGCGGTCGGGCCACAGGCGACGTCGGCCAGGCGTAGCCCTGGTAGGTTGGTGGGTGCGGAGAGCAGGTCAGGGTCGGTGATCTGGTCTGCTGCGAGTTGAGCGTAGTCAACTGCCAGGTGTGCGGCATGGATGGCGGGGCGGGAGAGGCAGTCGGCTACCACATTGTCTCGGCCGGAGACGTGTTGGATGTCCGTGGTGAACTCGGACACTGCCGCGAGCTGGCGCTGCTGCCTGGCGGACCAGGGGTCGGTTGTCTTTGCCATTGCGAATGTCAGGGGCTTGTGGTCGAGAAACGCAGTGAAGGGGTGGCCCTCAAGCAAAAACCGGAAATGCGGACCGCCAGGAACAGCGCGAGGAATTCGCGGTCGAAGGTGCTGTACTTGACCTCCGGGGGGCGTAGTTGGCGGCTGAAGAAGGCAAGTGGTTGCCAGGCGCCGTCGACCCACTGCTCATACACGGCGCCGACCGCGTGGTCGGATGCGTCCGTGGTCAGCGCTACTCTGGCATTGGGCTGTGGGTGCGCGAGCAGGGTGGCGTTGGCGAGCGCGGTCTTGGTGGAGTCGAAGGCGGCGGACGCGTCTGCCGTCCATTCGACCGCCATCTTGCTGCTCCTGCCCTGGAGGGCTTCATACAGGGGCCTCATGAGGGATGCCGCTTTGGGGATGAAGCGGTTATAGAAATTCACCATCCCGAGGAACTCCTGGAGGCCTTTGATGGTGGTGGGGCGGGGAAATTGTTGGACGGCCTGCACCTTGGTGGGCAGGGGAATGGCCCCAGCATGGGTGATGTGGTGGCTGAGGAAGTCGATCTTGTCCAGGCCGAACTGGCATTTGGCTGGGCTGAGGATGAGCCCGTGGGCGCTGAGGCGCCCGAACAGGATGCAAAGGTGTTCGAGGTGTTCCTGCTTGGAGGAACTGGCTACCATGATGTCATCCAGGTAGACGAACAGGAACTTCAGGTCCCGAAGGACCGAGTCCATGAGCCGTTGGAATGCCTGGGCCGCGTTTTTGAGGCCAAAGGGCATCCGCAGGAACTCGAACAGGCCGAAGGGGGTGATTACGTCCGTAATGGGGACGTCCGTGGGGTGGACGGGGACTTGGTGGTAGCCGCGCACCAGGTCGACCTTGGAAAAGACTGAGCGGCCAGCCAGTCTAGCCGAGAAGTCCTGAATGTACGGCACGGGGTACCGATCAGGGGTGGTGGCGTCGTTGAGGCGGCGGTAATCCCCGCAGGGGCGCCAACCTCCGCCTGGTTTGGGGACGATGTGGAGTGGGGAGGCCCAGGGACTGTTGGAGCGGCGGATGATGCCGAGCTGTTCCATGGTGGCAATCTCGGTCCGCGCGATCTCCAGTTTGGTCGGGTCCAGCCTGCGGGCGTGGGCGTACACTGGTGGGCCTGTTGTGGGGATGAAGTGCTCCACCCCGTGTTTGGCAGCCTCCGCGGAGAAGGTCGGATTGGTAAGGGCCGGGAATTCGGCCAGGAGTGCCGAGTAGTCATCCGTGGCCCAGACGTGGCACTGTGACGCCATGTCGGCGGGTTGACGGGGGGGGCCATGGCGCCCAGGATGGGGGACATGGTGTTCATGTCCACGAGGCGGTGATGGGGGATGTCTACCAGTAGGCCGTGGGCGCACAGGAAATCTGCACTGATGAGAGGGGAGAGCACCTTGGCAGTGATAAACTCCCATCGGTAGCGGCGACCAGCGAGGTTGAGGGTGACCGTCCGGGTGCCATACGTCCGGATTTCCGAGCCGTTAGCAGCAGCCAGCGCCGGCCCTCGTTCGCCCTTTTGGATGTCGAGGAAGGAGGCCGGGATGATGCTGTGCTGAGCCCCAGTGTCGCACAGGAACCGGCGGCCGGTTTTGTCATCCGTAACGAACAGCAGGGAGCCCGCGTGGCCCACGGCCATCACGGGGGCTGGTACGGGGGCTGACTTGAAAGAGCAGGGAGGTGTGCACCGTTGTGCCCTGGCGCCAAACCGTGCATGGTAGTAAGAGTGGCCCGGGTTAGTGGGGCGTGAAGGCCCCGTGGGCCTGGTGGCAGGCCCTTGTGGCCGCGTGGTGGCCGGTGAGGGGCGCGCCCAGGCATTGGCTGCCAGGTCCGGAGTGACGTCGCGGCTGGAGTGAGCAGACAGCAGCTTGTCGGCCTCATTGGCCAGGGCTTCCAGGTTCGTGAGGCCGGACGCCACGATCGCTGGGCGGATGCTGAGAGGGAGCTGGCGGATGAACAGCGTGTGGAAGAGGGATCCGGGTGGGCTCTCGTCGGTGAGGGAGAGCATGTGGGAGAGGAGGTCTGACGGTGAGGCTGATATGCCGAGGCCGTAAATTTTTTAAGCAGCACTGTCCTGAGATGTGCGTACTTGCCTTCCTCTGGTGGGTTCTGCAGCACTGTCCAAACCTTCGAAACTGTGGCGCTACCGAGTGATGTGATGAGATAGTCGTACTTCGTCCCATCTGTGGTGATATTTCGCAGCCGGACGCGAGATTCAGCTTGGAGAAACCAGGCTTCGGGCTGGTTTTCCCAAAACTCCGGCAGTTTCACGGAAACTGCGTTCGTGTCCGCCATTGCAGTGCTCGGAATACGTTCTGAGCATCGGGGTCACCAATGTTGAGGCTGCCGCGAAACACGAATGGAGGCTGAATCCATATGTGGAAAACAAGAGACTTTAATTCAACTGCATGGCACAAAAATGGCTGACTCGTAAGTTCCCAGAATTCTCTGGGAAAGCCCTGAGGCCCCGCCCACTCCTGCCTTAAAGGTAAGGTGCCTTAAAGGGAAGGTGCTCGATATTTGTCCACAGACGGAAGAGTGGATAATGCCCGTTTAGGTGGCGATCCGCCACAACTTCCTGGTTTAGCTTGTCTTGGTGGCATCTTGCAATATGGCAATAGCCCTTCATTCAAATTTCTCAATAAAACAAGCAGATTTGGAAAATGTCACCGTAGTGCTCAAGTTCCATTCTAATAGTTTAGGTCACCATCTGAATCTTTTTATGTGTTCCTCCCTAGCAACATGCTCCTAGCTATCTAGTATCCTATATTCGACACAGTGGAGGTATCAAACACATGCTATGTAGTGTAAATTATTTAACAATACACCAAAGTAAGGTGTTGAATTTGATACAAAGTATTAATTCAAATGACAGGCCTGCTTTAAATCAGAAAATGAACATTACGGAGCATCACAACTTTAATAAACCAAACATCACTAAGCATTTTGATTTGCAAGTTTACCCCAATTTGCAGAGCCTTGACAAGCAAGCTGGCTGCTTGCCTGGGAAAGGAGACTTCACTTGATGCTCACCAACATGAGCCTTAATACATAATTTAGGGCTCCGTTGAATTTTGCATTTTGGAACAATCCACAATTCACAGAGACAGTAGGAACTGTGATGTTATCTCATGACAGCGCAGCGAGACTTACAGCAGTGAAGTTCTTCTTGAAGTTTCGCAGCCAAGTTTGCCTCTTGCATAAAATGTATTATTTAAAAGCAAATTCATCTCCGCTACTAAACTTTCTGGGTTGTCTTTTCCCCCGATTTTACCTAAAGGCACTGAATCCTTGCTGGGGTACCTTTCCACAGGTGCAGAATGTCCTCCAGTACCTTGCCCAAGTTTTTCTAAAATGAGGCCAACAGTGAGTGCTTGTACACACGCACACCTTGCAGCAGGAATTACTGCATAGCAACCAGGAGCACAAGTCCTGGCAGATTATTCCTCTCCCTAGCTCAGGGACATGGAAACCAGTGATAATGCCACTGCAGACATCTTGACTGAGATCAATTAACTCAAAAACAGCTTGCTCTTATGTTTTTAACACAGCAAAATGTTTTACAAGAGGGTTCAGGCATCAAGCAAAAACTGAGGAGAATAGTAAGGGGAGATGATTGAAGACATAGATTTTGAGGAAGGTTTGAAGTGTTCACATGCTTTCCATCATCTACAAAGCTCAAGTTAGGACTGTGATGGAATACTCACCACATGCAGCCGCAACAATACTCTATAAACGCAACACCATCCAGCCCATAGCAATCCTTGTTACTGGCACTCCTGCCACTGAAGTCAGTATTCACCTCCTTCATCACTGGAGCACATGGTGGCAGTAGGTACCATCTACATAGGATTACATAGGATATATGGCAGAGAAACGGACCATTCGGCCCAACCAGTCCATGCCGGCGTTTATGCTCCACTCGAGCCTCCTCCCGTCTTTCCTCATCTAAATCTATCAGCATAACCCTCTATTCCCTTCTCCCTCATATGTTTGTCCAGCCTCCCCTTAAATGCATCTATACTATTTGCTTCAACCACTCCCTGTGGTAGTAAGTTCCACTTTCTCACCACTCTTTGGGTAAAGAAGTTTCTTCCAAATTCCCTATTGGATTTCTTGGTGACTATCTTATATTGATGGCCTCTAGTTATGCTCTTCCCCACAAGTGGAAACATTCTCTCTGTATCCACTCTATCAAAACCTTTCATAATTTTAAAGACCTCGATTAGGTCACCCTTTGGCCTTCTTTTTTCAAGAGAAAAGAGACCCAGCCTGTTCTACACTGCAGCAACTCACCAAGATTACTTCACTAGCACCTCCCAGCCCTGCGGCCTCTACCACCAAAATGGTCAAGAACAGCAACGTCTCCAAATACCTCTCCAAGGTCACACACCATCTACACTTACACAGATATCACTGCTCCTTCATCATCGCTGAGTCAAAAGACTAGAATTCCCTACCTAACACGATCATGGGAATACCGTCATTACATGGACTGCAGCAGCTTAAGAACATAAGAACATAAGAAATAGGAGCAGGAGTAGGCCAATCGGCCCCTCGAGCCTGCTCCGCCATTCAATAAGATCATGGCTGATCTGATCCTAACCGCCAATCTACTATCTATCACAGAACCATCTCCTGCATCTAACAGAATTGCACACACGAAATAGGAGCAGAATCAGGCTACACAGTCCCTGGGCCCGCTCCACTACCCACAGGGCCATGACCGATCCGAACCTAGACTCATGTCCAAATTCCTGCCCGCTCCCCGTAACCCTTAATGCCCTTTACTTCTAGGAAACTGTCTATTTCTGTTTTAAATTTAATTAATGTTGTAGCTTCTACAGCTTTTTGTGGCAGCATATTCCATGGACCTACCACCCTCTGAGTGAAGTAGTTCCTCCTCATCTCAGTTTTGAAAGAGCAGCCCCTTATTCTAAGACTATGTCCCCTAGTTCTCGTCTCACCCGTCATCGGGAACATCCTCCCCGCATCCACCCGATCCAACCCCTTCACAATCTTATATGTTTCAATAAAATCGCCTCTCATTCTTCTGAACTCCAATGAGTAGAGTCCCAATCTACCCAACCTCTCCTCATATGACCACCTCCTCATCCCCGGGATTAACCGAATGAACCTTTTTTGCACTGCCTCGAGAGCAAGGATGTCTTTCCTTAAGTAAGGACACCAAAACTGTATGCAGTATTCCAGGTGCGGTCTCACCAATACCTTGTACAACTGAAGCAATACCTCCCTATTTTTATATTCTATCCCCCTAGCAATGAAAGCCAACATTCCATTTGCCTTCTTAATCACTTGCTGCACCTGCATACTAACCTTTTGAGTTTCGTGCACCAGGACCCCCAGATCCCTTTGCACTTCAGTACTCTCCAGTTTCTTGCCATTAAGATAATAAATTGCTCTAGGATTTTTCCTGCCAAAGTGCATCACCTCACACTTTCCAGTGTTGTATTCCATCTGCCAAATCTCTGCCCACTTACTTAGCCTGTCTATGTCCCCTTGCAGGTTTTTTATGTCCTCCTCATTCACTACTTTCCCTCCCATCTTTGTATCATCTGCAAATTTTGATATGTTACACTTGGTCCCTTCCTCCAAATCGTTAATATAGATTGTGAAGAGTTGGGGACCCAGCACTGACCCCTGTGGAACACCAGTACATTCTTGGTGAATTACGGATGCCCCTGTCCACATTGCCCACATCTCGAGCAAATATAAACAAAAATCTTCTCACTGATTTGCATTGAATTTCACTTGTCATTATTCTGACCACTTGCAAATATTTTCTGGGCAATTCTGCAACTCCTCAGCTGCTTCATCAGATACCATTGCCCTTCCTAGTTTGGTATCATTTGTGAATTTGACAATATTTTAATGTGCTGTTGAATCTAGGTCATTTATGTGGAACAAAAACAGTTGGCTCCTCATGTGGCAAGTGCAACATGCTTGGGAGGAAAATGGTGACTTTGAACCTATGGTTCCCAAAGCTCTCCACTATTGGTTTTTTTTTCGTGTCATTTCTGTTGCAGACTAATTGATGGAGATTCATTACTATGAATAGTCAACAACTCCATTATCATTGTATCATGCAACTACCATGATTGTAGAAGGCGAATTAGATGGACTAGGCCTTTTTTGTTTAGCAATTCATATGTTCCTCTGAAATTGTTATTAAGTCATTTTCATTTAGGTAATCCTCAACTTTGCCCCTAAAGATCGATTCCATTATTTCTCTAGTTACTGATTTAAGACTAATGGGTCTATAGTTACCTGGGTTTTTTTTTTATCATGATGACTGTCAGTAATTTGTAGATTTCATCCCTTGTATCATATCACATCCTCAGGTATATATCATACATACTTAGGGATTTGTTGGTTTTGAGCCCTTTAAGCTGTCTAGATGTCCAGAAAGTGATATCAAAGTCATTAAGTTTAGTTATAGAACCTCATTTGATAGGTAGCATTATACTAGTGTCTTCTCTAGTGGATACTTCCAGTTTTAATTTAATATGTCAACTATTTTTAGTTCATCTTCAGCTGCAATCCCACATACATCCTTAAGGGACCTTAGTTCACCTTCGATAACCCTCTTGCAGTTATAATACTGGAAGAATTTCTTACTGTTACATTTGACTTCTATTGCAATGCTTATTTCTAGTTCCCTCTTTGTCCCTCTGATTGCCATATTTTAACATTCCTTTTTGCAGATCTCTTTATTCTTCAGTTTCCCTCACTTTTTTCCCATTCAGGCATTGTTCAGTTTGTTTTTTCTTACATATTTCCCTCAATTTTGTCTTATTGATGCAGTTAATCTGCAATTACAAGTCCTTGGTATGTACAATTGTCAGTGGTATGTCTTTCAAGGTATTCGATTTGTCCTTTCAAGTTGTCAGCCATGGCTCAGTAGGTAGCACTCTCATTTCTGAGTCAGAAGATTGAGGGTTCAAGTCCCACTCCACAGACTTGAGCACAAAAATCTAGGCTGACACTCCAGTGCAGTACTGAGGGAATGCTGCCGTCTTTCGGATGAGACGTTAAACCAAGGTCCCATCTGCTCTCTCAGGTGGACGTAAAAGATCCCATGGCACTATTTCAAAGAAGAGCGGAGGAGTTATTCCCGGTGTCCTGGCCAATATTTATTCCTCAACCAACATCACTAAAACAGATTATTTGGTCATTATCACATTGCTGTCTGTGGGAGCTTGCTGTGTGCAAAATGGTTGCCGCGTTTCCTACATTACAACAGTGACTACACTTCAAAAAAGTACTTCATTGGCTGTAAAGTGCTTTGGGACATCCTGAAAGGCCGTGAAAGGCGCTATATAAATGCAAATCTTTCTTTCTTATACCTTAGTATTGGGTTGTGGTAAGAATCAGAAAATTCTGGCAATAACACAGCAGGTCAAACAAACACTTTGGCTGTAACTTTTCATCGACTTTGGTGAAAAATGCATACCTGAAACTTCATCCTCCTGTCTTTTCTCTTTACAGATGCTGACTGACCTGCTGTGTACTTTCAGCTCACCCCAGGCCCTTCAAGGATTCCTTCAGCCTATCCAGCCCCAGACTTCCACCCGATCACGCAAAGGGAATTCCCTGTTCTCCCCATCCTCTTATCGCGCAGATGGAATCCCCAGCCTTCCTCATTCCACTGTGATCGTTGAGGGAATCCCCAACCCTCCCCATCCTTAATGGCCGCGATTTCTCCTACCTCGGCGGGTCCGTGGCGGGCGACGTTGGTGGCGGGTTCCGGCCTCGCTGCTGGCTCCAGCCCGCTGTCCAAAATGATTTTCCCCTGCGTTTGCCGGCCAATTGAAGGAAGTGGGTCTGATGACGTCAGTTGATGACACGTCATCAGCCGGTTTCCTTAAAGGGACCATGCGCAAATTTATTTTGACAGTTCTGCTGTCAGTTTTCCACAGCATTGAGGTGCTGCAAACACTGACAAGCACTGCACAGAGGTGCAGAGCTGCACCCAGGCTCTCCCATGATTTCCTCCATATGCTTATGGAGGGAGTCACAGCACACAGGGATGTTCTCTTCTCTTTCAATTGGCGGAAGAGACCTCCCCAGGAAACCAACGTAGCCTGGTTGCACATTGCACAGGAGGACACAAGCAGGGATGTCGTCACCCTCATCCTAGTCCAATCATACCAACTAACAACACTTAAGAGTAGGCACATGGGTGTTTTATGCTATATTCATGTAAAGTTTCTGTTAATGTGGTGTCAAACATTGAAACCTTTATTTTCAACACTTTGCATTCTTGGACAGATCTGTGTGCACCTTTGGAAGTGGCTTAGTGAGTTGCAGTGTATGGTGAGAAATAACGGTATCCCCCGCAATGGTGATGAGTGTGAAAGGAATGGCTTGGGCATTGTAGGGATGCTTTATGATGTTGGTGTGGGGTGGTGCCAACCTGGTGCATCATGTGGCAGCCAGTGTGTACAATGTCAATTGAAGTAAATCTGGCCATGGTGGGGCCATCCCTGGCCTCCTGGGCAGCAATATGGTTGGGTGCTGATGCTCCCTGTCCTGTGCAACATCAGTTGATTGTGGAGAAGGTTGGTGTTGTTGCTGGTGCTGCTGGTGTTGGGGCTGATCGTGTTGGGATTCTGAGGACCAAGGTGAGATAGTTTCAAGGGCACCGATGCTGATGGCAGGTGAACTTGAGATGACAGAAGCGATCTGTCAATGGTAGAGAGGTTGTTCCAATGAGGTGACACTGGATAGATAGTTTACTCCAAACACTTGCAACCTACATAAAACGCAATCTGTTTTCCAAATGCAGTGAGCAACAGCTTCTGAGCTTGGAAAGTGAGCAGCTGTGAGATGGGAGCTTTTATAGCATGTTTGCAGTTGTCAAGTAATGTGATGATTCCATGGTCCTACAACTCCCAACCTGCTTACCTGACGTGGTCCTTGAGCAGCGTGGATCCTGTGGGCGACCTCATAAAATGTAAAGGTGAGCTCAAAATACTTCTTAATGGGCTGTTAACAAGGTCATAATGACCTGAATTGCCTCCCCCGCCGCTGCGTGTCGGGTCTGTTCAGCACTGACAGACCCGACATCTGGGTAGGCGCGTGGTGATGGGTTGACAGCGGGGTCTCAACCCACTGTCAAAATGGTTTTTGTCCCACCCGACCTACCACCGAACATGCCCGCTGACCCCCTGGAAACATTCCCTCCAATGCGATTGTTGGGGGAATCCCCAGCCGCCCCATCTTCAATGCGATGAGGAGAATCTTTTTTACGCAGCGAGTTGATATGATCTGGAATGCACTGCCTGAAAGGGTGGTGGAAGCAGATTCAATAAGAACGTTGAAAAGGGAATTGGATAAATACTCAAAGGGGGAAAATTTGCAGGGCTATGAAGAAAGGGCAGGGGAGGTCGAACTAATTGGATCGCTCTTTCAAGGAGCCGGCACAGGCACGATGGGCCAAATGGCCTCATCTTGCGCTGGATAATTCTATGATTCTATGAATTCAGCCCTCCCCATCCTTAATGCGATTCTTGAGGGAATCCCCAACCTTCCCATTTCTCAGTGTGATGTTGAAGGAATTCTCAGCCCATTGACTGCGGGGAACCATTCCCACGAGTCTGTGCTGGCTCTTTGAAAGAGCTAACCAATTAGTCCCACTTTGTTGCTCGTTCCCCATAGCCATGTAATTTCCTTTTCTGTCTAGTTTGTCCTTCCTGAGTACTCTAAACATTAGTATGTTGTATCATCTCCGTCAGTGGAGATTAATTATATTTCTGAGATCCCATTACATTATTGTTTCCAACAGCTTTGAGTTGTTATTTTGTTGCAAATGTTTTAGTAAAAAGAAAGACTTACATTTATATAGCGCCTTTCATAACCACCGGACATCCTAAAGCGCTTTACAGCCATAAATCTTCAAAACATTCCTTTGATCTTTCTGCTTTTTCTCTGGTATATTTTATATATTGCCCCTATGTTTAACATTTACACCCTTCCCCAATGCTCTATTTATTTCTTTGCAAGCATATTCGTACAAATCTAGTCCTGTCTGAATGGCTTCCCTTACCTCAAGACTTGTGTATTCTAGGAATCTAGAGGCCTCTCTTCTACACCATCTCTCTAGCCTAATGTTGATGTATCTAATCTATTTCTACCTAACTGGTTGAGCACTTGGCACTGGGACAAGTACTTCATAATGGGGTTACATGCAGGCTAAACCTTCCTTAAACATGTCCCAACAATGTGCCTTAACGCTAACCTTGGAACAGCACTTTTTTACTACACTATGATATTTCCACTTCATACACTAATCATTCTTGCAGTATGTCTGAGTGAAAGTGCTAATACAGTGCAACCTGTACCAAATGACGGGTACCTTTAAGGATCTAGGACCTGAGATAGGACTGCCTAAACTCGTTTCATCCAGGACTTGTAAAGGTGACAGATAGTGTAGTTATACTGAATATTTTGCATCACAGCAAAAACATTCTACCATTACAGTACAGCCAATGTTGAAGAGTCGGTTTAACATTTTACATTGACCATGGGAGAAAAGGCACTTTAAAGAAAAAAATTAAGGATTATACATTGTCCAAATTGACCACCTTTCAGTTCTTTTCTGACATTAAACATTTCATCAAGCAGTGATAAGGGGAGTCTCTTTGGCTTTGAATTGGCTCCAAGGTGACATGATAGCTTGAATATTTTGATTGGATCCACCTAGTTTGTGCTCGAAAATTGGGTGGAGCCAACTGGAAAATTGGACACATTTGCACTCACATTGTTGTCCTGTCCCATTTTTTTGCCTTAATTTTTGGCAAGTACTGGAAGTGCCTGAGATTTTTGGATTGTTGTATGCAAATGAGCTAAAAAAAAATACCATGACTTCATACATCCCATTTTCCCATATTTCTGCCTTGTTCGTACTAATTTATCTTCTCACCTGCACAAAACCGGCATCCAGGGTTGTCAGGGGCTCAGCAGAAATTGGAAGAAGATTTAAAGAACCTAGCATCAATGTCTGTAGTACCAGTTTAAAACCTATTTCTCACTCAATTTGGGGTGCTCATTGTTTTGCTGTTTGTGACTACTATGTGCTATTTGCAGTGGGGCTGCATTTTTTCCTGTTGATTTCTCTTCGCAATTAAGACAGGGCACAATGGGTTACACATAGCAAATTCCACTTGTACCTTTGTTTTTTGGTAGAAAAAGAGGAGGAACAATGAAATTAGAAGAAATTACATTTATATAGCACCTTTCACAACCTCAGGATGTCCCAAAGCACTTTACAGCCACTGAAGGGATTCCAGACTGGTCAGGCAGTACCCGAGGCACATAGTCCAAACCCGCGAGTCCCTCCACAGCAGAATATACTGGTGGAAGCACATACTTGCGTTTTTCAGAGGAGTATTGTCTGTGGAAGATTTACTTTACAAAAGAAGCCATAATGAGTTATGCCACATGCTGCAACCGATCTACAAACTGCATCTACCACAGACACCACACTGCCCGTTGCTCTTAAGGTTACAACTGCCCTTAACTTTTATGCTATGGGGTCATTTCATTGGAGACATCACTAACATTATCTAATCAGCCGTGCGTAGATGCACTAAAAGGGTCACATATATATTGTTTATTAGAGCAAGCAATTCCATCTCCACCCTAATGGACAATCGATGGCAGAGTGACAGGGCACATCAAATTTGCAGTGGCAGGATTCCCAAAGGCCCCAGGAAGTCACAAATTGCCCCCACATAGTCCTACATGCCCCTTCACTTATTGTCATTACCTAAGGCAAGAGGAAAGGATTCCACTCTCTCAATGTACAGCTTGTTACTGATCAGCAGCAGTAAATCATACAAGTGAATGTTCACCCCCTGAGAGTTGCCATGATACCGTCATTTTGAAGTAGCCCACCATGTCAGAACTCTTTGACCTAGAAAGACAAGTCTCTGTCTAACCTCTGGGAATTCCACTGGAATTCTGCAGCCAATGATCATGACACATAGCAGCTGAGCAGCAATATAATGAGATCAATTTCAGATCATAACCCCGGCCCCTACCACATATGTATACATTTTATCCACTCTTTTGGTCCGTGCCTTTTTCCTTTTTTTTTCTCTCTCTCTCCCCCCCACGGCAGCTGTCTCTCATTCTGCCAGCATTTCACACCTCACCTTTTGTTTCTTAACCTGTCCCATTACCATCTCGTCTTGCCTTGAGCATCTCTTAATGTCTCTACTTACCATAGACCCCCCCCACTTTTGTTCTTTTATTCCTCCCCCCAGCCTCCCCCTTGCATTTTTATCTGTTTAATTTCCTGCTCTTTCAGTTCCGACGAAGGGTTTCGACCTGAAACGTTAACTCTGTTTCTCTCTCCACGGATGTTGCCTGGCCTGCTGAGTTTTTCCAGCGTTTTCTGTTGTTATTTAGCAATATAATGAGATTCATTTCTGCAGAGTAATAACTGAGCATACCACTAACATGTTGAAGGCATGCTTCAGATGCCTGGATTGATCTGGGGCAGCCTGCAATATAGCCCTGTTAGGGTCTCAAGGATCGTGCGTGTATGCTACCTGCTTCAAAAAGTGGCATCATCATGGAAGCTGGGAAGAAAGCTTCCAGCAAGGAGATCAGCCAAAGGTGCAGCTACAATCTGAAGATGGAGAGGACAACCTGTTGCCAACTTTCATACAGAAGATACAGCAAGCAATTAGGAAATCAAATGGTATGTTGGCCTTTATTACAAGAGGATTTGAGTATAAGAGTAAAGATGCCTTACTGCAATTATATAGGGCCCTGATGAGACCACACCTGGAGTATTGTGTACATTTTTGGTCTCCTTACCTAAGGAAGAATATACTTGCCTTAGAGTGAGTGCAACAAAGGTTCACCAGACTGATTTCTGGGATGGGGGGGATTGACCTATGAGGAGAGGTTCAGTAGACTAGGCCTATATTCTCTAGAGTTTAGAAGAATGAGAGGTAATTTCATTGAAACATACAAAATTCTTACAGGCTTGACAGGGTAGATGCAGGGAGGATGTTTCCCCGGCTGAGGAGTCTGGAACCAGGGGTTACAGTCTCAGACTAAGGGGTCGGCCATTTAGGACTGAGGTGAGGAGAAATTTCTGCACTCAGAGAGTGGTGAATCTTTGGAATTCTCTACCCCAGAGGGCTGTGGAGGCTCAGTCGTTGAGTATATTCAAGACAGAGATCGATAGATTTTTGAATAATACGGGAATCTAGAGATATGGGGATAGTGCAGGAAAGTGGAGTTGAGGTACAAGATCAGCCATGATCTTATTGAATGGCGGAGTAGGCTCGATGGGCCAAATGGCCTACTCCTGCTCCTATTTCTTATGTTCTTATGTTAAGATCTAATGATGCCAATGAAATCAATGGGCAAGCTTCCAGTCAGAGGCGTTCCACAAACCTGAGCAGAGCAGTGCTCATAATGTTGGGCACTCCTGCTCCTCCTGGCCCCAGGAACTCACAAATTGCCCCCACATAGTCCTACATGCTCCTTTGCTTAATGCCATTACTAAGGCAAGAGGAAAGGATTCCACTCTCTCAATATACAGCTTGTTACTGATCAGCAGCAGTAAATCATACAAGTTAAGCTTTTTTCCCTCGCTATATTGCAGGCTGCCCCAGATCAATCCAGGCATCTGAAGCATGCCTTCAACATGTTAATGGTATGCTCAGTTATTACTCTGCAGAAATGGATCTCATTATTATATTGCTGCTCAGCTGCTATGTGTCATGATCTGAGAAAAGATTTGAGGCCATTTTTTGAAACTACCACCTGGGAAAAATGAGCGGAGCATGCACACTGCAGGCTACACCCACTTGTCCCTCAAAATTGCAATCGGAGTATATAAGTGCATCATGGGACTCCAATTTGCATATTAAAGGGGCCTTCTGCTACAAACAGGCATGCACTTCTAGGCCTCCATTTGATTAAGTGTACTTTTTTACACAATGGCAATGAAGTATTAAGGTGATACAAGAGATTGAGCTTTGGAATAATATTTAATGTGTAGAGTACAATGATTTTCAGTCCTACAGGCAGCTGATCACAGAGCAACAGCTACAATAAATTGGTGCGTTTTCTTCTGGAGTCAGTAGAAACATGTGATTCGTGTTCAACTCCTATTGCTCCCGATAATCAATCCGATCATTCAATGCCAAGAACCACGTGGAGGTGCAACAACAACTGTGGGATCATCAGCACAGTGTCCCACTTCCATTTTAAGCTTTCAAAACAAGAAAGGCTCCAATGAGACTTGTGCAGATGGTTGAATGGCTACTTGAAGAAACCTTCTTATAACCCCCTGCACCTAGCAAGTAGCTGACTGTTTTATTTCTGCTGAATGGTTGTCTTTCTTAAGTTGAGAGATGTCAGTGCTGTGGAATGGAATATTTTCAATCCTTTTGCTTTTAGACTCACTTTTCCATCAAGCATCTAGGGTTCAATTCAGCTCAGGCTATAAGGATTAGTCCTCTCTATCTCAGGTAGAAGCCTCTTATATTAAATAGCTTTGGTTAACTTTTTTCTTTGTATTATTTTATGCAAGGGACAACAACACTAGCCACCCAATTTCAACATCAAGCCCTCCCAAGTCAGGTGTGCCATTGGCAGTACCTGGATAAAGCTTTCTCTCATTAGACCCAACAATATGTGTTAGTCGCAACTTCAGAAGCTTAGTCTGTACTATACCAGTGTGAATTTTTCAGTTTCTTACACCAGCCATCCATGTGGCCTCTTTGCAAAGAACAGAAAATCTAGTGCTAATCAATGTGAAATGGGGACAGTCTTCCAATATGCTGATTAAGACCTGGGCTAAGACGGAGGTTAAGGCAGTATCAACCCAATTACTTGTTGGCAAGAATCAATAGCACAAACTAGCTATTATTCAGTGCTCATAGACGCTGAATTGGCAGTCTTACAAGATGGTTGGTGTAAAACATGGAAATGCCACACTAACGCAATAGAGGGTTACCAACTGAGCTCAAAGATTCAAGAGGAAGAAGAAGGACTTACAATTATATATCACCTTTCACGACCTCAGGACGCCTCAAAGTGATTTATGGCCAATGAAGTACATTTAAAATGTAGTCACTGTTGTAATGTAGAGAAATGTGGCAGCCAATGTGCGCAAAGCAAGGTCCCTCAAAAAGGTCCAGCAATGTGATAATGACCAGATAATCTGTTTTTTATTGATATCGGTTGAGGAATAAATATTGGCCTGAACACTGGGGAGAACTCTGCTGCTCTTCTTTGAATAGTGCCACGGATCTTTTATGTCCACCTGAGAGGGCAGACAGAGCCTCATTTTAATGCGTCATCTGAAAAACAGCACCTCCAACACTCTCAGTACTGTACTGGAGTGGCAGTCTGGATTTTGCACTCAAGTCTCTGGAATGAGACCTGAAGCCACAACTGTCTGACTCAGTGCCACCTCCACCAGTGCAGTACTCCCTCAGTACTTCACTAAAGTGTCAGTCTAGATCATGTGCTTAAGTCTCTTGAGTGAGACTTGAACCTAGAACCTTCTGACTCAGAAGCAAGTGTGGTATTTAAGGCACATAATTGACCCAGGGTGGAGGATGTTGCATGCAATCCATGTTATACCTGACTTGATCATACTGGTGTAAAAATCAGAAAAGAATTCCAATCCTCAGCACTGAGATTTATCCTGATAAGCATAATCATCTGCACTCCAAAGAAAATTTCAAATTTGGTCTCTACACATATTGGGCTAAAAATGGCTATCTTTGCAAGAATATTGGGTAAATTAATATGAGCAAGGTTACACTTACCCATGACGATCATTGTACATCATAGCTGGAGGAGAAGAAAGTCCTCTGAAGGCCTCTAGTGACAGAGGCATGAAGGAGTCCTTGACTTGTTTCTCTCCCTTCAATTGGTTGGAGGACATATTGAGGTAAGCAGCGGTTTGGCAGAAGGGTGAAGAAATATTAAGAGGGAAATCCAGAAAATTAATTTAAGATAAGTCTCCAGAAGATGTCAGAATGAATCTGTTCTAGTTGCGGCTGGTTGATATCCGTACAGTTTACTGATCTCCCCGAAGACCCAAATTTTTCTATTCAGCTTTGGTAATTAATTCTCATCTGCAGAGATTCTCATGATTACAAAGGCAACATTATACTGTTTGAAATACGAGCTACATTAACATCCTAAAAACATGATTAATTTACTGCAAAAGGCCAATTTTTTTTTAAAGAAGTGGCAGTGAAACGTGAATTGAATAAGTTGTATTTTGCACATGAAAATCACTTTGAAGTGTAAAGTAAAACTGACAGTCGCAATGTATACATTTAATTAAAAGTACCAATTCAAAATAAAGTTGGTGAACTGAATCATATTTTTTTTTATGTAATTAGTAACTGAAGTAATTAGCAAGGGAAAAGTGACACAAAAAAATTGAGATTTGCATTCTAATTAAATTAACTGGAATGACATCTTTTTGATAAGAACATGAGAGAACCTAGAATGACAAAATGGGGTAGATTTTCAACTTGCCACCAGACATAAAACTGGCGTTGCAGATCAGCCAACTGTGATAGAAAGTGTCCAATTTTCATTTAGGAATAGGCCATTCAGCCCCTTGAGACTGTTCCGCCATTCAGTTAGATTGTGGCTGATCTGTATCTTAACTCCATCTACCCGCCTTGGTTCTGTAACCCTTAATACCCTTGCCTAACAAAAATATCAACAGCTTTTTGTGGGAGAGTTCCAGATATCCACTACCCCTGAATGGCCTAGCTCTTAAGGTTATGCCCACTTTTTCTGGATTCCCACCTCCCAGAGGAAATAGTTTCTCTCTATCTACCCTATCAGTTTCTTTATTCATCTTAAACTCCTCAATTAGATCACCCCTTAATCTGTACTTAAGAGAATACAAGCCTAGTCTGTGCAACCTGCCCTCATAATTTAACCCTATTAGCTCTGGTATCATTCTGCTGAATCTGCACTGCACCCTCTCCAAGGCCAATATATCTTTCCTGAGTTGCGGTCTCCAGAAATGAACACAGCACTCTAAATGGGGTCTAACCAGAGCTTTATTCAAGAAGTCAAAGAACTTGATAGGGCTGGATCTCCCCCTTCTGTATCCATGCTGACTGCTATTCACTACAGTATTTTTGTATGGATAGCCTTCAAGTTTACTCCTGATAATTGGTTGCATTATTTTACATGGGATTTAATTAAGACTAATGGGTCATTAGTTGCCTGTTTCTGTTTTGTCATCATTGTTGAATATGAGCACTGCATTTGGCTGTTTCCAATCTACTGGTAGCTCACCTCATAATGATTGTCAATGCCTGATAAATCTTCTCCCTCCTCTTTTTCAGCACTAGGAGATAAATATCATCTCTCCCACGAGAATTATTAGTTTTGAGCACTTTAAATCTGTCTAGAACTCCCATCTTATTTATATCAAAATCACTAATTTTGCTTTTGTTAACATATGTTTCTCTGGGTCTTTGTCCTGGTACCCACCTAGTGACTATCTTCTACCCTACAACCCAGCTTATTTGAAATCTGGTTGTTTCTCTGCTCTTACCTCCCCCAATTATAAGGAGTAAATAAATTTTAATAGCTGTCTCAAAGTTCCTCACAACTCTCTTTACTGCCTAAATTTGTTCGTGCCCCAAACTGGGCACGATTCCAGCAGCGCGCCACAACATGGCGCCAGAACGGAGAGGCCTGAAAACCAAACAAAATTCATCCTCGGGCCCCATCATCATAATTTAGGCAAGCTACGGGAACCAATCAGCCCAACGCAGCTTGCCTATCGGGGCCTAATGAAATTTGGTCACCTCCAAGGCTCACAGGTAAATCCGGAATGGGAAGGCGATCGTGAGGGACCAAGGGTAGGCTGACAGCAGCCCGCAGTTGCTGGTTCCAACTTCACAAAAAGCTCCAACTAGTCGAAGCCAATTTAAGAGTCCATGCCTGAAATGGCCGCAGGAGTCTTTATTAAAATGAAGCCTGCGCTCATTTTAAGCGACTCCCATGGTCGTCTAAGGTAAAAGGTCCTGACAAATTTAGCAGTGGCTGTGCGGATTGTGCACGGGCCTCTGCCTGTTGAATTTGTAATCGTTGCGCCATTTTACACCCATTAAATTTAGGCCACTTTATTCTTATTTGGTTTAAATGCAGCCTGTCTCTCCTGGACCAGTCTTGTTAATTCCTATAACCTTTAATTCCACAGCCAACCAGATAGCCATACAACTTTTTATGAGTATGTTAATTGACACAGTTTCAGTTGCTTCTACTGGGAGCCTTTTCCACCTGCCCAATTATACTTATTTCTAGTCTCGCTAGAGGCTTGTTAATTGTGCAGTTACGTTCTCTTTTTCTACACTCATAGTCTAAATTCAATAGGCTCCTTGATGACTTCAACAAAAAGTATTCAAAGCAATAGGTTATTCGCCCCCAGTGCTGGAAAAAAGGGTCTCCACTCTCCCTTGCTATGGGGATGCACTGGTGATCATTTTTTATCATAGCCCTGGAGGAAGAGGAACGGAATCCAAAGACCGATTGGACCACCAATTTGTTTGGAGTAGTGATTCACTGCTCAGAATGTGATGTATGGGATGCTGATAGCTCAAAAGAAATCTGAGGAACAGCCATTTAAACTTTAAGTCAGAAGGGAAAATTGCCACTTCAGTACAGTACATGGAATGATCGGGGGCAATTTTAACCCAACCCGTCCGTTGTGAAACTGACAAGATTAGCTGCAACACTGGTTTTTCATCTCACCCGATTTTACTCTCCATTGAAGTCCATGTGGAGTAATATTGGGCGGGGTATATAACCGGCATACCACCCGATCGGGTGGGTTTCCCTTTCACCGAGTTAGGTTAAAATTACCCCCAGTGGCAGCAGGCCACTTGCTGCCCCCACCCCCCCATCAACGAGAGAATGGAATCGGCCATTGAGCAAAGGGAACCTAAGCAAGAGAGAAAATAATCAAGAAATATTAAAAGTAAACAGTAATTTTTCTAGACTACTTAATTTTACATGTATAATATTATTCACTTATCTGCACAAATTCTACTAACAATGTGTTACACAGCTAACATGCATTCACTACCATTCAATACATAAAGCCTTGCTCCATTAAAGGTGGTAGTCTCTCTTCTCCCTGTCGAATTCCATCTGTCTTTATTTTCCTTCTGTATACAGATGATATTCGGGGGATTAATATAACAGTGCTCATAGATTTGGTTACAGTGTGGCTTGTGGGACAAATATGATATGTGGCAGGCAACTGTGGATTACAGGAATAAAGCACTGCTCTTGATTATCATCTGCCGAATATCATCTTCCCTCCTCACAATGCCAAATGACTTGCCTGGAAAAATAAACACACTCAGCAAACAAGGTACAGGAAGGAGAAATCTGTTACTTTATTCATTTTGCCCAGGGTGAACTGGAGGTCAGTTTGAATCGCCGTGCTTCTATAAACTAGTAATGGCGAAAAAAATCCTACAGTAGATGACATCCTGTGGTGTTTACCAGTAAGTCTAGGGTTCGTCTTCGTGGATTTAATGCTTAGCTGCTAAGCTGGAGCTGCACTTAACCTGATCCGTCCCTTTAAAGTCATTGCTTAGAAAATCTTTGTGGGGAAGTGATCTAAGTAGGCACATCTTCAGGTCAATTTGAGGTTAATTGTTAAGGGAAGTTTCTCTAAATTGGCAAATGGTTACAAATCCCTAACTCCTGCTTGGGAAGCAGAGGAGATACTGAGTAAGAGCTCAAGTATGGTCCCCAAAACCATCAGGAAATGAATGGCTTATTTTCTCTCTATTTTTCAATTATTCAAAATAATTCTTAACATGTCATACAACCACAATCAACTTTCCGGCTCCAAGTCCATAGCATAACATTTCTCATTAATAATTATTTGTCCAATATTAATGTCAGCCTTGGATTAATGGGTAGCACTCTCACCTCTTGGTCAGGTTGTGGGTTCAAGCCCCGTTCCAGAGACTTGAGCAGCTAATCTTAGCTGACACTCAAGTGCAGTACTGAGGGAGTGCTGCGTGGTCGGATGAGACATGAAACAAAGGTCCCTTCTGCCCTCCCAGGTGGACATCAAAGATCCCATGGTACCATTTCAAAAAAGAGCAGAGCAGTTCTCCTCGTATCCTGGCCAACATTTATCGCACAACCAACATCACTAAAACAGTTTAATTCGTCATTTACCTCATTGCTGTTCGTAGGACTTTGCTGTGTGTAAATTGGCTGGTGCATTTCCCTACATTACAACTTTTTTTGATGTGACCCCTTTCTTCAGGCAGGAGGTGGGTCGAGCGAGCCCACCAGCACCCAGCTGCTCCCCCCCCCCCCCACAATGAAAGCGGTTTGAGGCCAAGACCATTTTGAACACATATTCAGAGCAGCTTGGCATTCTGGGCTGCGATTGGGGGGTGGGGGGGGGAGGGATGAGTAGTCCGCAGAGTTGAGATGGGTGAATTAAGTTAAGGGAGGACAGACTGTCAATCCGAGGGGAGAGTTGGGAATAGGGCAGATTGATTTTTGTGCGACCTGGAGGAGCATTAATGCTCTTCTTACCCTACAAAATTCACTAGTAAACCTATCTGCTCCATTTTTGGAGCGACCGTCAGCGGTCCCTTTAAGGACTGCCGGTTAAGCCGCTCTACGTCCTGTACCATTGGGTGGAGTGCACTCACACAAACTCCTCCGAGTGGTACTTGAAAATTGTATTCGGGTCCAATTGACGGTTGGTGCCTTGGCTGTCTACCTGAAGGCCCCAATCAAAATGGCGGCAGATGGCGTGACAATGGGAATGGGGGGCGGTAAGTTCTGCACTTCGATTTTGAGCATGCTACTGCCCAACTCCCGCCTGAAAACAGGGATGAAAATCAGGGTCATAGAATCATACAGCACGGAAGGAGGCCATTCGGCCCATTGTGCCTGTGCTGGCTCTTTCAGAGAGCTATCCAATTAGTCCCACTCCCCTGCTCTTTCCCCATTGCCCTGAAATTTTTACCTGATGCGTAAAATGTGATGGATGTATGCTAGATGCAAGGCTCTTTTAAAAAACATGTGTATTTTTCTCTTTCCTTTATAGACCTTCTAGCCTGAGGAAAATAATGGAGGGGGCAGTCTCGGTTCATTGCCAAAGGCTTGAGGTCCTCTTTGGATTTTCATAAACTGTCTAACTCAAAATATACCAGGTGATTAAGTAATGAAGTTAATTGATGCATGATAGTTAACGTGCCTGTTTGTCGAGAAATGAGAGAGCAATCCTGAAAACGAGTGTGAATTGGTCAGATTTACAGACAAGATTAAACTGATGAGACAGTGTAGTACTTCCAAACTGAGCTAGATAAAATCTGTAAGTGGGTAGAATTGTGGCATAGGAAATTCAATACAGATATGTGCAGAGTAATGCAGAATAGAAGGAAAAATAAGAGCAATAAGTATAAATGGTGTCGAACTAGGCAAGAATGCAGTTGAAAGATATCTAGAGTTGCTTGTGGAATCAGCACTTAACATATCCAGTCACAGTGAAGGAAAATAAATAGAATGCTGAATTTTATCAGTAGATCAGTAGATTATAAATTGAAGTATTTAACTCTAAAATAGTACACAGTACAGTGCTCCGGTTACACCACATTTTAAGTACAGTGTTTGGTTTTGGTGTACAATACTAATGATCAAAGAAGTGATACAGAGAAAAGCATTCACGTGTCGGTAGAATAAACCCTGAGGAAAGATTGGAAATAAACTCCAGCTCTTCAACTTTGAAAGGGGGCAACTGAGAGGGGACATTATGGAGATATATGATATAGGAAACAGTATAGAAGAGGTCATCTGAAACACTACTTCAAGGTAAACTTTGACAATAGGGAGGAGCCCATAGCTTCAGATTAGTGACAGGCAATTTTAATACCAACCCACAAAGTTCATTTCACTCACACACTAATCAATACTTGAATGAACTTTCAAGTTGCATAATGATGGCAAAAACATTGGGTTCATTTGAGAGGCAGTTGAATGCTGTAATTAGGGACTAGATTTTCCTACATGGATCGGCCGAATGGCTTTCCTCATTTCTATCTACCTTGTGGGATATTGTTAATAATCTGTGGGTTCGATTGTAACCTGGAGTGGGTTTAGGGCGAGCGTGGGGGAATTAGACAGCTAGCTAAGTTTCAGGTCTGGGGTATTTAAACCCCCTGGCCTCAATTAGATGCTACTTACTGACATGAATCTTGCCATTCATGTATGAAGTAATACTGGGTGGCCTGCAGGTGGCGCTGTCCAGGGAGAGTATAAATACTCGGGCATGGGCCCAGCTTGCTTAGGACATTCCTCAACAGGAACTAGTGAAGGACACAACTAGATCTCCATGTTGAAAAACAGTTGATTAAAGCTTTGTTTAACGCTTAGACCAAGTGCCTAGTAGTTTTCTTACGTCACTTACGGCCTGCAACAGGTAGAAATATGGCACAGAATGGCTGCCGGCACAGCGAGATTGGGAAACCTTGCACCTTTGCCATTTTGATATCTATTCTTTTTCCCAGCAGCGCTGAATCCAAACTGGCAGTCATAGCAGTGCAAAGGTGAATCTTCCAAAGGAGAATTTTAACGGGGAAACGGAATTCTGGGCAGTGGGAGGTGGAGTGAGTGGCAAACACTCCCGCATGGCAGCTCACCGGCGGGTGGGGGCAGGAGGGCCGGAGGCTGGCACCATAGTAAGGCTCACCGGCAAGAAATTAAGTCGTGGAAAGGGTGTTTTGTGGGGGGTGGGTGGGGGGTTGGGGGGGGGGGTTTAGGGGGGGATGGGGCTCCCCGTGGGAGGGAAGGGGGCGGAATCTGGGTAAGGGGAGGCCTAAACTTTTCTTGTGGGGTCCGATGAGTACTCCTACTTCCACAAGGAAAGTAAAAAAAACTTACCATAAACAGCTTCTTCTGGTCCCGGCTCCTCTTCTCGCTGTCCTCACCTCTCGGTATAGCCGAAGCAGCTTCCCAGCTCAAGCCAGAGTTAAAATTGTAGTCAACGGACCCTGATATACATATTTAAAGAAAGACCCCACTGGTTTCAGGCAGGTGCCTTTGCCGCCTTCTCAGAAGAGAAGGTTGAAATCAGGATTGCTAAGAAGCAGGCGGGGCATCGGCAAGTAAGTGACCTGGGGCATTTTAACAGCCCAGCCACGTGGCCTCTGCCGGGTGAGGAGAGTTGCCAACCCTCCAGGATTGTCCTGGGGGTCTCCAGGAATTGAAGATTAATCGCCTGGACACTGCTGGGAGCGTGAGAAAATGCATAAGGTATGACAGAAAGTTGCACGTTTTCATCATTTTCTTTGAGCACTTTCATTTATTAATTATGAAATATTGGAAAGCTGTTTGACTTAGCCGGGCGGTTATGTGTAGGAACCTCCAACAATATGTCCAACCAGAGTTGGCAACTCTATGAGCAGGTAGGGTTAAAATCACCTTCTAAGTGACTGTTGCATTACATAATCATTAAAATGCCTTGCCTGACACTTGAGACTGAAAAGGCTTCATAATTTATTTGTATTCTTATTTTGTACTTACTTATTCACTAATGCTATGTTTGGCAAAAGGCCGAGTCCAAATCTTATAATCATCAGAAAAACAAAAACAAAATTGCCTACTGTTGCTCATACCTTCTAACTCATTAGTGTCTAATATGTAAAGAAGTAAAGAACTTGAATTTTTATAACACCTTTCATGACCTCATGACATCTCAAGCGCTTTATAGACAACAAAATATTTTTGAAGTATAGTCACTGTTGTCATGTAGGAGATGTGATAGGCAATTAGCACACAGCAAGGTCCCACAAATAGTATTGAGGTTAATGACTAGATAATCTGTTTTCGTGGCATTGGTTGAGGGATAAACATTGGCCAGGAGACCGGGGAGAACTTCCCTGCTCTTCGAAATAGTGCTGTGGGATATTTTATGTCCATCTGAGCGGGCAAACGAGGCCTCGGTTAAGCATTTCATCTGAAAGACAGCCCTTCCAACAGTGCAGCACTCCATCAGTACTACACTGGAGTATCAGCCTAGATTATGTGCTCAAGTCTTTCGAGTGGGACTTGAACCTACAATCTACTGAATCAGAAGCGAGTGTGCTACCACTGAGCCAAGGCTGATACCTAACCATAGTGACAATGCAGGGCACAACCAAAAATATTATTATTTTTAGATGTGATGCACATTGTCCAAGTCAATTGTCAAATGAACGTGTGTTAAATAAAGCTTTCATCTTTTTAATTGAGGTTCTCAATGGTGTTTAATCTGCCCACTTCAATTAGAAGACTTATGTATTGTGAACTCAAAAAACCTCTTTCCTTCTTTGTTGTTGTTTCTGTCTCCATTACGTTTGGGGTAAGGTACTTGATGGTTTTGTTAATATTCATTACAGATGGCACAAGTTTTTCCAATAAAGGTAATTAATTTGCATCACAATTTTTACCGTGAAGACACCCCATGACATGATCATAAATATATGTCATGCATGGCTGTAATTGTCTTGTTGCAGTCAATCTGTCGCTGAGTGTTTGTCTTATCACCAGGACATAGAACAGCTGTTCTCTCTCTATCACTGTCTTTAACTCCTTGGCACTTCAACTGACAAGGATAGAGTTTTAAAGTAATATGATTGTATTCTATTTTTTTAAAGTTGTGCTCATCAATGTGAGTAATGTGGAAAATAGAACTTTGTTTTTTCATTTCAGGCACCCAGTGTCAGTGTCAAGCACTTCCAGTGTAGTACTGCACAATTTGATGGAGAGTAAAGTTGGCTACATATCAGCAGTTGATGGCACTTCAAAGTAATTCAATGTAGGTGAAATGCTTTGAGATGTTTCTGAGAGATGTGGCAAGGTGCCATATGAAAGCAAGTCTTTCTTTTTTTCCTCTACTTTGGCCCAATAACATACCGCAGCAACACAAGGCTTCCTACTTCACCATTCCCATAGCACCCATCTTGTGGTTGCTCAGAGCGAGACTGCCACAGTTACAAAATGTTGGGTAAATCTGTACAGTGGCCATCTGCCTTGACCATCTATTTTTCATCGACATGCTGCCCCTCTGTGATATCAGCCGAAAAGACATCAATTTTCACATGTATGCTGATGACACTTTGCTCTATCTGACCACCACCTCTCTTGACCCTCCTCCACTAACTCTGATTGGTCACACTGCTTGTCCGACATCCAATATTGGATGAGCAGAAATTTCCTCCAACTAAATATTGGGAAGACTGAAGCCATTGTCTTTGGGCCCCACCACAAACTCCATTCCATGACCACCGTTTCCATCCCTGGTAACTGTCTGATGCTGAGCCAGACTGTTCACAACCTTGGTGTTGTGTTTGACCTTGAGATGTGCTTCTGACTACATATTCACTCCATCACCAAGACTGCCTACTTCCACCTCAGTAACATCGCTCGACTCCGACCCTCCCTCAGCTCATCTGCTACTAAAACCCTCTTCCTTCAGCCTCCCATTTTCTACCCTATATAAACTTGTGCTCATCCAACACTCTGCTGCCCATATCTTAACTCGAACCAAGTCTCATTCACCCATCACTTCTGTGCTTGCTGACCTGCACTGGCTCCCGGTCTGACAACACCTTAATTTTAAAATCCTCATCCTTGTTTTCAAAGCCCTACAAGCTACAAGCCTTCATGATCTCTGCACTCCTTCAATTTTGGTCTCTTGCGCATCCCTGATTTTAATCGCTACACCATTGGCGGCCGTGCTTTCAGCTGCCTTGGTCCTAAGCTCTGGAATTTCCGCCCTAAACTTCTCTGCCTTTCTCTCCTCCTCTAAGATGCTCCTTAAAACCTTAAAATAGAATATAAAAGCCAAGAGATAATAATAAGCCTGTATAAAACCTTAATAAAACCTCAGTTAGCGTGCTGTGTGCAGTATTGGGCTTCACGCTGTAGAAAGGACATTGAGGCTTCAGAGACGGTACATTGCAGATTCACTAGGATGCTGTCTAGTGTGAGGAAATTGTTCTTTTGCACAATTGGCTAGCAACAACGTCTCGGCTGTGACCAGTATTCTCAGGGGCTTGGCAGCCAAACCAGTGATCCTTGTATCCTCAAGTCACTCTGTTCTTCATAATATCAAGCCTACTTCCATTCAGAGTAGAATTCCTGCTGTTATTTTGTTTACAAAAATGTATCAGTTCACACTGAATTCCATCTCACACTCTCTAGTCCATAAAGCCATCTTATCAATATCCCTTTGCAGTTTCCTTTGGTCACCTAAAGAATGAACTATGCCTCCCGTTTTGATATCCTCTGCAAATGTCAACACCACTCTCTCTAGGCCTATATCCAAATCATTGATGTACACAGTGAACAGAAATAACCCCAGAGCTGAACCCTGAGGGACACCACCACAATCTTCTAAACACACTGACAAACTACAATTAACTCTACCTTTTGTTGTCCCCCATTCTAATCAATTTTTAATCCAGTTTGCTATCCTCCTCCGAATTCCTTACCTATTAATCTTCTCAGTAATCTCCCATGTGGTACCTTGGCAAAGGTTTCCTAAAGACCTTGTATACTTCATAGAATCATAGAGCACAGAAGGAGGCCATTCGGCCCATGTGCCTGTGCCGGCTTGTTGAAAGAGCTATCCAATTAGTCACACTCTTCTGCTCTTTCCCCATAGCCCTGTAAATTTTTCCCCTTCAAGTATTTATCCAATTCCGTCTTGAAAGTTACTATTGAATCCCTTTCAGGCAGTGTACACCCGATCACAACAACTTGTTGCATAAAAAAAGTCCTCATGTCGCCTCTGGCTCTTTTGCTAATCACCTTAAATCTGTGCGCTCTCGTTACTGACCCTTCTGCCACTGGAAACAGTTTATTCTTAATTAATCTATCAAAACTGTCCATGATTTTGTACAACACTCTCAAATCTCCTCTTAACCTTCTCTACTCTAAGGACAATAGCCCCAACTTCTCCAGTCTCTCCGCATAACTGAAGTACCTAATCCCTGCTACCATTCTAGTAAATGTCTTCTGCACCCTCTCTAAGGCCTAGACATCTTTCCTAAAGTGTGGTGCCCGGAATTGAATACTCCAGCTGTGGCCTAACTAGGGTTTTATAAAAGTTTAGCATAACTTCTTGTTTTTATATTCTGTGCCTCTATTAATAAAGCCAAGCAACCCATATGCTTTTTTAACAGCCTTCTCAACGTGTCCTGCAACCTTCAAGATTTGTGTACATACACCCCCAGGTCTTCCTGCACCCCCCTTAAATTGTACCATCCAATTCATATTGCCTCTCCTCATTCTTCCTACCAAAATATATCACTACACACTTCTCTGCATTAAATTTCATTAAAGAACTCAGTGAAGTTAATCAAACATGGTTTGCCTTTAACAAATCCATGCTGACTTTCATTTGTTAGCCCATAATTTTCCAAGTGCCAATTAATTTTGTCCCGGAATATTTCCTCTAAAAGTTTCCCCACCACCAACATTAGGCTGACTTGCCTGTAATTGTCGAGCTTATCTCTCTTGCCTTTTTTGAACAGGGGTGTAACATTTGCAATCCTCTCGTCCTCTGGCAACACCCCAATACATTCACTGCATTTCCCCCATCTACCAAGTCTGTTACCCCCTCAAAGAATTTTATATGGTTTGTAAAGCACAATCTTCCCTTTTGAAGTCCATGCTGGCTATTTCTGACTATCTTATCTTTGTCTAGATACGTGGTAATTTCATCCTTAATTAAAGACTTTAAGGGGGAAAAATTCAGTTGGCTAGTGCCTCCCATTAGCGCCTCCGGGGGGCGCTAACGGGGCACTAACGACTTACCGCCCGAGCGCAGCGATTTTATTGCCACCTGCGAAATTGACCTGGCACTTTGCGGTGGCGCTAAACACTACCGCCACGATCTCCTGCACCCGGAGATCAGGACGTCATCGAAGCGCGCAACGCCCCGGACCAGAAATTGATTCTCGCACACTGCCTTAGCTCCTGCCTTTAGGAACGACAGGTAGAGGGGGACCTTTTGCAGTCGGCTGGGAGCTGAGGGAGCGCTATTTAAAGGCGTGCGCTTGCTGCTTTTTCCTGTCGGCAAAATATTCTGCATACGCAGGTTGAGAGAGGGAGAGAGGCATTTAACGCTATCATTAAATGGGGGCTGTACTAACATGGGGCGTCGTGCTCCAGCTTCACCTTCGGAGGCAGCAGAGGCGGAGAGAGAGAGTGGCAAACGTGGCAAGAGGGAGGAGGGCCAACAGGGCTCTGCACAGGAGACCTTACCCTCCCAGGGTGTTCCGGGAGCAATTATCCTACATTAATTTATCTGAGGAGCAGTGTTTTAGAAGGCTCCTCTTCAGCAAGGAGGCGGTCACAGAGCTCTGCCACCTCCTGCAGCCAGAGCTGCAGCCTCAGCTCAGGACCAGGACGTCTCTGTCGGTGGCAGTGAAGGTGATGGTGGCTCTCAATTTCTATGCCAGCGGCTCCTTCCAGGTTTCAACTGGGGATATTGCAAACATCTCCCAGTTCACTGTCCATTGCTACATCCGGGAGGTCACAAATGCTCTCTACCAAAGGAGAAGGGAGTTCTTCTCATTCCCCATGACCCGAGACAAACAGCGTGAATGCGCATGTAGCTTCGCTAGGATAGCGGGCTTCCCCATGGTTCAGGGCGCCATTGACTGCACGCATGTGGCATTGCGGGAACCTCATGAAAATGCAGAGGTTTTCCGCAACCACAAAGGCTTCCACTCTCTTAACGTCCAGTTGGTTTGCGACCACAGACAGTGCATCCTCGCCGTCAATGCCCACTATCCTGGCAGCAGCCACGATGCATTCATCCTGCACCAGACTGGTGTCCCAGACCTGTTCCAACCACCGCATCAACCTTATGGTTGGCTCCTCGGGGACAAGAGCTATCCACTCTGCACCTGGTTGATGACACCGCTCCATAACCGTAACTCCTGCTGAGCTCGCATACAATGAGAGCCATAGCGCCACCAGGAACCTCATTGAACAGACGATCGGTGTCTTGAAGCAACGGTTCCAGTGTCTTGACCACTCTGCAGGAGCCCTGCAGTACTCTCCCGAGCGAGTATCGCTTTTATTGTTGCGTGCTGCATGCTTCACAACCTCGCAATTCTGAGAACACAGCCATTGCCACCAGGGATTGGTGCACCACCTCAGGAAGAGGGAGAGGAGGAAGAGGAAGAGGAGGCGGAGGAGGAGGATGAAGAGGAGGATGAGCAGCACCAATGTGGGAGGGAGGCGCTCAATGTTGCCTCTGCAAGGGCCGTTCATGAACGCCTGATAAGACACCGCTTCTGATGAATGACAGAGAAGATGGCTTTTGGGATGAAGAAGCACATGATTACAACCATCCCAAAGCCCCTATTACCAGACAAAGCTCCAATGAGTAAAATTGGCAAAGTTGTCTGGTTTCAATAAAAAAATTATTTTTCTGACAAACTGTGTCTTATTAAGCACAACCAATAACAAACAAACACAACAATTCATTAACAAACAAAATGGGTTCTTACCACATCGAGATAAGCGTTAACAGAGTGAACAATATATTTACATAAACATCCAACTTTGGGACAAACATTCCCCCCATTTGTTTGAGAATTTTTAGTTATTCGCCCTTCGAGAATGATCTCCCTCCCTTTCGCACTTCCCCCCTTCCCACCCTACTGCTCCTCCGTAATGTGGCCACAGTGGCTGCAGCAAGGCTGGCGGAAGGCTGCTGAATCTCGGATCCAGAGACTGCAGATGGCCTTGCAAAAGCCCTCGATTAGCTCTGGGCCTGCAGGGCCCGGCTGCAGACTGCACCAACTCAGCATGGGCGGCAGCAGTCTGGGCTGGCTGGGTTACAGGCTATGGCAAGTGCAATGGCAGAGTAGCAGTGGTGGCAGCAGGAATGCTGTCATCCCGAGAGAATGTTGCGGAGATGCCGGTGTTGGACTGGGGTGGACAAAATTGAGAGGTCGCACAACACCAGGTTATAGTCCAACAGTTTTATTTGAAATCACAAACAAGTTGGACTATAACCTGGTGTTGTGCGACCTCTCAATCCCGAGAGAAGACAGCACCTCCCTGCTCAACTGACACACTGCCACTCCCCCGGGGCACAGATTGCTGGCCTGCTGCGGCACCATGAGATCCCCGGTGGACTGTGGGCGACCCAGCGACGATGGCAGCAGTCAGCGCTTGCGTGGCATCAATCTGAGAGTGCATCAGAGCAGTCTGAGATTGGATGGCACCAACCACTGACTCGATTCCAGCACTAAGCCGTTGCCTTGCCTCGGCCTGTGCTGCAATGGATGTTGCCACCTCACCCTTTACACGCGGCATGGCCCCTGGGTCCCCACGGTCTCTCTGCAAGTCAACCATCCTCTGCAACGAGGCAAGGATGGGATCGAGGGTTTGCATACAGATGACAGCTGTGCTGGTGGCAGACTCCTCCACGCTCCTAGCCAGTGCACCCATGCTGTCGGGCACCCTTGCCAATGAGCTCATCGCCGGAGTATTCATCGCCGCTATATCGAGGTCCTCATCCGAGTCCTGTGCAGCAGAACTCGTGCGCGCACTCACCCTCCGGAGAGATGGCCCCCGAGCATCCCTTCCCCCATGGCATTGCTGCAGCTCACTGGGTCCCGGAGTTTCACCCACATCAGATGGAAACTCCCTGCTCCCCTCCAGTGAACACATGACCCCAGTATCGGATGTCTCACCCTCGGGAGATGCAGGCGGTGAGGCGCGGGCTTCGTGTTCCACCTCCTCTCCCGCATCACTGCCACTGGGAGGCTGAGGGACAGGCTGGTCAGCTGGTGGCTCACTATCTGAAAGCAGGAAGGTACAAGAGTGGCTTTAACATGAGGGCACGGGGCAGGAAGGGAGCAAGGAATGGAGACAGTATAGTTAGATGGAAAGCGTAAAAGGCTTGTGTTGTGAGGGGGAAGTTGTATGAGAGAGAAGATAAAGCTGATGAACATACCATTGCTGTCCCCAAGGGGGTCGACCTCTCCAACTGCCACAGCGCCCACGACATGACTGGCGATGAGTCTGTGGACTCGCTCCTCCAGTTGTGTGAGGGGGTGCAGCTCTGCCTGTCCTCCCCCTGTGCGTTGTTCTCCCTCCAGTTAGCCTGCAAGTAAAAGGGCAGCACGTGTGTGCAGCCATGTGTTTGGCAGATGTGCCTACCATAGTTGAATAGCCGTTAATGTGTGCAAGGTGTGGGATGGGCATGTGAGTTTTAGTAGATGGGCATAGTTGTTGGGTGAGTGTTGGGGATTTGGGGATTTACACTGTCTGTGCACAGAGTGAGGTTGAGATGGTGGGATGTAGAGGTTTTTCAAGCAGGTACTCACCCTGACCACCCGAGTGAGGTCGTTGAACTTCTTGTGGCACTGCGTATGCGTCCTTTGGACCAGGCTCCTGGATGAAACATGCTGGGCCACCTCCCGCCACACCCTTGTAAACTCTCGGGGCAATGGCCTCCTGCCAGTCTCTGGAAACAGCACTGCCCGTCGGCGTTCCACAGCGCCAACTAGAGCCACCAATGCCTGGTCGCTAAACCAGCGAGCTCTCTCCCTGGGCCTCTGAGTAGCTATCATGAATCTTTGGTGAAGATTTTTACCTGCTTGCAGGCCGAGGTCAAACGCTGCAATGAGCAGGGTGAGACTGTGCAGCATGATGGACCCTCCCCTTTAAGAACTGGAAGGCACCAGTCTGTCTGAGTACAAGGTAATTGCTTGAGTAGCGCTCTGAGGTAACGCCTTGTTCCCCGACGTTAGCGCCCATAAGAGAGGTGTGTAGTGCTTGATTTAGCGCTCCAATCACCTCCAGGGGCGCTGGAGACGAATTTTGCAGTTGCCAGCGATAATTTGTGATATTAGTGCCTCAAAATGGGCGATACCGAATTTTTCCCCCCAAATATTTCTCTATCACAGATGTAATTACCCAGATTATATGTGTCTACCTTTTTAATAATGGGTATTACATTGGCCATTCTCCAGTCCTCTGGTTCAACTATTCCGGTGAGTAGAAATAGAAGGATATTTCAGATGAATACGTGGCTAGAAGAATGCTGCAAGGGGGAGGGATTCAAATTCCTGGGACATTGGAAGCAGTTCTGGGGGAGGTGGGACCAGTACAAACTGGACGGTTTGCATCTGGGCAGGACCCGGACCGATGTCCTAGGGCGAGTATTTGCTAGTGCTGTTGGGGAGGGTTTAAACTAAAATGGGGTTGGGAACCTGTGCAGGGAGACAGAGGAAAGGGAAGCAAGGATAGAAACACAAGACAGGAAGGAAAAAAGCAAAAGTGGAAGGCAGAGAAATCAAGGGTGTAAATCAAACATGGCCACAGTAAACAATATTCTAAATGAGTGTTAAAAAAACAAGCCTGAAGGCTCTGTGTCTTAATGCGAGGAGCATTCGTAATAAGGTGGATGAATTAGCTGTGCAAATAGATGTAAACGGATATGATATAATTGGGATTACGGAGACATGGCTCCAGGGTGACCAAGGCTGGGAATTCAACATCCAGGGGTATTCAATATTCAGGAAGGACAGGCAAAAAGGAAAAGGAGGTGGGGTAGCATTGCTGGTTAAAGAGGAGATTAACACAATAGTAAGGAAGGATATTAGCTCTGATGATGTGGAATCTGTATGGGTAGAGCTGAGAAATACCAAGGGGCAGAAAATGTTAGTGGGAGTTGCATACAGACCCCCAAATAGTAATGCTGAGGTTGGGGATGGCATTAAACGGGAAATTAGAGACATGTGCAAGAAGGGCACAGCAGTTATCATGGGTGACTTTAATCTACATGTAGATTGGGCTAACCAAATTATTAACAATACTGTGGAGGAGGAATTCCTAGAGTGTATACGGGATGGTTTCCTGAACCAATATGTCAAGGAACCAACTGGAGATCAGGCCATCTTAGACTGGGTATTATGTAATGAGAAAGGATTGATTAGCAATCTTGTTGTGCGAGGTCCCTTGGGGAGGAGCGATCATAATATGATAGAATTCTTCATTAAGATGGAGAGTGAAGTAGTTGACTCAGAGACTAGGGTCCTGAATTTAAATAAAGGAAACTACGATGGTATGAGTGGCGAGTTGGCTAGGATGGATTGGGGAACGTTACTTAAAGGGTTGATGGTGGATAGGCAATGGCAAACATTTAAAGATTGCATGGATGAACTACAGAATTTGTTCATCCCTGTTTGGCATAAAACTAAAACAAAAAAGGTGACTCAACGGTGGCTAACAAGGGAAATTAGGGATAGCATAAGATCCAAGGAGAGGAGATATAAATTGGCCAGAAAAAGCAGCAAACCTGAGGATTGGGAGCAGTTTAGGATTCAGCAAAGGAGGACAAAGGGATTAATTAAGAGGGGGAAACTAGAGTATGAGAGTAAGCTTTCAGGGAACATAAAAACTGACTGTAAAAGCTTCTATAGATATGTGAAGAGAAAAAGATTGGTGAAGTCAAGCATAGGTCCCTTGCAGTCAGAATCAGGGGAATTTATAATGGGGAACAAAGAAATGGCAAACCCATTAAATACATACATACGTTCTATCTTCACAAAGGAGGACACAAATAACCTCCCAGAGATGTTGGGGAACATAGGGTCTAATGAGTGGGAGGAACTGAATGAAATCAGTATGTGTAGGGAAATGGTGTTAGGGAAATTGATGGGATTGAAGGCCGATAAATCCCCAGGGCCTGATAATCTACATCCTAGGGTACTTAAGGAAGTGGCCTTAGAAATAATAGATGCATTGCTGGTCATCTTCCAAAATTCTATAGACTCTGGAACAGTTCCCATGGATTGGAGGGTAGCTAATGTAACCTCACTATTAAAAAAGGTGGTAGAGAAAAAATGGGGAATTATAGACCAGTAAGCCTGACATCGGTAGTGAGTAAAATGCTAGAGTCCATTATAAAAGATGTAATAGCAGAGCACTTAGAAAACAGTGACAGGATCGGACAAACTCAACATGGATTTACAAAAGGTAAATCATGCTTGACTAATCTACTGGAATTTTTTGAGGAAGTAACTGATAGAATAGATAAGGAAGAACCAGTGGATGTGGTGTATTTGGACTTTCAGAAGGCTTTCGATAAGGTCCCGCATAAGAGATTAGCGTGCAAAGTTAAAGCACACGGGATTGGGGGTAAGGTTATGTCTTGGATAGAAAACTGGTTGGCAGACAGGAAGCAAAGAGTTGGAATAAATGGGTCTTTTTCCGAGTGGCAGGCAGTGACTAGTGGGGTACCGCAGGGATTTGTGCTAGGACCCCAGTTATTCACAAAATATATTAATGATCTAGACGAGGGAACTAGATGAAGTATCTCCAAGTTTGCAGACGACACAAAGCTGGGTGGGCATGTGTGCTGTGAGGAGGATGCAGAGAAACTCCAGTATGATTTGGACAGGTTGGGTGATTGGGCAGATGCATGGCAGATGCTGTATAATGTGGATAAATGCAAGGTTATCCACTTTGGTGGCAAAAACAGTAAGGCAGATTATTATCTGAATGGCAATAGATTGGGAAAAGGGGAAGTGCAACGAGACCTGGGTGTCCTTGTGCACCAGTCGCTGAAGGTAAGCATGCAGGTGCAGCAGGCAGTTAAGAAGGCAAATGGTATGTTGGCCTTCATAGCGAGAGGATTCGAGTACAGGAGCAAGGATGTCTTGCTGCAGTTGTACAGGGCCTTGGTGAGACCACACCTTGAGTATTGTGTGCAGTTTTGGTTGCCTTATCTGAGGAAGATTGTTCTTGCCATGGAAACAGTGCAGCGAAGATTCACCAGATTGATACCTGGGATGGCAGGAATGACGTACGAAGAGAGATTGGGTCGATTGGGCTTGTATTTGCTTAGTTTAGAAGAATGAAAGGGGATCTCATTGAAACTTATAAAATTCTAACAGGACTAGACAGACTTGATGCAGGAATGATGTTCCCGATGGTGGGGAGTCCAGAACCAGGGGTCACAGTCTAAGGATAAGGGGTAAGCCATTTAGGACTGAGATGAGGAGGAATTTCTTCACCCAGAGAGTGGTGAACCTGTGGAATTCTCTACCACAGAAGACAGTTGAGTCCAATTCATTAAATATATTCAAGAAGGAGTTAGATATATTTCTTAAGGCTAAGGGGATCAAGGGATATGGGGAGAAAGCAGGGACAGGGTACTGAATTTGGATGATCAGCCATGATCGCATTGAATGGCGGAGCAGGCTCGGGGGCCGAATGGCCTACTCCTGCTCCTATCTTCTATGTTTCTATGTCTATGTTTCTATGCTCTCCTGGTCGGCCTCCCATCTTCCATCTTCCATAAACTTAAATTCATCCAAAATTCTGCTGCCAGTGTACTAACGTGCACCAAGTCACGTTCACTAAACACCATTGTGCTCGCTGACCTACATTACCTCCCAGTCCCCGAATGCCTCCATTTTCAATTTATCATCCTCGTGTTCAAATCCCTTCTTAGCCTCGCCCGTCCCTATGTCTGTAACTCCTCCAGCCCGGCAATCCTCCTCTAACTCTGCGTTCTTCCAATTGTGGCCTGTTACACATTCCCCACTCCCTTCGCCCCACTATTGGCGGCCATGCCTGCAGCACTCAAGGCCCTAAGCTTTGGAATTCCCTTCCTAAACTTCTCTGCCTTTACAACTCTCTCTCCTCCTTTAAGACCCTCTTTAAAACCTATCTCTTTAACCAGGCTTTCAGTTACCTGTCCTAATGTTTCCTTCTTTGGCTCGGTGTCAATTTTTGCCTGATATGAAGTCTACAATGAAGCGCCTTGACTTCCATTTTACTGCCTTAAAGGCGCTCAATAAAAGCAAGTTGTTGTTGTTGTTGTTGTTGAATCGAGCCCTGAACTAAAACCTGGATTTTAACCCAGCTCGATCAGCGTAAGCAGGTGGAGCGGGTTTTTTAAATGGCTGTCAGGGGGTTCGCATCGTGATCCTGATGCGTTCCCATCCGCCGCCACTTTAACTTCGTATGAAACAGAATCGGGAGAGCAGACTGCCTGAGGTAGGTGGGGCCTACTTAAGATGTGGATGTCGTGGCCCACTGATGTCATCGACGCTGCAACACAATTTCAACTCCCGGGATCATGGGGCCCGCACAGCACTGACTTCCCGAAAACCCCACCCTCCCCTAACCAAACCTGATGGGAATCAGCAGGGTGATTCTCATTCGGAACCGTTGTGGGCCAGGAGCTGGAGTCCTCCCCCCAGACACCGCAAGGAGCCCTTGGGCCACTCCACCCCGGCCTTGCCTCTCCCTCTCATCTGCGGCATTTCCTTGGAGAATCCTCCCATCCCAGCGCTAACTTATGCCAGTAACCATTTCCTTGGGTTCCTGGAGACGTCTGGTTCCCGGCATAATTCCTGATCCTGCCCGCTGTCCATGACATCACTACCCCAAGTTTTCGGCAGGAGACGGACTAGAACTATTCAAATAAGGCCCTGGAGTTAAAATGGCCCAGGCCTCACTGTGAACACTTCGTGGTGATTTCCACCCGCCCCAAAAGCGATCTGACTTAAAATGGAAGCTATAATTTCTCGGGCCTTTGCAATTTCCTCTCTCAACTCCTTCAGCATCCTAAGATGTATCCCGTCAGGCCCCGGCGCTCTATCTTCCTTCAGTTTAACTAACTTCTCTCAAATTTTCCTTTGATCCATCATAATGTCACTCATCTCATTCTCACCCACTTCCGGATTCACCTTCACTCTGATATCCACCTCTTTAGTAAAGACCGATGCTAAATACTTATTACCATTGAGAGGAAGAATCAAGGGTACTCTGGTCACATAATGATTTGCTGAAACACTGCTACATAATTTTAGGACCTGAATGGATCGGTATTGCTCTATGGAGATTGATAAAAAAGATAAAACTCCACTGCTGCTGTTCTCTACAATGCTGTCAAAACAAAGATCCCTATTCTGTGAGATAGATGTGTTGATGGTGAAGCCCCCATGCTGACGTCATTCCAGTACAGGAACAAGGATGTCTTGCTGCAGTTGTACAGAGCCTTGGTGAGACCACATCTTGAGTATTGTGCGCAGTTTTGATCGCCTTATCTGAGGAAGGATGTTCTTGCCATGGAGGGTGTGCAGCGAAGATTCACCAGACTGATACCTGGGATGGCAGGAATGACGTATGAAGAGAGATTGGGTCGATTGGGCTTATACTCGCAGGAGTTTAGAAGAATGAGAGGGGATCTCACTGAAACTTATAAAATTCTAACAGGACTAGACAGACTAGATGCAGGAAAGATATTCCCGATGGCGGGGAGTCCAGAACCAGGGGTCACATTTAGGACAGAGATGAGGAGGAATTTCTTCACCCAAAGAGTGGTGAACCTGTAGAATTCTCTACCACAGAAGGCAGTTGAGGCCAACTCATTAAATATATTCAAGAAGGAGTTGATATATTTCTTAAGGCTAAAGGGATCAAGGGATATGGGGAGAAGGCAGGGACAGGTTACTGAATTTGGATGATCAGCCATGATCTCATTGAATGGCGGAGCAGGCTCCAGGGGCCGAATGGCCTACTCCTGCTCCTATCTTCTATGATTCCAATACATCTGTTCCATATGAGCCTGTACAAAATCTCATTGAGGCAATGATCTTAGCTTAGGGTGGTGTCTAACATAGGAAAAATTTAAATTCAAAAATTGACAGCGATATTATGAATCAATTGGTCACCCTGGTGAAGCACCATGGCACCTACCAGAAAAGACAGCGGGATATTTGTCATTGGAGCACAGCGGCACTGTTACAACCATTTTTCACGGGCAGCTGTAATTGCCCTGTGACATATACAATGGCTCAGTTAATGGTTCAGACACGTGAAAGAGATAAACCATTCCATTGGTACTGAGGTGGTAAATGCACAATCTATTCTGGAACCTGACAGGGTTCATCCAGCAACGGATCATACTCCCACCCTCACTGTGAAAGGAAGCCCTGCTCTTACCATAATGCAATCAATGTACTGTCATTTATACGATTCACATTGCAGTACAGATTATTATTTTCAGGCGTCTCTCCTAGTCAGAAACTGGGACTAATTCCCTCCTCCACTCTGTCGCAGGAACTGTTCCACTTAAATGGGTTGAAATTGTGCACTAGCATATGAAGGGTTTAAAGTATTCATACTTTCCAATTCCTCATTCACATCCTCTCTGTTATCAATGCCACTTCCTTGCAGTTCTGCAGCATTTTCTGCCTCTGTCCTTATTGCTCTCCTTTCACTGCCAAAATCTGAATCCATGCCTTTATCACCTCAAGGTTTGACACTTCCAACACCCTCCTACTTATACAAAAGCAAAATACTGCGGATGCTGGAAATCTGAAATAAGAACAGAAAATGCTGGAAATACTCAGCAGGTCAGGCAGCATCTGTGGAGAGAGAAACAGAGTTAACATTTCAGGTCGATGATCCTTCGTCAGAACTTATGTTCTGGATAGGCAATTGGTTGTGTTCTCGCAGTCAGTGGCTTGTTATTATTGGAAGTGCCTCTGCGCGGAGCCCAGCCACTCATTTCCTGTCTGTCTTTTCGTATCTTCGTGTAAGATTACGAGGTAAATTTTCGTCTTTATCGTCTCGGCAGTAATCTGGAGTAACAGATCACTCATTCATTATTGAATCCACAAGATTTTCATTCAATAGGATGAAAATCGAGAGGATTCTATAACAGGCGGGCGATCTGCTCTACCAGATTACCACCTAGGCTGTGGAGATGTAAATTTACCCCATGTGTTGTTTCTTTACACAGGATTTGATCATTTCGCTTCTCTGTAGGCCATGCCAAGTTTCCGCTTTAGTTTTATTTTTTTAATGAACAGTTCAATTGCAATCTACAGCTACAGCAAAAAAATTGATAAAACACAAACTTCAAATGAGCTCATTGATCATCATTCATAGAATCGTAGAATCATAGAAGATAGGAGCAGGAGTAGGCCATTCGGCCCCTCTAGCCTGCTCCGCCATTCGATGCGATCATGGTTGATCATCCAAATTCAGTACCCTGTCCCTGCTTTCTCCCCATATCCCTTGATCCCTTTAGCCTTAAGAAATATATCCAACTCCTTCTTGAATCTATTTAATGAATTGGCCTCTACTGCCTTCTGTGGCAGAGAATTCCACAGGTTCACCACTCTCTGGGTGAAGAAATTCCTCCTCATTTCTGTCCTAAATGGCTTACCCCTTATCCTTAGACTGTGACCCCTGGTTCTGGACTCCGCGGCCATCGGAAACATCCTTCCTGCATCTAGTCTGTCCAGTCCTGTCAGAATTTTATAAGTTTCAATGAGATCCCCTCTCATTCTTCTAAACTCCAGCGAGTATAAGCCCAATCGACCCAATCTTTCTTCATACGTCATTCCTGCCATCCCAGGTATCAGCCTTGTGAATCTTCGCTGAACTCCTTCCATGGCAAGAACATCCTTCCTCAGATAAGGTGTGCAGCATGTATCCTTCTGAATGAGAACAATATTGATGCAAAGTTCTTTTTAAATCTTTTACAGAAAGAAATCTTAAATCCACCACTGTGGCTCAGGGTCAAATGATCTTTTCTCTTTATACTTGTGGTATTCTTCTAGTATGTTATTGCTGGGAGATAAAACACCTTGCATTCCATGCACCCATTGTCAACGTTAACAACTCTCTGGTTAAGTATACCATGGGCCAGATGTTAATCTTCCCAAAATGAGAACCTCCCTCTTTACCAGCGTCACATTACATAGAAACATTTCAGGTTGATGACCTTTCATCTGAAACATTAACTCTGTTTCTCTCTCCACAGATGCTGCCTGACCTGCTGAGCGTTTCCAGCATTTTCTGCTTTTATTTCAGATTTCCAGCCTCCGCTTTTATAACATTCTCTTACACCAAGTATCCATGCGATCTCTGCATGAGATTTCCAGCTTGGTGAAAGTTTTTGTACTGTTGGCCAATGCCCACTTGGAACCTATTAAGGTGGCTCAAATTAATTTTCGATTTGTTCCTTACTGGGGAGAGGGAGAGGTGGTGAAATTCGACTTGGGTGGGAATGCAAAACGAGCAGTATCACATCTGACACCTGTTATACGTCTCATCCAATATCCAGTTCCATTGACTTCAATGGAATTGAATTTTGGACTGGGCGTATAACTGGCGACAGATGCAACAATGCCAGTTTTGCATCCCCGCAGAAGTCGAATTTCACCCCCAGAGACTTTTAACCTGGAATCAAACCTGTATCCTGCAGGTGAAAGGTCAGACTCGACCACATAATCCTGCATTCAAAGCTTAGAGGGATTCTTGACATAATATCTTAGGGAAAAAATAGGGATATACTGCACTGACTCTCTCTATTATATATATATATATAGTATTCCTTTTCACTAAAATATAAGAGTTTTCAAAAGAACTATGTCGAATTTCTTTCACACTCTTCTGCTGACTGGTAGTCTAAGATGCAGTTCTGAAGGTTAAGGAGGAGGGCATTGTTAAGTAGAGTTACTTTTCCCAGTAGGCTGATGGAGCAGGAGATACATTCACTGCCCATTCATGGTATTGGATTACCATGTTTGGTCTTTTCCCTTGACCTGTCAAGACTGAAACCACAAAAGAAAGGTCATCTTTATTCATCTTTGATTCACGGCATCTTTAGATCTGTGGTGAGGTGGAAGTGGGTGGCGGGGGGAGTGGGGGGCGGGGCATTAAAAATGTGCCTTGTAAATGATATTTGATACAATAATTTAATATTTGCTACTTGGTCAAAAATGTTTTATAATTCTTTTGTGAAAATATATAAGTATGAGTCTTACGATATGAGTGACATTCACTATGATGTAGATTTTTTCCCCTTCTCCAGCCCAGGGTTGCTCAGGCAAATTACAGCATTCCGACTACAGCCCTGACTAGATCAACTAACTCCATACAGATGGCTCGATGGTCAGGTGCAGTGCTCTGCATGGCTCAACACCACACAGGGCAGGCCATTTGCTGACTAACCCAGCAGAGGGAAGTGCACTTACATTTCTAACATTTCATATCAGGTTGAACTCCACAAACACAGGATTTAGGTCAGCGGGTGTTGGGTTTAATGTTAAAAGCCTTGCTCTGGTACCAACCACCACAAATAATGCATCACTGTAACTGAAATCCCAGCCATATATTGATAATGATGATCCCATGTAACATAATGAAGTATTTCTGCTCTACCCTATAATGTCACCAATCAGATTAGCTTACCAGCATAACTTTGAACATGTTGGCTAGCTGATTTTTCTAAGTATTAATTATAGCCATTAACCTCATCACAATTTGTTACGATATCAGAGATTATAGATTAGTAGTACAATTGTTTCTTCAAACACTGGAAAACACTCACCGTGTAGTATCTCAAATCTGCCTTGTTGCACTTATCTCTCTATCTGCTAAATCACTCACAATCTGTTTTTATATCTGTAACAGCTAACCTCATTACTCTGATAGAAAAACAAGAGTCAGTATCTGCCTCCATATCTATAAAATGCAATGACCCAACTCTGTATATGCCTCTATATCTAAATAACGCAATGACCTTCTGCACTCCAACATAACATTTGTTCAGCAGGCCAGGCAGCATCCGTGGAGAGAGAAACAGAGTTAACGTTTCAGGTCAAAGTCCTTTCATCAGAATTCCAGCATCCGCAGTATTTTGCTATTGTATAACATTTGTTCATGTCTTCAAATAGCTCAGTGATTTAAATGGGTGGTACCCCTCAGTGACAAATACAGAGCTGAACGTTCACAGGTTTTGATCTCTGCTGCGTTGGTTGGGTGCAGCCAGGTCGATGGTAAGGGTATTGGTGCCGACTCCTCTGGGTTAGTATGGGGGGGATGAAATCAGGGCAGGGCTCCTGCTCCTGAAGTCCGGTGGAATCAAGTGAGCACAGGAGTAGACTTGACAATGATGTCCTCCATGTTTGAAAATTTTGCAAACATTCACTGTCTAGGCACAAACCAGAAGAACAGCTATTGGTGGATGCCCAATGCTTGTAAGTCAACACAAACTAATGCCCTCAGGGCGGGAGCGAAATGCAGAGGAAAAAGAGGGAGTTCTGTTTTTTTCAGTATGTATAGCAGATTGTAAAAGCCCAAGGGGGAAAAATTTGGTTGCTTTGCGCCTCCTGTTAGCGCCCTTGGGGATGCTAACGGACCGCAAAGCACCTAGCACCCGGGCACGGCGCCGCTAACGCTTCCCGCAAAATTCAGCGGGAGGTTAGCGGCGGCGGTAGCCGGTAGCACCCCGCAGCGCTGCACCTCCGGCAATGACATCATCGCCGTGCGCAGCGCACCGGCCGCAAACTTGGCTCGCGCCCCCTGACCTACCACCGGATGCTATGTTCGACAGGGTCAGGGAGGTGTTTCAGCGGCAGCGGTGGCGCAAATTAAAGGGCAGGTGCCGGGCGGCCATTTTTTTTGGGCTGCCTGCCAGCACCCGCCCCCTCTCGCCTCCTCCTGTGGGGTGCTGGCCCCGATCGGTCAGCCCAGCACTCCTCTTGAGTGCTGGGCTCTTTTGCCGGCACCCCTCCCCCCGGTGGTCCAGCAGGGCCCCGGTGCGCACAGCGCTATGCCCCGCCACTTTAATCAGGGGAGGAGGCCTGCAGTACCGCGGTGCTACATGCCAACGCGCGTGAAGCTGCTGCACGTAGCACCGCGATATTCAATGGGAGCACCCCAAGAGGGGGGGGCGCGTCCAGTAGCGCCCCGTCTCCTGCTTAGGGCGCTCCCATTCAATTTCGGGCGCGGGGCCGCGAACATTTTCGGGGCACTAAAAGTAGTGCCTTGGTGAAGTTAGCGGCCAAAAGGGGGTGTGGCCCAAAGGGGGTGCGACCAAATTTCCCCCCCTAGAATTCAGGGGTGTGAGAAGGCCCGCCAATCCATCAGTTTAACTGCCTTTCAGGACCTGTTTCAGGGCCGAGTCCGACTGTTTTCCAATGTTTTTCGACTTTAAATCTATCTCAATCACAATAAAACATTATGTGAAACTGTCGCATCTAATAATATGGACAATATATTATCGGGAAATTGGGTGGTACAGTGAGACATTGAGGGGGATTTTAACCCAGTACTCAGTACTAGGTCCTTGCTTTTTGTGGTATAGATCAACGATCTTGACTTGAATATAGTGGGTATGATTAAGAAGTTTGCAGATGATACTAAAATCGGCTGTCTGGTTGATACTGAAGAAGGAAGCTGTAGACTGCAGGAAGATATCAATAAATCGGTCAGGTGGGCAGAACAGTGGCAAATGGAATTCAATTCGGAGAAGTGTGAGGTAATGCATTTGGGGAGGGCTAACAAGGAAAGGGAATACACATTAAATGGTAGGACACTGAGTAGTGTAGAGGAACAAAGGGACCTTGGAGTGCATGTCCACAGATCCCTGAAGGTAGCAGGCCAGGTAGATAAGGTGGTTAAGAAGGCATACGGAATGCTTGCCTTTATTAGCCGTGGCATAGAATACAAGAGCAGGGGGGTTATGCTTCAACTGTATAAAACACTAGTTAGGCATCAGCTAGAGTACTGCATGCAGTTCTGGTCACCACATTACAGGAAAGATTTGATTGCACTGGAGAGGGTACAGAGGAGATTTACAAGGATGTTGCCGGGAGTAGAGAATCTTAGCTATGAGGAAAGACTGGATAGGCTGGGTCCTTGGAACAGAGGAGGCTGAGGGGAGACCTTATTGAGGTGTATAAAATTATGAGGGCCATAGATAAAGTGGATAGAAAGGACCTATTTCCCTTAGCAGATGTGTCAAAAACCAGGAGGCACAGATTTAAAGTAATTGGTGGATGGTTTAGAGGGGATTTGAGGGGAAATTTCTTCACCCAGAGGGTTGTGGGGGTCCGGAACTCACTGCCTGAAAGGGTGGTAGAGGCAGGAACCCTAACCACATTTAAAAAGTACTTGGATATGCACTTGGGATGCTCTAACCTGCAGGGCTACGGACCAAGAGCTGGGAAGTGGGATTAGGCTGGATAGCTCTTTGTTGGCCGGCGCGGACACGATGGGCCGAAATGGCCTCCTTCCATGCTGTAACTTTCTATGATTCTATGATTCTATGAACCCTACCCACCCATCGGGAACCGGACAGGTAAGCAGCTAAAATCCACTGGGTGACTTACCCGTTGATGTCCTGCCTGGATCCTGCAATTGCCGATATTTAGAGGCATGTCCGGGCAAACGACTAAGCTTCCCACCAAGGGCCAACCATCTTCAGCTGCTTCATCAATGACCTTCCCTCCAACATAAGGTCAGAAATGGGGATGTTCGCTGATGACTGCACAGTGTTCAGCGCCATTCACAACTCCTCAGATAATGAAGCAGTCCATGCCCGCATGCAACAAGACCTGGACGACGTTCAGGCTTGGGCTGATAAGTGGCAGGTAACATTCGCACCACAGAAGTACCAGGCAATGATTATCTCCAACAAGAGCGAATCTAACCACCTCCCCTTGACATTCAATGGCATTACCATCGCCGAATCCCCCACTATCAACATCCTGGGGGTCACCATTAACCAGAAACTAAACTGGATCAGCCACATAAATACAGTGGCAACAAGAGCAGGTCGGAGGCTAGGTATTCTGCAGCGAGTGTCTCACCTCCTGACTCCCCAAAGCCTTTCCACCATCTACAAGGCACAAGTAAGGAGTGTGATGGAATACTCTCCACTTGCCTAGATGAGTGCAGCTCCAACAACACTGAAGAAGCTCGACACCATCCAGGACAAAGCAGCCTGCTTGATTGGCACCCCATCCACCACCTTAAACATTCACTCCCTCCACCACCGGCGTACCGTGGCTGCAGTGTGTACCATCTACAAGATGCACTGCAACAACTCGCCAAGGCTTCTTCGGCAGCACCTCCCAAACCCATGACCTCTTCCACCTAGAAGGAAAAGGGCAGCAGGCACATGGGAACACCACCACCTCCAAGTTCCCCTCCAAGTCACACACCATCCTGACTTAGAAGTATATCGCCGATCCTTCATCGTCGCTGGGTCAAAATCCAGGAACTCCCTACCTAACAGCACTGTGGGAGTACCATCACCACACGGACTGCAGCGGTTCAAGAAGGCAGCTCACCACCACCTTCTCAAGGGCAACTAGGGATGGGCAATAAATGCTGGCCTTGCCAGCGACACCCACATCCCATAAACAAATTTTTAAAAAAGCTGACCGTGTCCTTCTTTAAATATGCAGATCAGGGGTTTGATTACGATTTGAACTCTAGCTGAGCGAGGAAGCCGCTGCAGCTTTCCGGCCAGGTGAAGGCCTGTCAGAAGCGGATCGGAAGCAGAAGAGGCCATTCATGGTACTTTGCTTTGTGGGGCCAATAGAAGCCCGTGGAATAAAAGGGACAATGACAGCATGGATACGAAATTGGCTAAGTGACAGGAAACAGAGAGTAGTGGTGAACGGCTGTTTTTCGGACTGGAGGAAGGTATACAGTGGTGTTCCCCAGGGGTCGGTACGAGGACCACTGCTTTTCTTGATATATATTAATGACTTGGATGTGGGTGTTCAGGGCACAATTTCTAAATTTGCAGATGACACAAAGCTTGGATGTCTAGTGAACAGTGAGGAGGATAGTGATAGACTTCAAGAGGACATAGACAGGCTGGTGGAATGGGTGGACACGTGGCAGATGAAATTTAATGTAGAAAAGTGCAAAGTGATACATTCTGGTGGGAAGAATGAGGAGAGACAATAAAGAGTACAATCCTAAAAGGGTTGCATGAACAGAGAGACCTAGGGGTATATGTGCACAAATCGTTGAAGGTGGCAGGGCAGGTTGAGAAAGCGGTTAAAAAAGCTTACGGGATCCTGGGCTTCATAAATAGAGGCACAGAGTACTAAAGCAAGGAAGTTATGATGAACCTGTATAAAACACTAGTTTGGCCTCAACTGGAGTATTGTGTCCAATTAAGGGCACCACACTTTAGAAAGGATGTGAAGGCCTTAGAGAGGGTGCAGAAAAGATTTACAAGAATGGTTCCTGAGATGAGGAACTTCAGTTACGTGGATAGCCTGAGAAACTGGGGGTGTTCTCCTAAGAGCGGAGAAGATTGAGAGGAGATTTGATAGAGGTGTTCAAAATCATGAGGGGCCTAGACAGAGTAGATAGAGAGAAACTGTTCCAATTGGCAGAAGGATCGAGAAACAGAGGACACAGATTTAAGGTGATTGGCAGAAGAACCAAAGGCGACATGAGAAAAAACTTTTTTACACAGCAAGTGGTTATGATCTGGAATGCGCTGCCTGAATGTGGAGGCAGATTCAATCGTGGCTTTCAAAAGGGAATTAGATAAGTATCTGAAGGATAAAAAATTGCAGGGCTACGGGGAAAGGGCGGGGGAGTGGGACTAGCTGAAGTGCTCTTGCAGAGAGCCGGCATGGGCTCGACGGGCCGAATGGCCTCCTTCTGAGCTGTAACCATTCTATGATTCTATGAATGCTCCTCCGGGCCCTATGGAATGACCCGGGACCCCAGCCCCCACACTTAACTGAGTGCTGACAACATTTTGGGCAGGAAGGCGGCTTACGGCATGTTAATGAGGCCTGGTGTTAAAATCGCAGTGGGCTCATTCTACCACGGGCGGACAGAAAATTAACTGTTACCTGCAGTTTCCTGCCAAAAACAACATGGGAGATAAAATCAACCCAGCTATCATTTTAGTTTTGAGACCTGGGTTTCAATTCAGTCCAGACTGAATGGAGGAACAGTTTTTTTTCTGCATGTTGGTTATAAAGATCCAAAGTGAAATGAGTTTGGGTCGTTTCAATATAGTTCCCGTGGGCCCACAGCCCAGAATTGGCACTAAACTAACAAAGTTATTCTGTGAGACCATACAGATTACTGGTAATGAAAAGTGGAAATGTTTCCAGTAGTGTAGAAGGCAGTGTTCTCCAGGCATTCAGCAGAGGGACATTATTAGGGCAGAGTAAAGGTGCTTTTGCGCTGAGCAAGACCCACTCTAGTGCCTCTGGGCTCCCAAAGTGTGAGTTTTCTGCAGCCGGCTAAAATCCAAATGTAAAAGTCTTAGCATTTTTGCTGGCAGCCAGCTGTGTAAGATCTGCGATTTGGGACCAGGTGGCACTAACACAACCTTGAAAGGAGTTTTTACTCTGCACTTGGCCATGTGGTTGTGACCCGTGAGAACCCACTACTGATAATGGGTGACAAAAGTGGAAGACCCACCATCACTAACATCCCTCACCTTGATGAGCAAAACATTTACCACATTGTTTCTTAATTCAGTACATAATTGACCAAGAACTGAACTAAAACCTATGGGACAGAAACAATTTGCCCTTTTCCGCCCTTTTTCATAACAACTTTTTCACACGCAAAGCCACAAATAAGGATCTTGGGTTGAACAGATCATGGAACAGAGCAGAAATGAGAGGATGTGAATCTTTGATTCATCCTTATCTGGAGTACTGTGAGAGTTCTGGTTGGCCAACTTACAGGAAGAACATTATGGCATTGGAAAAAAGTGCGTCAAATGGCCATCTGACATCTGAGCTGGAAGGAGATCAGTGAAGAGAAGACTGAGAGGGAATTTAATTAAAGGACTCAAGATCCTTAATGGTATCAACAAATTGAACCTTGAGAAACTGTTTACCATGGCTGCAAGAATAACATACAATCATACAGAATAGAAGGGCCTGTTGTGCCTGTGTGGGCTCTTTAAAAGAGCTATCGAATTAGTCAACTCCTCTACTCTTTTCTCGTACCCCTGCAAATTTTTCCTTTACAAGACTATATCCAATTCCCTTTTGAAAGTTCCTAGTGAATTTGCTTTCACCACCCTTTCATACAGTGCAGTACAGATGATAACAACTCACTGTGACTTATGGGGACATGGGCTGAAGCTCACAAGAGGGACGGCGAATGGACAGGCCAGATGTAACTGCTTCACACAGAAGATGATGAATGTTTGGAATTGAGCGCCTAAGGAAGGCGATCGAGGCTGATAACATCAGTCATTTTAAGAGGGAGTTGGACAGGCATTTGATGAGAAAATCAATTGAGGAATATAGCTCGTGAATTGTGTGTTCTGTTTTTTGAACTATGGGCGCAGCCAATTGGACCAAACGTCTTGTTCAGTCTAGTCAACTGCTATTTCCTATGTAAAGCCTCCTGAGTTCAGAGATGTTGGGAAGTGTAGGGTGGGGCTGCCAACAATTGCCCTCCACTCATGCTCAACACAAAACATACCTTGTAACAGGACAAGAAACCACCATTTCATCCTACAGCTCATCAAAGTGGAACATTCCTCTGGGTTGATGTCTAAAACCTAGACCATCATTAGAAGAGGACGAATACCCTTACAGATAAGGAGCAAGTGGACAATGTTTTTATTGCGGCATTTGAAAAATAAACCAGAACATTATGGCCTATAAATTTGGCACTATGCTGCCTATTCAGCCCCCAATATGGCAGAAAGGAAGCGCTCACACATTTGCGGCCGGAAGTGCGCGCCCAACATATTGGGAAAGGAGGTTGCACTGGTGGCAGGAGCGCATGCCGGCAACATTGAAAGTGAAGATCAATTTATCTAAATTAATGTGCTGTGCTTCCCTCCAGCCTGAGGCCCTCCCCCCGCCCAGTTGGAGGCCCAATCTCTCCCCCCTTCGGCCTGAGGCTCAATCTTTCCCCACTTCCCACCCCCAGCCTGAGGCCCAATCACTCCCCCCCCTCACCGGCCTGAGGCCAAATCTCTCCCCACCCCCCTCCCCCTTGGCCTGAGGCTCAATCCCTCCCTGCTCCCCAGCCAGAGGCCCAATCTCTCCTCCCTCCTTGGCCTGAGGCCCAATCTCCCCCTTACCCCCCACCCACCCCAGCCTGAGGCTCAATCTCTCCCCCCTCCCCAGCCTAAGGCCCAATCTCTCCTCCCTCCTTGGCCTGAGGCCTAATCTCCTCCTTACCCCCCACCCACCTTGGCCTGAGGCCTAATCTCTCCCCCTCCCTTGGCCTGAGGCCCAATCTCTCCTCCCCCCTTGGCCTGAGGCCCAATCTCCCCCTTACCCCAACCACCCCCCCACCCCACCGGCCTGAGGCCCAATCTCTCCCCCCCCCACCTCAGCCTGAGGCCCAATCTCTCCTCCCCCCACCTCAGCCTGAGGCCCAATCTCTCCTCCCTCCTCCCAGCCTGAGGCACAATCGCTTCTATCCCCCTGGCCTGAGGCCCAATTTCTGCACCCCCCCCCACCCCTTTGGCCTGAGGCCCAACTTCTACACCCCTCTCCCACAGCCTGAGGCTTAATCTCTCACCTCCCCACCATGGCTTGAGGTCCGATCTCTACCATACCTCCCCCTGCCTGAGACCCAATCTATCCTCCACCTAAGGCCCAATTTCTTTCCCAACCCCCTCAGCCTGAGGCACGAACTGTTCCCCCACCGGCCACCGATTGCCCCCCGGGCCTCCCCCTTACTCACTTACCATAGAGCCACTGCAGCGGCCTGTTCTTCAGTGACAGTTCGCTGGGCAAGATGCAACTTACTCTCTGCAGCTCACCAGCTTCATGGCCCACGCCCAAAAATAGGTGTGATTGTATTTCTACCCCCATATATGTTAAAGTATCTCTCAGTCATCATAGACAGTTAGCTGTGTTTGAGAGTGCAGGCTCTTGATTTCCACCAACAGAATTGGTCGGCTGTTAATTTAAAAAGGAAAAGTCTGCAACAAAAGACTTGACCACCCATAATTTCACACTGAGTTACAACTAAACTGAAATTAGCGCTTTGATGTTAAAGTTCCCCTTGGTGGATTTAACGCTATGTTTCATTTTCCATTCGGAAAATATTGAGCTCAGTAGTTAACAGTAAACGCCAATTCAGTCAACTGTTAGGGCACGGACTCGATTAATAATTTCTTTTGTTTTCCAATATTTCAAAGCCCTCTTGCTCCAAATGTTATTAGTCACACTTCCACCAGGTTTTATTAATGCCAAGAAGGATAAGCTGATGCTCTTACTGGTTTCCTTTGTGCTGGTGTGTGAGTAAAATAAGTGTTTGAACCTCACCGATTTATTGTGACATGTTAGGAAGCTGCATTCATGATTTCGACCAGCTGTTTTGTGCAAAGCATCCAAAGATCCCATATATGCATTCTGTTTCATTTCTACTCTGTCCTGAATGCACATTGAGGTACATTTAGCAATCACAACATACGCTACACAAAAAAACTGGCAATATCTATGCCACCTCTTGCATAACAAATAATATTAATAAAAGTAGGACTAGAATATAAAAGATGTAGTTAAATCCACAAACTGCAGGAATTGCACCTTAGAGGGTGAAAAGCCAGGTTTCACAGTCACAAACAAACTGGATTGTCGTCCCACGGCCCCTTGCAGACTTCCCTCTGCAGAACTGAAGAGGGGCAAAAGGCAGCAGAAAATGTTGGAAATGCAAGGCGGGTGAGTTAGCGTCTGTAAATAGACAGGTTATTGTTGCGGGTAACACAAAATGTTAATTTGTCTCTTCTTTTCACAGATAATGACTGACCTGCTGGGGGTGACTTTCACATTAAGCGGGGGCTGAATGTAGCGGCGGGATCGGATTGGCCGCCCATTATCCACACCGTCCTATTATCCTTTCCATTGACTTCAATACCAATCCAATACCCTCAGTTTTGTGACCCGCTGAAACTTGAAAGCTACCCCCATTACGCACTTATAGGGGGTTAAATTGGATAAAACCCAAAATCGGGTGCGGGGATTGTGGTGCGTGATTAACCCGCGCCCGTTCATTGCGCTGCAGGCAGGATATTAAATTTGTGCAGCCTGCTGATTTCCAGGATTGCTGCGTGCAGCCAGCACTACCCGAGCTGTTCATTGGCTGCACACATCAGCAGGGGGCCCGATATCAGGGGTGGCTAGCGCTAATTAAAGGTAGTCTAAACCTCTTAAAGGGGAGGTGTATTGTGGCTGCTGGAAGTGATGTCAGAAAGATCATTGATTTTGAAGATTTTTGCCAAGATGGGTCAACCTGCAAGAGAGCATGCTCCAAGGTTTTCTAACAATGCACTGGAGGCCTTGGTGCAAGGCGCAAAGAGAAGGAGGGACATCCTGTATCCATGGGGGGCGGGGGCTGGGAGGGTGCAGGAGGCTCAAGAGTCAGTGGGAAGCAGTAACGGCAGAGGTCAATGCCAGGTGTATACCTCCAAGAGCATGGATGCAGTGCAGGAAGAAACTTGACGAGTGAGTTCAATCTTCAAATGGCATATTTTACCAACTGCACCACTAGCCTCATCCACTGTTCCAATTTACGACACCCCTATCACCCACCTACCAACACTCTCTATCAATCAGTACTCAACCCTTCAATTCATGTGCTTTACCTCACCCTCACACAGCTCGCACACACTGATAGCTATTCAACCATGACAGCCACATCACCCAAACATATTGCAGCACACTCAACGACACACTTCCCTCTTTCTTGCAGGAGAAGGTGGCGCATAACGGGAGGCAGCAGGAAAGAACTGGAGGAGGACAAGCGTGGCTGCATGTTTTAACCCCCATGGAGGAGACAGTCCTGGCCATCATGGGAAGGGGCATTGCTGAGGCCGTGGCCACAGGCGGGCTGGAGGGATCAATGATGAGTGTATCTGCTGACCTAATCCTCCTTCTCTCTTCCCACTTCTCCCTCATCCTACAATCTCTACTGACTCACAAGCTGCAGATGGTGTAAGCAAGCATTTCTTACTTTCTCCTCTCCCCTCACCACAACCAACCCTTGTCCCTTTTTCATTTCAGATATCCAAGAACTGGAACCTACCCAGTCAGAGGAGGAAGAGGAAGAAGACACTGAAGATGAAGAGATACCCTCACTCGATCTTACACTCAGAGACACCAGCTCACATACTGACACTGTGCATAATTTAGAGGTTAGGATAGAGGTGGGATCTGACTGTGGTGAAACACCGGGTACATGTGTGCAGGAACCAGGGCGGGGGGAAAGGATGACGCAGGTGCCAGCTCATAGGCGGCCAAGGTCGCACACTAGTTGCTGCAGAGGGGTCAGATGAGGACTTCGATGGCCCAGGCTACAGAAGAAGGCTGATAGCGTACACAACCAAATGATTGGTGAACTGGAAAGCCTACCAGAAAGCCTACACACAATGTCAAGGAGCGTAGAGCACTCCAGCACTAACTTGGCACAGGGCTTTGTGCAGAGCTTGGAGCCCCTCCTTTCAAACATGGAATGGGTGGTCACCTCCATCAGCACACCTGTGGAACCCACCATGATGCAGTGTCTGATGGCCAATGTCACACCTTGCATTGCAGCACAAACAATTTCTATCAAAGGTCTGAGTGCTGTAGTGGAAGCTCAGACTGCTGCTTTGGCTGCTCAGACTGTTGCCATTGTGGCTCTGGATACCACTGTTCAAAGGGGCTTCCAGGGTGTCACAGCAGTCCATCAATCTGTTCTCTAACAGATCACCACGATTGCTGAGGCGCCGCCCCGATAGAGTGGCGGTGGCTCCTTGGAACACAAACCTGCTGCCCTCTCTCAGGATGACAGCATTCATGCTCCCACCCTACTGCTCCGCCAGTGCCCTTGCTGTTGCCTGTCAGCCAGCCGGCTCAGACTGCTGCCGGCCAGGCCAAGATGGTGCAGCCTGAAGCCGGACCTTGAGGCCCAGAGCGGCTCGTGGTCATTCTCCAAGGCCATCTGCAGTCTCCTCAATTGAAAATCAGCAACCTTCCACCTCCCGTGCTGCAGCCACTGGGGAAGCACCTCATAGGAGCACGAGAATAGGCAAAGGCACACGGAAAACAGGCACTAAGGGAATGCACAAGGGTGATTACTTTCATTTTGAATGCATTATTTAATGTGAATTTATAACATTGGAATTGAATATGCATTTCCTGGTGGTTTTTATTTTGTGCTGTCAGAAAGAGGATGATGTAATGATCAGAGGTTGAGGAAAGGTAAGGAATGAAGTTACTGGTAACGCTCATGAATAGGTTGATCATGTAGAGCCCGGGCAGAAAGGGGCTATCTACAGTGCAGCATCCCTTCCTCTTCCTTTTCCTGCACTTCCACTTGCACTTCCTCCTCCTCCACTTTCTCCCCCTTCTAGCAGCTTGATCTTCTCTGCGTGGCCTCTCTTCATTCTTCCAGTCAAGTCCCAGAGACCCTACCAGGCCCATCCATGTCTGGAAGAAACTTCTTTCGGTACATTATTTTATATGACAAAAAAAGTACTTCAGCACCAGCTCTTGTTTATTTCTGACCACTCCGTGTAAACTATTCAAACTTTAACTAAGTATAGGAAACCTCCCAAACCACATACAATTGCACCAGCAGCCAGAAGAAATAATCCAGCAACTAACCTGTAAGTACTTTATGATCCCTTTAAATAGTGCCGGTGGGAGTCCTTCATTCTGTTTAACGACATGTGCAGTTGTGCGAGGTTAAGACAGGGTGTTGGCTGGCATGTGGAGTTGGAAAATGGCAGCGGTGGCTTTGAATCAGCATTGCACACTGATTCACATCATCATCTCACTGCTCTGCATGCTGCCAGCAGTCGTCAGATGGCCTCCTGCACACTTCCCGTCGGATGTGTGTGCGTGCATCTCGGACCCCATTTTCAAGTCTTATGTAGCCGTGCAGCACCTAGAAAACTTGTTCTACATGGCTCAATTTAGTCCCCCTCGAATCATAGAATTTTACAGCATTGAAGGAGGCTATTCACATCATCGTACCTTTGCCTCTTGAACTGGACATAAGGAAAAACATTCCTGTCCTTTCCCTGCCTCTGCACTTGCTTAAAACCTGTTATATCTCAAACTTTTTTCAGTTCTGACGATAGGTCATAGACCTGAAACATTAGTTCAGTTTCTCTCTCCACAGATGCTGCCTGTCCTGCTGAGTATTTCCAGCATTTTCCATTTTTATATAAGAAAAAACTTGTTATCTAATAACCAATCCTTCTCCCAACTCTAGCTTCTATTTTCTCTCTCTTGCAGCCTTTCTTCTTTGCCTTGTTACCTCTGTAAAGACCTTAAAAGCCTTTATGAAACCATTCCTTTATGGCTGTGCTTCCAGCTACCTCCCCAATGGGATTTCTCTTCCTCTTCCTGCTTGAGTCCCATGACCATACCGTAAAACACCTTGGGACGTCCTGCTAAGTGAACAGCTCTGTGTAAAGTACACATTGTTGTGGCTGCTATTGTTCATTATGGAAGACTCTATAGACATTGCTGTGATATTATTTATTCATGACTAAAACAGACAACAAACATGATCATATAACGTACCATACTCAGCACAAGTGAATTTTTATGTTCATTCAAGTGAGAGATGTCCGTGCTGGGGAATAAAACACTTTTCCACTTTCCACACTCAGTGTCAAATTCCAAACACCGCCAAGTTAGATAAAGAATGGATTCGGTTTGGAATCAGTCTCCTTCTCCTCTGTCCCAAGGTTGTGCCTTGCACAAGTACTCAAAATGATGGCACCTCCTTGGCCACTCTTTGGGCCAGGAGGGTGAACAGTCACTATATTAGCTGGAGCAGTGGGGTAACATTCCAGCAATTTCTGACTGCACGTTAATTACCCTTCATGTGTGTCCCTTGGAACTTGGTTTGTCAGCAGTGTCTAAGTTTCTGAGACAGCACATAAATAACATGGAGCAATGAACAATTCGTAAGATTCAATAACATCAAAGAAAATGCTAATCAGTAATTTAATGACAAATATTAATTCGTTTTCAACTGTTCAACTGCTCACAACTGTTGACTTTCAATAAATTAGATAGCTAATTAAGGAGCGATGAGAGCAAATTGAAGGTTTTTTTGATTCTTTGAATAAACATAAATATCAAACTTTGCTGTAATTTAAGATAATGCAAAAAGACGATGCTCACAAGATCTCAAAGGACTTTGGAACATCTGAGGATCCTGAAAGAGTAGTTAAGGAACTGTGAAGCATTACATTATGAATGATGATTAGGTTGCAAGCTGACAGTTTTGAATAGGACATTTTTCTCATTACACAAGGTGATTGACTGCAGAACGGCCCCTTTTTTCAGTTGAATTCACCATCAATCACTGGAGAATCATCACATTTTGGGGCCAAAAGCTTCGAAGCACTCAACATAGCCTGTGTCAGTTTATTCTCACATCGTCCATTCTACGGTTTGATACAATCATCATCAAGTCCCCTTTGGGTGCGGTTCCACTACACAAAACTAATCACAAATTGGCTGTACATATTTTTCCCTCCAATTTTCTTCTTTCCTGGCCTGACTCATCGTTGTGTGCAGCTCCATCTGTGCCAGCCATTATTCAGTACTTCAGCCATTTTTAGTGCGTGTAGCCTAGATATTAAAGGGCTGCGTTTGTGAATGCACACTACTGTGGGGAGAACAACAACAGCAACAACTTGCATTTATATAGCGCCTTTCACATATTAAAACATCCCAAGGCACTTCACAGGAACCTTATCAACAAAATTTGACACCAAGCCACATAAGGAGATATTAGGACAGATGACCAAAAGCTTGGTCAAAGAGGTAGGTTTTAATGAGCGTCTTAAAGGAGGAGAGAGGTAGCGAGGTTTAGGGATGAAATTCCGGAGCTTATGGCCTAAGCAGCTGAAAGCACGGCCACCAATGCAGGAGATCACGGGTATGGTTCCTGTTGTTTTTCATCCATTAAAATGAATAGCTGGAAAACCAGGTAGATAAGGTGGTTAAGAAGGCACACAGGATACTTGCCTTTATTAGCCGACAATAGAATATAAGAGCAGGGAGGTTCTGCTGAAACTGTATAAAACACTAGTTAGGCCGCAGCTAGAATACTGTGTGCAGTTCTGGTCACCACATTACAGGAAGGATGTGATTGCACTCGAGAGGGTGCAGAGGAGATTTACGAAGATGTTGCCTGGGCAAGTGAATTTTAGCTATGAGGAAAGATTGTATAGGCTGGGGTTGTTTTCTTTGGAACAGAGGAGGCTGAGGGGAGACCTAATTGGGGTGTATAAAATTATGAGGGGCCTAGATAGATTGGATAGGAAGGACCTATTTCCCTTAGCAGAGGGGTCGATAACCAGGGGGCATAGATTTAAAAGTGAGAAGTCGCACAACACCAGGTTATAGTCCAACAGTTTTATTTGAAATCACAAGCTTTCGGAGCTGCTGCTCCTTCGTCAGGTGAAGGGGCAGCAGCTCCGAAAGCTTGTGATTTCAAATAAAACTGTTGGACTATAACCTGGTGTTGTGCGACTTCTCACTTTTGTCCACCCCAGTCCAACGCCGGCATCTCCGCATCATAGATTTAAAGTAATTGGTCGGAGGTTTAGAGGGGATTTGAGGAGAAATTATTTCACCCATAGGTGGTGGGGGTCTGGAACTCACTGCCTGAAAGGATGGTAGAGGCAGAAATCTCTGACCTGCTCTTGTTGCCACATTATTTATGTGGCTGGTCCAGTTAAGTTTCTGGTCAATGGTGACCCCCAGGATATTGATGGTGGGTGATTCGGTGATGGTAATGCCGTTGAATGTCAAGGGGCAGTGTTTAGATGCTCGCTTGTTGGAGATAGTCATTACCTGGCACTTCTGTGTTGTGAATGTTACCTGCCACTTATCAGCCCAAGCCTGAATGTCGTCCAGGTCTTGCTGCATGCGGGCATGGACTGATTCATTGGGCTGGATTTTGATACTGGGGCGGGTTGGGGTCGTGTCATCCGCATTTCGTGTTATCCACCCGACTGCAATTGGATGTGGGAGATTGATGGAATTTTCACTTAATTGGGCAATTGAGTTCCAGCATGTGGGAACCCATGAACCAATTAGTGGTTTCAGTCTGAAAGTCACCTCTGATGATGTCATCATTGCTGCTGCATTGCAGGTCAGAGACTGCCTGGCTTTTGCTGTGAGAGGACCTGGATGCAAAATGAGCAGCAGCTCTAAGGAGAGAGAGAGAGAGAGAGAGAGAGACATTTTTTTGCATCCAGGTCCTCTCACAGCAAAGGCCAGGCAGTCTTCAATGCAGCAGCATCAGAGGCGACTTTCAGACCTAATACTACTACTACCTTCATCACATCTCCATTCTAATAGTGGACCTGCAGCTGATAGTCAGCTATCCAAATGTGCTCCCGCCAGGTTTCACAATCATGGTTCAGAACAGGCGTGCTTCACGTAGATCAAGGGTTAAAATCACAAAGGCCTGTCAAAATGGCATTATAGAGCCAATTTAGTGCTTGTTAAGGGCCTTAACAGCCTATCTCGTCTCTTAAAGACGGGATGGAGTTGGGACCAGCAGACACGATTTAATGAAAATTGATGGAGGCGGGATGGAGGCGAACTTGTGCCCGCCCACCAGTTTTTGCAATTTTAACCCCCCACACACCTCCAAACCCGCCTCCACGGGTCAATGAAAATCCAGCCCATTATCTGAGGAGTTGCAAATGGCATTGAACACTGTGCAGTCATCAGCGAACATCCTCACTTCTGACCTTATGATGGAGGGAAGGTCATTGATGAAGCAGCTGAAGGTGGTTGGGCCTAGGACACTGCCCTGAGGAACTCCTGCAGTGATGTCCTGGGACTGTGATGATTGACCTCCAACCACCAAAACCATCTTTCTTTGTGCTAGGTATGACTCCAGCCAGCAGAGAGTTTCCCCCCCGATTTCCATTGACTTCTGTTTTACTAGGGCTCCTTGATGCTACACTCGGTCAAATGCTGCCTTGATGTCAAGTGCAGTCACTCTCACCTCACCTCTGGAATTCAGCTCTTTGTCCATGTTTGGACCAAGGCTGTAATGAGGTCTGGAGCCAAGTCATCCTGGCGGAACCCAAACTGGACATCAGTGAGCAGGTTATTGGTGAGTAAGTGCTGCTTGATAGCACTGTCGACGACACCTTCCATCACTTTGCTGATGATTGCGAGTAGACTGATGGGGCAGTAATTGACTAGATTGGATTTGTCCTGCTTTTTGTGTCCAGGACATACATGGGCAGTTTTCCACATTGTTGGATAGATGCCAGTGTTGTAGGTATACTGGAACAGCTTGGCTAGAGGCGTGGATAGTTCTGGAGCACAAGTCTTCAGCATGACAGCCGGGATGTTGTCGGGGCCGACAGCCTTTGCTGTATCCAGTGCGCTCAGCCATTTCTTGTGGAGTGAATCGAATTGGCTGAAGCCTGGCTTCTGTGGTGGCGGGGACCTCAGGAGGCGGCCGATATGGATCATCCACTCAGCACTTCTGGCTGAAGATGTTTGCAAACGATTCATCTTTGTCTTTTGTACTCACATGCTTGGCTCAAATATCATTGAGGATGGGGATATCCATGGAGCCTCCTCCTTCCGTTAGTTGTTTAATGGTCCACCACCATTCACCATTTAGAAGAATCAGAGGTGATCTCATTGAAACTTCTAAGATTCTGAGGTGGATTGACAAGGTAGATGCTGAGAGGTTGTTTCCCTGGCTTGAAAGTCTAGAACTAGGGGACAGAGTCTCAGCATAAGGGCAGCCATTTAAGACTGAGATGAGGAGGAATTTCTTCACTCAGAGGGTTCTGAATCTTTGGAATTCTCTACCGAAAAGGGCTGTGGATGCTTAGTCATTGAGTATATTCAAGGCTGAGGTAAATACGCCGTGAATTTGCCAGCGCTCAATGGATAAGATGGGTGGCAGGTCAGCTGTGAAATTTAAAATGATTGACAGCGGGTCGGGAACCCATTGACAAAACGTGCATACCTGCATTTCCCGATGTCGGGTCTGCCAGTGCTGAGCAGACCCGACATGCAGCGGCGGGGTCCCCAATTCAAATCATTAGTGGCTTGCTTACAGCCACTTTACAATGCTTTTATTCCCAGCTTTTTGAATTTGACAGGTCGTCCACTGGTTCCTTACTGTGCCTAGACCTCGTCTGTGAAACTGAGACGGGAGGTTACTCGCCATTGAATCAGCTGATGAGTTGACAGCTTCAGATGTCAAGTCAAAGCTCCCAGATGATTGAGAAATGTTCCCTTAACCACCAACTTCTCTAAACTGCATTTCCACTACAGATTCAGGATGCTGCAAGTCTTTACACAAGTCTCCATCCAGTCTGACCTCATTACCTCTCCCACCATTGACAGATCGCTTCTATCATCTCTACTTCACCTGCCATCTATTCCATCAGCACGGGTGCACTTTATACTCTTTCACCTTGGTCCTCAGAATCCCACCACAATCAGCCCCAACACCAGCAGCTCTAACAACCACACCAAACTTCTCCGCAATCACCTGATGCTGCACAGGACAGAGGGCGGCAGCACCCAACTACATTGCTGCCCGGGATGCCAGGGATGGCCTCACCATGGCCACATTTACTTCACTTGATGCTGCACACCCTGGCTGCCACATGATGCGCCAGGTTGGCACCACCCCACACCAACACCATAAAGCATCCCTACAATGTTCAAGCCATTCCTTTTGCACTCATCAGCATTGTGGGGTGAACCATTATGTCTCACCATTCACTGCAACTCACTAAGCCACTTCCAAAGGTGCACACAAATCTGTCCAAGAACGCAAAGTGTTGAAAATAAAGGTTTCAATGTTTGACATCACATCAAGATAAAGAGGGATGGGTGGAGGTGCAATGTAAATTGGTGTGAGTATGGATGTGCAGGAGTAGGTTAGGGAAGGCAGAGTGATTAGGATGTGATGAGTGGCACAGCAGAATGAGGTTGAGTGTGGCTTTGCAGTAACGTTTCGTGATCTGCTCAGATCATTGAAAGGTTTGTGCCACTGCAGCCTGGTTCTCCTGACCACATCCCTGCTTGTGCCCTCCTGTGCAATGTGCAACCAGGCTGCGTTGGTCTCCTGGGAGGTCTCTTCCGCCAATTGGAAGGGAAGGGAATCGCCCTGCATGCTGTGACTCCCTCCATAAGCATATGGAGGGAGTATTGGGAGAGCCTGGGTGCAGCCCTGTACCTCTGTGCAGTGCTTGTCAGTGTTTGCAGCACCTCAATGCTGTAGGACACTGCACAAATGTCAAAGTAAATTTGCGCATGGTCCCTTTAAGGAAACCGGCTGATGACGCATCACCAAAGATGTCATCAGACCCGCTTCCTTCAATTGGCCGGAAACTGGCAGGGTGGGCTTAACAAGCCCAATCAGGGGAAAGTCATGTCGGAGGCCGGGATGGAGACAGGGTCACGAGCGGGGCCACGACCCACCACCGACGTTGCCCGCCATGCACCCACCGAGGTAGGGAAAATCGCAGCCATAGATTTTTGGACTCTAGGGGAATCAAAGAATTTGGGGATCGGGCGGGAAAGTGGAGTTGAGGTCAAAGATCAGCCATGATCTTATTGAATGGCGGAGCAGGCTCGAAGGGTCACATGGCCTACTCCTGCTCCTAATTTTTATGTTCTTAAACATTCACTCCCTCCACCACTGGCGAACTGTGGATGAAGTGTGTACCATCTACAAGATGCACTGCAGCAACTCGCCAAGGCAGCACTTCCCAAACCTGCGACCTCTACCCTCTAAAAGGACAAGGGCAGTAGGCGCATGGGAACACCACCACCTGCAATTCCCTTCTGAGTCACACACCATCCTGACTTGGAAATATATCGCTGATCCTTCATCGTCGCTGGGTCAAAGATTCTGGAACTCCCTCCCTCCCTAACAGCACTGTGGGAGTACCTTCACCACACAGACTGCAGTGGTTCAAGAAGGCAGCTCACCACCACCTTCTCAAGGGCAACTAGGGATGGGCAATAAATGCTGGCCTTGCCAGCGACGCCCACATCCCAGGAACGAATTTTAAAAAACTGAGGGAACTCTAATTAGTACTAAGTTGGTAATTTTACTCAGAGTGGCCTTATGGATGGCAAGTTTAGAAGTCAAAACTGTTATGTTGGTTCAGAAAAGGAGCTGCTGTTCTGAGTTTGGGATGTGTAAGACTTTCAGACTCGAGTCAGCTATATATTCATGCCTAGATATTCGTCCCGTGCGGTGGGGCAAATGGGTGGTATCGGAACGGCCGCCCGTTATACGCAGCACCTGATATTCAGTTCCATCGCAGTCAATGGAACTGAATATCAGACGCTGTGTGTAACGGGCGGCCGATCCAATTCTGTATGTTTTGCGTCACTGCCTGAGACAAATTTCCAGGCCTAAAGGTGCAGCTTCACACTAGAAGCATAAATATGACTAAAAGCAGCAAGCTGCGTCTTCACATAGGTTGTTGGGGAAAGCCTACCCCTGCTTCAATCCAAGTTGGCTCTTCTATTATTCATCTGTTTCAAGTCAATGGTACTCTTCAGGTATTGGTAAAGTGACTGAGTCACATGTCCTTGTAATTGCAGGAAGGAGTGCTTTAGCTTAGAAAAGGTGGTCACACACTGGGAAGGACAGCCAGTGACTGTTGTATAAAAGCGGTCAAACGGAAGAACATGGTTGTTGTTTTGTTTTCCCTTTTCTCTAGCCCGCAGGCACTGAGCCCAATTGTAGCACCACAACAGCTATGCTGGCTGAGGTCAGCGACTGAACATAGACCACAGATCGAGCCTGCAGCCTTCTTGAGCATCACGATTGAAAGCTACACGCTGGCAATGCATTTCCCCATTAAGCCATTTAACTTGAACTTCTGAGGTGATCTACTCATATTATTTACAAGTGTGAAATGTATTCTCGAAGAAGCTAAAAGCGGCACTTGCTATCTAGCTACAATTCCCTTTTACTGCCACTCACTGCAGTAAATTCATCCCGTAGATAAAAGAACTGACTGGATTATAACTAGTAGTTCTGTGTTATCTGTCAGACTGACACAGTGTATTTTACAAACTAAGTTTTATTGAACTGCCACGAGTAAACCCATAGACTACAGCGCTGCCATCAGTACTGAAAGTATTGACAAACGACAATGTTTTTGGTGTTAATTCATTCGACGGTTCAATACCCCCTTCATTCATTAATTTATCCCCTCATTCATTTTATCTGTTGTTGCTGTTTCAGAGCGGTGCACTCCATCAGTCAATGAACAGCTCCGTGGGCATTGACGGTACGGTCACAGACCTTGAAGGTGATATTTCATGCCAAGGAAAATTAAAGCAATACTGCATTGCAAATTTGAAAGTATGCACAAAACTCACCTTTAAAACAATCTCAGTTTTTAAAAAGTAGCATTGGGTGTGTGTGGGGGGTGGGGGGTGTGGGGGGAGGGAGGCGGTGTTAAGTATGGGAGCAGATTTTATCAATTAGCATGCCTGGGGTGGAGCTTTGTACCCCAGAGTGCATATTGGGAATTTAGGAATAGAGGTGCGCACATGTTTGCGATCTTCCATTGGCTAAGTTCCGATATGTGGTCTCAGTTTGCGGGAGTGCCAATTCGTAAAACTACCCCAGAGTCTCTCCAAGTGAAATTACAGTGCCAAATTAGTGGAACTTTTTGTTTAGCTATGGGTCGACAGCCACTCGGAACTGCACTGACACTGCTAGAAATACATTTTATGTATGACCCTCCCAGCCAGCAGGCACAAGAGACTTCTGAGAATTTTCAAAAAAGCATTTTTCATGCTAATATTTTTGATCAACGGCAATTTCCGTGTTTCCGGGATCTGATGGCAGCGCTGAGAACTCCTAAATCTACAGTGTGGATTAAATTCAAAATAAAGTTCCCTCTGCTTTACCCTAACAATGTCTTTCAAACCAACATTAGAATCATGCCTACTGCAGCAGTGTGCTGCTTTTTCCATTTCTCACACCAGCTATTCAATAGTCTACCTGAGTAAGACTGCCAACAGTCAACCTTAATGGATTCCATCAGTTCTATAAATGATAGCAATTTCAAATACGGCAGAATATACATGGATGATTTGTGGCTAAGGGCTTCTCTTACAGAAATAATAACCTTTAAAGCAACTGCGGTGTATTCCACACACATGATGCAATATTTTACCAGTGGGCTTATTTTTACCTATAATAATTGGCTTAATTGATGATTTACGCAGCTTGCCTGATGATTATTACACTTGGGATTAATTAATAGGGCTGGATCAGATTTAGAGTTATAATAGCAAAAATAGTTTCAATCCCAATATTAAATGAGGCCTAAAAGACTCCTGCACTGTTGGAGGTGTAACCATAATCGTTAAATATCAGTAATCAATGCTATTATATGAAATTCCTATTTTAAGGAAGGTTGTTTATTGTAAAAAATTCATTTGTTTGTTAAAAATAGCTTTTGTTACTAATATTTCACAGCATGATTCAACCGATGGTCTGCTAAAAATACTGTGCAAATTCAAATTGCAGGACTGAAAATAACTGCTGCTCAAATATGGACCAGCAGCACTACGTTGAAAGAAAGAACTTCAATTTATACAACATCTTTCACAACCTCAGGATGTCCCAAAGTGCTTTACAGCCAATTACCTTTAAATTGTAGTCACTGTTGTAATGTAGGGAAACACAGCAGGCAATTTGCACACAGCAAGGTCCCACCAACAGACCAGATAATCTGTTTTACTGAGGGTGGTTGATGGATAAATGATGGCCAGGACACCGGGAAGAACGCCTCTGCTCTTCTTCGAATAGTGACATGGGATCTTTTACATCCAGCTGAGAGCGCAAAAGGGGGCTCGTTTTCACGTCTCATCTGAAAGAGCTTCAATTGTCAGTGTAGTACCAGAGAAATATAATCAGGAAAACTCTACTTCCAGTGGGATGATATCTCAAGAGACAAAAAAAAAAGACTTGTATTTATATAGAGCCTTTCCTGACCTCAGGATGTCCCAAAGCGTTATCCAGCCGATGAAGTACTTTTGAAGTGCAGTCAATGTTGTAACGTAATGTAAACAAAGTGATATTGAAAGCAGGAAACTAATTTTATGAATGGGCATTACTGGGGTGAAACGTTGCTCATCTGGAATGCATATCGAGAACATTTTCCACAGCGTATATTTGCAAAATAGACCTGGAAAAGACCAGAATGCACAGCAGGTCAGTCAGTGTCTGAAACACAAAGTTAGGTTAACATTTTGGATCTTACCCATCAGAAATTTGTGCTCAAATGAAGTTTTCCACTTTCTTTCGGATTCAAGTAGCCACTGGCCTGCTGCATCTTTACAGCATTTCCACTTTTATTTCAGATTTCCAGAATTCATGGTTTCTGTTTATCATTTTTTTGGAGGATGGTTTACAAAAACTATTAACAATACATTTTAATGTTTGTTTCATTTTACATTACAAATTACTGCTTCTTGCCCCAAATCTGGCTTTGGCTTTCTACTCTCAGTTAGTTTAGTGGGCGGCCTTTTGCCTCTGATTCAGAAGGTCATAGGGTCGAATCCCACACCAGTACTTGCACATAAGGGAGGCGAGTTTTGATTCAGGCATATATCAGGCAGTGGTTCCACTCTGCCTTCCTGATACAGTCGGTGGGAGGACCAATCAACATTCGTGACCTACCTCTATGACCAAGTCCCGTTCACCCATCACCCCTGTGCTCGCTGACCTACATTGGCTCCCGGTTAAGCAACGCCTCGATTTAAAAATTCTCATCCTTGTTTTCAAATCCGTCCATGGCCTCGCCCCTCCCTATCTCTGTAATCTTCTCCAGCCCTGCAACCCCCTGCGATATCTGTGCTCCTCCAATTCTGGCCTCTAGAGCATCACCGATTTTAATCACTCCACTATTGGCAGCCGTGCCATCAGCTGCTCTGAAATTCCCTCCCTAACCCTCTCCGCCTCGCCACCTCTCTTTCCCCTTTTAAGACGCTCCTTAAAACATATTCTTTATCAGCCCCAGTATCTCCTTATGTGGCTCAGTGTCAAATTTTGTTTAATAACACTCCTGTGAAGCGCTTTGGGATGTTTTACTACTTTAAAGGTGCTACATAAATACAAGTTGATGTTGTTGTTGTAGTCGTGCCTCATTTAAATTGAATCGGCAAACTGCCAATGCAAATTGTACTCCTTATAAGCAGGAGGGCAGGAGATCTGGTGGGGTGGCTTCTATTTAAAGACAACCTGCAATTATGTGTAATTACGATCAGTGGAATGTGAATTTCTGAAGCAGCAGGCAATATGACGTCAAATAGGGCCCCTGCTTTGCAATTCTCTTTCTACTCAACTCGCTCATTCACACACTCAGTCTGTATGACAACCTGGTGCTGCATTGCACTACCTACCACTCATTGGCTACTGCCCACCCTTGCCCTTATGGACTAACCCTTATCCTTCTGCCCTTTTACTAGGTCCTTCAGATGACTCGGGTCCTGCAGTTGCACAGAACCCTCCCGAAGATGCATTCATTTGCTCTCACACTTCCAAGCCCCAGCACAGAAATCAACATCCAGTGTGCGAAAGGCAGTGAGTTAGAAAGGTCTGCACAGGCTAATTCACAGAACACAAGTAAGCAGGAGCAGGTGCAGGTGGAAAGGATGGCCCAGGAAACAGCTCACCAGAGGGCAAGCTTGCATCCTAGCATTCATCTTTCAACCAAACACAGGTTAACTGGTCGTTTAACCTGTTTATGGGACCTTGCTGTGCTGCCATAATACCCAATGTAACAACGGTGACTTCAAAAGTAAATTGTTAGCTCTGAAGAACTTTGGGGTGTCTTGGCATGTGAAAGGTGCTATATATATATGTTGGAGTAGTTTCAAAAATGGGTAGTGGAAATCTTACACTAGCACAGAATGCAGTGTCTCTTCTAAGGTTGAGTTTAAGGGGAAAAAACGTGCATTTATATAGCACCTTACCACATTTTTAGAGTATCGCAAAGTGCTTCATGTACAATGAATTACTTTCAAAGTACAGTCTCTGTTGTTGTTATGCAGGCAAACTCGGCAGCCAATATGCATACAGCAGAGTTCCACAAACAACAAATTAGATGAATGATTAGCTAACCTGTTTGGCGCTTTTAGTTGAGGGAGAAACATTGTACAGAGCTGATTTTCTTTGAATAGTGTCACAAAATCTGTTACATCCACCTGGATAGGAGGATGGGGCTTTATTTTTTTTATTTGTGTATGGGATGTGGGCATCACTGGCATGGCCAGCATTTACTGCCCATCCCTAATTGCCCTTGAGAAATTTAGGGCTGGATTTTCATTGACCCGTGGAGGCGGGTTTGGAGGTGTGTGGGGGGTTAAAATTGCGAAAATTGGCGGGCGGGCACAAGCCCGTCTCCATGCAATTTTCATTAAATCGTGTCTGCTGGTCCCGACTCCGTCCCGCTTCTAAGAGGTGGGATAGGCTGTTAAAGCCCTTAACAAGCACTAAATTGCCTCTATAATGCCATTTTGAAAGGCCTTTGTGATTTTAACCCTTTTTCTACGTGAAGCATGCCTGTTCTGAACCACGAATGTGAAACCTGACTGACTGACAGACTGACTAACTGACAGGCATATATGGATGGCTATGTGGATGGATGCATATATGAATGGATGGGGAGGAGACATATCTGGGAGTGGTGGTGGTGTAAAAATATCTGGGAGCAGACTTAGGGCTGCTGCTGCTCATTTTGCATCCAGGTCCTCTCACAGCAAAGGCCAAGCAGTCTCTGAAGACCTTCAATGCAGCAGCAATGATGACATCATCAGAGGCGACTTTCAGACTGAAAACACTAATTGATTCATGGGTTCCCACATGCTGGAACTCAATTGCCCAATTAGGTGAAAATCACATCAATCTCCCACATCCAATTGCAGTCGGGTGGATAACACAAAAAGTGGATAACACGACCCCAACCCGCCGCAGTATCAAAATCCAGCCCTATGTCTCAAACCAACAATGCAACATGCCTTGCATTGTTAGCCTCATTTATGTACTGTAAATCCTATTGTGGGACTTGCACCCCCAAATTACTAATAGTGCTAATAGTTACCATAGTGCGACCAGTTGAGGCGAGGCAAGCTAATGCTAGCTATAAGTTATCTGATCAGCCTCTCTTTTAAAGATACCGATCACACTGCTTCCCGTTATTCATCTGTTCAGTGACTCAATTGTACTATTATTTTAATTCAATCTAAACACCATCTTCATGGAATCAGCATATCATGCTGCTGAATATACAAAATATTATTTGAGGCTTTCCCACTTTTTTTCTTTTAAGTGAATGTTAACAGTAGAGAATAAAAGATATTTCCATTTTTGTCACCCACATTAGCATCAAGTTAGATAGAGTGTAAGTGAATTGCAGTATAATACTTCCTTTATTCTGCCTTAACTGTAACCTCAGAAGAGAGCCATCTTCTGTACCAGCAACCATGTCCCAAGCTATCCATTCTTGTTAGCTCTCTGTAATTTGGCATCAGTTCACTGTAAATATCAGGCAAATGTTCATCCTATTAGACTGGACTGGATAGAGGTGAAAGAAAATTGTGCTAAGTCATTCTCACTTCTCAGTCCATTTAACATTACTAGAAAAAAACCTTCCATATTAAAGTAGTCTTTGTGCTTAAGTTATATAGCTCATTCTATAGTTCTATATAAGTTCTAACAGGACTAGACAGACTAGATGCAGGAAGGATGTTCCCGATGGCAGGGGAGTCCAGAACCAGGGGTCACAGTCTAAAGATAAGGGGTAAGCCATTTAGGACAGAGATGAGGAGGAATTTCTTCACCCAGAGAGTGGTGAACCTGTGGAATTCTCGACCACAAAAGGCAGTTGAGGCCAATTCATTAAATATATTCAAGAAGGAGTTAGATATATTTCTTAAGGCTAAAGGGATCAAGGGATATGGGGAGAAAGCAGGGACAGGGTACTAAATTTGGATGATCAGCTCGAGGGGCCGAATGGCCTACTCCTGCTCCTATCTTCTATGTTTCTATGTTTCTATGTGTCTCTAATTCCAACATCTGAAACAAAATATTTTAGACACCCTCAAACCAGTTCCCAATTTCCACGTGAAAAAGTGTTCCTAATTTAACCTGTTAGGTTTGAGCATTAATATTGGATGTTAGCTTGGTTTTGTTGGAAGCATCTTCAAACCCCAATCCAGGATTAAGTTCACAATCTCAGCTGAACACTCTAGTGTAGTACTGAGGGGGTGCCATCTTATCAGAGGTGCGATATTTTGGAAAAGATATTAAACTGAGACTGTGGTCCGGGTACCTACATAATAATATTACTCCACTTCAAAGGTAACTAATTGCATATAACGAGCTTTGTGATGTTTTCTCTTATATTTCTACATGAAATGAGCTGCTTGAAAGATTCTGGCCTTGCCCAATCCTCTGAGTCTACTCTACACATCAACATGGCATCTATAAGATGTCTTTCACCTTTTAACATTGCACTGCACTTAATTTAAATGGAGGGGGGAGGGCAATTTTGACTTTGTTCAATTGTGTAACACGGGGGATAGTGAATTGGCAGCCGATTTTACATCTCTCCTGATTTTCATTTCCATTAAAGTCAATAAAAAGATGGAGAGAGATGTAAAAGGGGGTGCCAACTCGCTATCACACGTTTTACACTATCGCACAAAGTCAAAATCATCCCCGTAAACTTTAAGAAATGTGTGTTGACTAATAATAATACTGTACTGATCAACTGTTCCTAAATCTAAATTATCAACTTTTCAGTCATCAGAATGTCCAAGCACTTGCACTGTACCATTATTTTAATGGTATATAAATATGCTAGTGAACTTAATTACAGTTTAATGGTCCATATCACAGATTTGTATTACATAACTATCAGGGAACATAGGAATTGCTAGATGAAAAAAGACCGAGGTCCATCTAGTTTGCCTCCTACCATCCTGGTAGTTGCATGATACAATGATAATAGAGTTATTAACTAATGGTAATCAATCTCTATTAATTAGTCTACAACAAAACCAGACATGAGGTGAGGAAACCATCAATGGTGGAAAGCTTTCGGAACCATAGTTCTAAAGTCACCTGTTCCTCCCAAGCATGCTGCACTTACCATATGTCATGTCTCAAATTACTCATGTACTGTATCCCAAAATATTATTGTCTGAAAAAATCTATTTAATTTGCAATTGAATGAATCAACACTATCTGCTTTCACCATCTCCCTATCACTATCTCCCGAGGAAGTCTGTTCCATACGTTTACCACTCACTGATATAATATTTCTGCAGATTAGTATGGAATTTAGCCACCTTCAAATATAGGCTGTGTCCTTTGATTCTATTGTTTTGGACAAGATGAAACAGCTTGTCATGGTCTACATTACCTGGTCCCTTTAGAACCCTACCGCAATCTTAACCATAACGTTTATAGTGAGAACATGCCCAATTTTCTCACTGGGAAAGAGAAGTTTGGGAGTTGATATGATTCCTGTTTTTAGGATTCTAAATGGACAAGACTGAGCTATGTAAGGAAACAGAGGAGCTGAAAATCCCTGGCCCTTCTGGTGCATTCCCACTATAATTCCTTATTTTTTGAAACCTCTAATACGCTGATGTATATACGTTTACCACCAAGCTCAGCATTAAAATCAAGTGTCATTACTGTCTCCTATTTAACACACTCTTTGCAGAACCTCAAAACTGTGGCACATCAATCTAATCTTGCTCCTATAATCGATAGACTTTCAAAAGCTAAGTTTACCATCACTTAACCATTATTTCCTCATTGATCTTGTCTTCTCTCCTACATTTTTCAATTTTGGTGATGCTCTGTTCTGTGGGGTTAGATTCCTTATATAGTTTTCTTGAAAAAAATCCATATATTCTCGAACTCCTTGGCATTCTAATGGGGCATCTCTGAGGCATCCACATTCCTGGACTGCCTAAGTTTGCCTAAGGTTTTACATTTTAATTCTTTTTATTGAGTAAGTGTGAAGACAATAGACCAACTTATCCTTACTGGGAATGCAGACATTCATATCCTCCAATAAAAACTGCTGGTTTGGAAAAACGAGCTAATTTTTTAGAAGTCATTAAAGCCGAGAAGAAAAGCAAAACAAATCAATTTGATGTGGTAAGGTCGTTTTTGATTGTAATTCTGCGAATCATAATCGTAGCCCCTGGGTAGTATTAGTTGATTTATTTTTGAATTCCTGGGCCCTGAGCAGTTCTTCACTGTTATAATCTCTTCAATTTCTTTTTGGTATCTGCAGAAACATCGTTGCAACAGTTGTACATCTCAATCCTGAGTTTACTTTCAAAATTGCCCTGACTCGTGCAGTGCCAGCCTTTTTCTGAGTACATTCACAAAGACACTGGAGAAGACATTCACTTTCTCCACACACTCTGATCAAGACAAATGGTTGCTGCTGGTGGTTTGGTGCACTTTAATGTTGTCACACTTCTCTAGGATCCAGTTGTTTTTTTTAATTATTAAAAAATCTAGGTGCATGCCTGACGCAGGGCACAAGCAAGGTAGAAAAGAACAGGAGAGAAGTAGATAGTTCAAGAAGTTGTGGTTAGATAACATTAAGCTTGAGCTTAAAAACCTGTAGACATTGAGAGAAAGGGGAGGTAAGGAGTACCACAGTTTTGAGCTTTTAGGAAAGAATGGGTTAGAGCAGGAGACAATGCCACGTGTTTTGACTTCAACACATGATGCTGGAAGGAGGGAAAGCATGTAGGACGGAATACTTGAAGTTTCGGATTAACAGGAGAGGAACGTTCACAGGAGCAATGACCACAGTAGTAGTGATTACAAAGACAAGTAGAGATGAGGGAATAAAAATAAAATGCTGGAAATACTCATGCAGGTCAGGCAGCATCTGTGGAGAGAGAAACAAAGGGCTGGATTTTGCGGGGGGTCAGTGGGCACGATCAGGTGGCGGGTCGAGTGGGAAAGTTTTCTTTTACCCCAGTGGGTCGGGACCCCGTTGTGAACCCGTCGCCATGTGCCTTTACCAAATGTCGGGTCTGTCAGCGCTGAGCAGACCCAACATGCAGCGACAGGGGGGGGGGGGGGGGGGGACAATTAAAATCATTAGTGGCTTGTTTACAGCCACTTATCAATGTTTTTTTCCCAGCTTTTTAGATTTGAAAGATTGGTGCGAGTAATGATGTGCAGGAGTAGGGTAGGGAAGGCAGAGTGAGGGAGATGTGTTCAGAGGCACAGCGATGAGGTTGAGTGTGGCTTTGTACTAACGTTTCATGATCTACTGAGATCATTGAAAGGTTTGCCCTCCTGACCACATCCCTACTTGTGCCCTCCTCTGCAATGTGCAACCAGGCTGTGTTGATCGATGGAGGTCACTTCCGCCCATGGGAAGGGAAGAGAATCTCCCTGTGTACTGTGACTCCCTCCATAAACATATGGAGGGAGTCATGGGAGAGCCATGGTGCAGCCCTGCACCTCTGTGCAGTGCTTGTCAGTATTTGCAGCACCTCAATGCTGTAGAACACTGACAGCACAAATGTCAAACTAAACCGGCTGATGACGCGTCATCAAATGATGTCATCAGACTCACTTCCTCTAATTGGCCGGCAAACGCGCTGGGAGGGCTTAACAAGCCCAATCTTGGGAAATTCATTTCAGAGGATGGAGACAGCAGCGGGGTCAGGATCCGCCACGGAGCCACCGAGGTCAGCAAAATCACGGCCAAAGTTAATGTTTCAGGTTGAGGACCTTTCATCAGAACTGGAAAAAGTTAGAGATGTAACTGGTTTTAAGCAAGTACAGAGGCAGGGAAAGGGGGTAGGGAAGGAAAGAAAAAAATGGAAGGTCTGTGATAGGGTGGAAGGCAGGGATGATGGTGCAAGACAAAGGAAGATGGTAAAGGGACAAGTAAAAAAACAATAGATGGATCTAGAGGAGGTGTTAATGGCAATAGCAGAATCATTACCTATAGCTGCTGTCCGAAAAATTGGGAGCGGTGGTTATGATCTGAAATTGTTGAACTCAATGTTGAGTCCGGAAGGCTGTAAAGTGCTTAATAGTAAGATGAGGTGCTGTTCCTCAAGCTTCCATTAAGCTTCATTAGAACAGTGTAGGAGGCCAAGAACAGAGAGGTCAGAGTGGGAGTGGGCGGAGTATTAAAATGACAGGCAACCGGAAGCTCAGGGTTTTGCTTGCGGACTGAAAGGAGGTATTCCGCAAAGTGATCACTCAATCTGCATTTGGTCTCCCCAGTGTAGAGGAGATCACATCGTGAGCAGCGAATACCGTTTACTAAATTGAAAGAAATACAAGTAAAACGCTGTTTCACCTGGAAGGAAAGTTTCTGGCCCTGGATGGTGGGAAGAGAGGAGGTAAAAGGGCCAGTGTTGCATCTCCTGCACTTGCATGGGAAGGTGCTGTGGGAAGGGGTAGGGGTGTTGGGTGTGATTGAAGAGTGGGCCAGGTTGCCGCAAAGGGTCCCTTTGGAATGCTGAAAGGGGAGGGTAAGATGTGTTTGGTGGTGGTGAAGGGATAATTACTAGTCCTAGCCCTTTTCGGGTGACCCCAGATCAGGCGTATTCCCAGACGTTCACCTTCAACTAAAGTTAGAGATAGCCGAATCTAGAGACGCTTAATTGGGTCTAAAGGTCAGACTACCTCTCCCTAAAGGAAAGGAATGACTTGAAGATGTTACCGTCCTCCAGATAGCACTTTTAATAAGTTTAACTAGACTGTAACCTTCCGGATATTATGAGGGTCCGGAAACCCCCCCAGAATTCTGCAACTCCTCACAAAAGAGTGTACAGAAATTGAGTTTGCGAGTTTGATACAGAAATACTCCGTGAGACAATTCTAAAAATATATAGATTTATTAAAGAACCGACATGCAGCTAACAGTTGGTGATTCAATCGCAACTTTAACAGTTCAAATTACAAATAGCTTACATTTCTTATCAGAGATCCTTATTCTCAAATCTTAACTTCGTTACCTTTCCACACTTCGTACTTATTCTTAATCCAGAATATCCACCAAAATCAAATAAAAGTACCTTTTGATCCCTGAGACTCAAAGAGTTAAAAACTTACAGAGCCTGCCTCTGAAGTTGAGAATCGCTTGCCCCTTCCAGCGACTTCTGACTTCCTATCTGAAAGTTCTATATTTTATATTCTTTCTCAGTGGTATATTCGTTGAAGTTTTCTGCTGATGTAAGCTAATTATCTCCAGTCATATTTTCTGTTGACTTCTTTCTATTCGTACTGTCAATTCAGCTGTTAACTTGCAGACTTCTGTCTCTACCTTTAGGTGTTCAAATCTTATCATAAAAAACAATTTGACAGTAGTTTTTTATTTGATACCATTCTTACGAAGGTCCTCTATTGAATTCTTAAATCACTTTAACTGGTTGAAAGCAGACTTCTGTCTCCGTGTGTTCCAAGTTCAACACATAACCAATGTGATTGCTTGATGCATCTATTGATGTAATATTTACAAAGTCTTCTGTTTGTACCTTTTACAATATGTAAATCAAAAACACTTCAACTAAGTACTTGATTGTTTCCCCAGCCATCTTAGTTGGTTATATTACAAACTTATGTTTCCTGTCTTTCATTTGATGTTACTTTTACAAAGGCACATGGTTTTTTAATGTTCTGTGTTTCTGTTCGAAGTGTTAGTTTTTAACACTTTAAACTGGGTATTCTTATTGTGTTGGTTCCAAACTGCAGACTTCTTGGAACCTCCTCTTTGCTTCTTCAATAGGGCCATTGTTTTAGTATTTACAACCAATTCCCATTTCAAAAGCTTGTATGGTGTTTACAGCTTTGTGACTCATCTTACCTCAGAAGCCTGTATTTACAGCTTTGTGTCATTGAGGCTTTTAGATCTTTAAACCCAGTTTGTCATATTTTTAAAAAGTCAGAATTCTGTTCATAGGATGGTGTATTTTTCTGAATAGGTATGGCTCATTCCTTTACAGTGGGATTAGGCTGGAGGTGGTGGTAATGGCGGAGGATGACCCGTTGAATGTGGAGGCTGGCGGGGTGGATGGTGAGGACAAGGAGAACCCTATTGTGGTTCTGGGACGAAGGGGAAGGGGTGAGAGCATAAGTGCAGGAAATGTTACTGACACAGTCGACGGCCCTATCAACCATGGTGGAGGGGAATCCTTGGTTGAGGAAAAAGGAAGACAAATCAGAAGCACTGGTATGAAAGGTGGCACCGTCAGAACAGATGTGACGGAGACAGAGAAACTGTGAGAATGGAATAAAGTCCTTACAGGAAGCAGGGTGGGAGAACGTGTAGTCAAGGTAGCTTGGGAGTAGGTGGCTTATAGTAGATATTAGTCGATTGCCTATCCCCAGAAATGGAGATAGAGAAATCGAGGAAGCAAAGGGAAGAATCAGAGATGGACCATGTGAAGATGCGGTAAGGGTGGAAATTGGAAGAAAAGTTGATGAAACTTTCCAGTTCGGGGTGAGAGCAGTAAACGGCACTGATAGTCATCAATGTGCCAGAAAAAGAGGTGAGGGAGGGGACCTGAGTAGGACTGGGACAAAGAATGTTCCACATATCCCACAAAAAGGCAGGCATAACTGGGACCCATAAGGGGTCCCATAGCAACACCTTTTATTTGGAGGAAATGAGTGGAATCAAAGGAGAAGTTGTTCAATGTTAGAAAAAATTCAGCCAGGCGGAGGAGTGTGGTGGTGGATGGGGACTGGTTGGGCCTCCGTTCAAGGAAGAAGCGGAGCGCCCTCAGGCCGTCCTGGTGGGGGATGGAGGCGTAGAGTTACTGGACGTCCATAGAGATGAGGGAGACCATTCTAACTCTTCCTCCCTTACAATATATGATTATCTCCATTTCACTGTTTAACTCCTTGAATAGCTCAACAAATTTTGCCTCCACAACCCGACCCACTAATCAATTCCAGGTATTAACTACTCTTTGTGTGAAGAGATACATAGAAACATAGGTAACATGGACCCTCCAACAACAACAATTTTGTTTGATAATGCTCCTGTGAAGGGTCTTGGGACATTTTACTACGTTAAAGGCGCTATATAAATGCAAGTTGTTGTGTGAAGAAATTTCTCTTGCTCTCTGTTCTAAATCTCTTACAATTAATCTTATATCCTATATCTATGGCCTCTTGTTCTGGACCACTCAACTACTAGAAACAGTCTGCTTCTACCAACCCTGTCCCATTCCTTCATAATGTTAACCACTTCTATCATATCGTCCCATAATCTGTATTGTTCGAACAAAAAAGACACATTTTTCAAGCCTTTCTTTGTATTTGCATTTCCTCATACCAGACATCATTGAACCCTCTATAAAGCCTCAATATTCTTCTTATAGTGTTGAGCCCAATACTGCTTCACAGTCCTCTCACTGAGGTCTTATTAAGGTTTTATATTCCTCATCATTACCTCTAGGCTTTTACATCCTGTACCACAAATCCCTCTGCTCTTCCACAGCATCTAGCCTACTTCCATTCAGAGTATAATTACCGCTGTTATTTTTTTACCAAAGTGCATCACTTCGAACTTACTGACATTGAATTCCATCTGCCGCTTATTAGCCCATTCCCCTAACATATCAATATCACTTTACAACATCCTTTGGTCTTCTAAAGAATTAACTATTTCTCCTATTATAGTATCATCTACACATTGTTTTTTGATATCAAAATTTGCCTTCTATCAGATTAATCTTTACTATTCCACTTAGTATCTTATATACCAGTGTAAGGTCCTTTCTCATTTTTACCCTTTCAAGGCCATCTTTCTAATTTTTCCTCATAACAAAGTCCTCACACTAGGTATCAGCCACAAACCTCTGCTCTGCATCACTTCCAGTGTTAGAATATTTTCCTTGTGCTTCCGTGACCAGAACTGAATGTACTTGCTGAATCTAAGGTGGTCTGTCTGGAGAGGTTCTTCTCCTTTGAGAAGGAAAAGAGATTTAAAAAAACAGCATCCCACGCCTCTTTTGCATACCTCCCAGCAATTATTCCAGAACACCATAGGCCAGGGGGTTGGGAATGATTGACCAATGGAATGTTGTATGGAACATCATTCCTTTGTAAGGAAAATAAATCACAAAATAGAAAAAAATATAGAAAAGTAGAATGTATAGGATTGGCTTGGAAAGGCCTAGAAATTGGCCTCCTTAGCACCTCCCGTTATCGCCGCGGGGTGGGGGGGGGGGGTTGGGGACGATAACAGGGCGCTAAGCACTTACCGACCAGGCGCGGCGAGAAGATCGACTCCCGCTATATTCGGAGGGAAGTTTGCGGCGGCAGTATGGCGTTGCGCCCTGATCTCCTTCGCCCGGAGCTTGTGACGTCATCACTGTGCGCATCGCCTCGGTAGCGCCCCGGGCCCGAACTTCGGTTCCGCCCCCTGCAGCATTGCTGGGCAAAAACATCGGCAGCTGCAGGAGGCGTTCAACGGGAGGCCGGGCGCTTCGGGGGGCGATGCTTAAAGGCGAGCTGGCCGAGGTAAGTTGGAAAAAATTCTGAAACGCTCTTTCTCTTTTTTCATTTGTCTTTGCCAGTGATCGATCAGCCCGGCACTCTGCTGCAGTGCATCGGGCTGATCGGGCCGGATCGCAGCTGCCGTCAGGGACCAGGTAAGTTTCCCTCTTGCAGAGCCTGCAGCGATGGCCCTTCCCTTTAAGGGAGGGAAGGAACCTACCAACGCAGCAGCGCTGCATGGCCTAGTGTGTTGCACACCTACCGCCCTGTATGCTGCCTGTTTCGCTCCAGGAAGGAAGTGGAGCGCTTGATTGGCGCTAATTTTTTCAACTTTTAAAAGTTAGCGCCCCCAAATGGGGCGATACCGAATTTCTCCCCCAAAGTACTTACTATGAAAATCAGCTGTTCAGTTTAGCTTTAAGTTCCCAGAAGCCAGACACACATATTGACCTGTTTGGCAGCCTGAAGAAAGAAAATCATTTATTCCTTTCGGACTCAGTAAAGTGAATGGACCAGATGGAGATGGCCTATGCCTGAGTCTCAGCTGCAACATCATTAGGATGTCAGTCTGTTACATGATCATGACTAGAGGCATCATCACAAGAGTTGCTTGAACTTGAGCCAGATTTCCAAGGTTGTTGGACCAAGCACTGGCTAATTGGAAAGACTTTGCTTGCCCAATACAATTTTGCTAGGTCTACATTTGCTTTCAACAGATATCAAGTCAAATTTGTGGAATGTTTGTCCTTGTTGGAGTTGTCTTCAGTTGCAAGCTATTGTTAAAATGACCAAAGGGTAAATCATTTGTCTCATACTGAAATTAAATGGACTTTTATTTCATTAACTGGGAGCTTATATATTTTGAGTATAATGTAAATCAATGATATTGTATCGATATAATGTTTTTATGTTTGTCCTGATTGGTTCACTAGAGGTTCATGGCCTAGTTTTATGATTGGCTCAGTGTTTCTGCCTTTAAAAATAACTAGATGAAAAAGATGTAAACATTGAGTTAGCTTTTCAGATTGGTTCACTCTTTCCACTATGAAAACTTGCCAATCAAACTCTAAGGGAAAGAAATTGAAGTTCCCACTTCAGCAGTCATTAAAGTTCAATACTTCAATCTGCACAGGCATTCTGCATTATCCTGAATGGAACACATTGCAGACTGGACTTTATCCTTTACGGAACACACTGCATCTTGTATTATTCTGTACGCAACACACTGAAGATTGAATTATCCTATATGAGACGCGCTGCAGACTACATGTATGTAATACACTGTTGGCTATGCGCTATCTGCACAGTGTGCTCCATACAGGGTAACACAGTCAGCAGTGTGTTCCAGGTAGGGGTAGTGCACAGTCTACAGTATGTTCCATAAAGGATGTAACACAGTGCAGATTGTGTTATCCTCTACGGAAGACACTGCAGTCTGTGCACTATCCTATATGGAACGCTTTGCTACCTGCGCGTTATCCTGTATGGAACACATGGCAGACAGCGGGGATGATTTTACAAATTTGCACTCCTGGTGGAGAGCTGGTAAAGAACACGGGCTGGATTTTCTCAGCCCCGAGGAGGTGGGTATGGAGGCGGGACTGCCGGGAAAGTTGCAGAATTTGGGGGCAGGAGGCAAACCCGCCCCCAACCCGCCTCCGTGCCCTCTTGCCAGGAGGCAGGAAGCCGTCCTGCCCCAGGTCCCATCTCCTTGGAGGCGGGAAGGGATTAAAGCCTGTTAACTGCCTGTTAACAGGTAGCTAACAGGCAGAAAATAGGATTATCCTCATTTTTCATTCTGAAGTGCGGGCTTCCCGACCTGGGGGAACCCCACCAGGGTGTAGGAGGCGAGCAGTGGGTCTGCGAGGGTCGGAGGGGTCAGAAAGTGCGATGTAGAGTTGAGTGATGAGTGCAAGTGTGGAGTGGTAAGTATGTGAGGTGAGTGTAAAGTGTTAGAAAATGTTAACTTACCTTTGTTTCTACCTACAGCCTTCAGCCGCTGTGGAGCCAGAGTCCCCGACATCTCCATTGTAGAGATCACTGACTGGCTGTTCCATCCTCCGATCCAACAGCCAGCTGAATTCTGCAAAGTAGAAAGGTTTGATGAGTCCTGAACACAAGGACTCATCAAACTACACAGAATGTCAGTGTTTGACAGCTTCAAATAGCTGTCAAATGATGACATTGCTTCTTTCAAAAGTTCTTGACAGATGACACGTCATACGTTGACGTGCTCTGTCACTGACTTCCCCTAATTGGCCTGCTGAGCCCGCCGGGTGGGCTTAACAAGGTTACTCAGGGGAAAATCCCACTGGTTGGCCAGAAGCTGATGGAGGTGGGACTGAAACCCGACAAGTGGGAGTCCCGCCTCCAAAAGCTTCCCTTTCAGAAAATCCAGTCCATGTCAACAAATTGCTGCCGCGCTTCCGTGCAATTCTCCATCCATTGGATGAAAATTCATGGGGAGCAAAACCACAATTTCTCAATATGAGCTGCTGGTGGGCAAGGGCTTTCCATCAGGAGTCCACATTTGTAAAATCGTTCCTAATGAGTTTGCTGTATTTAACACAAAGCAGCCAATGTTTTACTCTTAGTCTATTTCTCAGCTTCACTGAAGCTGAAGATTAACTTGCTCCTGATTAATTGGCAAGCGTAAATCTCCAAACAAATGACAACTGTCAAGACGCAGTCCGCAAAGTGGTTAGCGAACACCGACTGAAATGTAATCCTAATTGTAGCACTAATCGTAATTTGAGGTCCTGCCATAACCATAGCAACCGAAGCAATATCTCTGGTCAGATGATGTTATAATGGAGGTGAAAAATTTTGATTGGTTTTCTTGTCTGTAGTCATTCGTGAAAGAAGCACTTTTTGTCAGTGATCAGTGCATCAATGTTTGATTAGTAATATAATAAGAGTGAGAATTTCTTGAGGGGATAAAAAACAATGCAGGTCTCTTGCCTTCCTTGGGCACAGATTAGTAAATTCTTGGTACAGTATAAAATAAAATCGTCATCACTCCTTCCACTTTTAAATCAGATCAAGTGGCTAAGGATGACTTAAAAGGCCTAAATTTATGATGCCCACGTTAGCCCTATTTTTATAATTCCCTATACTTCAATTTCACGGATGTTTAAATGCAAAATAAATTGGAAAGCTCTCCCAGTGGCTTACTGGGTAAGTGCATTGCCTGGTTGAGAAATGTAAGTAGGTTTAAATCAGTGTGAGTCAACTCCAGTAAAGGTAAGATACTCAGATTTCTTTGGGGAGTGACTGACACCACTGAGTCCAAGAAGGTATCTACAGCAGACCTAAATTTTTAACAAGCAACTGATCACATCCTCAAACATCCCAAAGCACTTTACAAGCAATGGAATACTTTTGAAGAGCAGTCACTTTTGTTATGTAGGTGAATACAGCAGCCGATTTGGATTCTGCAAGGTCCTAGAAATGGCAAATGAATGACCAATTAATCTGTTTTGGCTACTGTTGGTTCAGGGAAGAAAGTTGGCCAGGATTCCAGGAGAATTCAGAAAATGCTGGAAATACTCAGCAGGTCAGGCAGCATCTGCAGAGAGAGAAACAGAGTTAATGTTTCAGGTCGATGACCCTTCGTCAGAACTGGAAAAAGTTGGAGATGTAAAAGGTTTTTAAGCAAGTGTAGGGGCAGGGAGAGGGGGGAGGAGAGGAAAGAACAAAAGGGAAGGTCTGTGATAGGATGGAAGGCAGGAGAGATAAAGAGACAAAAGGGATGATGGTGCAAGGCAAAAGGAGATGGTAATGAGACAAGTTAAGAAACAAAAGATGAGTCTGGATGAAGTGTAAATGGCAATGGCTGAATGATCAACAGCTGCCATGTGGAAAAAAAAATATGGACAAAGGTTATGGTCTGAAATTGTTGAACTCGATGTTGAGTCCAGAAGGCTGTAAAGTGCCTAATCAAAAGATGAGATGCTGTTCCTCGAGCTTACATTGAGCTTCAATGGAGCAGTGTAAGAGGCCAAGGATGGAGAGATCAGAGTGGGAGTGGAGCGGAGAATTAAAGTGACAGGCGACTGGAAGCTCGGGGTCACCTTTACGGACTGAATGGAGGTGTTCCACAAAGCGGTCACCCAATCTGCATTTGGGTGACCGCTTTGTACCTCATCTTTTCCAAACATATGGAGGGAGTCTTGGGAGAGCCTGGGTGTAGCCCTGTACCTCTGTGCAGTGCTTGTCAGTGCTTGCAGCACCTCAATGCTGTAGAACACTGACAGCACAAATGTCAAACTAAATTTGGGCATGGTCCCTTTAAGGAAACTGGCTGATGACATGTCATCAAATGACTTCATCAGACCTACTTCCTCTAATTGGCCGGCAAACACGCTGGGCGGGCTTAACAAGCCCAATTTTGGGAAATTCATTTCAGAGGAAGGAATGGAGACAGCAGCGGGGTCAGGACCCACCACCGACGTCGCCCGCCACGGAGCCACCGAGGTCAGCAAAATCATGGTCAAAGTTAATGTTTCAGGTCTAGGACCTCTCATCACAACTGGATAAAGTTAGAGATGTAACAGATTTTAAGCAAGTACAGAAGCAGGGAAAGGGGGTAGGGAAGGAAAGAAAAAAATGGAAGGTCTCTGATAGGGTGGAAGGCAGGGATGATGGTGCAAGACAAAGGGAGATGGTAAAGGGACAAGTAAAGAAACAAAAGATGGGTCTAGAGGAGGTGTAAATGGCTACAGCAGAACCATTACCAGCACCTGCTGTCAGAAAAAATGGGAACAGTAGTTATGATCTGAAATTGTTGAACTCTATGTTGAGTCCAGACGGCTGTAAAGTGCCTAATTGAAAGATGAGGTGCTGTTCCTCAAGCTTCCGTTGAGCTTCATTAGAGTATCTGGTCATTTATCCCAGAGAGGATGTTCCCCTCGTAGGGAATCTAGAACTAGGGGGCATAGTTTTAGGATAAGGGGTCGCCCATTTAAGATGGCAATGAGGAGGAATTTCTTCTCTCAGATGGTCATGAATCTTTGGAATTCTCTATCCCAGAGAGCTGTGGAGGCTGAGTCAGTGAATATATTCAAGGCTGAGATAGACAGATATTTGAGCTACAGGGGAGTCAAGGATTATGGGGAACAGGTAGGAAAATGGAGTTGAGGCCAAGATCAGATCAACCATGACCTTATTGAATGGTGGAGCAGGCTCGAGGGGCTGAATGGCCTACTCCTGCTCCTATTTCTTATGCTGTTTGTGGAACATTGCTGAGTGCAAATTGGCTGCCATGTTTCCCTACATTACATCAATGACTACACTTCAAAAGTACTTCATTGGCTGTGCAAAGTGCTAGATAAATACAAGGTCATTCTTTAGTGATGCCCCATTGAAAATGCCTGTGCCAAAATCAAGTGAGAACAGGGTTGAGTTCATCTGTGATGGTCTCCTATTGTCGTGTAACGTTTGACACTTACTGTCTAGGCTCAAGCAAGAATAATGGGTGAAGTACCAAAGGGTGGTGGTGCCCAGGGAACCATACCCTTGCATTTGTCAGTACCTTCAAAATGAAAGGCAGGTAAAGTGGAGGGGAACAAAATTAGTCCCACCAGTTACCCTGGCTTCTGCACCAGCTACTTGACCTGAATGTAACTCAAGTGAGAAGTCGCACAACACCAGGTTATAGTCCAACAGTTTTATTTGAAATCACAAGCTTTCGGAGCGGCTGCTCCTTCGTCACTTCACCTGACGAAGGAGCAGCCGCTCCGAAAGCTTGTGATTTCAAATAAAACTGTTGGACTATAACCTGGTGTTCTACGACTTCTCACTTTTGTCCACCCCAGTCCAACACCGGCATCTCCACATCATGAATGTAACTCAGCAGCTTATGAATATCATTGCTGCGTCTTTTGTTAATTTGATCTTGGGTTGTGGCCAGTATTTATTGCCCATCCCTAGTTGTCCTAAAGGTATTAAGGGGTGGATTTCTGTGGTAGTTCTCCCGCTCGTCCACCATAACTTTGGCGAGAGAACACAAAAACCCCAGAAAAGCTGTAGAAATGCCGCAAGCTCTCCCAGAGGTTCACCACCTAAGAGTAAATCACATTTATCTCCCTTCTATATTCGCATAAGCTTGCATAGATGGGCAAAGATGAGATAGTCTTTGGGATTTGATGAGGCACTGCAGTTGACTTCTTTTTGACTTAAAAAATGTAATTATCTAATAATTTGAATTAAGCAACATAAAGAACAAGGGGGAATATTGGGGGGAAAATTTGGTTGGTTTGCACTTCCCGTTAGCGCCTTAAGAGGGCACTAATGGGGTGCAAAGCAACTAGCGCCCGGGCGCGGCGATGTCTGCGCCGCTTGCGAAATTGACCAGACATTTTGCAGCGGCGCTAAACACTACCGCCCCGATCTCCAGCGCCCGCAGATCTTGACGTCAGTCGAGCGTGCAACGCCCTTGTGGTGCACCGGACCAGATATTGAGTGGCGCCACCCTCCTTTCCGCCTGGCGCAAGCAATGACAGGTAGACTGGGGGGGCACTATTTAAAGACGGCCTCTTCCTGGCTTTTTCTGTGGTAGACATTTTTGCACCACTCATTCTGACTGAGAGAGAGATTCTGAGAGAGAGAAAGAGAGACTTCTGCATAGAGTCAACGCTGTGTGAAGTCGTTTTGGCTACTGAGCATCACTTTGCAGGTACTTTTGGATTTGACCTTCATTACTTCGATTACCAAGAGACTGTGGGGGCTGCACTGATTCGGGGCATCGTCCTGTGCCTGCAGAATCGGAGGCAACAGAGACGCAGAGAGAGAGTGGCAATCATGGCCAGACAGAGGAGGGCCAACAGGCCTCTGTACAGGAGATCTTACCCTCCCTGAGTATTTCGCCAACAATTCTCCTACATTAATTTGTCTGAGGAGCAGTGTTTGCGCAGGCTGCGCTTCAGCAAGGAGGTGGTCACTGAGCTCTGCCACCTGCTGCAGCCAGATCTGCAGCCTCTACTGAGGACCAGGACGTCTCTGTCGGTGGCAGCGAAGGTCACAGTGGCTCTGAACTTTTATGCCACCGGCTCCTTTCAAGCTGCTACTGGGGACATCGCCAATATCTCCCAGTTCGTGGTCCATTGCTGCATCCGTCAGGTCACAAATGCCCTCTATAAAAGGAGACGCCAGTACATCTCTTTCCCGATGACCCGGGCCAAACAGCATGAACGTGCATTGGGCTTTGCAAGGATAGCGGGCTTCCCCATGGTGCAGGGCACCATTGACTGCATGCATGTGGCATTGCGTGCACCGCATGAGAATGCAGAGGATTTCCGCAACCGCAAGGGGTACCACTCCTTAAATGTCCAGTTGGTCTGTGACCACAGACAGCTGATACTCACTGTCAATGCCCGCTATCCTGGCAGCAGCCACAATGCTTTCATCCTGCGCCAGGCTGCTGTGCCAGAACTTTTCCAGGCACTGCATCAGCCAAGTGCTTGGCTCCTCGGGGACAAAGGTTATCCACTGTGCACCTGGCTGATGACACCGCTCCGTAACCCCAACACCCCTGCTGAGCTGCGGTACAACGAGAGCCATCTCGTCACCAGGAACATCATTGAGCAGACGATCGGCATGCTCAAGCAACGGTTCCGCTGTCTGGACCACTCAGAAGGAGCCCTGCAGTACTCGCCTGAGCGAGTCTCCCTCTTCATAGTTGTGTGCTGCATGCTGCATAACCTGGCAATCCTCAGGACCCAGCCAATGCCACCAGGCCTGGAGCACCACCGGAGGAGGAGGAGGAAGAGGAGGAGGAAGAGGAGTTGGATGATCATCAGCAGCACCAAGGCGGGAGGGAGGCCCATAATGATGAAACTGCAAGGGCCGTCCGTCAACGGCTGATAGCAAGCCGCTTCTAGGCCCCTGCTGAGGAAATGGCTTCTGCCATGGAGAACAACATGATGGAAAGCAACCTGCAACACCTATAGCCGGCCAAGACAGCAATGATTCCAAAGGCCAAACCTGTACATTTTGAATGCAAAAATGTTTTTATTTTACAAACTCTGTGTGTGTCATTTCTTCATGACAAACTAATAGGAACAAACACAAAAATCATTCATTAACATAACTGGTTCTCACAACCTGGAGATAATGGCAAAAACACTAAACAAAAGTTTGAACATGAACCTCGGCCTTTAATAAAAAATTGACCAACATTTCGTCACACCTCCTACTTTTTGCCCTTCGAGGGTGATCTCCTTCCCTTGCGCACTTCCCCCCTTCCCACCCTACTGCTCCTCCGTAATGGGGCCCCAGTGGCTGCAGCAAGGCTGCTGGAAGGCTGCTGATTGTCAGAACCTGGGACTACAGATGCCCTTGAAGGACGGCCTCAACCAGCTCTGGGCCTGGAGGGCCCGGCTGCAGACTGCACCAACTCTGCATGGGCGGCAGCAATCTGGGCTACAGACGGTGGCAAGTGCAATGGAGAAGTGACAGTGGTGGCAGCAGGAATGCTGTCATCTTGAGAGAGGACAGCAACTCCCTGCTCGACCGACACACTGGCACTCCCACGGGGCAGCACATCAGCATCCGGAGCAATCTGCTGGAGCACAGATTGCTGGCCTGCTGCGGCGCGGTGAGAGCCCCGGGGAAATGTGTCCGAACCAGCGACAATGGCAGCAGTCAGTGCTTGCGTGGCCTCAATCTGAGTCTGCATGAGAGCAGTCAAAGATGGGATCACGGCAGCCAGTGACTGAATTGCAGCACTAAGCTTCAGCGTGGCATCCGCCTGTGCTACAGCGAAGTGCTCCAGACTCCTTGCCAGTGCATCAATGCATTCGGGCACCCTTCCCACTGCACCCATGAGCTCAGTGTGCATGTCCACCGCCTGGGTGTTCATTTCAGCGATGAGCCGCTCCTCCTCTGCGTCCAGTGCAGCAGGACTCGCTGGCATACTCTCCCTCCGGGGAGAAGGCCCCCGAGCTTCCCTAGCCACATCGCGTTGTTGCAGCCCGCTGGGTCCTGGAGCTTCACCCTCATCAGACCCTTCCCCCCTGCTCCCCTCCAGGGAAGACGTGTTACCAGAGTTGGCATGGGCTTCCTCGAGAGAGAGAGAGAGGGTGGTGCTGATGCTCCAGCTTCCTCTTCCTCCTCACCTGCAGCTTCGCTCCCACTGGCAGCTTCAGGGCCCGTCTCCTCAGCTGGTGAATCACCATCTGAAAGCAGGGAGGTACAAGAGTGGCTTTAGCGTGAGGACAGGGTGGCAGTAAGGGAGGAAGGAGTGCAGCGATTTAGTAAGTTGGATTGAAAGTGTCAAAGGCTGGTGTTGTGAGGGACAAGTGGAATAAGAGAGGAGAGAAAACTGATGACCTTACCATTGCTGTCCCGAACGGGGTCGGCCTCTCCAGGAACGACGGGACCGATCACCTGGCTTGCGATGATCCTGTGGCTGCGCGCCTCAAGATCGCTGAGGGGTTGCAGCTGAGGCCGCCCTCCACCCGTCCGTTGCTGCTGTCTCCTATTATGAGATAGCTTGGCCTGCAAGAAAAAGGACAGCGTCTGAGTAAATATACAGCCATGGTCTTGCTTGATGTGACTCCCATAATTGAATAGCACTTAATGTATGCAGCCATGGTCTTGCCTGATGTGCCTCCCATAGTTGAATAGCCCTTACTGTATGCAAAGTGTGGAATGTGCATGTGTGTTTCATGAGAGGGCCATAGGTGTTGGATGAGTGTTGGGCATTGGGGTTTTAAGACCCTTTGGCCATAGAGTGAGGTTGAGATGGAGGGATGGAGAGGTATTGGAAAAAAGCCACTCACCCTGACAACCTGAGTGAGGTCGTTGAACTTTTTGCGACATTGAGTATGGGTCCTGATCACCATGCTTTTGGAGGAGATGTGCTAAGCCACCTCCCTCCACACTCTTCTATAGTCGCGCGGCAAAGGCCTCCTGCCACTCTCAGGGTAGAGTATAGATCATCTGCGCTCCACCGCGCCAACCAGAGCCTCCAAGGCCCGCTCGCTGAAGCGCTGAGCTCGTTCTCTCACCCTCTCCATAGTCCTTGGCTGGAAAATGTAGTCACAGGTCTCTCCAGGCCGAGATTCAAGGCTACAATGAGCAGGGTGTGGCTGGAGAGCAAGATCGACCCTCCCCTTTAAGAACTGTCCAGCGCCAGTGTGTCTGTGTTCCATCGCTAACTGACATCACCTGCGTGGCGCTCGCGCTCTGAGTTAACGCCTCACTCCTCGGCCTTTGCGCCTTAAGACAGGTGTAAAGCGCCTGATTTAGCGCTCCAATCACCTCCAGGGGCGATAAAAGCCAAGTTTGCAGTCAGAGGCGATAATTAGCGCCAGGCGCTAAACTTTGCGCCCAGTTGATAATCGCGCCCCAAACGGGGCGATACTGAATTTCTCCCCCCAAATCTTTAAACAAATTAATTATACGAAAATTCGCATTAAATGACTGTGAATTAAAATATTGTATTTGAATGCAAATTCTTTATTCTTTCTAGCTGTATTATGTAGTGGAAATTCTAATGGAAGAGTAATATTGGGCCAAATCTTGCTGGAGCGGGGCATCATCGCGGCATACTCTGTTAGTTAGACTTTTTCCCGCACCCTTCAGCCTGAAAATATTTGCTGGAGGTGCGAGCTGGTAACATGTGGGGGAAGCGGGGCATCTGGGACCTCAGTGAATGGCGGAACCAATAGTCTATCTCCTTAACCAATGTGATTTAAGGATTGAGAAAGAAACAGAGGAACGACGGAGAAGGAGGGTGAATTCGAGTGAGTGAATTAGAGTCAAGTCAAGTACAGAATGAAAAGTAAAAAGAGGGAAAGATTTTATTAAGAGAGAGGGAGAGAGAAAAGAGACATAAAGGAAAAGTAAGAAAAAAAAAGTAAAATTTGAAATGTTTCAAATCTCTAAATTTTTTTTACTACAGGCAGGAGTGAGATTCCACAGTTTAAGTTATTCATTTTCTGGGCCAGAGAGTTTGATTGGTATTGAATTAACAATTACCAGATCGTTAAATCTTAATTACTAGCCCTAACATTCTGCTGCGAGTTTAATGATCAATTAATGTGCAAATCCACCAAGTTCTTAAATATAATGGGGATGATAGGGTGAGATGCCATTTTGTGCGAAACAAACAGAGGAGTGGCATAAATCGACCAACAAGTTCTGTAGATTTGCAACTCATCTCGTAATCCCCAGAATTTGCTGGCCAATTTGTGCATTAATAACAGTGTGCATCGTTAACACGTTATTATTTTTCCAATAAGATTTGACGCATTGAGTTGGAAATATGAGTAGCTATGGTATAGAAATCAACAAATAGCAGCAGGCAGACAGTTGAAGCAGACATTCAGTGGCTAAATTGGGCCCTATAGCGTCTGTCTTTTAGGCGCTACACCATCACATAAGACTCGAAAATGGGGTCCAAGATGTGCGCACACTTCCGCCGGGAAGTGCCCAGGACACCATCTTGGTAAAGGGCTTTGTGCGCGCCAGCAGCATGCAGAGCAGTGAGCTAATGATGCGAATAAGTGTGCAACGCTGATTTGAAGCCACCATTGGCATTTTCCGAATCCAAACTCCAGTCAATGTCCTGTCTTAGCCTCGCACAGCTGAACATGCCATTAAACGGAATGAAGGATCCTCCCACCAGCAATATTTAAAGGGATCATGAAGTACTTACAGATTATTTCTTCTGGCTGCTGGTGCAATTGTACATGTTTTTGGAGGTTTCCTGTACTAGGCTACAGTTTGAATACTCTACAGGGAGTGGTCTGGCTGGTCTTGCAGTACTAATATTGTGCTGAAAGAAGTTGCTTCCAGACATAGGTAGCCTGGTAAGGCTTACTCTGGGAATTGAACATGACTGGGAGAATGAAGAGAGGCCAGGAAGAGCATGGCAAGCCATTAGAAGTGGGAGGAGGAGGAGGGGGAGAAGGAGCAGGAGGTCAAATGTGCCAAGGGTCTTCAGGGAGCAATTCTCTTACCTCAACTTCAGCAAGGACTAATGCATGAGATATCTTCACCACAAAAGAAGTCGTGAGTGATATCTGCCAACTGCTGCAGCCACAACTGCAGCTTCAAAGCAGGACAAGGACAGTATTGTCTGTGGCTGTCCAGGTGACTGTGGCTCCTAATTTGTATGTGTCTGGTTCCTTTCAGGCTGGCTGGAGATATAAGCAACATGTCTCAGTTTGCAGTGTACTGCTGCATAAGGGAGGTCACTGAGGCTCTCTATCCAAAGAGAAATACATTTATCTCATTCCCTCTTGCCAGACACAAACAGGATGAGTGAGCACAAGATTTTGCATGGATTGCAGGCTTCCCCATGCTGCAGGGTGCCAGTGACTGCACGCACATTGCCTTCTGTGTTCCTCATCTGAAGTCGGCCATTTCATCAAGCTTATTTTGCAGCTGGTATGCGGCCACAGGCAATCCATTATGCAGGTGAAGACCCGTTATCCTGGCCAACGTCACAATTCTTTCATTCTGCGGCAGTCCTCTGTTCCACCTATATTTGAACCACCATAGAAAGTCAAAGCTGGCTATTGGGTGACAAGGGTTATCCATTCATGATATGGCTCATGACTCTGGTCAGGAACCAACACACATGTGCACAGCAGGCATACAATGTGAGCCATGCTGCCACAAGGAACATTATAGAGCACACCATTGGTGTCCTCTACCTGGACTGCTCTGGAGGAGCTTTGCAGTACTGAACTGAGCGGGTATCAAGATATGTAGTGGTATGCTGCATGCTGCACAACCTGGCCATTATGAGGGACCAGCCCTTGCCACCACCTATCAGGTGAGAAGCTGAGGAGCAGGAGAACGAAGAAAAGGAGGAGGAAGTGCAAGAGGAAGGGAAGCTACAACATAGACCGCCCCTTTATGCCAGGACTCTATGTGATCAGATTATTCATGATTACACCAGTAACTTCAACTACACCTTCCCATTCACCAACAGTCCCACATTCCTTACCTTTCCCCTATCACTGACCATCTTTCTGACAATACAAAAATAAAACCCACCAGAAAATGCTGATTCAAATCCAATTTTATAAATTCACTCATTAAATAATGCATAAATAATTAAACTAATCACCCTTGTGCATTCCCTTAGTGCCTGTCTTTGCCTAGCCTTGTGCTTCTATGAGGTGCTTCCCCAGTGGCTGCAGCAGGGGTGGTGGAAGGCTGCGGACCTTCAATTGAAGAGACTGCAGATGGCCTTGGAGGATGACCTCGAGTAGCTATGGGCCTAGAGGGCCTGGATTCAGACTGCACCATCTCGGCCTGGGCTGCAGCAGTCTGGGCTGACTGACTGACAGGCATCAGCAAGGGCACTGGCGGAGTGGCAGGGTTGGGAGCAGGAATGCTGTCATCCTGAGAGAGGACAGCAGGTTCCTGTTCCATGGAGCCTCTGCCATTCTCCCGGTGATGGACTGCTATGACGCCCTGGAAACCCCTTTGAACAGTGGCACCCAGAACCATGAAGGCAGCAGTCTGAGATTCCACTGCAGCACTCAGACCTTTGTTGGAAGCTGCTTGTGCTGCAATGGAAGCAGTGATATCAGCCATCAGATGCTGCATCATGGTGGGTGCTATAGGTGTGCTGATGGAGTTGACCAACTGTTCCATGTTTGAAAGGATGGGCTCCAAGCTCTGTACAAAGCCCTGTGTCAAGTTGGAGCTGAACTTCTCTGTGCTCTTTGACATTGTGTGCAGGCTTTCTGGCAGGCTTTCCAGTGCATCAAGTATTTGGTTGTGTACACCCATCAGCCTCATGTCAGATCATTAAACTTCTTCTTGCACTGCACTACATCCATGTTCTTGGAGCTACACTCCTGGCATTGACCACGGCCTCCTGAGCATAGGTCTCGAGGGCTTCCTGTCCCCCTGTGGATACAGGATATCTCTCCTTCTGTCCACATCTTGCACCAAGACCTCCAGTGCATTATCGGAAAACCTTGGTGCACGGTCTCTCACATGTTCAGCCACTTTTCAACCATTTATAACACAGATTCAGTTCACAAAGTACTCCCACCACTTCTTACAGCCACAATGCAACAAATGTTGTCAATACGCCTGATGCCTGGAAATTAGATTTAAAGGTATGACAGTGGATAAGCAGCGGCAATCATTTAAAGAAATATTCCAAAATTCTCAACGATTATACATTCCATTGAGAAATAGAAACTCCGTGGGAAAAATGATCCATCCGTGGCTAACTCAAGAAGTTAAGAATAGTATTAGATTAAAAGAAGAGGCTTGTAATGTTGCAAAGAATAGTAGTAAGCCTGAGGATTGGGAGGGCTTTAGAAACCAGCGAAGGATGACCAAAAAATTGATTAGAACGGAGAAAATAGAATATGAGAGTAAATTAGCAAGAAATATAAAAACAGATTGTAAGAGCTTCCACAAGCATGTAAAAAGGAAGAGAGTAGCAAAAGTAAGCGTTGGTCTCTTAGAAGCTGAGACAGGAGAAATTATATTGGGGAACAAGGAAATGGCAGAGACTTTAAATAAATATTTTGTATCTGTCTTCACAGTGGAAGACACAAAATATATACCAAAAATAGTGAGGAACCAAGGGGCTAATGAGATCGAGGAAATTAATGTAATTAAAATCAATAGAGAAAAAGTACTTGAGAAATGAATGGAACTAAAAACCGACAAATCTCCTGGGCCTGATGGCCTGCATCCTAGAGTTCTAAAAGTGGTGGCTGCAAAGAGAGTGGATGCATTGGTTGTAATCGTCCAAAATTCCCAGGATTCAGGAACGATCCCAGCAGATTGGAAGGTAGCAAATGTAACCCAGCTATTCAAGAAAGGAGGGAGAGAGAAAACAGGGAACAATAGACCAGTTAGCCTGACATGAGTCATCAGGAAAATGCTGGAATCCATTATTAAGAAAGTGCTAACAGGGTACTTAGAAAATCATAATATGATTAGGTAGAGTCAACATGGTTTTATGAATGGAAATTGTGTTTTATTAGACTTTTTTGAGGATGTAACTAGTAGGGTAGATAAAGGGGAAACAGTGGATGTAGTATATTTGGATTTCCAAAAGGTATTCTATAAGGTGTCACATAAAAGGTTGTGAAGCAAGGTAAGGGCACATGGGGACCGAAGTAATGTATTAGCATGGATAAAGGATTGGTTAATAGACAGAAAAGAGAGAGTAGGGATAAACAGGTCATTTTCAGATTGGCAGGCTGTAACTAGTGGGTTGCCGCAAGGATTAGTGCTTGGGCCTCAGCTATTTACAATCTGACTTTGATGAAGGGACCGAGTGCAATTTATCAAAGTTTGCTGACGATACAAAGCTTGGTGAAAAAGTAAGATGTGAGGAGGATGCAAAGAGCCTGCAAAGGGATATAGACAGGTTAAGTGAGTGGGCAATAAGGTGACAGATGGAGTATAATGTGGGGAAATGTGAGGTTATTCACTTTGGTAGGAAGAATAGAAAAACAGAATATTTTTTAAATGGTGAGAAACGATTAAATGTTGTTGTTCAGAGAGATTAAGGTGTCCTAGTATAAGAAACACAGAGAGTTAGCATGCAGGTACAGCAAGCAATTAAGAAGGCAAATGGCATGTGACTAGAGGGTTGCTAGAGGGTTGGAGTACAAGAGTAAGGAAGTCTTGCTACAATTGTACAGGGCTCTGGTGAGACCACACCTGGAGTACTGTGCACAGTTTTGGTCTCCTTATTTAAGAAAGGATATACTTGACTTAGAGGTGGTGCAACAAAGGTTCACTAGATTGATCCCTGGGATGAGAGGTATGTCCTATGAGGAGAGATTGAGTAGAATGGGCCTATACTCTCTGGAGTTTAGAAGAATGAGAGGTGATCTCATTGAAACATGTAAGATTCTGAAGGGGATTGACAGGATAAATGCTGAGATTGTTTCCCCTGACTATAGAGACTAGAACTAGGGGGCATAGTCTCAGGATAAGCAGCTGGTCTTTTAAGACTGAGATGAGGGGGAATTTCTTCACTCAGCCGGTTGTGAATCTTTGGAATTCTCTGTCCCAAAGTGTTGTGGATGCTCAGTCGTTGAGTATATTCAAGGCTGAGAGAGAGAAATTTTCGGACTCCAGAGGAATTAAGGGCTATGGGGATAGGGCAGGAAAGTGGAGTTAAGGTCGAAGATCAGCCATGATCTTATTGAATGGTGAAGCAGGCTCGAGGGGCCGTATGGCCTACTCCTGCTCCTAATCCTTTATGTTCTTATGCTCTTTGTTAACAATTTTGGTCCTGAAATTAGGCCACATGACATTAACGCTCAAATGCTTATGCAGTCTTATAAAATTCCTTTCGCTGCAGATTTAGTGGAGGTGCTAACTTATCACTTAATGTCTCCATTAAAATACCAGATAAAGAACTTTCACTTGTATGCTAATATTACAGAGCATAATTTCAAGGCCTGATTTCACTATTTTCATTTACAAGGATAAAAGGGAGCAGAAAAGTTTGTCTATCCCCCTCTTAAGAAGGAGATAGGTATATTTCTAGACACAAAAGGCATCAAGGGGTATGGGGAGAGAGCGGGAATATGGTATTGAGATAGAGGATCAGCCATGATCATATTGAATGGCGGACCAGGCTCGAAGGGCCAAATGGCCTACTCCTGCTTCTATTTTTCTATGTTTTTCATTGATGCTCATGAATCGCACAGATGAAAACAAAATTATGAAATTAATAAATTGTTAGTGATGCTATGAGTGTGGGTTATGCTGTGTAATTGTTCAGTAGGTTTTTTTTAGGGTGAGACTGTGAAGGAATAAGCCATAAAACCTATTCAGAAAAATACACCATTCTATGAAAGAATTCTGGCCTTATTAAAACATGACAAACTGGGTTTGGAAATCTAGAAACCTAACTATGGAAAAGCTGTGATAGCATTCTGGCTATAGAGATAAGATAGTTGTTGACACTGAATCAATAACCTTATTGAAACAGAAGGTTAAAGGCTCCTGACAGACTGACCTTTGGGAACAAGACAACAGTTCACCCTGGTTAAGGTGTTCTAATTTGTACTTCGTAAAGAAGCACAAACATCTGCCTTAGTAAAAATGACATGAAGTAAAAAATGCACCTGCTGTTACACCATTTTTTATGATAAACTTAGAACACCTAGAGAAGAGACATAATCCTGTAATACTACCAGCTGAGGTGACTGTAAAAATTGCAGGGGTCAGCAGAAAAATGACTAGAGATAATTAGCTTACATCAGCAGAAAACCTTAAAGGAAATACCACTCTTTGTACCTCGGGGATCAAAGGTACTGTATTTGATGTTGGTGGATATCCTGTAGAAAACTAAGAACTGTAAAACTGTAGCGAAGTTAAGATTTGAGAGTAGGTTCTCTGATAATAGAATTGTAAGCTTTATCTTTTTGGAACTGTTAATGTTGCGATTGACTCACCAACTGTAAATTACATGTCAGTTCTTTAATAAATCTATATATTTTTAGAATTGTCTCACAAGACTTCTGTATCAAACTTGTGAACTCAATTTCTGTACACTCTTTGGTGAGGAGTTGCAGAATTCTGGGGGAGTTTTCCGGACCCTCATAATATCCGGAACGTTACAGTCTAGCTAAACTTATTAAAAGTGCTATCTGGAGGACGGTAACATTTTCAGGTTGTTCCTTTCCTTTAGGGAGAGATGGTCCAGACCTTTAGACCCAATTAAGCGTCTTTAGGATTCGGCTACGTCAAACTTTAGTTGAAAGTGAACGTCTGGGGAATACGCCTGATCTGGGGTAGCCCTAAAAGGGTTAGGACTAGTAATTATCCCTTCAAGACCTCCTCTTTGATTATTTGCATTTTCTTCATTTTTCCTTTAATTGGGTTCTGAATACTTTTCTTAATCGGAACGGTGTAAACATCCTGCTCCAAGGCTTCTGTCAATGCTACTTCTTAACCACCCATTAGGAGATGCTAGAGAGGCCTACTGAAGTTGCCCCACTCTCTGATTTTCCTTGACACCTGGATGGCATGCACATTACCTTTGCTAGCCTCCTGCCCACAATGGGACAGTTGGGACTGAAAACTCAACACATACAAACTGGTATTCCACTGCTCTGTGACGCACAGAGTTGAAGCTCTTATCCAACAAGCACCCCAAATTGATGACTTATATTTGTGAACCTTGACCTCCTAAGACTCAAAGGTATTGTGGCAGAAACTAACTTCACAGTTATGTCCTTTCTTGAGAAAAAAAAACTATACAAGGAAGAAAAGAAAAGCAGGAGGAAAACTGGGGTGCTACAATTGGTCTAAGTGTCCTTGGACTAGTGAGGGTAAATTAAATCACCAGGGTTTCACACTATCCAGTGTTTCCTCATAAGCAAAAGTGTACATGCATGGAAAGTGAGTGCTGGGCTCAGAAGCACTGCCTGAGTGGCTAAAAAGCCTGCCAAACACTCAATATCTAAGGTCATGCATGAAGAAAGGAATTTGGATGGGTTACTGGAGAGCAACTGACATCCATGTAACCCATACCCCAGCAGGAGTCGACACCTCCAGTGAAGAGGAGAGAAATTGGAGGAGAGCAAAAATTCAGGTACAAAAAATGGGTTGGCACATTTTAACTATCACATTTGCTTCCAATTTTAATTTAAGAGGCTATGTGCACACCTCAGACTGTTTCTACGGCCAGAATGTAGATTGCCATTCAGATATGTACAAACCTCTGTAAATTCTAATACATGTAGTCAAATGAGCCATGGGCTATTCATTATGAGTTACAATAAGCTATTTGACTTATAGTTCTTTGTAGCAATTTAAAGGGTAATTCATGTTTTCACAATGATGTTTCTTTTCAATGAATCATCTCCCTACAGATTAGATTACCAGCCTTAAGGTCTAATCCCTTATCCATTACCATCTGGCTACAAACATCTTCACTATCATTTACCTTATTATTTCTGCAAAATGAGCATTTGCACTTATTAAAATGTCACAGTACTCTGCAGTACCCACTAAGGACAGAATTTCTGAAACATATATTGGTTCATCAATTGGAAGGGGTTTATGATTCATAGACAATATAAGGCAGAAGGACTGTAGGGGAATACCAATGCATACTGTAACTTAGTAGGATTGCACTGTGTATAAGAAAGACTGGATTCACATCAAGCAATAGATAAGCCTTTTATTTACTTGATGCTCCATTAAAATTCTAAATGTACTGATCTCAGTACTGATGTTGGGATGGATGCTACAATCGTCTTTAGCGTCCTTGGGTTATGGAAGAGGAAACAATCAACCAGAGAACGGGCTCCTGATCGAGCACCAACTTTTCTGAAGATGTAGGTATGTGCAGATGTCAGTGAGGACAGGATAAGGTTCAGCTGTGCTGTCACCTTTGGTTAAATGTCATGCCAAGGTTTGCTGACAAGGCTTGTATATAAACAATGGTCACTTGGATGAAGTAAGAGTGGGGACTAGCCGTGGTGAAAACAACACCACAGCAAGAAAGTTTAGCAGAATTTTAAATGAGGGCGCTAAGGTAATCATAGAAAGAGGCCGTCCTGCTTATCCAGTGTGTGGCAGTGCTGGCTCTTCAACCAGAGCTGTCTATTCTAATCCTATTCCCTGCCCTTTCTCCATATTCCTGCCTTTCAAATACCATGCAATTTAATTTCAAATAAGTTTCTGCCTCAATAGCCACTTCATATATCATAGTAAAACGTCCCTAGACGCTTCACAGGAACATTATCAAACAACATTTTTCACCGAGCCACAGGTATTAGGACAGATGACCAAAAGCTTGGTCAAAGGGCTAGGTTTTCAGGAACGTCTTTAAGGAGGAAAGCGAGGTAGAGAGGCAGCGAGGTTTAGGGAGAGAATTTCAAAGCTTAGGGCCTTGGCAGCTGAAGGCACGGCCACCAATGGTGGTGCGATTAAAATCGGGGATGCACAAGAGGACAAAATTGGAGGAGCGCAGATATCTCGGAGGGTTTTGGGGCTGGAGGAGTTTATAGAGATAGGGAGAAGCGAGGCCATGGAGGGATTTGAAAACAAGGAATAATTTTATAATCGAGGCGTTGCTTAACCGGGAGCCAATGTAGGTTAGTGAGCACAGGGGTGATGGGTGAACAGGACTTGGTGCGAGTTAGGACACGGGCAGCAGAGTTTTGGATAACCTCAAGTTTACGGAGGTTAGAAGATGGGAGGCCAGCCAGGAGTGCATTGGAATAGTCAAGTCTAGAGGTAACAAAGGCATGGATGAGGGTTTCAGCAGCAGATGAGCTGAGGTAGGGGCGGAGTCGGCCAATGTTACTGAGGTGGAAATAGGCGGCCTTAGTGATGGCGCGGATATGTGGTCGAAAGCTCATCTCGGTGTCAAATACGACACCAAGGTTGCGAAGATTCTGGTTCAGCTTCAGATAGTTGCCAGGGAGAGGGATGGAGACGGAGGCTAGGGGCGGAGTTTGTGGCAGGGACTGAAGACAATGGCTTTGGTCTTCCCAATATTTAGTTGGAGGAAATTTCTGCTCATCCAGTACTGGATGTCGGACAAACAGTGTGCCAATTTAGAGACCGTGGAAGGGTCGAGAGAAGTGGTGGTGAGGTAGAGCTGGGTGTCGTCAACGTACATGTGGAAACTGACACTGTGTTTTCGGATGATGTCGCCGAGGGGCAGCATGTAGATGAGAAATAGGAGGGGGCCAAGGATAGATCCTTGGGGGACACCAGAGGTAACGGTGCGGGATGGGAAGTGAAACCATTGCAGGTGGTTCTCTACGACTGTAACTACACTTCAAAAATGTACTTCATTGGCTGGAAAGCACTTTGCGGCATCCTGAGGTCATGAAAAGTGCCATATAAATACAAGTTCTTACTTTCTTCTTGTTTCTTTTGTCTTGTGCCTAGGCCTAAATCATTTATATAAATGGTAAACAGCCTAGACCCCTGGGCACAACACTGCATATATCCTGCCAATATGTAAAGCATCCATTTACCCCACCCTTTAGTGTCTGAACCTTCATCATCCCTCCGATAGTACACTCCACTTCATTTATCTTTTAATTGAAGTCAATGGAAGGGAAAATCTGGTGGAATGTATAACGGGTGGCTGATCTGCTACCGCCAGCTTTGCACTCGATGGTGAAAATTAAAATCTATCTTATTCTTCTTAATATGATATGCTTACGTTTTGTAACAATTCTCTTATGTGGCACCCTATGAAATGCAATCTGAAAATGGTCATAGTCCTTCTGAAAATGATTATAGGCGTCCTGAAAATGATCAAACTCCTTCTGAAAATGCTACCAGGATGTCAACAACGCTTCAGAAAGTCTATTCATTTACGTGTCTCAAAAGGATACACCAGTGTTCTCCTTTCGGCGTCATGTTCTAGGTCTCCAAGTATAGGACGCAAACATATCCACAATACAGAGTCCAGGGCAGGTCACAAGTCGTAAGAGGAGCTAAAAGATGTTGATGAGGAAATGGCTGTCCATAGCTGTTGGCTAGCAACCCATTACGGAAGTTTGGATTATTGTACTAAAATCAGATGCAACAAAAGAATCAATACCATGGAGGCCTTGAGTTTCCAAAGCAGTCAGAGTATAATCAATAAATACCAAATTCTGTTCAACTCAGCAGACGAGGAATTTGTTTGCGCACAAAGGAGAGGTTTTAGGTAAGGCGTTGATTTAGAACGACTAGGTTAGCAGGACTCCATCATAATAAACACTTTGCTACCTCTTTCAGGTAAGATTCTCCTCATCACAAGAATTTGGATACTCTTCTAATCTTCTTACTGTCTCCCTAAAAAGTCTAGATAAGCTGTCCATGTTTATTTTCTGACATCTATCCAAAGTCATGGGTCATCTGGGATTTGCAGCTACATGGCAAAGTCATATACAATACAAAGTCTGAAATGCTTCTCCGTAGTTTTCCCATAAATTCACTCCTGTCTGGTTTCTGCATTGATTAATGAGGCACCAAAGGAAAAAGTAACTACAAAGTACCTAGAATAGAAAAGAAAAAGAAGGAAAATATATTTTTATATTGCCCTTCACATCCTCAGGGCATCCCAAATTGCTTTATAATTATAATATAGAATATTGTTAAAGTATAAAGTATAATCACTGTTGTTGGAAAGGCAAATGCAAGTAAAGTGTAAAGTGACAAATTGTACACAGCAAGGTCCCACGAACAGCAAATGAATGAGTAACCAGATATGTTTCATTGATATTGTTTGAGGGAGTGATGTTGGCTGGGACACCAAGAGAATTCCCTGCTCTTCTTTCAATAGTACCTTGGGATTTTTAACGTCCACCTGAGCAGGCGTCCATCCATCTCAGTTTGGTGTCTCTTCTGAAAGATGGCACCTCAGAAAATCATAGAATCATAGAATCGTAGAATGGTTACAGGCCAGAAGGAGGCAATTTGGCCCATCGAGCCCGTGCCCGCTCTCTGCAAGAGCAGTTATGCTAGTCCAACTCCCCTGCCCTTTCCCTGTAGCCATCAATTTTTTTCCCCTCAGGTACTTATCCAATTCCCTTTTGAAAGCCACAATTGAGTCTGCCTCCACCACCCTTTCAGGCAGTGCATTCCAGATCCTAACCACTCGCTGCGTAAAAAAGTTTTTCCTCATTTCGCCTTTGGTTCTTTTGCAAATCACCTTGAATCTGTGTGTTCTGGTTCTCGTCCCATCCGTCAATTGGAACAGTTTCTCTCTATCTACTCTGTCTAGACCCCTCATGATTTGAATACCTCTATCAAATCTCTTCTCAACCTTTTCTGCTCTAAGGAGAACAACTGAAGCCCCTTATCCCTGGAATAATTCTTGTAAATCTTTTCTGCACCCTCTCTAAGGCTTTCACACCCTTCTTAAAGTGCGGTGCCCAGAATTGGACAAAATACTCTAGTTGAGGCCGAACCGGTGTTTTATAAAGGTTCATCATAACTTCCTTGCTTTTGTACTCTATGCCTCTATTTATGAAGC